>CAXKVI010000001.1:12892224-13124724 GCA_964058755.1 Campiglossa producta | reverse complement strand
GAACAATACGACGAGTGACCGGGCGGATATGGGTTATATAATCTTTAGTAACAAAAGTAAAAATCATAAGTTCTACATCCATGCAGTGCACAATGGTCTAATGGCCGTCCAAAAGTTCACCAAACTCTACTCGGCGCTATTCTGATAAAAAAAAATTTGACCAAAACCTAACTTTGGAAGCTCAGAGGGAAGCACAGGAATATTCTTAGTTAATGAATAGAGTTCAGAATATATGTCAAAATCAAACGCCTAAAATTATGCTAACATAATTGCCACACTGAGAGAAATGCATTGAATGTTGTGACAATATCACTATTGATAGCGCCGAGTTTGATGCAATATTCATTCAGAATGAGCGAGTTATCAAATATTATTTGCTCCCAATAAAAAGTAAAATGACATGTCAACCATTTCGATATGATTTACTATTTTTTATAGTTATGGGTAAAATACTAATATATTTGAACGGCATGTCAATATCTATGGTCGTGATATGAATTTCTATTGTCGGTATATCCATATCCATATTTACCTCATAGTAATAATGGTAGAGACAGCGTATTAATATATATGGACGAAATGTAAATTTTTCTGGGACGCATAATCATAATAGTTCAACAATTTTTACTATGGATTTTCTAACAATATTACAACTTGTTGGAGCGGTTTTTTTAAATTCAAAATTTTTTGAATTTCTTATCATTGAACATTTTTCTAAAAATTGTATAATATGCCGTAGCTGAATGATAGAATACTGGGCTAACGTGCCAGACGAGCTTGGTTCGAGTCTCACTGAAACCAGATGTCAAATTATATAAAATTTTGTTTTTTTAAACTATTTAGAATTTATCAATAGTTTATATGGATACCATTTCAATAGTGATTTATCAAAAAAGCATTGCTGAAACATCCATATTCATTGATGGGACAGAAATATCAATTTTTATTTAATGTGATATCAATAATTATGGATGTTCGATCCATAGATTTCCCTCCGTGCACAGTTTACCCAATGGGCGAAATCGTATGATAACCACGCCCCCTTTTTCGATATTGAAACTTTTGAAAATCACATAAATTTATATATCTTGGTAGCTGAAATGGCTAAAATGATATAATTTTATAGGTGAATCCCCCTGGTCATTCTATTATGATTTTTTGATAAATTTTTTAAAGTGGGCGTGTCACCGCCCACTTTTAAGGGAGGCGTTTTTGTAAATTCGACTGGTCGTAACTTTTAAACTGATTACTAGTATCGTTGGGAGTATACCTAATGAAATTGGATAAAATCGCCCTCCAACCACGCCCACTTTCGATATCGAAATCTTCGAAAATCACCTAAATTGACATAATTCGGTAACGGAAATGGTATAGTGTGGTAGGATGAACTCCCTAGTCATTCTATTATGATTTTTTGATCAATTTTTAAAAGTAGGCGTGACACTGCCCACTTCCCAGGGAGGCATATTTGAAAATTTCACGGGTCATAACTTTTATAGTACATTTACACTGCACCAAATTTGGCGAATTTGAATGAGTCATTTCGAACCTGTTTACACTGTCAAATTTGCATTTGGCCTAACCTTCCCTGCAAGAATCTTCTACCAGAAACAAAGCCACCGAAAGAAAATGCAACACCGTGATGTTTTAAACACCTGTAGAGTAATAATAGATGAAGAGTCAAGAAGGCTTCTGTCTTTTCTTGGTAGAACTTGTCCATTTTCTTAAAAAAAAAAAAACAAGTTGAAATTGTTATTTCCAGCTGTTCATAATGCAAAAGTTATCACACGTTAATTACCCATTATGGTTCTTGCTGGGCAATTCTAAATGTGAAACACAGGCAGGGTTGCTATTTTGAGGAACTGTGGATTGTATTGTTCGACGAATGAGGCCAAATGTGATGAAATTCCAAATTTTGAAAAGAAGATTTGTATGAAAAAATGCGCCAAATTTGCAATTTTTCAAATTTGGTGCGGTGTAAATGTACTATTAAACTGTTTACGGTAGAACGATGAAATTTGGTACAAGGTATACTAGCATAATAGGGAGTATACGTGATGTAGTTGGACGAAATCGCTTCCCAACCACGCGCACTTCCGAAATGAAATATTTCGAAAATCATATGAAAACTACCGCTAGGTATTTAATGTTTGCTGTACTCGAACTTACCTACTTGTCTTTAAAATAAATTTACAAAATAATTTTCAGGCGTATTATTTTGACATATTTTCCGAACTCTAATGAGCATATGTCAAAATGTCAAAAATTAGGTATCTATTAGTATGAATAACTATATGGGTCATTCCATGTCAAATCGTCAAATGGTTGAAGCTGGCTCCTTACGAATGAATGAATTTTAGTGGGAGGTTTCACATTTATTTTCAGTAAGTAAGGAAAATAAGCAATTATGTAACTATTTTGAAAATTATTGCACATTAGGGTGATTCAAAAAAATTAAGACTAGGTCGAAATTTTTAAACTTAGTAATTGGTGAGAAAAAAGCTTTGCAAAAAAATAGCGATGTAACTTAGCCCTTAAAGGTGGCTATTTTTTCGCCCTTGCCTTTACAAAATGTAATTTCTTACAAGGCTTTTTTTCTCATCAAAAACAAAATCTAGGGGTAAGACCCCTCAAAATAAACGATTTTTTTTATTTGAAATACCCTATTACACATGAATTTTTCAATTTGTCGCATTTTTTTCAATTAAGCTAAACTATTTTACTCTAATTACATATACACGTAAGCTACTAAATACATTGACAGGTGCTGCCCAATAGTTTAATTGCTTAATTAATTTGGATTAATTGGTCATTGCTGCACGCTGTGCTTTGAGATTATTTATTTTATTTGCAGAGATTTAGCATGATTTATTGTCGCTTTTATAGTAGGATATATTTAGGTCATATCAACCAAAATATGGAGAAAAAAACACCGTCAAATTTGGATTTTTCTCGACTTTTGTCCTCGAATAACTTTTTTGCCACAAATGGGATCGATGGGGACTTTTGCAGTTTTCCTGAATAGTGGATATCTTCATATAATTTCCAGAGCTAATTTTACAGTCGCGATATCTCAGAACTGGTTACCCTTGGAGAAAAAAAAGCCATATTTGTAGAGAATTTCCAAGTCTACAACTTGGTCTCAGGTAACTTTTCGAAAAAACTTACCGTTTTCGAGAAAAGTCCAAAAAACCTAAAATTTTTACCTTTGACCCCGAATAACTTTTTTAGCACACATGGTATCGATGAGGACTTTTGAGGTTTTCTATATGAAGGTAAACCTAAGCTGTATGCCAAAATTCGGCTCTGTGGGAATTATTGTTATTTAACAACTATTTTTATATCTATAGTGACCGGTCTGTCATATTCCCCAGTGACTCAATAAAAATTGGCATTATAAGGCCTATTATGTAATTTGTAACAAATCACTATTTCTCATTTGAAGCAAAATTCCGAAAATTTAGGAGCTGTCACTCACTCCAGTGACTGACATTAAGTGGCAGTTATTGGAATCTATCAGATTCTCCGGAGCAGCTCCCGACCGAAGAAAATTTAATAGATCTTGGGATAATTCATTCGATATCATCGGAATTAGGCAGTGAATTTCGATAAAGTCGATCTAATCTCTATGGTGTCTATTGAAATTATTCCCGACGGGTGTTTTGACCGAATCCAGTTTGGCCGAAACTTTGCAAATTTCAGATTGTGAAAAAACTTTACACAATTTTCTTTTCACTGACAGTTCTTGCAAGATTTATAGCCGCACAGACCTAATGTCAATGATTGCAATAATAAATGTCACTGTGACTAACATTGTTTGCCCCAACCAATTTGTTCGTTGACTCACTTAACATAAATTCATACTGCTTTAAATAAAAGTGATTTAAACTTCTTTGAAATAAACAATCTTGAACAATTACACTGTACAACAGCCAAAAAATCCCAGAGGGTTTCTCATCGGTTTCTAAAGCTTTTGGGTGCGCTGAATCCGAACCTGAAGTCAGATTTTTCGGGTCACCCTGGGATTTCTCTCCAAAAATTCATCGTTTTTATCGAAATTTGGTAGAGGACTTTGATTAAGTCGATAAAATATCTATCGACTTTCACGAATTACACCCAACGGGAAGCTCCGTCGGAATTGCTGATAGACCCCTCTTAAATATTCCGGAGTAGCTGCAGACCGGATAGATCATGAGATAGTTCAATCGATATCATCGGAATTAGGTAGGGAATTTCGATAAAATCGATCTGATCTATATGGAATCTATTGAAATTATACCCGTCGGGTGTTTTGACCGAAACCAGTTTGGCAGAAACTTTGCCTCTTTCAGATTGAAAGAGTGAAAAAAATTTCACTGACAGTTTTTGCAAGTTTTATCGCCGAACAGACCTAATGTCAATGATTGCAATAAAAAATGTCACTGTGACTAACATTGTTTGTCCCTACCAATTTGTTCGTTGACTCACTTAACATTCATGCGTTAAAAAGTGATTTAAATTTCTTTGAAATAAAGAATCTTGAACAATTATCTTTATTAATAAATATGTTATCAAACGACTTATCAGACGCTTTAGATATAATTTCAATGTTACGTAAACAATTGAAAAATGAAGTGAGTGTCAAGTGTAGAAAAATTGGGAATGAATCGGAAGAGTCGATAGATAGTTCATCAACTTTATCGAAATATGGTAGAGGATTTCGATAGGTCGATGAAATATGTATCGACTTTCACGAATTATTCCAAACAAGAAGCTCCGTCGGAATAGCTGATAGACTCCATTATACCACAAAAACGGACTTTTGCTAGGAGTTTAAAAGAATAGCTTTTTTCAAAAATGAAAAATTCAGTTGTCGACAGGAAATTATTTTCCCCGGCAGGTGAAAGCTCTCAATTTTATGATCTTGTCCCATCACTTTTTTCGCCTCTTAAATTTTTAAGGTCACCATTATTTTGTTTGCAGAAATTTTTTCCGGTCTTGAAACATTCCGACATCGAGATGTTTTTGTAGATTTGTTTTAAGAACTCTCTAGCTCCTCAAAATTGTTTTTAATGACTCCCTTTTTCAAAAATTTCTGTCGAGATAGGGAATTTTAAATCCAACTTTAAAATAGGGCGTGCTGAAAAAATTTGGAGATAGGAGGTTTTTAAAAAATATTTAAAAATAATGTGATCCTTCAATTATTTCAAAGCATGGAGTTTTTTTAGTAGAAGTTGTTTCCCTTCTTTATACCCACCCTAGTATACTTTAAATAAAAATAATCGGTGCTATCAAATGTGTTTTTCATATTATCTATAATGCATTAAGGTACTAAAATATAATATACAAGCTTCATGTGTACCAACAAATATCTTCTAACTTATCGAAATACAATGAACATTGTCCGATATAATTAAGCTCATCAATCATCACAATTAATACTTTCTGCAGGAAATTGAAACTATGTAGAATAAATGGTTCGGTTAATGAAGTCTATATCAATTTGCCAACCTAAATCATTTCAGTTTTGTCGTTATTCCAGTGTAGTGTGTGTTTAAGCGCGAAATAATTGCATTGAAATGCAAATAAAATGTTTAATAGTATATATTTGAGTATTATTTTATTGCTAGGTTTGCTAATCACGCAAATCGCAGGACAATCTACACCAACAGTTGCGGCACAGTTTTGCAATGAATCGTCAAGCATGGAATTCGATGTCAATGAAGTAGGTATTGTGGAATGGGCAAAAAAAAAAAAGAGATTCATTTATAATATGACTAGCACATCCGGGTGATTTTCTCTGCGGAATACGAGGTTTTTAAATATCTCGACTCTAGCGCCACCTAGCGGTTTAATATTTTTCAACATTGTTTTTGACTGCATATTTATCATAATAAAATGGACCATAAATAGGATTTTTGTGAATAGAACAACTCTAGCGCCATCTAGCGGGGAAAATATGTCCCATGTTAAAAGGACGTATCCAAGGAGTAAAACCTGCTAAGCAGCAGCGGATAGAATTTGAGGAAATTAGTGGGTCGTGCTTACCAAAAAACATGATAAAAAAGTGGCAATTTTGTTCAGCGAGGTTCCTTTTCTACCCATGTTGAAGGTGCTAATTAGTGTTGGAAGATTTCGAATTATCGAGTTATATCGAGCTATGCGTTGGTATTTCGATGCCTACTTTCAGCCACAATCATTTTTGATATTTTTTCACCATGGCTAGCGCTGATTGGCAGAGAGCTGTTAGAATTTTACAAAAAGCCGATTGAGCCAATTCCTCACAAGAAACACCTACCGCTTGCCAGGGTGAAAACAAAATCACAAATTAGTGCTATGCAATATCAAAAATGAGAGTGGGGAAAAGTAGGCATCGAAATACCAACGCATAATTCGATAAACTCGATAGTTCCATAATTTCCAACCTTAACTAGCAGCTTCAACATGGATAGAAAAGGCTCCACGCTGAACAAAATTATTCACCTTTCTCCCCATCTTTTTGGGAAACGCGATCTGGTAATTTCCCAGGAAATTCTCCGAAGATGGTTAGCAGGGTTGAAGCTTATTATATACCCAGCGTACTAGTATTGGTACGAGGGTATTCTAATTTTGTCCACATAACGGTACTACGTAACGGCACAAAATAATCGAGATAGATATAGAGCTCCATATATGAAAGCTCTTAGGTTGGAAAAAAAAGTTCATCAAGGCATGTCTGTCCGTCTGTCCGTGTACACGATAACTTGAGTAAAAATTGAGATATTTGCAAGAAATTTTGTAGACTTTCTGGCCAAGGTAGGTTGCTATTTAAAATGGGCGAAATCGGATGATAACCACGCCCCTTTTTCGATATCGAAAATTTCGAAAATCACATAAATTAACATATCTCGGTAGCCTGAAAGCATACCATGAGAGTATATCTGATGAAATTAGATAACATCGCCCTCCAACCATGCCCACTTTCGATATCGAAAATTTCGAAAATCACATAAATTGATAAATTGACATATCTCGGTAGCTGAAATGGCCAAAATGATATAATTTTATAGGCGAATCCCCCTGGCCATTCTCTTATGATTTTTCAATAAATTTTTTAAAGTGGACGTGGCACCGTGTGACGTGTCAAATAAATTTATAGCGAACTTTAAATTTATATGCAAGATGAGAAAACGGTCTTTAGTTCACAACTTGTTTATTTCAAAAAATTTGGAAGCTACTGTGAAAGTTTATTTTTTTTTGCTATTATGAAAAAAGTTAAGAATATTATTTAAAAAAAAAAAACTATTTTTTTGGCCCAGTGCAATTTATTAAAAACAATATACTAGCGGCGGGAGGGGGGGGGGGGGGGGGAGAATTCTCGTTCTATGAAGTGAAAAAACACTAAATTTAAATGGGTCGATCTTCTAGTTGATTTTCTGGTCGATATTTCGTTTAACCTTCAAATACAATGTGTGAATCGATTGCATTGCGGTGGAACGACAAAAAATCGACCAGAAAATCGAACCGTGTAAATGAGACTTTATTATTCAATACTCTTCTCCAAATCTTCACAGATTTCTGGTGCTTGGTATGAATTGGCCACCTATCCTGCACCCACTGGCAATTTCCTGTGTGCTGAATTCGATCTCAAAGTAATGCCAAATAACGGTTTAAACATTTCGCTCACCTATTCGAACACACCAACTTATCCATGGGTTAATATGACGATGTTCGGCATAACAACAGTACCAGCGAATAATTCGGCTGGTTTCAATGTATCCTTAGCCATGTATGGCGGCGGTATGGCGCAACCAGTGACAACATATAAAGTGCTAGACACCAATTATGTCAATTATACCTTCGTTTGCGGTTATACAAATATATCCGATTTTAGTACTTATTTTGCTTCAGTTTTGACGCGCGATCGTTTTATCAATTCCAGCATTTTGGTCAGCTATGAAACTTTGGCTCAATCTAGTTTTAGTTTATTTAGTAATACATCGATGATGACTATATCACAGACTGAAAGGTATAATGCATTATTTTTTCTTTTTTGTTGTTCTATTTGTTCATTCAAATTTTGTTTACAGTTGTTCAGCGAGTGATGGCGTTTTGACTGTACAAATGGTATCGTTGGTGATGGTGCTCATCTATGCCGCTACAGCTTTATTCTGTTAAGAGGAGGACGAACTAATTTTTAAGCTTAAAAAAAATTTAATTTTTCTGTTTGTACTTTGAAAAAGTAAAAAAAAAAATAAACAACTTGCGGTTAGGTGGCAACCCTAAGTGGCAACCCTGCTTGAAATTATCTTATTTGCAATACGGTCAAAAACCTTTCATTTGATACCCACATTGGTATCAGCTGAATATTATAAAAAATGGGATAGGTGGCAACACCCATGAATTCTGCTCGGCCTAAGTATTACAATTTCTGCAATGTTAGCTGGATCCTAGAATTTCACCCCCCTTTTTTATTTGCACTGCTAAACATCTTGGTGAAAATTGCCTACGCCTGAAAGTCGGCTACAATTTCCATTTCCGTTGCATAATATCCGTTGCATCATCAGCCTTTTTCTCAAATTTTACTCTCAATCAAAACTTCATGTCGCCGCCTAAGAAGTTAACTTCAGAAAGTTTATTAGATACTGGGGTCTATTAGCAATTCCGACGGAGCTTTCCGTTGGCAATAATTCGTGAAAGTCGATAGATATTTTATCGACTTAATCGAAGTACTCTACCAAATTTCGATAAAGTCGATGAATTATCTGTCGACTCTCCCCAATCATTCCCAACAGGAAGCTCCGTCGGAATTGCTGATAGACCCCATTGTACTTTGATCTTTACATTCCCAATAAAACTTAAATTAAATTACGCCGTACAACAGCCAAAAATTGTGCTGAATTCGAATCTGATTTTGAAGCTGCGCACGCGCGAACGCCCTATCTCAGAATGAGTTTCAAAAACACCCGAATTGAACTAAATTCAATAACTTTTCAGCTCAGATATGGGGACCTACTAGCAACTCCGTCGGAAAGGGAAACTCGATAGAAATCATAAACGCGAAGTTAGTACCCAGCTTAATGACGAAAGTACTTCCCGAAGGTTTTGGGCAGTGATGTCGAAATTGACAGTCCTTTTATGGAACCCGGTACGCTCCGGTACTCCCTTGCGGTACTGCCCGACTGTCTCTGGATTAAGATTCAAGTTTAGGGTGTAAGAGTAGGTCGCCTCCCCGTTGGTGCACCCCGGGTAACACTAAATGATCTACATGGCTTACACGGCTAGTTTCTTGTATTTCCGGTTCTACGAGAACGTTACCAGTACTTGTGCTGTACCCATCGTGCCGAAACGACCCGGGCCGTTTTCTTATATCGACCCGGCCAAGAGCAATACACTCGGGGTGACCCTGTCTGACATTTAGGCAGGGCTACACCTCGTTACAACAACAACAACTATCTCTGGAGCGATTTGATATGACCAGTCCACTGCAGTGGGACCTTCTAGGTAATGTCATCCCTCCATCCGTATGGAAGGAGAAGATGGGTAATGAGAGGTGTGAGGCATCATATCAGTAGATCAACCATCGAGTTAGCACGTCATTCCCTGTGTGCATATTAGTCGCCTCTTACGACCGGTATGTCTACCTCGGAAGGCGTCGAATCCCAGAGGTTTTTGCAAATAACGGGATTTCGGAAGTAAGGCATCGAATCCCAGAAATGTCGGAAGAGGTATCAATATACGCGTTTTTGACCTTATTATGCATAATACGAAGCGAAGACTCGTTTTTTTTTTCTGTCAAGAGACATGCACCTAAATATCATGGGCAACGTAGCAATTTTGGTATCAGACCCGGTAAAATTAATGTTTTTTTTTGGCAATTACTTTTCACTGAAACCAAATATTAATTTCTGCCTTCGGTTATTGAACCCGTTAATTTGGCGCTTACTTGTATCCGCCAGATACGTCCTCTTATTTCAACGCCGTCGATAATGCCATTTGGTGGCGCAGCTATCGCTATTTGACAGTTCAGTTAGAGAAGCGAATTGTGAGTCCCAACATTGATACCTCAACTTATCGAAAAATTTGGCGAAACGATAACTGGTAGCAAACATATTTTTTTAGCTACCCACACTTTACCGCTGTTTATTTTTATTTTTTTATTTTTCCTAGAGTTGCTTATTTATCAAGCATAAATATTTAGCAGTGGTCATTTCTGTGGCGACTGGTACATTGCAGCATCGAAAATTACGACCAGTGGTGAGTAATTGTACAATATCGATTGCAAAAATAATCATCGATGTATTGCTTGCATTCTTGTTTTTGACAAGTGCCGCTTCACTGTCATTTTACGAACAAATTTTTGCAAAAATGTTTTAACTTGGTGAAATTACTTGAAAAACATAAAATTTCTACATAAAAACATATTAAAAAGAACCGTAATTGCTTTAATATCTAAAAAGCAATTCACAGTTCGCCAAAATGATGTACGATGAAGATGGTAAGTAAAAAATAAAATTGCTGTGAAAATTTGTGCTACGCCACCATACCACTATATTTGTTTTTGTATTTTTAGAAATTTACGAGGAGGAGAATGCGGAGGAAATATCCCATGAGTTGTGGCAAGAAGCCTGTTGGATCGTTATTAACGCATATTTCGATGAAAAAGGTTTGGTGCGTCAACAATTGGACAGTTTTGACGAGTTCATACAAATGTCTGTGCAGCGCATCGTAGAAGATTCGCCGGCAATTGATTTACAAGCAGAAGCGCAGCACACCTCGGGTGAAATTGAAACGCCCGTGAGTACCAACAAAATTTTTTATAGCAGAAACAATTTAATTTTTGTTCCCAACAGCCACGCTTCTTGCTGAAATTCGAACAAATCTATCTCTCCAAACCTACGCATTGGGAGAAAGATGGTTCTCCTAGTCCTATGATGCCCAACGAGGCACGTCTACGCAATTTAACATATTCCGCACCGTTGTACGTGGATATAACAAAAACAAAAATTATCGAAGGCGCAGACCCAGTTGAAACTCAACATCAGAAAACATTCATTGGCAAAATTCCGATTATGTTGCGTTCAACTTATTGTCTGCTATCACAACTAACAGATCGTGATTTAACAGAATTGAATGAATGTCCCCTCGATCCGGGTGGTTATTTCATTATAAACGGTTCAGAGAAAGTACTCATTGCGCAAGAGAAAATGGCTACAAATACTGTATATGTGTTTAGCATGAAAGATGGCAAGTATGCATTCAAATCAGAAATACGTTCGTGTCTTGAGCACAGCTCTCGACCCACCTCCACTTTGTGGGTAAATATGATGGCGCGTGGTTCACAAAATATAAAGAAGTCTGCAATTGGTCAACGTATCATCGCAATTTTGCCATATATCAAACAAGAAATACCAATTATGATTGTATTTCGTGCGCTGGGTTTCGTAGCAGATCGCGATATTTTGGAACATATTATATATGATTTTGATGATCCAGAAATGATGGAAATGGTTAAACCATCACTTGACGAGGCTTTCGTGGTGCAAGAACAAAATGTGGCACTTAATTTTATTGGTTCGCGTGGTGCACGTCCTGGTGTAACCAAAGACAAACGTATTAAATATGCAAAAGAAATTTTACAGAAGGAAATGTTGCCACATGTTGGTGTGTCCGATTTTTGCGAAACAAAGAAAGCATACTTTTTGGGTTATATGGTGCATCGGCTGCTATTGGCTTCATTGGGTCGGCGTGAGCTGGATGATCGGGATCACTACGGTAAGAAGATGCTATTATTTTGTTTTGGAAGCTAGAAACGGATGATTGCCAGAAAAGAACGGTTTCGCTACCTCTGGAGCCATTGTCGGTTTGGATTTATATACATATCCTTTAAAGCCCTTACGTGCACCCGTTTCTTGGGCAAAACATACCCTTCTCACATTTTAGTAATAATAATTATCCCTCTTTTCTTATATTAAATTAGGCAACAAGCGCTTGGATCTTGCCGGTCCCCTCTTGGCCTTCCTCTTCCGTGGCCTATTCAAAAATCTCATGAAAGAAGTGCGAATGTATACACAGAAATTCATTGATCGTGGAAAGGACTTCAATTTAGAACTCGCTATTAAAACTAACATAATCACAGATGGCTTGCGTTACTCCCTCGCTACTGGCAATTGGGGTGATCAAAAGAAAGCGCATCAAGCTCGCGCTGGTGTTTCACAGGTATTGAATCGTCTTACATTCGCTTCTACATTATCACATTTACGACGTGTCAATTCGCCCATCGGACGTGATGGTAAATTGGCCAAACCACGTCAATTGCACAACACCTTGTGGGGTATGTTGTGCCCCGCCGAAACACCTGAAGGAGCTGCTGTCGG
The DNA here is from genome assembly GCA_964058755.1 of Campiglossa producta. Classification (NCBI taxonomy): domain Eukaryota; kingdom Metazoa; phylum Arthropoda; class Insecta; order Diptera; family Tephritidae; genus Campiglossa; species Campiglossa producta. The sequence continues at coordinate 13,112,389 of CAXKVI010000001.1, read as the reverse complement.
GCTGGTCAAAAATTTAGCGCTTATGGCGTATATTTCAGTCGGCTCGCAACCTTCACCAATTCTAGAGTTCTTGGAGGAATGGTCTATGGAAAATTTGGAAGAAATCGCACCATCTGCCATTGCTGATGCTACAAAAATATTTGTTAATGGTTGCTGGGTTGGTATACATCGTGATCCTGAACAATTGATGGCCACACTACGTAAATTGCGTCGTCAGATGGATATCATTGTTTCAGAAGTATCAATGATTCGTGATATACGTGATCGTGAAATTAGAATTTATACAGATGCTGGACGAATTTGTCGTCCACTATTGATTGTCGAAAATGGTTCACTGTTGCTGAAGAAGACGCATGTTGACATGTTGAAGGAGCGTGATTACAATAACTACAGTTGGCAAGTTTTAGTTGCCTCGGGTGTAGTGGAATATATTGATACTTTGGAAGAGGAGACTGTGATGATTGCTATGTCACCGTATGATTTGAAACAGGACAAAGATTATGCATATTGTACAACCTATACACATTGCGAAATTCATCCAGCTATGATTTTGGGTGTATGTGCTTCTATTATACCATTCCCCGATCACAACCAGAGTCCACGTAACACCTATCAAAGTGCTATGGGTATGATTTACAAGCAATTTCTTTTCCCAAAAACCATATAACTAAACTAATTTTCTTTATATATAGGTAAACAAGCTATGGGAGTTTATATCACCAACTTCCACGTACGGATGGACACGCTTGCTCATGTACTCTATTATCCTATGAAACCTTTGGTCACAACACGTTCTATGGAGTATTTGCGTTTCAGAGAACTACCAGCTGGCATCAATTCAATTGTAGCAATTTTGTGTTACACTGGTTACAACCAGGAAGATTCTGTCATTTTGAATGCTTCAGCTGTAGAGCGTGGCTTCTTCCGTTCGGTGTTCTACCGTTCATACAAAGATTCTGAAAACAAACGCATTGGCGACCAAGAAGAAAACTTTGAGAAACCGAATCGACAGACTTGTCAAGGCATGCGTAATGCTCACTACGACAAATTGGATGATGATGGTATTATAGCGCCGGGAATACGTGTATCCGGTGATGATGTCGTCATTGGCAAGACCATGACTCTGCCCGAAAATGATGACGAGGTAAGAAAATATAAATACAATAAAAAAATAATTCGGAAGTGGAATAACTCAATCAGAATGGCAGGGCCACTGAAAATTTAAACTACACTTAAATTCTAGCTCGCTTTGACAGTATACATAAACTTATGCCTACAAGATTCTTCTAACATCAGCCTCGCTCTGGCAAAAACCTTTTAAAAGAAGCGTTTACAAACACAATGCGGCAACCTTAAATGTAGTTTAAACTCAAATAAATGCCCACATTAAATATTTTTTCATTTACTTCCAGCTCGATGGCACTACAAAACGTTTTACCAAACGAGATGCCTCCACATTTCTGCGTAATTCTGAAACTGGTATCGTTGATCAGGTTATGTTAACGTTAAATAGTGAAGGCTATAAATTTTGTAAGATTCGTGTACGTTCAGTGCGTATACCGCAAATTGGTGATAAATTTGCTTCACGTCACGGTCAAAAAGGTACTTGCGGTATCCAATATCGTCAAGAGGACATGGCCTTCACATGCGAGGGATTAGCCCCTGATATTATTATTAATCCTCACGCCATTCCATCTCGTATGACAATTGGCCATTTAATTGAATGTTTGCAAGGTACGTCACATAAATAGCTCTTGTTTCTTTTTTACCCATGTCTTCTGTTCTTTCTTTTTGCTCCTTTAGGAAAATTGGGCTCGAACAAAGGTGAGATTGGTGATGCCACTCCCTTTAACGATGCCGTCAACGTACAAAAAATTTCAACTTTCCTGCAAGAATATGGTTATCACTTACGTGGCAACGAAGTTATGTACAACGGGCATACCGGTCGCAAAATTAATGCCCAGGTTTTCTTGGGTCCCACCTATTATCAACGTCTCAAGCATATGGTGGATGACAAAATTCATTCACGTGCTCGTGGTCCAGTACAGATATTGGTTCGTCAACCTATGGAGGGTAGGGCACGTGATGGTGGTCTACGTTTTGGTGAGATGGAACGTGATTGCCAGATTTCTCATGGCGCTGCACAATTTTTACGTGAACGTCTATTTGAGGTATCCGATCCATATCGTGTGCATATATGCAATTTTTGTGGTCTTATTGCTATAGCCAATTTGCGTAACAATACTTTCGAATGTAAGGGTTGTAAAAACAAAACACAAGTTTCACAAGTACGTTTGCCGTATGCTGCCAAGTTATTGTTCCAGGAACTGATGTCAATGAATATTGCACCACGATTAATGGTTGTACAATAAATTAATTGGATTATTTTTATATAAATTTAAATGCATACTAAGATGCCGCAGCCAGCGTTTTACATAAATACATGCAATAAAGTAAATACATACATACATTTATTACCATCCACTTAAATTGTTTTGCTCAGAGGTATATAGGGCCGCGTTCCCTATTGGGAAGGATAGCCCACTCTAAAGATTCGTCTCTTGACTTTTCGTCTAACAATCACATTCTAATTATAATCCGAAACTATAATGACAACCAGCCAAAAAGAATGTTCCCAAAATTTTGCAAATTAAAATAAAAACTTAACATTCTTAAATAAATTACATAGTTTCGAATTCTATTTAAAATTTCACTGCAGTGAAATGTGAGGCCGATATTCTAGCAGTGGGTCCAGAGTTTTCGGGAATATCTAAAAGGGAGTGCGTTTTATTTAGGTACGTAAAAATAGTCTGGTGTGGCAGCACTGATGATAGAGTGACAGTGATGGGCAAACTGGGTGAGAAGTCGATTTTCGATAGTTTCACAATTTCAAGGATAGCCCACTCAAACGATTCGTCTCTTGACCTTTTGTTTAAGCGGGCTACCCACCTGCCAAGAAATGCCTCAAGAAAAAAACGAGCATATATTTCTTATGCCTGGTCAAGAAATTTTGACGTTTATCAAATTTTCCATTTCTTTTGCAAATTACTCTTATAAAAATGTATAAAACATGTTTAGTGAAATATTTACTCACCTTTGCCGTGAATCTGCACGTTTTCCTCAAGAAATATATACGAGCATATTTATTTCTTGAGGTAAAGCAGCATTGCCAACCATAGAAAATTGTAGTATTTTTTCTTATGAGCTGAGTATTGGCTCAAGAAAATCTGACGTGTGAAAACAGTTCTTGACCATTTCTAGAGCGTTTTTTATATGGAGTTTGACATTTCTTGGCAGGTGAGTAGCCCGCTTAACAGTTACAAGTTTTTTTGTAACCGATGTTGATAGCCGACCTTTCAGCTAAAAGTCTTCTTTATCCCTAACATGAATATAACCATGAAAATCAGCTGACCCAACAAGAGCATGGCGTAGCCCCGGGTTGTTTTAAAATAAAATTTTAAGTTTTGCACATGCGCAGTTTTGCACCCACAGCTGTGGTACCTCAAGTGAAAGGTAATTCAATTACCTTTACAATGCAAAAAAAAATTGTAAATCGATTCAATAGTATTGAAGACATTTTGATTTAAAAAAATGCTTTAAATGAACTTTGACCCTTAATAACTTTTGTTGTTATGTTTATGGCGGCCGCCGTGGTGTAGCGGTTAAGTGTTCGGCCTTCTACACCAAGTCGTGGCGGTTCGATGCCCGGCAAAAGTAACTTCAAAAATTATTTAGAAAAAGAATTTTTCTAAACGGGGTCGGCCCTCGGCAGTAGTTTGGCAAACTCTCCGCGTGTATTTCTGCCATGAGAAGCTTCTCAGCAAAAAATTCATTTGCTTTGCAAGTGCCGTTCGGAGTCGGCAAAAAACTGTAGGTCCCGCCAACTTGTAGGAAAACTCAAAAAAAGCAACATACCACAAGTTGGAAAGAGAAGCTCGGCTAAAAATCTCGTTAGAGGTTATGATAACCTGTTGGTATATCGCCGCCATTTATTTTTTGATTTGCCCTAAAAAAGTAATATACCGTTATGTTCACTACAAAAATACCTATCGATCCCAATTTTTGGTTTTTTTATTCTGTATCTGTTCCGGGGACCGGAAACTGCACTTTTACCAAATTATCCAAAAATATCTTAAAATTTGTTTAAAGTTTGATAGCTGATTTTTGGATGTAGAGTTATTTATCTACATCTTTTATTTTTATTAACTTCACCTTTTGATTTCATAAGGATAAAGTTTTGTGAAATAACGCATTGCTCAGCTGTTTTAAGACCACCACCTTATATAGCTGAGTCATGGAAACATGAACGACAATATCGATTTTTTTCAAACCATCGATACCTCGCTTACATACCTAACGAAAACATTCGCTAGCTGGGCCGCAAAAAATTGCATTCATAAATTTTTGGAAATTTTAAACAAAAGCTGCATCGTAGAATGGAATTTCAGTTAAAAAAGAGCCTGTTACTGTATCTCACACATTTGTTAGTGTTGTGTACAGAGTTTGGTAAGTCAAAAATGAATAAAGCAAGCACTACCTCAAACTGCTTGGCAAACCAGACGAGTGATGGATCTGGGACTTGCCAGACTGCAGTATATTCCTTTTATTTAGCATTTACTAATTGCAATTAACTAAAAACATAATTAATTTGGAATATATTGCATTTGGAAACCTTAATAAAATACTCTCTTATATCAGTGACTCATTCTTGCAAAGCATTATTTTTCTTGCCTTCTTTTTCAACTCCGCCCACTTTACTTTTTAGGCGTCGCCAGCAGTCAAGGCACAAATGACCGGCTTTACACAGCCATACACGGCGCAAACTGTGTGCGACTGCTGAATGGAACACATCAGAGGGGATGCTCATGTAAGTTAAAATAAATTAAGGAAAATAATATGTACTAGTTCGGGCCAATCTTTATTGAGGTAAAAAAATCGCCGGAGTAACAAGGAAAATCCGTAATTTTTACGTTTAGCACCCAACTTCTAAAAATTAGCTAAAATATCGGGAAAGGTGTCAAACGGCGAGTTTAGAACTCGGTATCGTATTCTAGAGATCAAAATAAGATTCTTTGTCGAAGGAAGCATATCTCTAAAACGAATTCTGATGTCCCCACTTTTGACTTTGAGCTACAATGTTTGAAAACTCATACGTTGTCCCATTTCGAATGCCTTCAGACTTTATATGAAAAAATCTTCGAAAGTGCCAACAATGGTTGTTATTTTTTAATGTTTGTATGGGCAACCCCCAGGGAGGGTTTCAGTTTTTTGCCGACTCCTAACGGCACTTGCAAAGCAAATGAATTTTTTGCTGAGAAGCTTCTCATGGCAGAAATACACCCGGAGAGTTTGCCAAACTACTGCCGAGGGGCGACCTCGTTTAGAAAAATTCTTTTTCTAAATAATTTTGGATGCTACTTTTGCCGGGCATCGAACCGACACGACTTGGTGTAGAAAGCCGAACACTTAACCGCTACACCATATATATGAGCCGTTTAAAGCACAAGTGGTATAAGTCCAGTCTTAGTTTTTTTTTGGTTAGGCATGACGCTATGTAGGGGAAAATGTGTTCAATATAACACGCTTACGGGGTAACTGAAGACATGCATGGATGAAGGGGGTATGTCGCATTCTCACTCAATTTCTATTTTTGGCATTGGTGAATAGTTTTTATGCATATCTATATTTCTGTCTTATCAGAACCTGGTTATCGTGAAAATTGTAGAAGATAATTCATGGATGAAGGGGGTATGTTCCGTTTTTTTTTTTCATATAAAGTAGTAAACATAAACTTATGCTTTTTATTGCATATTATGCAACGTCTTTTATGGCTTTTCATAATTTTTATTTCAGTTTTCCATAAAGATTTGAAAAAACCTCAAATGTCTCGTTTCACTCAAAATGCGACATACCCCCTTCATCCATGCATGTCTTCAACTCTTAGCTCCCATAGAAACCGTATAAATAGCAGAACTAACTTGTGTACCCCCTATTTGTTGACAACACAAAAACTTCAATATCTCAGTTCTTGTGCTTTAGGGGGCTCATATATAAAAAAAAGTGACATTAGTTTAAGTCCCACAACTCAAGAACGTCTGCGTCGATTTGGATGCTTGACACCAATTTAGATTGCTCTCTGGCCAGAATAGGAGAATATCCAAAAAAAATCCTGCGGGACATGAAGGGCAGCACCCATCAGTTTTGTCATATTGCCTTGAAGAACATGATGGTATATCTGTTATTCATAATTTCATTCATTACCCAAGGGATAGGGTTAGATTTACAGTGAGGGATAGAGTTTCAGTGATAGTGATAATGACAATGATAGTGATGGTGATAAGGATAGTGATAGTGACAGCGATAGTGATAGTGATAAAAATAGTGATATTGATAGTGTTAGGGATAGAAGGTTTATAAAAAAACGATTAACACCATTTTGTTTTGGTGCCGAAAAATTAAGAAAGCTTAGACGTCAAAATTTCACAATTTTTGCGTAGGAAAGCAATGTAACGCAACCTCAGAATACGAATGTCGTATGTGAATTTTGTACATTTCAGGATTATTGCATATTCATAGCCAATCACGCGATCTCTATCGGGTGGCGTTATCAGTTTGTTTCTTAAGCCTATAACTTCTCACATTTATGTCATACAATTGTGTTTTTTTGATAGAGTATTTTAAAAATTCAAAAGCGTCTCCTGAGAAGTCAAGTTTTGCTACATACGACAACTGTATTCTGAGGTAGCTACGGCTATTCTGTAAAAGTTCTTTCTTGAACCTTCTCTGTTGAAGATTTTTTCAAAGTTTGTTTTTGCTGCCGAAAAATTTATGGACACGAGTGGCACTAGAGAGTGTTTTTACGATATGTACAGTTACCTGGGAATTGGTATGGAAATATGTATACGATATCAATAACATTCTGACAAGAAATCAGGCACGCAAGAAATGTTCGACACACAACCTTTTTTCGAATCAAGGCGAATTCATACATGTGTGTTCGAGCGAATTCAGATCTACACGCACGCACACACTCCTTGTGGCTAAAAATGTCAGACAAAGCAACAACATAAGAAAGTTTACAGCTTCGATTCGATTTTCAAGGAAGAAGAAGAAACCATATGGTGGGAAGATGCCACCTGTAATGAATTCGCCTTGTTTCGAATAAAGAAAATTTAGGTATAATCGTGAATTTTGGAAATGAATTCAATCAACAGAAATCTATTTTGCGCAAAACGAAGTATGCGGGGTCTGCTAATATGTACTAATATCAATTTATCTTTTTCCACAAACAGCAAATCTCTTCGGTTCTGTTGGTGCGCTGCATTTAATCAAAATCGTCGAGGACTTTGAATTTATACTGCGAAACCCACCAGCGCCACCTTATGCGCCCATCATACCACCACACCTTTTTACACGCGAAAATTTGTTGCGTTTAAAAAAAGCAGGCCCACATAACATCTCAGTTGTTTTGCTTATAAACGATATTGATAAGATGACACATTTTTCACATGAACTCACATGCCCCAATCAATATAGTGGTATTATGTTCCCCAATAGTACGGAGACGGCAACTTGTGATACGCGCAATGCAGCAAATTCATGGAATCCCTGGGGTACTGGACTGATGCATGAAGACTATCCATTTCCCATATATTATGTGTCGGATGAGGAGGAAATCGAGAAGCTTTTAAGCTGTTTTAATGAATTTAATAATTTTGATTATGAGAATCAGGCGACGCGTAGCTTATGCGCTATCGAAGTTAAGGCGTTCATGACGGCAGCGGTGAGTTCGGAAGTATGCTGGCGTCGTTCAAGTTATCCCAATAATATGGCGATAATTAAATACTGTGATCCATTGGGAGATTTTAATGTTTATGCAACGATTTATCCGCGTAATGAGACGGCAGTAAATGGTGCGAACGCAGATGATGCAATAGCGACCCGCAAAAGCGATACGAATGAAAAACTGATTTTAATAAGTTGTAGAATTGATACGACGTCAATGTTTGAAACGTTAGGTGAGTAGGAGTTACACATATGAATATTCATTAGACCAAAAAAATTAATAAATAGTCTAATGTACATGATCAAATATTTAATATATTATTTATTTTAAGGTTTGGGCGCTAAGGATTCGCTCGTCGGTTATGTAACGCTCATGAGTTTGGCGCATACACTAAAACAATATCTACCACCAAACTATGCCGATTTAAAAAAGAAACTCAACATCATTTTTGTTGTATTTAATGGTGAATCATACGATTATATTGGCTCACAACGTTTCGTATATGATATGGAGCGCTTCGAATTACCGCCAAATCAAACAAAAACTGCACCAATTACATTTGAAAATATTGAGTTAATGATTGACATAGGCACATTAGATGAAACCGCGACAATACAAGTGCATACATTAAATGCCACAGAGCAAGCAAAAACATTTACCAAGCTTCTAAATTCACAAAGCAATAATTTTAATGTAGAATTTCAATTAAACGAAGGCATTAATATACCGCCTACTTCAGCACAATCATTTTTACGCAAAAATCGATCATTTCCTGCTCTAATATTAAATGCGAAACCTACTAATAAGTACTATCACTCTGTGTATGATGATGCAAATAATGTTAATTTTACTTATGGTAATTATACGCAACAAAACTATACCGAACTTATGAAAACAGCGGATGCATTGAAATATTTTACTGCCGATTCAATACAAATGAAAATACGCAATGTGTCCACAAGTCTTGCTTTGGCAGTAACGAATATGTTGTATGGCAATGAGCTTGTTGTAGATTTTTATGCAAGTCCTATTTTGATTGATGAGTTATTATATTGTTTTCTGAAATCGGCTGTATGCCGGCTGTTTAACGATGCAGCACCAGTAGATAGTATGTCAGCACTACCGTTCCCACCCCCGCGGTAAGTTTTTAAGTCAGTGTGGTGAGTTTACCTTTTTTATAACATTGCTATTGTTTAATTTCAGTTATGTGAGTGTTCAGCATGGCCTGAGAGAGGCATCTGGTTGGACATACCGTCTAATGGGATTATTACTACCGTCTGTAAAATATAACATTTCTAAAGAAAATTGTGAAGAAATGTCTTCAATGTATTGGATAAGTGCTGAAAATGGTGGGGGTGAATGTCGGCACACCACACAATACTATAGTCATGCTCTAAGTCCAGCGTTTTCAATAGAAAGTAGGTAGTTTTAGTAATTTTGTAACAATTTTTTCGTTTGAAAATCGAAAGCTGAGTGGAAGATTACGATATTTCAAAATATTTTAAAAAATACGCTATCACAATTCAACGAACAATAACGCTCTCACATTGTGAAGGATCTATTTCAGAAACACGCTATTTCAGTTTTAGATTCAAAAACGCCCTATCTCAAGTTAAAATGTATTTACTCGCATTGAAATAGTGCATTGTTGATGCTAATTGTGATATAAGGGTGTTCTTAGATCGAACTTTAAAATAGGGCGTTATTGAAGAAAAATCTGAAATAGAACATTCCTCAAACAAAATCTTAGATAGGTGTTTTTTTTATATTTTTAAATAATGTTATATACCTCTTAGCAGTCGAGAGTAGTCGATTAGTAACTGTACTAACTTCATATCGAATTATTTTTAGATTACGACTGGAAATCTGGTGAATACTCAACTTGGACCGAATCAACTTGGTCATCATTTAGTACAAGAATATTCATGAGACCATCTAAAACTCATGAAATTACAACACTATCGGTTGGTATTGTTGTGCTAATCATTTCCTTTAGTTTGGTGTACATTATAAGTAGTCGTTCGGATGTGCTATTCGAAGGTGCAACAACAAGTTCCGATGCGTAAGTATTTGTAAGCAATATTTTTGTGTGGTTAATGCATTGTCAGGTCAAAAATGAAACTTATTCTAAAAAAATTAAACTTAAACTGTTCAAAACATATTAAACCTTTTACAGGTCAAACAAAACCCTTAATTAACTCAAATGGATGTTTTCGAAGTTTTTAAACTTCGTTTCGGAAACTCACCATATGGTGAATAAAGTTTAAATGGTTTTATTTAGCTTAAAAACGTTAATTTGACCTGACATTTTCTTAAAGTTTTTTTTGCATGCGTAAAACTCTATCCCCATATTTATTAAAAATTATAAACGAGACCCTCGTCGTCGAATGATTTGAGTCGATGCATTCCGATTTTAATGAAATTCGGTGAGGAGTTTCCTTTTATCATTCAAATCGGAAGTGATCGATTTCAACTATTTGAGGATGTGACATGCGCAGGCCCAAAGCTTTTACAAATTTAATTTCCATACAACATTTGAACGAAGAGCTTTAAACCTTTCTATATATTTTATGAATATGAGAGATTGTATAAACCCAAATATATGATTTATTCACACATATATCATGTTTTTAAGACCGCAAATTTTCCAATTTTTCACTAATCATTTGATTAAGAACTTCATCTGTCCAGAATCATGTTCCTTACTTTTGTGCCAAATATTTCTTTGGTAAATTATTTACTTGGTTTCGAATACGAAAGAGTTATCTCTTTGCACTACTAACAATCAAATCTACACCACCCTTAATCAACCTTAGCTTCACTGCACAAAGCTGTAAATATTCATTGCTCATTGTGGTACTTAGTATTGGGAGTTGGAATAGTTCAGTCTTCGAATGAATTTAAGCAAATAAACTTTAAATCGCATGGAATCGGATTATTCTTCAGCATAGTGAATTTCATACTCGGGAGATGATATCTCTTGCTCATTGTTCGCTCGTCTCGGAAATTCACCATGCAGTTGTTGTATCTAAAATACCTCCAAATTCCCGAATTGCTGACTTTCAATGGTTTCTCTTACTATTCAAGCATCTTTGCCAAAGGCTTAGAGAAATGTTACCGATGTGAACAGCTTGTATTGGGTTGTGGATTTTAGACGCCTCTTTACTGTATATTTTAGCCCCTCCCAACTCTCTGTGGTTCAACTCCTTAAGAGTTAATCTTTCTCACCACGTGGTGAATAGTATGCTATGTTTGTTTATTACTGTTTAAAAGGCTGGAAGTGAAAAGGAAACATAATAAAAAGGGGTATGGGGTACAAAAATTTTAGATTTTTTAATTAAAAAGGGCAAAAAATGTTGTTTCGAAAAAGAGAATCACTTTTCTACCTCTTACTGAAAAAAAATCTTTTCAACTTTTTTTATTAAATATTTCATAAGTTTTCCTTTTAGTTACATGAAGAATTCGTCTCCCAGACTTTTCATATGCCCTTTTGTTAGTAAACTCCCTTCTTTTTTTTTGTAAATATGTAAAGATATCTTCGATTTATCTAGTAAAGTGTTAAGTGTAATATTTGTTACTTTTTTCTAGGTTAACTGCTCCAACTGCTTGTTAATAGTATATCAAATATAAAGGAATATATATAACAGGATCGTCTCTCTTTCTCATTCGTCCTACTATTACATATAAATATGTATAATTACTTACATACAATACTTATAATATACGATATAAGCCAAAAAAATACGAACTACAGACATGTATTCATAAAAACAAAGTGTATCCGTCTGGTTGTTATAATCATCATCATCGACACGGGCAACATAAACATCACCTGCTATATAACATGCCATCATCATCATCATATATTAAGGCTGGTTTTCATTAGGTCAAAATGACTGACCTCAAAAACTGACTCAACTGCCACCATATCGATTTGGTGTCAAATGTGGTTTCATTATGTCTTTAAAACTGGCATGAAAATTCGCATTTAATTTGTGACTGTAAAATCAGCTGTGCGCACGTCATATTATACACATTTGCCAACATGTTGGCAAATTTATTTTGTGTGTCAATCGTTGAAAATTCCGCTGGCAAACTAAAATTCGATCGTTTTCACATGCATAATTTGATATGACAACGTGTTGTCAAAACTGACTACAAACGCAATTGCCACAATATGGCAGCCGTTTTCATTGGTTTGACAACATTTGATGTCATATTTTGATCTAATGAAAACCAGCCCATAGAGTGCACTAGTTAATGTGTAATACAAATGCTGTACAACTCAGCTTTAGAACATACTGTATCTGTACTGGTACATATCGCCCGTAAAAAGATGTAAATCAAAATTTTCTTTTTCGTGATTTTATGATAAATATAAATAACCGACTGATGAAATTGTTCTCTACATTGCAAAATGATCAAAGGTACGAAAAGGGCTTTAATTATTTAATAGAGCTCCATGAAAAAAAAAAGTTTGAAGTCGTTTTCTCAAAAAATTAAAATTTTGAATACATCTGTTTACTATGGAGCGAGCGATATGTTTATTAGGACACACTACACACACTCGAAAGACTGCTACTAAATTGTTGCATATATAACAAACCGAAAATTTGATACCATTAAAAATCATTCGTTTAAACTTTAAAGTAAGAAAATAAAGCTGAATATAGGTAACATTACAAACAATAAAAAATTCAATTAAATTAAATAACTATTATTACAATATTCTAATAATATGCAATTAAGTAGTATTTTTAACTTTTTCTCTAAGGTACGTTTTTGCAATTTTGAAATTTAAATTTATAACTTATCAATGTCTGAATATTAACAAAATTATAATATGTAATTAATCAATTGATTTCGTCAACGCATATCATTACATTTATTTATGTATGTGCTCCTCCTTAATTTTTTTGTGTTATAATTATATTAATATCCAATTTTTTTTGTTTTTATTTTGATTTTTGTTGGACGCGGCTCTTTATTCCGTAAGACTTGTTTCAGTACGAATAGCCACTTTATTTTATTACACATTTTAAGCATAAGCACTCATGCCAGAGAAAGTAAAGGCATAGAGAATATTAAACGGAAATAGCTTGGTTTGTAATAGTATACCTTTAATATGTTCTTTACCTTTACTGCTCATGCACCCTCACTAAAATGAATTTAAAAAAGACGAAATGATTTACATATATTCCATTGCATTACTAATTAATTTTGTATTACTTCATATGTTTCCAGATATTCGTATAGTGCATTGTAGTTAGGCATCTAAAGATAATACGTGCGATCAAGCTAAACGCCTTCTACTAAGTAGTCGATTTTTCTCTTATGCCAAGACAAATGTAATAAAAGCAATTATGTGAATTTATAAGAAAATTTAAAAATTATCAAAATTTGTACTTATGAAATGTAAAACAAATTTGTACTATTTTTTCCGCTGTGTAACTAAATAAACTTATTTAACTTTTTTGAGGCTAGTGGATTTTCTGGTCGATTTTTGTCGTTCCACTGCTCTTCACCTTCAAATATAAGGTGTAGATCGATCGAATTGCTATTTGGTGGAACTACAAAAAAATCGACCCTTGTAAATGAGCCTTTACAAATGAAAGGCTGGGAGTAAAAAAGAAACGTATTTTTAATACAATTAAAAGGGGAAACGTATAGAATGCTTAAAGAGGGTTAAAAAATTATTGTGCACTAAATGGTAGGCAAATCGTTTTTTTTTTTAATAAAAAAAATGTTTAGTAAAAGTTTGACAAATGTTTTTTTTTTTTTTTTTTTGAATAAAATAAAAATTGTTCAGTAAAAGGTGGGTAAATCGCTTCTTTAATTACAAAGAAAAGGTAGTAAAATCAAAGTATTTTCACATAAAACATTTTATCAGTAAAAGGTGAACAAATCGCTTTTTCAATTAAAAAAGAAGCAAAGACAAATCGTTTTTTCAATAAAAAAAAATGAAGTGAAACGCGTTTATTAAATAAAAAAGAAAAAACGTTTGTCTATCTTTTACTGAACAATTTTTTTTTATAAAAAAAGGATTTGTCTACGTTTTCAGTTTAATTATAAATTTGTCTAACTTTTACTGAAATATTTTTTTAATAAAAACGATGGTTGACAAATCTTAATTGACAAAAAAAACCATTTGTCTATCTTTTAATAAATCTTTTCAAATAAAACAATTTTTTCAGTAAAAGGTAGCTTTTCCAATTAAAAATAAGGATAGACAAAACTTTTTTTCAATAAAAAAAATCAAGTGAAACGCGTTTTTTAAATAAAAAAGAAAAATGTTTGTCTACCTTTTACTGAACAATTTTTTTATAAAAAAAAAAAAAGATTTGTCCACCTTTTCTTTTCAATTATAAAAAAAAACATTTGTCTATCTTTTACTGAACAATTTTTTTTAATAAAAACCATTTCAGAAGAAAAGTTTCTTAATAAAATATATAAATAAGTTTTGTCTATCTTTTAATAAACAATATTTTTTTTTATCCCTATTTATTTAACATTTTATAAGTTTCCCTTTTACTTGCTTGAAAAATACGTTTCCTTTTCATATCTCCAACTATCAAAGTGAGGAGGTGAATGTCAAAAATAAATGATTTGCTGTAGTCTGAAAACTGAACTAAATTTTGAATTAGGCTGCTTTAAGTTTCATCTAATCCATCTCCTCACATCGATTACTTAAGGCTTGAATTTATAAGATGTTTAGAGTTTGTATATGCATTCGAGTATATAAGAAAAAAAGTGTATGTATTATTTTTTTTGTAAATCTACATGTTTGAATTCAAGAGATGTTAAGCAACAAGCGTATAAATGAATTGTGAGAGTCGAATGAATTTCAAATATAATAATTGTAAAACTGAACAATAATTATTGTATACAGACATTTAAAAGATAATAAAATAAATGAAAATAAAACCTATAAAAGAAGTTTATGTTTGCTTTTGTGTCAAAGAAGTTTCGCCTGGTTGCTATATGTAACTTATACTTTCATGCTTGGAATTGGATAAACCACGCCGAGGTGCGTATGAAAAAATAGAAGCTTAACCCACTTCTTTTTATTAAATAAATATATTATAATTTTTTTTACTGGAATGTCTAGTGGAATTATCAATGATTCATCACAATCAGTTGCAGCTTATAGCTATGCTTACATACATACATACATATATAAAATTTTAATACAGCACAATAAAGGAAATTTTTTGTTGGTGAACAAGCACTTTGATAAAATACACATTCCCAAAAACCCTTTAAAACTAATTAAACGTGCCAACCATTTAGCTGTTAAGAAGACCTTTAGCTTTTAGATTACAAATAGATTCGGCTATAACTTTTGCTGACGATTTTAAATAGCCACCGCTGAGTAACATAACAATAGGTATACGCTGTTCACGACAAGTAGCAAAAACAATTTGATCACGTTCCATGACGCCCTGTAGTAGATAAAAAAAAATTATATTCATAAGGTAAGTATGTATACATTACAGGTGCTTACCTCAGGTGTGATGGACAACCGCCCCAGTGGATCACCTATCAGAACATCTGTTCCAGCGTTATATACCACAAAATCTGGACGAAACTGATTCAAGGAATAGTTTAATGATCTACATAATAGGAAAAAAATAATAGTAATGAAGTTTTATAATTTGAAAAGTAAAGCAAACATAAACCCAACTTCTAAATATCCTATGGAAATGGTACCAGCTGACCACGAAAATTTCGTTCTGCTTAAAAAAATTCTTATTGAGTTATTTTCAAAAATTCACGATTAAGCAAAAGATAGTGGTATTGGTATCGTATATCTATATACCAATTTTTATGTATTGTATTGAACCTCTTGAGATATACAGCCCTAAAAATTAAGTTTGTATGGAAGGTGCCAGGCCCCCCTAAAAAATCGGTCACTATACCTTTTCAATTTCTTCAAATATGCTTCATCCGCCGTACGCGGTCTCAATTCCACAGCACAACGTATAGCCAATTTAGCTTCATGATCACGTGGATATATTGCCCCATTATACATATCTAATATGAACACATTTTCGTTGTCATAAAAATCACGTTCATGTCCATTGCCTTGATGTGCATCCAAATCCACAATCATTGCTGTCTCAACATTTGGCTCTTGCTCTAATGTTTTTGTTATCAGCAGAGTTATATCGGCATAAGGACAAAAGCCACCACCTTTGTAGGCACAACAATGATGAAAGCCGCCACCTAAATTTATAGACCAACCATGACGCAGCGCTAAACTGGCGGCTAATATAGAACCAGCTGTTTGAAAACGCATTGGACGCAAATAGCCACGCTGCACAAATTTGTTCGGGACGAAAAGTAGTAATGGTATTTCCGATATTTTGGCAGCATTCAAGCTCCACTGCGAAAGAGGAGAAGGTGATATGCAGTTAATTGAATTTGTGTGGGTTGTTTATTAGAATGGGTCAAATAAAAAAGCAAACAGAAGTTATGCAAATTCAAAATTTACCTTTTTTGTCTGTTTTTTAAGTTTACTTAATACTTGAAAAAAAACAGAAATTTCCAAAATTAAAAATTTTAAAATTTCTTAAAAAAAAGCTAAAAAGAAATAAAATTAAATAAAGTAAAAAAAAAAATAAAACAAAATAGAGTAAAATAAAATTTAAAAAATATAAGGGGTCTTCTCTCTAAATTGCCTTCATAAAAAACACAGGAAATTTACACACTATTGTCAAAATTGGAAAATTTTCTTTCAACATTTTTTCATGAAACATCAAAAAACATTTTTTCCACGCCCCACGATGGGCTATTTACCTTTTTTGACACTACGTCGCCATTTTAAGTCCGATGTTAATGAGCCGTACATCGCTGTTCATGGCTTGGAAGCCGCCACAATTCTTATCTTAATCATTTTTTACTCCGAGTTCAAATTCTAATAGTGACTATCGGTATCTCGTTTCACATCATACACATCACATCATATGCGATTTTGCGATCGCCTTCAAAATATCTTTAATTCTAGGGGTGGTCTGGAAAAACTTTTTTTTGTCGATCCACCCTAATGTACATATTTTACTTCATTTTCTGATTTGTATATTGTACTAGCTGACCCGGCAGACGATGTCCTGCCACAAATTTATTTCCCTGCATGTTTCTCTAACCCGATCTCTATATCTATTTTAATCCATATCCCTATTTCCTTCGTATAAGAGGAACCACGCCCCCATTTTCGTTATCCCCAGTTTTTTTTGGAGGTGGTAGGGATTGATCTTATATAACTCCTCAGAAAATTTCAGTGGTCTAACCTACTAACTATGAAGTATTTCATTCGTATGGGAGGTGCCACGCCCCTTTTTCGTTATCCCTAGTTTTTTGGGAGATGGTAGAGGTCGATCTCATATAACCCCTTACCAAATTTCAGTGGTCTAACATGAATACTTCCAGAGATACAGACAACGAAAAATTCCATTTGTATGGGAGGTGCCACGCCCAATTTTTCGTTATCCCCAAATTTTTTTGCAGGTAGTAGGGATCGATCTCGTACAACCCCTCATCAAATTTCGGGGGGGGGGGGGGGGGGCAATGAAAAATTCTATTTATATGGGAGGTGCCACGCCCCCTATATATATCAACATATTGTTTAGCCTGTGACCATCCCTGGAAGATATCCAGTGCGTGTGTAAAATTTGGTTACGATCGTCTTATTCGTTTAGAAGCTAAGTTCATCAACTGAGATATTGAAGGGGGTACCCTTGATTTCACAAGTTAGTTCTGCTAGTTATTCGGTTTCTATGGGAGCAAGGAGCTACTCTGTTAGCGTGTTATATATCGTTAAAATTAGGAAACTGGACTTATACCACTTGTGCTTTAAACGGCTCATATATAGATAGATTATTTTATTTTATTTCATTTCATTTTTATTTAATTTTTTATTTTGTTTTACTAAATTTTTTTTATTTTATTTTGTAATATTTTATTTTATTTTCATTCCTTTTTTTTTTTTTTCTTTTCCTTTGTTTTTAATTTTTTTTTTTAATTTTATTTTTTTTTATTGAATTTTAATTTAGTTTTTTTTTTAATTTTTTATTTTACGTAATTTTATTTTATTTAAATTTTGTTACCTTAATTTAATTTAATTAAATTTTATCTTATTTTTAATTATTTTATTTTACTTTATTTTATTTTTATTTTTTCATTTGTTTTAGTTCATTTATTTTTTATTATTATTATTTTTTTTTTTTGAATAATTTTATTTCATTTTATTTGATGGTACTTTTTCCCCATTCAAAAAAATATCAATAAAATAAAATAAAAATATTTTTTTGGCCCAGTCTAATGCAGTACATATTTAGAAATTGTTAATTTTGAATATTTTACCTTCAAACTGCGTAAATACTTCCTAGTATGCACTTTTCTTAGCTCAGCTTTTGTAATTTCCGTTGGCTCATAAAATCCGCCAGCAGCAACGATTTCATTGTGCACTAACAACTAAATAAAAATAATCCGTTATTGATTTGATTACAGTACAGTTAAGAATTACCTTTAGGACATGTGCACCTTTAGCGGCATCGAACGGATGCAGTTTCTCCATACCACAAAATCGCACGCCATATTTATTTGAGTAAACTATTGGTAGTTTCAAGTTTGCTTCTTCCTGTTCGGCCGCTTTGGATTTCCGTTTCCCTTGCAGTTGTTGATCTTGTGCCGCTGTGCCAGCATCCTTACGCATTACCCATACCACATCTTGCTGTTGTTCATGGTGCACCTTCTCGGTGAAGCGCTTCATTTTATATTTATTCCGTGCATAATTTTGTACAATTTATAGCAAAACAAAATACCGATACAATGGAAACATCTGATTTGTATCGTTATTAAATTGACAAATGCGATGAAGCAAGCAGGGTTACCGTGATGAAAAATGTGTAGTTTTCTTAGTACCAAATCAGCTTGACTATTTCACGAAAGAAATTTAAATGAAAAAAGTAGTTTCTGCTTATATACAAAAACA
Organism: Campiglossa producta; assembly: GCA_964058755.1. Lineage (NCBI taxonomy): Eukaryota > Metazoa > Arthropoda > Insecta > Diptera > Tephritidae > Campiglossa > Campiglossa producta. The sequence goes on along the minus strand of CAXKVI010000001.1, from coordinate 13,093,610 downwards.
TTATTACTGGAATTTACTAATTTAATTTTATTTTATTTTACGTTATTATATTTTTGTATATTATTTTAGCTTATTTCATTTTATTTAATTTAATTTTATTTTATTGTGTTTTATTTTATTTTGTTTTATTTTATTTTACTTTATTTTCTTTTATTATATTATATTTTATTTTATTTTATTTTATTAAGTTTTATTTAGTTTAATGTATTTTAATTTAATTTAATTTTATTTTAGTTTATTTTATTTTATTTTTTATTTTATTTTAATTTATTTTATTTTATTTTATTTTATTTTATTAAGTTTTATTTAATTTAATTTATTTTAATTTTATTTTATTTTATTATATTTTATTTTTTAATTTATTATATTTTTTTCTTTATTTTTTTATATTTTATTTGATTTTATTTTATTTAATTTTATTTTTTATTTTATTTTATTTTATTTTGTTTTGTTTAATTTTATTTTATTTTATTTTATTTTATTTTATTTTATTTTATTTTATTTTATTCTATTTTTTATTTTATTATATTTTGTTTTGTTTAGTTTTATTTTATTTTATTTTATTTTATTTTATTTTATTTTATTTTATTTTATTATTTTTTATTATATTATTTTGTATTTTTTATTTTATTATATTTTGTTTTATTTTATTTTACTTAATTTTATTTTATTTTTTTTAGTTTTTTTGTTTTATATTATTTTTTATTACATTTTTTTTGCTTTATTTTATTTTTTTTTACTTTGTTTAATTTTATTATATTTTATTTTATTTTGTTTTATTTTAATATATTTTATTTTGTTTAATTTTATTTTACTATATTTATTTCCATTTTAATTTTACTTTATTTTATTTTATTTTATTATATCTTATTTTTTTATTATTTGATTCATTTCATTTTACTATTTTTTATTTTAATCTCTTTTATATTTATTTCTTTTATTTTATTTTATTTTTATTTTATTTCATTTTTTTTATTTTACTTTATTTTATTTTGATTTTATTTTATTAGACTTTTTAATTTCCATCTGATCCTATTTTATTTTGCCTTATTTTGCTTTATTTGAGTTATCTTATTCTACTTTATTTTAATTTTTTTCATACTTTTTTATTTAATTTAATTTTTTTATTTTTTGTTTTAAATTTTTTTATTTTATTGTATTTTATTGTGTTTTATTAAATCTTTTCATGCAAACATAATTTTTTTTCGCTCTCTTACTTCCATATTTTAAAAGTTCGTAAAATGCTCCCAAATCATATTTCATACTATTTATAAATAAATATCTAAACGGCCACACTGAACGGAAGCCTTTCACAGCTGAGAGAATTGTCAAAAAGCGCGACTTCCTTTATCTCACTGAACATACCCCATGTAACAGTGCAAATTAATTCAAAATGAAGTTTTGGCGTCGTTATTGCATATTTGTGAAAAAATTTAACAAAACTGAATTTGTATAATAAATTTGCTAAAAAAACATTGTTGTGTGAAATAAATAAGTGTTTTTACGTGCATTTTGAATAAAATAAAGTGATGAGCAGCGATTCTCCAACAAAGCAGGTGAAAGCCATACAATTTGGTGTGCTTTCACCAGATGAAATCAAACGAATGTCCGTTACGGAAGGCGGCATAACGCGTGCGGTCATCGTAGAAGATGGCAAGCCAGCAATAGGAGGCTTAATGGATCCCAGACAAGGTGTTGTAGATCGTGAATCGCGTTGTTTGACATGCGCCGGAAATATGACTGAATGTCCGGGCCATTTTGGTCACATTGAATTAAGTTTGCCCGTCTTTCATATTGGCTTCTTGATGAAAACTATTAAAATATTACGTTGTGTGTGCTTTTCATGTTCCAAACTATTGGTATCACCCACAAATCCAAAGGTAATTTTTGCAATAATTATGTATAACAAATACAAAAGTGGAATATGTTTTTGATTTCGCAAATATGTAGGTAAAGGAAGTGCTAAATCGCACCAAATCATACCCACGCATGCGGCTCAATCTTATGCGCGATTTGTGCAAGTCGAAGACGGTATGTGAGGGTGGTGAAAATATGGATATTTGCATCAATGGCAGCAACGAACGACGCACTACTGCGGATCATGGCGGTTGTGGTCAACTACAACCACGCATCACATGCAATAAATTGGAGCTGCACGCCATATGGCAGCGACAAAGCGAGCATCGACAGGAACGCCAAATCTTACTAACAGCAGATCGTGTTTTGGAAATTTTTCGTAATATCTCCGATGAAGATTGCGTTTATTTGGGCATGGATCCGCAACACTGTCGTCCAGATTGGTTGATAGTATCGGTGCTACCGGTGCCACCTTTGGCTGTACGTCCATCGGTGCTTATGCACGGTAATTCACGTTCACATGATGGCCTCACACACAAACTGGCGGACATTATTAAGGCAAATAATGAATTGAAGAAATGTATTGAAACAGGGGCCGCCGATCATATGATACGCGAGTGCGCATCTTTGTTGCAATTTCATGTTTATACTCTCGTTGACAATGAAACGCCTGGTTTAGCTCGTGCCCTTCAAAAGTCAGGACGTCCCCTGAAGAGTATAAAGTCTCGCTTGAAGGGTAAGGAGGGGCGTATACGTGGAAACCTAATGGGAAAGCGTGTAGACTTCTCAGCACGTACCGTTATAACACCTGATCCAAATTTAAATATCGATCAAGTTGGCGTACCGCGATCGATAGCACAAAATCTAACATATCCTGAGGTGGTAACGCCCTTTAATATTGAGGTATGCAAATTAGACTGAGCAAAAAATATACACACTTTTCATTGCCATGATTACTACACCTTTTCCAACTGTATTTGAGAAAAGGTCAAATGTATTTGAGAAGCCGGCAAATCTATTTGAGAAATGGGTAAATCTATTTGAGAAAAGGAAAATGTATTTGAGAAAAGTGAAAATGTATTTGCGAAAAGGGCAAATCTATTTGAGAAATGGGTAAATGTATTTGAGAAAAGGGAAAATGTATTTGAGAAATGGGCAAATGTATTTAAGAAAACCAAAAAATATTCTATAAACGGTGTAATTCTATAAACGGTGTAATTCAAGTACACAATTTTTTAGTATATTTTCAAGCTCTTCTGAAATACAATTGCCCATTTCTCAAATATATTTTCCCTTTTCTCAAATACATTTGACCTTTTCTCAAATACAGTTGGAAAAGGTGTAGACTAGCCTAAAAAAGCAATTTTAAATATGTAGTTCCAAAGCAGGCAAAAAAAGTTATTTTTCCATAACTACTAGACTGAGCCAAAAAAATTTTTTTGCATATCTTAATAGACTTGGTAAAAAAAATGTCTGTACTAATAACTAGAATGATACAAAAAAAAATTAGGGTAGTGACTAGACGGCCAAAAAACATTGTAATAATTACTATAGTCTATAGGACGGGGCAAAAAAAATGTAATAATTACTAGACAGGACAAAATATATTATTTTTCTATAATGACTGTGCAAAAAAATCTTATTAGTTATTGGACAGGACAAAAAAATTATTTTGCAATAATTACTAGATTGACCAAAATTTTTTTTTAAATTATGTTGAAATTTTTTTGACAAAATAATATACTGTTAAAGTTAAAACAAGTTTAAGAGTTTTATGATTGCTAGATTGTAAATTTTTTTTCAGTAGAAAAAAGTACATATACTAGTTCTCAGTCACTTGTTAAATTTTCCGAACTCTGTACACTGAGTAGATATTATTCAGCAATTAGAACTGATTCATTTTTCGAAACGGTAACCGATTTGAAGCGATTCATTTTTCAAAATCAAAATTGAAAGTGAAATCATAACCGTTTAAAACTGATTCATTCGATTAACAATTCATTGAAACCCATTAATTTTTCGAAAACAAAATTTAGCATCAAGTTTCTAGCCCAACAGTCCTAATGATAGACCTCTAAAAATTAATATTAGGGTCTAAAAAATTTAAAATTTTTTTCTTTCGATATGTATCTAATGTAGCAAAACTTATTGAAATTTTAAATTATTTTCAAATTTAGCTAATGGAAACACTTGTACGTCGTGGCAATAATCAATTTCCCGGCGCAAAGTATATCATACGCAACAATGGTGAACGTATTGACCTACGTTTCCATCCCAAGCCTAGTGATTTGCATTTAGAACTTGGCTACAAAGTGGAACGCCACTTGCGCGATAATGATTTGGTGATTTTTAATCGTCAGCCAACCTTACATAAAATGTCAATGATGGGACATCGTGTCAAAGTGTTACCGTGGTCTACATTCCGTATGAATCTCTCTTGCACCACTCCTTACAACGCTGACTTTGATGGCGATGAAATGAATTTACATGTACCACAGAGCATGGAAACACGCGCCGAAGTTGATAATATTCATATGACACCAAGACAAATTGTTACACCACAAACGAACAAACCCGTTATGGGAATAGTGCAGGATTGTTTGACTGGTGTTTGTAAGATGACGAAACGTGATGTTTTCATAACACATGAGCAATTAATGAATCTTCTAATGCATATGCCGTGTTGGGATGGTGTAGTGCCGAAGCCGTGCATTTTAAAACCGACATTTTTGTGGTCGGGCAAGCAACTTTTTTCGTTAATAATACCAGGAAATTTGAATATGATCCGTACGCATTCAACGCATCCGGATGAAGAAGAAGCGAGTCAATATCGTTGGATTTCACCGGGCGATACGAAGGTAGGTGTTATATTTCTGCGATAATGAAACAAATCACAAAGTAGGAAAAACGTTAGGGATAGGGATTTTGATAGGGACAGCGATAGCGATAGGGATAGGGATAGAGATATAAATAGATATATAGATAGAGATAGGGTTGGGAAAGAGAAAACAGGAAGACTTTATAAGGTTTAAATAGCGAAAGAACCGTAAAATGCATATCTTGAACAAGTCTCTTTTTTTAATATCTGAAGGTTATGGTCGAATATAGTGAGCTTATTATGGGCATTCTATGCAAACGTACTTTGGGTGCCTCAGCTGGATCACTGCTGCACATTGCTTTTATCGAACTAGGGCATCAAATTGCTGGCGAATTCTATGCAAATATACAAAAAGTTGTCAATGCCTGGTTGCTATTTGAAGGTCACAGTATTGGTATTGGCGATACTATAGCCGATCCAGCAACCTATAAAGAAATACAAAATACTATAGCAAAAGCAAAGAACGATGTGATGTTGGTCATACAAAAAGCACATCATATGGAATTAGAACCCACACCAGGCAATACGTTGAGACAAACTTTCGAAAATCAAGTAAATCGTATATTAAATGATGCGCGCGATAAGACAGGCGGATCAGCAAAGAAATCACTAACAGAATATAATAATTTGAAGGTAAGAAATTTAATAAATGGATCAACAAAATAAGTTACTGTGATTTATACTTTTGGCAGGCTATGGTAGTCGCTGGTTCGAAAGGCTCCAACATTAACATATCTCAAGTGATCGCTTGTGTTGGTCAACAGAATGTTGAGGGTAAGCGTATACCATTCGGTTTTCGTAAACGCACAATGCCACATTTCATCAAAGATGATTATGGCCCCGAAGCGCGTGGTTTTGTCGAAAACTCCTACTTGGCTGGCTTGACACCCACTGAATTCTATTTCCATGCAATGGGCGGACGTGAAGGTCTTATTGATACTGCTGTAAAAACTGCTGAAACTGGTTATATACAACGCCGTTTGATCAAGGCAATGGAATCGGTGATGGTGCAATATGATGGTACGGTACGCAATGCCGAGGGACAAATTATACAGTTGCGTTATGGTGAAGATGGTCTCTGTGGCGAATCAGTAGAATTTCAAACTCTCCCCACCATACAGCTGTCAAATAAAGCTTTTGAAAAACAATTCAAATTTGATGTTACACAAACGCGTAATTTACGTAAATACTTTACCGATGAAGCAGTGCGTGATATAACCGAATCGACCGAGATTATCGCACAATTAGAAGTAGAATGGGAGCAATTGTGTCGTGATCGTGAAGCATTGCGAGAAATCTTTCCCACTGGTGATTCAAAAGTAGTATTGCCGTGCAATTTGCAACGCATGATTTGGAATGTACAGAAAATTTTTCATGTTGATAAACGTGCCACAACAGCGCTTAATCCGTTGGATGTAGTGAAAGGTATCCGTTTTTATTTCATTTAATTTATTTAATTTTTTATTTTAATTTGTTTTTCTTTTTTTTTTAATTACTATATTTTGTTTAGTTTTATTTTAAATAATTTAATTTAATTTTATTATTTTTTATTTTTTTTTACATATTTCCATTTTATTTTTTATTTTTGTTTTATTTTATTTTAATTTATTTATTTTTTTTGTTTTTATTTTAATATTATATTTTATTTTAAATTTTTATTTTATTTCCTTTTTTTCAATAATATTTTATTCAAATTAATTTTTTATTGTATTTTATTTTATATGTTTTGTTTCATATTATTATTATTATTATTTATTTTTTTTTTTTCATTTATTTAATGCTATTTTATTTTGTTGATATTCTCTTATTTTACTTTTTTGTTATATTTTATTTTATTTTATTATATTTTCTATAATTTTACTTTATTAATTTTTTTTTTCAACTTAATTTAATTTTATTTGTTTTTTTTTAGCTTCTTTTAATATTTTAATTTTATTTTGATTTCATTAAATACAATATTTTCAATCATATTTCCAGGTGTGCGTGATCTACTCAAACAATGTGTTATTGTCGATGGCAGTGATTATATATCACAACAAGCTAACGACAACGCCACTTTCCTCTTTCAATGCTTAGTACGTTCGACATTGTGCTCGAAGGTGGTTGCCGAAAATTATCATTTGACGCCAGAGTCATTTGAAATGTTGCTCGGCGAAATTGCTACACGCTTTCAACTCTCACAAGTTAGTCCTGGTGAAATGGTTGGTGCACTCTCTGCACAATCGCTCGGTGAACCGGCTACACAAATGACACTCAATACATTTCATTTTGCTGGTGTTTCGGCAAAAAATGTTACTTTGGGCGTGCCGCGCTTGAAAGAGATTATCAATGTATCCAAACGTCCACGTTCACCATCGTTGACAGTGTTCTTGACTGGCAAACCAGCGCGTGATGTCGAGAAAGCCAAGGATGTGTTGTGTCGCTTGGAGCATACAACACTGAAACACGTTACAGCAAATACAGCCATATACTATGATCCAGATCCAATGCATACTGTGGTGCAAGAGGATCAAGAATTTGTTAATATTTACTATGAAATACCAGATTTTGATCCAAGTGAGTTTTTAACAGGGTTCGAAGATACTCATTTATAAATATTTAATAACGCTATTTCGCATTCGCGAAAAGTTAGTTTAGGTTCAAGTGGCTGTCGCAGAGGCACACTTAGGCCAGCTTTGAAAGGCCCGTTGTGATACCACCAACACTAGCAAAGTTAGTCCTGGGACTCGGCCATATGTAAAACCCCTGAGTTGTCGGGTTTCTTCACATAGCGGAAACCCGGTACTGACACTACTGAAACCGACACCGTTAATCCTTCTCGAACCATTTAGATGACTTAATGAAGGCTATCAAGTCATTTATGTTCAGCTCCGCCACCTGGCGTAGGCTTTCAGGAAAAGAACTCTTAAAAAGCGCATTCTCACGCCGCTTAAAGCCGGGCACTTCCTACAGCATCGTCTGTAGGGCACACCTAGCCTTGCTGCGTGCCTTCCAATAAAGCATTGCCCGGTTAATACCCCTATTAAATTGGCGATTTCCCTCCTACTTGGGGCGTAAATGTGTCTAGGTCTTATGAGATCCCATTTTGGCCAGGTTTGTTTCGGATATGCGGCACCCTAGGATGTTTGAAATGTGAGCCAGAACAATCTTTTGGCGGGGCTTCTGGCTTTATTCGGCAATAAGTAGGAACTTTTTAAGCGAGCGTTTTGGAAAATTTTTTAGATCATTTCGGAATTTGTTCGGAGCCATTTCGGTATTTTTTCGGGACATATGGTCGTTATAGTTTTCGGAGCATTTTTTGATTGTTTTCGGAACACTTCGAGATGGTTTTTCGAATCATTTCCGGACTTTTTTGGAGTCATTTCCATATTTTTTTGGAACCATTTCATTATTGTTATCGACTAATTTCGGGATTGTTTTCGGAAAATTTTTGGGATTGTATCGCGGCATAGTTTCGGATTGTTTGCGGGATTATTTTCGATCTGCACAAAGTTTTATCCTTTCACGTTTTAACATTTAATTTAATTTAAAGGTGAAATATCCCCATGGCTCCTACGCATCGAACTCGATCGCAAGCACATGACTGAAAAGAAACTAACCATGGAACATATTGCCGAACGTATCGCACTCTCCTTCGGTGATGATTTGAAATGCATTTTCAATGATGATAATGCGCCACGTTTAATATTACGTATACGCATAATGAATTCGTCGAGTACCGAAAATAAATTTCATGGCGACGAACTAGCAGAGGAGGAGGCCGCGCTCACTCGCCTTGATGATAATATGTTTTTACGTTGCATTGAGAGTAATATGTTGTCTGATATGACATTGCAAGGCATCGAATCCATATCCAAAGTATATATGCATTTGCCGCAAGTGACAAATAAAAAACGTATTTACATCACTGAAACAGGTGAATTCAAATCGGTTGCCGAATGGCTGTTGGAAACCGATGGTACAGCACTGATGCATGTACTAAGCGAACGCGATGTCGATCAAACCCGCACTTTTAGCAATGATATATGCGAAATGTTTACTGTACTTGGCATAGAAGCGGTGCGAAAGTCGATTGAGAAAGAAATGAATAATGTGCTACAATTTTATGGTGAGTTTATCAGACACTTCTTACACATTTTTCACATTATATTTATTTTTTCTAACTAATTTATGTATTAAAAAAAATATTCCAGGTCTCTATGTCAACTATCGCCATTTGGCCTTGCTCTGCGATATTATGACAGCCAAGGGTCATCTTATGGCCATCACACGCCATGGCATTAATCGTCAACAAACTGGCGCTTTGATGCGTTGTTCATTCGAGGAAACCGTTGATGTACTATTGGATGCTGCAGCTCATGGTGAACGTGATCCTATGCGCGGTGTATCGGAAAATATTATAATGGGTCAAATGCCACGTATCGGCACCGGTTGCTTTGATATGATACTCGATGCCAAGAAATGCAAATACGCCATGGAAGTCGATTCAATTAATAGTAAGAATGCGCTCTTTTATGGTTCGATGTTCACACCGAATATAATGCCCGGCAGTGGTCGTAGCGGTATGGTTGAGTTTTCGCCACGCGATGGTTTAACATCACAGTCAGCGCGTTCTGCTTGCTTCTCGCCTTTGTCGAGTATGAGTTCGCCCACAATGGTGCCTGACGATTTCGGTAATTCGCCTTTTTCTTCACCATCAGCAGCATCGCCCAAATCACCGTATAGCTGCGCCTCATACTATTCACCCACATCACCAGTGTATTACCAAGAGCAGAACGGCCATCAAAGCGTAAACAACTCGAGCGTTAACCAAAATGATTTACTAAGTACCCTTATGCAATCACCTAAATATTCACCAAGTTCACCAGAATTCTCACCTAACTATCAAAATTACTTGCAAGTTCACTCACCACAATCGCCTTCGAATAGTAGCACAACATTTTATTCACCAGCCAGTCCAACAGTTTCATACAACAGTGCCACCGGTTCCACGCGATATTCACCAACTTCACCCGGTTACTCACCGCAAACTAATAGCTATTCACCCACCTCGCCATCGTATTCGCCAACTGTTTTGAGTTCGAGCAAAGCTGGTGTTAATAAGTTTTCACCGAGTTCACCAACAACCAGCAATGATTCTTTATATTCACCATCTTCACCACTAGCCACACCAGATGAAGGTGCTGAAGTTACAAGCTCCTCCAAACGTCCAGCACCGAAAAAATATCGCGCCACTCCATATTTCTATGCTGATAGTAGTTCCAGTCCATCAAGCAATGCCACATATTCACCCACAAGTCCCATCTACTGTCACTATTCACCGTCGAGTCCACATTATGTAGCACAAACACCACGTTATTCACCGTCGACGCTTAGCTATAATCCAACTAGTCCCAGCTATACACCAGTCAGCCCTTCATTGTCAGCCAACTCACCGCAATATTCACCGTTCAGCCCAAAAATTAACTATTCACCAACAATTTCTTCGCCACATTTTATTCCACCATGCTCTCCTCCACAATATTCGCCAACCTCAGCAAGTCCGCGCTATTCAAGTGATTCTTCTCCAGCTGTTTATTCGCCAACATCACCAACATATTCTCCTAATTCTAATCGTTATTCACCTACTAGCCCTCAATACTCAAACAACCTAACCAGTCCACATTATTCTTCAAATAAGCATTCAGATGTGGTTTATTCGCCACTTAGCCCAAGTTTTTATTCAGCATCGCCGTCTGGTGCTACCTATAGTCGTAGTGAATCACCCATGTCTCCTGTGAGTCCCATAAGTCCGGCAAGTCCACAGTATTCTCCTACTTTGACTTAGGAAGTATACAGATTTTATAGCTATTACTTTTTTTTTTTCTCTTTCATTACCGCCATCATCAAAGAACAGAATTTAAACCAAGGTAGAAGAAGTTTTCTTTTCTTGAAAAGTCTGATTGTACGCTAGCTTGTCCGAATTTATAGTTTAGATCCAGAGCTCTCACTTAATCTAATTGACTCTTGGGTTTAGTGATAACCATACGTACGCTCCCTTTAAAAACATTCTTCTTTATCTGTCTACAAATACTTTTACCTTTTTTCTTAACATTACTTCTTTAATAATTTTTTTAATGTTGTTGAATTCATTTATTTATTTGAGTTATAACCCTGGAACTATATGAGACTTGTTCCCAACATTTCATTTTATTCTTCTCTAGTTCGTGTTTTATTACAAATAATCTTTTAAAAATATGTGACATTCCTCATCTTTATACACTTTCTTAAAATTTATTAGTTGTTACAAATATGATCTAGTTTTAATCATGCGATCCTCATATCAAGGGTTTGGTTGATCGAAAACCATATCCATGTTTTTACAATAGGTATTAGAAGTATCTTATTAAAAAATCTATGAATGGTATTGTCACTATTAAGGCCACTTGCATAAAAGCCGATAACGACTAATCGGTGAATAACTTGACAGCTAACCATACAAAATAAGTCAATTAAACTCCGATTAGTCGTTATCGACTTTTATGCAAGCGGCCCTTACTTTGTTCTTAGAAATATTTATGTTTTTGTTTTAAATATGAAATTTTGTTGAATTTTATTAGTTATTGAAAATATGAAACAGTTACATATAATGAATTAACCACACGATCCACGTTTTAAGCGTTTCAATGATCGTACGCTGTATTCCTTAATATAAATATTTTCTTAATTACAAATGTAAAAAAAAATATATACGTTTGTGTATTTTAATTTAATTTCAATGAACTTTCGAGGTTAAAGTAAGAAGAAACTGCATTATTTGGTTAAATTAGACACTTCAAATTCCTATACCAGTGGTTAAAGTATTATTTTTTTTTTCAACAACAACCACAAAACTCATACAGGGTGAGCAAACAAAGAACTAAATTTCTATAAAATTCACTAATGGAAAATTATTATTATTTTTTTATTTTATTAAATGAAAATGTTTGACATTCTATTGACCAGGTGATGTGACAGTTTTCTCACCATTTGGACTATAAATTCGGCGCACCAAATGATATCGGTAATTTTGTCACGTCTTTTACCTAATAATGAATCCTGAGCACTAGGCGACCTTTCAAAATTATCAAGCGTCACAGCACCAGGTGAGATATTTGTATCACATAGTAAACAGAATATCACATCATGAAATAAATGTCATATCACCTGGTAAACAGAATATCACATCATGAAATAAATGTCAAATCACCTGGTGAACGGAATATCACATCATGAAATAAATATCATATCACCTTGTAAACCGAATGTCACATTAAGAGATAAATGTAAAATCACCTGGTAAAGAAAATATCACATCATGAGATTAATGTGAAATCACATTAAGAAATAAATATAACATCACCTGATAAAGAAAATGTTATATCATGAGATGTATGTGATATCACCTGGTGCTGCTAATTTTATAGCTTCCTCTGTCTAAAAATAAATTCTGCGCACCAGGCGCCCATAAAAAAGTGTCACATCATGAGATACATGTCATATCACCTTATAAACAAAATGTCACATTATTTTCCTACAACTCAGGAGCACCACGTGATGCGATATTGTTAATTTTGTCGCCTGATCTGCATAAAAATGAATGTTTATAAAACTAGCAAGCGCCACATCACCAGTTAAGAAAAATGTCATATCACCTGCTAAACAGAATGTCATAACACTTTGCTACATGTCCTGTGCCGCCGTAATGCGATATCGGCTATATTGCTTTTTCTTTTTCTGCATAAAAATTATCCTGAACCTGAGGATCGATTTCGCATCACCTGATGAGCCTGTTTGCCAGTTTTGCCGCGGTAACGATTTTCGCTTATATAATCCTACAGTTACAAAATTACCAGTAACGCTCAGAATAAGACCGTTAGCCACAAAATAGCAACAAAGTAGCAAAATAAAGAACAAGAGAAAAAAAGAGCCAAAACGTCACTCAACATACCCATGTACATTTACATTAGAGAACAAGTTGATGCTGCTGCTACAATTATTTTGCCAATATTACGCTCTCGAGTTGTTGGCCAACAAGTCGTGCAACTATTTACCTATCGATTTTTCACCAAAAACTAGAAAAATAAAAAGCCAACGCACCAAGCAACATCAAGAACAGTCATAATTGCACCATAGACAAGACGAAATCAAACCAAAAAAATCACTGCATAACTTCATGCCACGTTCATATATTTAATGTTTTTAAGTGTTAAAGTAAATTTAAAGTATTTTGTGCCAAATATTTAAGCTACAAGAAAAACAAAAGCACACGAAAATTTTGGTCAAACGCAAGAAAACTTGAGGGTTAAAAAGGATGGCATAAAAAAAAAAAAATCAAAAAAAGTAAATACAAAAGGCTTTAAAATTTTTTTATATTTACAAAATAAATAATAAAAAAAAATTTCAAGTTGAATTACATAAATAATCGCGCTTTGTCGTCGAAATAAACTATTCTAAAACATACTGCATACATACACCCGTATTGATATATAAGTAGTTTAAAATCGCTTTAGCTTCTGAGCTGCATGATTATAAAATTCTGGTTCAACAGTTATAAAGATATAAATCTTATCTAGTCGCCTCGGTAGATACTTAAGTGGTGATTCATTTGTTAGTGCATAAATACGGGACAAAGGATTACTTCGGTATATAAACAGAAGCTATAAAAGTTTAATTTTTAGAAGTGATAAACAGAAGAAGACAAAACGGGTCAGAACTTTTGTTTCATAAATTTCATGTCACCAAGTGAAAGTCTATGCAATTCTTCAAGTCGGTTGCATGTAAAATGTAAATTTAGCTACTAACAAATATCTTTACACAAAGGAAAATGAGCTGTGTGGGTTGATTCAATCAAAATCACGGCAATTTTTATCCATTATACAATGCTGTCGATTCAACTGCATTGAAACGGTTAACCCTAACTTAACTGTTGTTTTACAAGATTTTTTTTTAAACTAAAACAAGTGTTATTTTTAAAGCCAAAAATAGTCAAAGTAAAAAAAAAAAATTTCAGAGTTCTTATATTGACTTCACCGAGAATCGAACTCAGGTGTCTTGAGCGCTCAACCCAGGTGTCTAGCATGATGCCATCTCGTACTTATGCGTGCCGGTGTCTAATTATAGATTTGTTCTATGACAGTAAAGACAGTATCTTCGCTGTTGAATTAACTAGAGGAATTTGTTGTTTTAACACAAAATTTTCTTTGAACATCAAAAACTCGTGTCAGTTCTACTAAATTCAATTCGATGATGAGCTCACATTTCTGCAGCCATTTAAAGTTCATTTTTTAAGGGATTTCTATTTATTTCTGTAACAGTAACATCTGTCAAAATGTTTTCTTTCAGTTTGTTGGCGAGGTGATTCTCCATGAAAATTGTCTTAATAAATTTTCCCAAAATAATCCAAAAATAGTCCCAAAACGACCCCAAAAAGAACCTCAAATGTTCCTAAGAATTACCCAAAATTTAATCCAAAATGATCAAAAAATGATTTCAAAATGATCCCAAAATGATCCGAAAATTACCCCGAAATTGTCCCAAATTAAACCAAAATTGAACCCAAAATGATCTCAAAATAGCCTCAAAATTATTCCAAAGTCACCCCTAAATGATCTCAAAACAAGTAAGGAAAGCTGTCTTCGGCTGTGCCGAAGGCTATATACCTTTCATGAATAAGCGTCACGATTTTCACTGTTCGATCCCCAGTACAGCCTGTGTCAATTTAGCTATATTTACTATACACATTACACATCTTTGTTATAATTTAAAAAAAACTTACAAAATAATAGGATCCGAGTTATCGGAACAATCGATTGTATGGAGGCTATATATTATACGTGTTCAATTGTACTGACTTACACTATACACATTACATATGTAGAAAGTACTAAAGGTGCAATATTTTACGTTCCTAACTTTTTAAATGCGGAAGTATTGGCCAAAAAACCTTATATCGGAACAACCGGTTGTATGGGGCTATATGTTATATTTACCCGATCTTCTTGATTTTCCTCTACACACTACATAAATTGAAAGTACTCAAGTTGCAAAATTTTATGTTCCTAACTTTTTAATTGCAGAAGTTTTGGCCAAAAAACTTATATCTGAACAATCGGTTGTATGGGGGCTATATGTTACATTTGCCCGATCTTTTTGATTTTCACTATATACACTACATAAATAGAAAGTACTCGAGATGCAAAATTTTACGTTCCTAACTTTTTAATTGCAGAAGTTTTGGTCAAAAAACCTTATATCTGAACAATCGGTTGTATGGGGGCTATATGTTACATTTGCCCGATCTTTCTGATTTTCACTATACACACTACATAAATAGAGAGTACTCGAGTTGCAAAATTTTACGTTCCTAACTTTTTAATTGCAGAAGTTTTGGTCAAAAAACCTTATATCTGAACAATCGGTTGTATGGGGACTATATGTTACATTTGCCCGATCTTGTTGATTTTCACTATATACACTACATAAATAGAATGTACTCGAGTTGCAAAATTTTACGGTCCTAACTTTTTAATTGCAGAAGTTTTGGCCAAAAAACCTTATATCTGAACAATCGGTTGTATGGGGGCTATATGTTACATTTGCCCGATCTTGTTGATTTTCACTATATACACTACATAAATAGAAAGTACTCGAGTTGCAAAATTTTACGTTCCTAACTCTTTAATTGCAGAAGTTTTGGCCAAAAATTCTTATATCTGAACAATCGGTTGTATGGGGGCTATATGTTGCATTTGCCCGATCTCGTTGATTTTCACTATATACACTACATAAATAGAAATTACTCGAGTTGCAAAATTTTACGTTCCTAACTGTTTAATTGCGGAAGTTTTGGCCAAAAAACCTTATATCTGAACAATCGGTTGTATGGGGGCTATATGTTACATTTGCCCGATCTTTCTGATTTTCACTATACACACTACATAAATAGAGAGTACTCGAGTTGCAAAATTTTACGTTCCTAACTTTTTAATTGCAGAAGTTTTGGTCAAAAAACCTTATATCTGAACAATCGGTTGTATGGGGACTATATGTTACATTTGCCCGATCTTGTTGATTTTCACTATATACACTACATAAATAGAATGTACTCGAGTTGCAAAATTTTACGGTCCTAACTTTTTAATTGCAGAAGTTTTGGCCAAAAAACCTTATATCTGAACAATCGGTTGTATGGGGGCTATATGTTACATTTGCCCGATCTTGTTGATTTTCACTATATACACTACATAAATAGAAAGTACTCGAGTTGCAAAATTTTACGTTCCTAACTCTTTAATTGCAGAAGTTTTGGCCAAAAATTCTTATATCTGAACAATCGGTTGTATGGGGGCTATATGTTGCATTTGCCCGATCTCGTTGATTTTCACTATATACACTACATAAATAGAAATTACTCGAGTTGCAAAATTTTACGTTCCTAACTGTTTAATTGCGGAAGTTTTGGCCAAAAAACCTTATATCTGAACAATCGGTTGTATGGGGGCTATATGTTATACTGGTCCGATCTTGTCAGTTCCGACAAATGATTCCTATATTACAAAATGGTGGCCACATACAAAATTTCAGCCAGATATCTCAAAAATTGAGGGACTAGTTTGCGTTCAAACAGACAGACGGACAGACGGACAGACGGACAGACGGACAGACGGACATGGCTAAATCAACTCATCTCGTCATCCTGATCATTTCGGTATACTTATTGATGGGTCTATCTCTTCTTCTTCTCATATTTACAAACATCGGACCAAAGTTATAATACCATTTCATGTTCATGAAAGGGATAATGATCCTAAAATAATCCAAATATGATCCCAAAAATATACAATACAAATACAATACGGTAAAATGGTAACCCTGGCTGCTACCCTACTTGAAAATATTTTATTTGGTATGTCGGCGAAAGTGCCTTTCATTTGATACCCATATTGGCATATATAACTCCATAATTTAAAAAAAAATTGAGATATATGGCAACCCTGTATACCCCCAAGTGGATAGACTTAGAATCAATCATACCATCTATATGCCAAGCGGGTGCCGAAATAGTCCGGATATACAAATATACTACGGTAAGGTGGCAACCCTAGGTGGCAACTCTACTTGAAAATATTTTAGTTGGCATGTCGCTGAAAATACCTTTCATTTTATACCCATATTGGCATATTTTGCTACAAAATTAAAAAAAAAAAATGGGTTGCCACCTATACCCTGGATATTCAAAATTTCATTCAAATCGATCATGCGGTTCCCGAGATATTCTGGATATACAAATATACAAGTTTAACTGGTTTATACTTATAGGATATATTTAAATACACACTCTCTACAAACTTTAAGGAGTTACTAGCAGTAATAACGGAGATATTCCAAATTCACGAGACTATATTTGCATGCGTTCCTGTAAAATTTGTTTTATGTCACTTAGGGCCTATGTGAATTAAGCTAAAAATATGTTCATTTACATAGAAGCTTTTGACGAAAACAAAAAAACGGCGTTGAGGCACGCTTTCCCATTAACATAAAAACTCATATTTGGTCATTATACTTCATTTCTGAAAACCCTTAGAAAAAAACGAAAATCGATTTTTTTTTTGCCCACCCTACTGTATACGATGGGAATAAAATATACGCGTGAGGTAAAATGGATCTTAAACTAAAATTTGGATATCTAGCAACGCATCGGTGAAGTTTGCGTTAAATTCTACACGGCGGACTTCGAGTGATGCGCGAACAAACATGCAGACAAACATGCACAAATTTTAAGAAGTGTTATTTTGGCATATATTATTGAATATTTTGGGCCATTTCTTTGATGCACCTACTTTTTTGGACTATGTCAGTGTGTATAGGATTAAAAAAAAAACTAATGGCGGCGATATACCAACAGGTTATCATAACCTCTAACGAGATTTTTAGCCGAGCTTCTCTTTCCAACTTGTGGTGTGTTGCTTTTTAGTTTTCCTACAAGTTGGCGTGACCTACAATTTTTTGCCGACTCCGAACGGCACTTGCAAAGCAAATGAATTTTTCACTGAGAAGCTTCTCATGGCAGAAATACACCCGGAGAGTTTGCCAAACTACTGCCGAGGGGCGACCCCGTTTAGAAAAATTGTTTTTCTAAATAATTTTTGATGTTACTTTTGCCGGGCATCGAACCGCCACGACTTGGTGTAGAAGACCAAACACTTAACCGCTACACCACGGCGGTCGCCTATTAGGATTACAATTAAAAATAAATAACGACATTATAACGACGTAAAATCAATTTCATCCCCTAGGTATATGGAACATTAAAAATGATGCAAAGAGAAATATCACAGCTAGACAGAATCTGATTGCATCTTCCCTTTGGTCAACAATAAATCTCTCGTCTTATTTAACTTTGTAAACAAAGTCATATTTACCAGCATTTAAACTTGTTTGTAAACAAATGTCAACCCAATAAACACAATTGACTTGCTAAGTATATAAGCCATGACTCGAAATAATACAGCTCGTAAAAGAAGGATGAGACAAGATTAGAATTATTCGAAAAAAGGTTTCCTCCAATGAGCTGTACCTACAGAATTTAAATATTGCATAATAAACTATGCCTTTATGAAATGATATTTGCTTAGTGTAAATTATCAATAAAAAAAGAGATAGGACTTCAGCCGCTATATTGCCACTAAACCCAGTAAACATTTTGGCACACATCTTGCTCGGCGAAATTAGATAGAAAATATAGTAAAAATTACATAAAAAATACAGTTAAAATTTCGCGAAAATATAGTGAATATTACACAAAAAATATAGTAAAATTAACGCAAAAAAATAGAAAAATTACATCAAAAATATAGCAAAATCTAAACAAAAATTATAGTAAATAGTTTAGTTTAGTTTAGTTTAGTTTAGTTAGTTTACCTTATTACCCTTGGCCGATTTGGATGAAATTTTGAATATAGATAGTATGGTTGATTCTAAGGCTATTCACTTGGGGCGGGTTACAGGTTGCCGCCTATCTAATTTTTTTTTTTAATTATGGAGCAACATATGCCAATATGGGTATCAAATGAAAGGTATTTCCAGCGAAATACCAATTAAAATATTTTCAAGTAGGGTTGCCACCTTACCGCAGTATATTTGTATATCCGGACTATTTCGGGAACCGCTTGACCGATTTGGATGAAATTTAGCCGACATACCAACTAAAATATTTTCTAGTAGGATAGCAGCCAGGGTTACTATTTTACCGTATTGTATTTGTATTGTATATTTTTGGGATCATATTTGGATTATTTTAGGATCGTTTTAAGATCATTTAGGGGTCACTTTGGAATAATTTTGGGGCTATTTTGAGATCGTTTTGGGTTCAATTTTTTTCGGGTAGTTTTCGGATCATTTTGGATCATTTTGGTATAATTTTTGGGTCATTTTGCGAACATTTTAGGATTATTTTGGGATTATTTTTTTGTCATTTTGGGATCATTTTTGGATACAATTAAGGGTGTTTTAGGGATCATTTGGGAATCATTTTGGGACCAATTAACTATCATTTTGTGGCCATTTTCGGATCATTTTTTGGGTCGTTTTGGCATCATTTTAGGATTATTTTGGGATTATTTTTTTTTGTCATTTTGGGTAAGTAAAGCTAAATTGATAGCACCGAGCAAGATCGGTTACCCAGGTACTTTTATTATTTTAATTTAATTTAATCAAATTATAATTTATTAATATTTCTAGGGTCAAGGAACCAAAATTTAATTTTAGTTTTTAAGAGAAAAAAATTTTTAAAAATTATAAACAATTTTTTTACTACTACCGATCGGTAACACGAATAATCTGACTTCAGATTCGGACTCAGCACTCCCAGAAGCTTAAGAAAACGTTGAGAAACCATTTGGGATTTTTTGGCTGTTGTACAGTGTTATTATGAAAATTAAAAATTTAACGATCTCACATTTTTTTCCATTGTGTTGCCATATCGTGCTTAAGAATATTCAAACAAAAATCAACAAATAAAAAATCAAATTTGTTATTTTTTTACACATTCTTTTGATACGTTATGACAAAATAGGTATTAATTTTAAAATATTTTTTTTTTTTTGCTACAAAACAATTTTTAATTGGTTTTTTTTTGTAAACAATTGAATAAATCATTACTTATTGAAAGAAGAAGCATTGAATAATGGAACAATAATAACAATTCAAATTTAACTGTCTAACTTGTCATTGAACAAAAATGTTTATTGGGTAGTAAAATAATAATATTGTTGTTGTTGTTGTTCTACCAATCACCATGCACCACATCTCACTGACAGCATCAGTGTCATACGACGCTAGTAGTTTATAACAAGTAGATTTTCAGAAATTTTATGATATTTGCTACCCTGACATTCCCCATCAACGCCGACTTCACCACAAATTTATTCTAACCAAGAAAAAAAAAAAAATTATGTAGAAGCTAAAAATCAACAAGAAACAGTCAACACATAAAAGCAAAACAAAAACTAATGAATGGAATGGTATGCGTTCACTCCCATTATTCTTGGTATTTTTGTTGTTCCATTGTGACTTTGGTGTATTTACCTGTCTCACAGTGTGAAAGATTAATTACGTATTAATACAATCGGTCGTACCTGCTACTACTGCTGCTACTGCTGCTGCTGAGGTGGCTGGGAAGCTGTTGTTGCTACCACCATGACTGCTGCTACTGCTCTGTAAATACATACGTACGATTCATTCATTTCGTTCTACTCCTGTTTCCCTTGCAGGCATGCGCCGCTACATTTATATACCGCATATCTACAAATTTGCGCACATACATATTTATTTTCAAACCAATCTACTGTGATTTCTTGTATCTTTGCGACGTCACTTTTTTTTGTTGTGCTCTTGTGTTAGAATTGTTTCGCTTGGTTGGCCTATTTGGTATATAAATGAATGAGAAAATACGAGGAATCTTAGTTGTTATTCAATGGAAAAGTAGTTTAGACGAAGCAAACTCCTCTGAGAGAATTTAACGGATATACATCTGCATACATACATATATACATATATAGAAGCATTTTCTAAAGCGCGCAATTTTGATATAAAAACAAAAACCTACATATAGCATTTAATGGTGTTTTCAGGCCTAAACGTTTAATAAGAAGAAGAACGGTATGTTGAATTTGAATATAGCATAAGAATCGAGACACGAGTTTTAGAAAGGATTTCAATTGAGTTGAATAGCATAGATTGGCTAAAAAAGTTCATAGTGAATCATGTTGGAAATAGTTGTGAAGTTTTCGATTTGTCATTGCATACTTTAAGGCGTCCAATCTCGAAAGTGATGTTAAAGCTCTTAAAAAGCCAATTCAAAAAAAAAAAAAAAAAAACATGGGTACAGTGAACACCCCGCAGAAGTGAAGCCTTCAAGCATTAAATGCAAATTAAAAATTTCACTTTTTTCGTATTTTTTTTTTTGTTTTTTTTTTTTTTGTTTGAAAATAAATAAAAACTTGTTTGAGTAAATTTTAAATATTTACAAAATTTAAAAATTTTCAATACTTATCAATCGTAAATATTAAAGTTCTGCAACTAATTTTTAACTGAATTTTCTAACAACAAAAAAAAAATTGTAATTTTGCCCACAAAAAAATTTGTATTTTCTAGTTAGTTAATCGAAAAATTAATCGAATTAAAGCAAAATCAAAAATATATGATGATGTTAAATCAACTAGAAAGTTACAAAAAATAAAAATAATTTTGCCCAAAATTTAAATTATTTTTTTTCCTTCTGAAAATTTAAGTATGTATACATATTTAAGATTTTCATTGCATACTTTAAGGCGTCCAATCTCGAAAGTGATGTTAAAGTTCTTTAAAAAGCCAATTAAAACAAAAAAAAAAACATGGGTACAGTGAACACCCCGCAGAAGTGAAGCCTTCAAGCATTAAATGCAAATTAAAAATTTCACTTTTTTCGTATTTTTTTTCTTGTTTTTTTTTTTTAAGTTTGAAAATAAATAAAAAATTGTTTGGGATATATTTTAGAAATTTACAAAATTACAAAATCTTCAATACTTATCAATCGTAAATATTAAAGTTCTACAACTAATTTTTAACTGAATTTTCCAACAAAACAAAAAAAAAAATTGTAATTTTGGCCACAAAAAAATTTGTATTTTCTAGTTAGTTAATCGCAAAATTAATCGAATTAAAGCAAAATCAAAAATATATGATGATGTTAAATCAACTAGAAAGTTACAAAAAATAAAAATAATTTTGCCCAAAATTTAAATTATTTTTTTCCTTCTGAAAATTTATGTATGTATACATATTTAAGATTTTCATTGCATACTTTAAGGCGTCCAATCTCGAATGTGATGTTAAAGTTGTTTAAAAAGCCAATTCAAAAAAAAAAAAAAACATGGGTACAGTGAACACTCCGCAGAAGTGAAGCCTTCAAGCATTAAATGCAAATTAAAAATTTCACTTTTTTCGTATTTTTTTTCTTGTTTTTTTTTTTTTAAGTTTGCAAATAAATAAAAATTTTTTTGAGTAAATTTTAAATATTTACAAAATTTAAAAATTTTCAATACTTATCAATCGTAAATATTAAAGTTCTACAACTAATTTTTAACTGAATTTTCCAACAAAAAAAAATTGGAATTTTGGCCAAAAAAAAATTTGTATTTTCTAGTTAGTTAATCGCAAAATTACTCAAATTTAAGCAAAATCAAAAATGTATGATGATGTTGTTAAATCAACTAGAAAGTTACAAAAAATAATAAAAATTTTGCCCAAAATTTAAATTATTATTTTTTCCTTCTGAAAATTTAAGTATGTATATATATTTAAGATTTTCTGAAATTTAGTGGCGAACTTTAATTTTTACGATTTTGAAAAATTCAAAATTTTTTAAAACATAAAAGTGCTTTAGTAAATTTATAAAAGAAATGGGCCATAGTCATAGTCGATTTATTGACATATAGTCCGTTGGAAATGGTGTCAAAAAGCGGACGCTAACTTTAATACCCACTTGGTATCGACTATGACTATGCCCCAATAACTCTAAAACATATTGTTAAGTATGTAGTTTAAATCATGGATGGGCAATATAAAAAATTATTTTTAGTTTGAGTGACCGGCTATTTTTATTCGAAAAAATTTTTAGTGATGAATAAAAATTTATTTTATTCAAGAATCGCTTGAAATACAAATACATTGTTATTCATCACTTTGATTTTTTCATCACTCAAATTTTTTCGAACAATGAATAAAAATTAATTTTTCATTTTTTCGTCACTCGTCATTCAAAAATATAATTTTACCCTTATTTTTGAAGAAATAAATTTTTATTCATGATTCAAAAAAAAAATGATGAATGACCGGTTATTTTTATTCAAAAAAATATTTCAAGCGATTCTTGAATAAAATAATTTGTTATTCATCATTAAAATTTTTTTTAATAAAAATAGCCGGCCACTCATCCCTCAAAATTTTTAAAATGATTAATTTTTTATTTTTTATTTTAATACTCTTTTCTTCAAAATGGCCCAACCCTGGGTTTAAATCAGGCCTGTTAATTTTGATTATTATACCTCAATTCTGTAAGCTGTATCTAGTATTTCGTATTTGATACAATTTGGTATTCAGTAAGCTGCCTCACATCTCTAGTCTCAATAAAGTGTCACTAATTTGTCATCTGCTTGTAGGCAGAAATTAAATAAAGAAAATTTGTTAAAAAATTAAATAAATTTAAAAAAAAGTGAATTTACGATTTAGAAGTATTTATATGTTTAAAAAAAGTTAATTAAATTTAAAAAAATTAAATAAAAAAAATAAAAATTTACTGTTCGCGGACCGCCACTTGAACCTGCGACCTCCCGCGTCATAATCCGGACGCTTAACGCCTGGGCTACATCAACATCTATAGGGCGAGTGTCAAATGCGTTACTTAAATTTATGCAATTTTTGTATTCACCACACCTCAAAATGAGCGAGAGAGGGACTATGGTAGATTTCTTGTGACTTTCTCTTATAGAATACCGAAATCATTTCAAGTCACAAGAATTGTATCTAATGAAATATCTCAAATTTAGTGACTTGATATGAGACAGAATTACAGAATACTGGTATTAAACTAAAACTTGATGGTCGGGACACAGGGTGTTGTGAAAACTCACAATCTTGAAACTAAGTTTATAAGTGTTATTTCTTGATTTAGATCGAAACAGTTTTCCGGAAAAACTCATACCTATAACCCATTTTTTTGTTAAGAAAATCGAACTCAAAATTTTTTTTTATTCAACTCGTTTTGTTCTAACTTCACTGCTTAAAAGGTTATTAGGAAAAATCTGGGGAATATTTTTAATTTCCTCTTTATTTGTTAGTTTTGGTAATTGAATTTATTGAAAATATGCCCATATGTTTATTCGGTTTACATATTGTTAAGAAGTTTAAATTCTTCGTTTGCGAGACACAGGGTGTTATGGGAAATTCGCGATCCTAAATAAAGAGTGTAAGGGGTTTTTCTAAATTTACAGCGATACGGGTAATCTTTTCCGAAAAACGCGATAAACCTTCTTTGTTACGAAAAACGAGGTCTACATTTTTTACTACAGAAAATACGAAAAAATGTTCCCAATTTTTAGTTAATAACTTTTTACAAAGCGAAAGTTAGAGCAAAACGGGTTAGATGAAAAAGGTAGATATCGTTTTTCTTAACAAAAAAAAAAAAACCATATGATTTTTTCGGGAAAATGAACCATTAGTATGTACATTAGAGCGTATTGCCAAAAAAAGTTTTAAATGTTCCCCCCTGGTTCGAAAGTTTACTTGTTGGTGGTTTCAAAAATGGAAAGAAAAATTTTCGGCACCCTGTAAACACACCGAAATTCGTTTTCTGCTTATAACTTTTCTATTTGGTCTTTGATTCTAACGAGCAATATATACGAGTATAGCCTTAGATTTTCTATGCCAGTCTCAAAATACTGAGCGATTTGTTCACGTAGTAAGTGATTCTTGTACAGAAGTTGCCGATGAGGAACGCTTAGGTTATATATTCGCTAAACTAAGTAGCCGAGAACGTTACAGCAAATTAGAGTCAAGGAAAGATTTAGCATAAATGCATTACATTTATTTCCTCATTATATAAATATTCTTTTTTTTCTTAGTTTTCAGGAAACATTTTTTTTTTTCAAATACAGGGTGTTGGTTTTAGTAAAAAGTATAATAAAAGCTGTAAAGTTTCTATGGATTAAATATTGCCTTGGTGAATACCTTTCTAAAACTGTATCACTTTTGAAAATCGAACGTAAAATATAGAAATTATAGAAAAAACAAATTACGCTGTTTTTACAGGGTGACAAAAAAATTAAACATTTTTTTTGAAAACCTCATAAGGTAAGTGTACAAACTGTTCATTTTCAACTCTTTTTCCTTCTTACACTGTGATACGCTCTAATGTACAAATCGGCGTGCCATACAAAAACTAAGACTTTTAAAATTTTTTACGAAAACAAACACTTTTCAAATTCTGTAAGAAGACTATGAAGAAAATGTACTAGCCAAAAGTGTTAGTTTTCGTCAGACAAAAAATAAAAGTGTTAGTTTTTGACAGGCACAAATTGAAAGTGTTAGTTTTCGTCAGACACAAAATAAAAGTGTTGGTTTTCTTCAGACACAAATTGAAAGTGTTAGTTTTCGTATGGCACGGCGATAGGTATATCAAGAAAAAACACTTACACCCTTATTTTCAAGATTGTGGGTTTTCAATAACACCCTGTGTTTCGCAAGTCTCAGTGTAGACAAAATAATACAAAAAAAAACTAATGGCAGCGATATACCAACAGGCTAACCTCTAACGAGATTTTTGCCGAGCTTCTGCTCCAACTTATAGTGTGCTGCTTCTGAGGCTTTTTCCTACAAATTGGCGGGACCTTGATCTTTTTACGACTTCGAACGGCACCTGCAAAGCAGAGGAATTTTTACTGAGAAACTTTTAATGGCAGAAATACACTCGGAGAGTTTGCTCAACCACTGCCGAGGGGCGACCCCGTTTAGAAAACCTTTTTTTTAAATAATTTTGAAGTTTCTTTTGCCGTGTTGCGATACACGAATACTTGGTGTAGTAGGCGAAACACGACACCACTACACTACGATATATTAAACCGCTGCTAAAAACCAGAAAACTTTTTTTGCCTGTTCTATCTCGAATCCCTTTCATCCCCGTTTCAAACCCAAATTGTGTGGAAAAAGTTATAGCACCCTGTGTGTATTTATTATATTGCTCCAGTTCGTAACCAGTGTGAAAATAAATGGTCTAGAAATAAACCTTATTAATAATCGTAATGCTGATGATAAGAAGAACATCAAAATGTTACGTGATGAGCTAATTAATTAAAGGGCAGCCAGAAAAGTGTTTCAATAACGGGCATATATATGTACTAATAAAGTTATAAAACAATTCGTAACTAGTCAAACAGATGCCTATGTGAATACAAAAAAAAGTAGTTATGTAGTTGTTAGTTATGAAATGAATTTGGGTAAACGTCAGAAGCCATTTAACGTACTGCCTGTCAGTTGGAAACACAAAGTACTATTGAAGTATGAGTGCTGGAAAAATATGGAAAATGAATTGACGACCATGCCCACTGAAAGATAGTCGATCCTGTAAAAATCTTACAAGACAAGGAATAATTATTTGATATATGAAAGCAAACTATATTTGACAATGAGTTTGCTGCATTTGTTTTGCACAACACTGTAGAAAAAAAAATAAAATTCTAAAAACCTATTTTTGCATTTTTCTCTTATAAACATCTATCAGCCTGACAATATTATTATATGTATGTAAATATTATATTAATTTAAATTAAGTACTAAACACTTAAAATAGGCTGTATTAGCATGCTTTATGCCATAAAGTTGATGGGCCCCACTGTAGCATTCTTTTTTTATCACGTCTTCTTTTTACCCAAATTCCTCTATTGAAGAGAGCACACTGTGAGTCTCATTACAAGTATGCAAATGTAAAAGCCGGACGGCTTTAGCAAAACACCTCAAATAACAATAAAATATAGTAGAAAAGAGAATAAAAATAACCATGACGAAATTATTTGAATTTCTTTGCATTACGTTATTACAAAGTCGTGAGCGTGAAAAATATAACAATTGAATTAAAAAAAAAAACAACAACAACAAAGACAATACCTCCTCGCATTATCAGTAATCTTAAGAAAATTGCTTAAAAGAAACTTACAACAATAACATTAAAAATAATAGCTTGTGCGAAACATACATACGTACATATATACTCTACAGTATTGTGCCAAGAAAAAGCAGTTGATTTTTTTTTCCAAATATATATATTAAAATTATGGCAAACCGGTGTCTGCACATTAGAGATATTAAAGGAAAATCCATATTTTTAGAAATTTTGCATGTCTGTCTGTATGTTTGTAAGTGCATCAATCAAAAAGTGTCACTTGGAATTGAATGCAATTTTCACCATTGTATTGCTAGATATCCAACTAAGGTTTAGGAACCATCTAAATGCGTGTAATTTGTCGCTGCATAAAGTTGGCCCAAACAAGTAAGCAAGTCTAAGTTCGGATAAACCGAACATTAAATATCCAGCGGTAGTTTTCATATGATTTTCGAGATATTTCATTTCGGAAGTGGGCGTGGTTGGGAAGCAATTTTGTCCAACTACATACATGAGGTATACTCCCTATTATCCTATTACACCTTGTACCAATTACATCGTTCTACCGTAATCAGTTTAAAAGTTATGACCCGTGAAATTTTCAAATATGCCTCCCTGAAAAGTGGGCGGTGCCACGCCTACTTTTAAAAATTTATCAAAAAATCATAATAGAATGACTAGGGGTTCATCCTACCAAAATATATCATTTTAGCTATTTCCGTTACCGAATTATGTAAATTTAGGTGATTTTCGAAGTTTTCGATATCGAAAGTGCACATGGTTGGAGGGCGATTTTATCCAATTTCATCAGGTATACTCCCAACGATACTAGTATGCTTTGTGCCAAATTTCATCGTTCTATCGTAATCAGTTTAAATATCCAGTCGAATTTTTAAAAATTCCTCCCTTAAAAGTGGGCGGTGCCACGCCCACTTTAGGAAAATTATGGAAAAATCATAAGAGAATGACCAGGGGGATTCACCTATAGAATTATATCATTTTAGCCATTTCAGCTATCGAGTAATGCCAATTTATGTGATTTTCGAAATTTTCGATATCGGAAAAGGGAGCGTAGTTATCATCCGATTTCGCCCATTTTCAATAGCAACCTACCTTGGCCAGAAAGTAACCTGTGTACAAAATTTCAAGCAAATATCTAAATTTTTACTCAAGTTATCGTGTACACGAACAGAAGGACGGACGGACATTTATATTATGCCCAACGGATTTTACCCACCATCCAGCTCAACCGACACGAGGGGCGCATTCGCATAACGCGCGGATTAAATTTGCCGAGTGTTTGACAGGCGGAGGTTTGTTAAGCGTCGAAATCTTAAACTGATCAGCTACAGAGAAAAATTCATCAGCTAAGTGCAATAGGAAAATATTGTTAAGCTTCAATTATACTGCTTTTATTTCCCACACCACTGTACACACTGTACTATGCATGATATCTAGAAAACTAGCGCGCGAACATGATGTAAATAAAAGCAAAAATCAAAATCATAGGCACTACAGTATACGGTGGGGTCTATTCGTAGTCAGTTATCCGTTGTGGCTCGCTCTCATCAAATACCAATCAACAAAAAAAAAAAAAAATGTGGAACACTTGGACCTCGTAAGTTTGACGAACAATTGATGGTAGTGCTGACCTGCATACTTACATCCCAGTGTACATTCTTGCAGTGCATACATATCCCTATTAAATTTTCTAAGCAATGCATATTACGTACATACGTGACTTTATATGCAACTATTCGAAACGATATGCATTTGCGCGAAAAATTTGTGTTTTAAAGCGTGTGATTTTACTGTGCATAAAAATAAATGCAATTAAAATTCTAAAAAAAAAAATATAAACAAAAACTTGGTAATCATTAGAATGGGCACACATGGTGACATATACAAATATTTGTGTGAATATTAGGGTGTCACAAAAAATAATAACTCCTTTTGAGCTCTCGCCCTAAAAAGTACACAGAAAATGTCCAAACAATGGTTTTGAGAGATATGGAGCTCGAAATTCCACTTTTAAGAAGCCCTACATCGATTTTCAAGTTTTCCTGGTTAAATAACAAAAAACAATGATTTTCAATTTATTTATTTAATAGTCCGTGTGTCTGATAACTTGAGTAAAAATTTAGATATTTGCATGAATTTTTGTATACAGGTTACTTTCTGGTTGCTATTGAAAATGGAAAATGGAAATCTGTTGATAACCACGCCCCCTTTTTCGATATCGAAAATTTCGAAAATCACATAAATTTACATATCTCGGTAGCTTAAATGGCTAAAATGATATAATTTTATAGGTGAATCCCCTAGATCATTCTCTTATGATTTTTGCTTAAATTTTTTTAAGTGGGCGTGGCACCGCCTACTTTTGAGACACGCATTTTTGAAAATTCGACTAGTCGTAACTAAACTTCTTACGATAGAACGATGAAATTTGGCACAAAGCATACTTTTATCGTTGGCAGTATACCTGATGAAATTGGATAAAATCGCCCTCCAACCATGCCCATTTTCGATATCGAAAATTTCGAAAATCACCTAAATTGACATTATTCGGTAACGGAAATGTCTAAAATGATATACTTTTATAGGTGGTCGTTATAAAATGATTTTCGACGAAATCGCTGCCCAACCACGCCCACTTCCGAAATGGAATATTTCGAAAATCATATGAAAACTACCGCTGGGTATTTAATGTTCGCTTTACCCGAACTTAGACTTCCTTACTTATTTTAATTTAATTTTATTTTAAAACTTTTAAAATTAAAAACTTTTTGGTTTGGAAATTAAGACTTTTCGGTTTAAAATTAAAACTTTTTGGTTCGGAAATTGAAACTTTTCGGTTGAAAATTAAAACCTTTTCGGTCTACAATTTTTGTTTTGTTTTCATTATTTTTGAAAGTTTATTCAAGATTGAATTTCGCCCACAGCATTTATGTGTGCGATGTAGCTCAGTGGTAGAGCAGACGGGCATGATGCGGGGAGTCTTTGTTCAAGGCCCAGCCAACGGACAAAAAAAATTATTTGAAAACTGTTCTAACTTAAATATGAAACCAAATTTGGTTTGGTCATGCACAATTTTTGGCTGAAAAAAGGTTTGAGTTCGCCGTGTATTTTCCACGCTCCCTAATGTACACATATCAAAATATATACGGCTTTCTCTACTACTGTACCTATAAATTACTAAAAAAAAAGTTATTCAACCAAAGCGTCAAGTAGTGGGGGTAGTAATAAAGATAGTAGTAGCAGTTTCTACTCGATTAATGCGCTCTTACTTTTACTGCCTGACGGGTGAAAAAGATAAGAGCGTGAACCCTTATGACTC
Organism: Campiglossa producta; assembly: GCA_964058755.1. Classification (NCBI taxonomy): domain Eukaryota; kingdom Metazoa; phylum Arthropoda; class Insecta; order Diptera; family Tephritidae; genus Campiglossa; species Campiglossa producta. The sequence continues at coordinate 13,063,322 of CAXKVI010000001.1, read as the reverse complement.
TAACTATAATTAGTATTTAAACACAAAAAAACTATGTAAATATAAAAGAAATGTATATAGTAGTCTTAAGACTGTGATAAGATTGCAGGCATGAGCACAATTCTATTTAATAAAGGGTGCTTCAAACAAGACATAAATGTGATAGGTTTCAAATTGAAACTTTCAATTTAATTTTTAATTTAAAAAAAATTAGATTGTTTTCAGGAATGTGATTCTATAGAACATATCGACGGCTAAGTGGAAGAAACTCAGAACTTGTTTCAAAAATACTTTCAGTCTAATTCTAAATTAAACTCAACTTTCTGTTGTTAAGAACGAACCAATTTTCCACTAATTAAATCGCATTTGAAAATTTTAGTGAACTTTTGACCGTTTTGGTGGCAAGGCTATAACAACTGCAAGCTACGATGAGTGTACAATTTCGGCCTTGCCGAATATCAATATCGAAAATTTCAAAAATCACCTAAATTGACATAATTCGGTAACGGAAATGGCGAAAATGATATAGTTTGGTAGGATGAACCCCCTAGTCATTCTATTATGATTTTTTGATCAATTTTTAAAAGTGGGCGTGGCACCGCCCACTTTTCAGGGAGGCATTTTTGAAAATTTCACGTGTCATAACTTTTAAACTTATTACGGTAGAACGATGAAATTGGTACAAGGTATACTAGCATATTATTTTCAAACACGCCCACTTCCGAAATGGAATATTTCGAAAACATATGAAAACTAGCGCTGGGTATTTAATGTTCGGTTTACGCGAACTTAGACTTCCTTACTTGTTTTAAACAATTTTTTTTTGTATAAAAGCCAAGTTACAAAAATTCAATATGTTCTGATTTTCTTAACATTTAACACCTTATTTTCTTCTTTTTATTTTTACAGTTTTAAATCAGTGTGCCCCACCTCAGGCGTAAATACAGCACAAACCAATATGAAGACTAGCCAATTGGTAATCGTTCGACATGGCGAGAGCGAATGGAATAAATTGAATCTGTTTTGCGGTTGGCATGATGCCGATTTGAGTGAGCAAGGTGAGTACATACATACATACATACATATATCGTACGTGATTACATAAATTATTATTAATATTACGATATGTAATACGGTTATTGTACTCTTCATGTTATAGCAAAAAAAGTAGCACGACAAATCGTTTTGAGCTTAAAAAAATATCAGACGATTTGTATGTTTGTCCGCGCATCACTCAAAAACAGGTGTATAGAAGTCGATGAAATTGTCATTGGCTTATTGCTAGATGTCCAACTTAAAGCTTAGGATTCATTTACTGACACAGAGATGGAAATTAAAGTTGACTCAAAATATTTTTAAAAATATTTAAATTTATAAAAATTTCACTAAAGTTTGACCCTCTCGATGTTTGATGCTTTTTAAATAACTAAATAAGAGTTCCAAAAAACATTTTTTTGTATATCACTTTTTTAATCTAATCTCATTCTAACAAAAAAATAAAATAATGCAAAAAAAAAATTTCAGGCGCAAAAGATGCTGTCAGCATTTCGGCCACTGCCTTGCGTGAAAGCGATTTAAAATTTGATGTCGCATACTCGTCGGCATTAACGCGCGCTCGACAATCATTGAGTCTGATATTGAAAGAATTGAATAGCTGTAATGTGGAAGTAGTTAGCGATTGGCATCTAAATGAGCGACACTATGGTAATCTGACGGGCTATAATAAACGCGATGTAGCAGACAAATATGGCGAAGAACAAGTAAGTAAAAGCGCTGAACATAAGAGCCAAAATTACTTTAAAATATCTCACAAAGCTTATAAGCACTTACAAGAGAAATAATTCCAACTTTAAACTAAACCAAGTTCGTTGCTTAAGTCTTTTGTTTCATTTTATTTAGGGAATGCGTTGTTTAGTTTTTGAAAATGGGTTTTGGTTCTTAATTGACTTATTCGAAAAATACATAATCAAAACATTTACTACATATTCATTAAAGTATCCATATTAGAGTGCCTCCAAAAAATGGTTAAAAAAATTGTGGGAAAATTACAAAAAAAAATGTGACCTCAAAGAATTCAGTTGCAGGGTGCGAGTTTTATTTTCTGATCAGTTACTAACTTTCAAGGTGGGCAAGTCCTAGAAAAAGATAGTTTTGAATCACCTTAATGCTGTACATACATATATGTATGTATCCACATATGCAGCTACTTCGCATCAAGCTGTAAATTTTTTTATTATTCCACGCGCATTAATATTCTATTGCTTTCAATTTATTTACATATCTTTGTCTATATTTACTTGTATAGGTACATTTATGGCGGCGTAAGTTTGATGTACTCCCCCCACCCATTGAAAAAGAAAACCCATACTATGACAGCATACGCAACAATCCGAATTTTAAAGATATACCAAAGTCAGAATTTCCAGACACCGAGTCGTTAAAGGTGCTAATGCAACGAGTAATACCATATTATGAGAATGTCATTTTCAAACAGGTGTTGGCGGGCAAGCGTGTACTTATCGTGGCACATGGCACAGTAGCGCGTGCCCTTATCAAACATATTGATAGTAAGTATGACAATTTATAAATATTGATGAAAATAATCGTATTCAAATTTTTGTATAGAGATGTTAGTATAGAACTCGGGACTAGAGGAATGAGAACGATAATATTTAAAAAAAAAATTTAATTAATACATTTTCTCAATAAATTAGACAGACACAAAATTTCAAGTATTTCTATACCCAGCGTATTAGTACTGATACAAGGCTATTATAATTTTGTCCACATAACGGTACTATGTAACGGGCCAATCAAGATAGATATAGAGTTCCATATACGAAAGTTCTTGGGTTGAAAAGAGAAGTTGATTAAGGCATGTCTGTCCGTCCGTCCGTCCGTGTACACGATAACTGGAGTAAAAATTGAGATGTTTACATGAAATTTGGAATACAAGTTACGTTCTGGCCAATGTAAGTTGAAAATGGGCCAAATCGACTGATAATCACGCCCTCTTTTTCGATATCGAAAATTTCGAAAATCCCATAAATTGACAAAACTTGAGGAGAAATGGAGATATATGCATGAAATTTGGTATACAAGTTACGTTCTGGCCAAGGTAAGTTAAAAATGGGCCAAATCGGATGATAATCACGCCCTCTTTTTCGATATCGAAAATTTCGAAAATCACATAAATTGACAAAACTTGAGTAAAAATTGAGATATTTGCATGAAATTTGGTATACAAGTTACGTTATGGCCAAGTTAGGTTGCTTTTGAAAATGGGCCAAATGGGATGATAATCACGCCCCCTTTTTCAATATCGAAAATTGCGAAAATCACATAAATTAACATATCTCTGGAGCTGAAATGGCTAAAGTGATAAAATTTTATAGGTGAATCCCCCTGGTCATTCTTTTATGATTTTTTGATCAATTTTGTTAAGTGGGCGTGGCATTTCCCAATTTTTAGGGAGGCATTTTTGAAAATTCGACTGGTCATAACTTTTAAACAGATAACGGTAGAACAATGAAATTTGGCACAAAGCATACTAGTATCGTTGGGAGTATACCCGATGAAATTGGATAAAATCGCCCTCCAACCACGCCCACTTTCAATATCGAAAGTCGCCTAAATTGACATATTTTGGTAACGGAAATGCCATAAGTGATATAAATTGATAGGATGAACCCATATTATGATTTTTTGAAAAAAAATTAAAAGTGGGCGTAGCACCGCCGGTAAAACTTACGAGGGTAGAATCCTGAAATTTGGCACAAAGTATGCTAGCATTATAGAGAGTATACCTAATGAAATTGGACGAAATCGCTTCCCGAGTCGCTCACTTTCGATATGGAAAATTTCGAAAATGACATCACATAAATCGTAGAATGATACAAATTGGCAGGTTTCCTGGGATTTTTATCCCGTTCTGAAAACTACCGCTTTGTATTTAATGTTTGGTTTAGCCGAACTTAGGCTTCCTTACTTGTTTTTTTATCAACTTAAAATTAAACTGTTTTTTTTTTTCTTCTTTTCCCTCTTGCAGAAGTATCTGATGAAAATATATCTACGGTAAATGTACCGAATAGCATTCCTTGTGTGGTCGAATTCAATATGGCGACTGGTGAAAAAGTAGGCAAGACAACTTTTTTAGCGGACGAGAATTACTTAAATCAACAAATACAAAAGACAGCATCAATTGGTCAATCATCATCAAATAAATAAATAATTAAGGCGTACAAAATTTATTATTATATACAATTAAAAATCGGAAAAACATACTTATAAACGTATGTATAAATTTATAAGTTAACTTGCGTAAAGAGACTAATTAAGTTAATATTAATTTTTACATAATATAATCGCATATACATATAATATTTTACCGAATATATAAATTATGTAAGTACGTATATTTTAAGTTCTTGTGAACGCACAATAAAATGTATAACTATTTTTTATATGTGTAACATAAACATATAATTTTTTTATTTGCAAAGTGGAGTAAAGTTCTTGAATAAGGAAGAATTGTGGCTGGTGGTAAAAAATAAGTGCTCTAACTTAACTAGAGGAAGAGGGGCGTGGTAGAGAGAAAGAGGGGAATGAAGAGAACAAAGGGAGAGAGATAGTGTGAGGGCGAAGAAAGATAGGAAGGAGTGTTGTAAAGGGGGTTGTAAATTGCGGTTAGGTGGCAACCCTGCGTGAAACTATCATATTTGGAATACGGCCGAAAATACCTTTCTTTTGATACCCATATTACATATCTACCTCTTTATTTAAAAAAAATTAGCATAGGTGGCAACCCTGTAAACCGTCCTAAGTGGCAACACCCATGTATATAATGTTGGAATAAATCAAATTGTTTATATGCCCAAATTTATCCAAATCGGTCCAGCAGTTTCCGAAATATACGAAAAAATAAATAAATTGCGGTTAGGTGGCAACCCTTAGTGGAAACCCTTCTTGAAATTGTGATATTAGGAATACGGCACAAAATACTTTTCATTGATACCCATATTGGCATATCTGGCTCTATATTAAAAAATGGGGATGGGTGGCAATCCTGTAAACCGCCCTAAGTGGCAACACCTATGTGTATAATCTTGGAATTAATCAAGTTTTCTATATGCCCAATTTTATCCAAATCGGTCCAGCAGTTCCCGAGATATACGAAAAAATGAATAAATTGCGTTTAGGTGGCAACCCTAAGTGGCAACCCTGCTTGAAATTATCTTATTTGGAATACGGTCAAAAATACCTTTCATTTCCTGGCTCAGAGTGTTATTCAAAAACTCCTTTTTCAAAATTTGGTCGAAATTTTTCTCTACGCCCTATCTCAGCTAAAAACGTATTGAGCTATTATTGATACAGTGTGTTTTTGAACATCATTTTAAGATAATGGCTGGTTTTTATTAAGTCAAAATATGACGCCAAATGTTGTCAAACTAATGAAAACGGGTTGGCATATTGTGTCAAATGCGTTGCAGTCAGTTTTGACAACTCATTGTCATATAGAATGACACGCATGTGAAAAAATGACACGCAGTTTGACAGCGCTGTTGGCAATGTTTGACACACAAAATATTTTGCCAACATGTTATCAAATTTGCGTCAATCGTCTTTATGTCAGTTTTAAAGGCGTAATGAGAGCACATTTGACAGTTTTTGAGGTCAGTCATTTTGATATAATGAAACCAACCTTAAGACGTTTTTGAAAATACTTCCATTCAGCCATGGATTTTTGATCTATTGCCAGCACTGTCTACTAGGGTGGGTTAAAAAAAAAATTTATCTTCACTTAGCCGAATTTTTAATTAATATCTATAAAAAAAATAAAACAAATATCAAATCGGGTATTTCGAACCGTTTTTCTTTTTTCCTCAACAAACACGTGCCAAAACTGCCAATATTGGCATAATTTTTTAAAACACAATTCATTTTTGTTTTTTTTTGCAAAACTTCATTTTGAAATTGGAATAAGTTGATTCTAACTATCTGACGATTTGTCATAAGCAAAGATTATCGCGTGTTAACACAGTTGGGTATAAAAACAACTTCAACATTTTTTCAGATTCCTTAGGACCAATTTCACAGTGCCAGGTTAACTTACGTTCCACAGGTTTTCAATTTTCATTTTGAGTTAACCAAAGGTTAACTGCCCAACGTTGGTGGTTTAACCTCTGGTCAGATATCAGCAGGCCGCCTACCAACAATTTATATAGAAAAAAATCAGTTAAATAACTTAAATAAAATTGCGAATCCATAGTTAACTGTGGAACTTAAGTTAACCTGCCACTGTGAAATTGGGCCTTAATCAACACAACATTTCATCCCCAACAAGAGTACATACATACATATTTCGCTGTTAGTCAATGTAACTGCAAATTTTGAAATACTCTCTCGCTCACAACTAACAAAGAAAGAGATTCATTCATAAAGTCGGCAAAAATAAAAATGCAATACAGGAAATATAGACATACATGCATATGTATGGAATGAGGTATATAAACAAAGCAAACGCTAAATGTCATAAATAAAACGTAAAAAGCAAGGAGAAGGAGAAATGTCATGACAACGAAGTCAACAGCTACGATGACAGCACCAATGCGAGAGGCGACTACATAGAAAATGTATCTCACAGATACCAAACAAACTGCAGATATATTTTAGTTAGTTCAGAAAAGTCAAGTTGAATAAGCGTAGCATTACGCAGTGCGCTGCTGCTCACTAGCGTACAAAAAAAAAATAATAAAAAATAAAAATAGTGACCAAAAATCAAAGATTAAAAAACAAGAAAGCAGTGCTTTCTATTTGTAGGTGCTAATTAAAAGTGTAGTTTAGGCACACATTTGATTATTGGAAAATTTGGAAACTAAAAATTCCTAAATTTACTAAGCTAAATTTGACTCATATGCGCTGACCGTATATTTTTTTCGCGAATTTGTCAGGTGATGTTAGCCTCCCTCCCAAGTTTTCAGCGAATAATTAATCTACATATTTTGTGTGTGTGCGTGTGTATATGTTTGGATTAAGGTGTAAGCAGAGAAAGGTATTGAATTTCTTAAGAAAAATTTTCAATTGTGGAATTTGTGAAGAAAATATTTGAAATAAGTTTTGAGGTAGATATATGTATCTATGGTGATGTGTAATATCATCTGGGGCTTAGGGGGTTAAACAATTATTAATTATATGATGAAACTGAATGAAAGTTTTGTAACAAAAGAGATTTTGTTGTGAAAACATGTAAATAAGATTACAAGGCAGGTGGGCATGGTCAGTATTGGAATTTTTGCTTATCATACATAAGTGCGTGTGTTTGTATGTGGCATCATGCAAAAATGAGCGGTTAAACTAGTGCAAAGCATACATACATAAATGCGTTAACAAAGCAAATTTTTCAAAACAACAAAAAAAAAAAATAAAAAATAATATTAAAAAAAAAAAATAAATATTCAATGCACGATTCATTAAATTCGCTGACAAATGGCTCCTCGGTCTGTCAGTCGGTCGGTTGGTCGATCTTCCATGCGCGCACATAAAAGTTCTACTGTTTATAAAGCCAAAGCTAAAAATACGTGCAAGTAAATGTAGTCCGGTCAATATAGACATAAAAATAGTGCTTAAATAACAATATTCTCCACAGAGCTAAATTTTTGCTTTCAGCTTAGGTTAGGGGTTTAGAATATGCCCGAGGTAGGCATACCGATCATAAGAGCCGACTAATATGCACATATGTAGGTAATGACGTGCTAACTCGATGGTTCATTTACGGATATGATGCCTCTCACCTCTCATTACCCATCTTCTCCTTCCCCACGGATGGAGGGATGTTATGACCTAGAATGTTCCACTGGTCATCCCAAATCGCTACCACCACAGTCGGGCAGTACCGCAACAGAATACCGTAGCGTACCGGGTTCATAACCGACCAAGGACTGTCAATTTTGGCATCACTTCCCAAAACCTTCGGGGAGTGTTTTTGCTGTTAACCACAACAACAACATGAGGACTTTCGAGGTTTTCTATCTGAAGGTAAACCTAAGCTGTATGAAAAAATTTGGCTCTGTGGTGGGAGTTATTGTTGTTTCAAATGTCTATATTGACCAGACTAATGTGTGCACATTAGACTGTTTCGGAAAAAAAATCAATTTTCATCTTTCTAGTGAAGAAAACATGAAATCGACTGAAAACAGAAGCGATTCGGACCACAGGTTTTTTTTTTGTCTAACTCTCCTGCTAGTGGACATGAAACAAAAAATTCAAAAATATCCAGTACCCCAGTCGTCACATTCGACTCGATAAAAAAAGAAAAAAGGATAATTTGCACGGCCATTTTTGATGGGGGTAATCATGTTAAAAAAAAAAAACACTAAAACAAACAATCATAGCAATTTAGCATTCTACCGAATTCCTCAAAAAATGATATAATTTTGCAAGCAAAATTATTTTTCCCCAAACCAAAATGCAATTAAATTTTTTTACTTTTTTTCAAAAATTTAAAATTAGGGCTCTTCTCTCTACATTTTTTTCATAAACAATTTTTTTTAATATTTCGAAACATAGTGTAAAAAAAACTTTGGCACTTAAGGTATCCAAAAAAAAAATATAATTGAACGAAATTTTCAAATTTCTAATTTTAGAAAGTTTTAAATTTTCAAAATCGTAAAAATCAAAATTCGATGTAAAGTTTGGAATTACAATTTTTTTTTTTTTGTTTTTTTTCAAAAATTTTTCAATTTTTTTTAAATTTTGTTCAACAAATTGAACTCGACAGGAAAGTTGAGAAAATTAAATAGAAATTTTTTGAAAAAACAAATCCTAAACAAAAGCACTTTTCGGAAAATTTCAGGATATCTTCAGATCTCTCAGAGGTATAAGAGTTTGACTCCAAAATTTAATGTCAAACCTTAACTATCTTGACAAATCAAAAATTGTTTGATATTAAGGCGCATTACACGAGTCGATCGATCTACACCTTATATTTGAAGATGAAAAGCAGTGGAACGATAAAAGTCAACCAGAAAATCGACCCGTGTAAATTAGCCTTTAGACGTTTTCAAATTTCTTTTCGAACATTTTTTTTATCTCTAAGTATCCTATTTGAAAGTACTAAAGATTTTTTTAAGGAAACTGGAAGAAAGAGAAAAAAGTGAAATTTTGAACATGCAGCCAAAAATTCACAATATATAAAATCAGCTGATTTTGACACATGCAGCCGAATTCTGAAAATCGCTAGAGCTTTAATTTGACAGCCTAAAGTCTTTGCATTTTAACGACTTTTGCGATTCCGGTAAGGAAAATCTTCAAAAATCTAAAATTTTTGGTTCATTTCATTAAAAATTCTAGGAATGAAGAGAAATGAGCCAGACAAAACAAATCCGCTATTTTTGACAGCTAATTGCGCAAAATTTCCTTTTCTTAAAAAAACATATTTTAGCTGAGAGCGAGAGAGAAAGCCTAAAAATTACAGGATTAATTTCTAGTAAAAAATTCCACTTCTGTCAACTTCTGTCACCTTCAACATAAATGTCAATCGTGAACATTTTTTTTTTTCGAAACTGTCTAATGTCCACACAAACATACAAAGTAAACGAAGGAAATCTCAAAGCCATTATCTAATTCCGCTACTCTAATTGAATAAATTGATAAATACAATAACAAAAAAAAAAGAAAACAAAATTAAATACATTCACTAGTGATTAGCAATCAACACCCAAGAATATAACATAAACTCATCATATATAGGAGTTGTCTCAAGTGTGCTATTTTAGTAGAGCATTTCAGATGCTTGATGTAAGTGCGAGTTTCCAAATACAAAATCAACACAAAATAACTTTAAAAATTCAGTAAAATATTTCAAAGTGGTTTCAATCTAAAACAAACGAAGAAGTGCGGAACGTCACACCTCCTTTTGAAGATACGCTGCGGAAGCACATCGTAAACACACACAAACACAAGCATATTGCAGGAAATTCAGGAAAATCGATATTTCATTGTTTGGTGTCGCCATTCAAACAACAACAATACAGTTCCAGAACCACGACAACGAAATAAATGCAATCAGAATGTTGAGAACGTGTTTTCGAAAGTTGCATGGAATTGAAAGTTTGGCGTACACAAATTTTTCAGATGACATTAACAACAAAAACAAACACAGGTAGATACAAAGTTATACAAAAAAAAAAAAAAAATAAGATAATCATTTCTAATTTGTATTTAATTTTATTAAATCTTTGTATTATTCATACAAAAGCAATTAATAGAAAGCATTGCACATTTTGTGAACAAGTTTAGAGGGCAGTGAGTAGATTTCAGCTTATATTATATTTAATATATTAATTTATTAGAAATGTTGTATATACGTTAGACAGGGCCAAAAAAAAACTGCGTGTAGCATGTCAAAGAAGTTAACTTCTTACCTTAGGAATAATTAAAACAAAATATCATAAATATCCAAGTAATAAGAAGAGCGCCAGATAATTCTTATTTCTTTACTAGCTGACCCGGCAGATGTTGTCCTGACACAAATTTTTTTCACTGCATGTTTCTCCAACCCTATCCCTATCTCTGTCCCCATCCCTATCCCTACCATCAGGTTTTGAAAGGCAATATGAAAAAACTGACGGGTGTTCTAATGCATGTTTAGTAGGGTTTAATTAAAAACAAAGTGGCTTGTGTCCTATAATGGCCGGATTATGATATTTCTAAATTTGAATGAAAAAAATGGAGCCAGTGGATCGGTTGTTTAGCTTTTACAAAATATCGAGTTAGAATTTTATATATATAGTATAGATATAGAAGTATAGATATATATAGTATAGATATAGAAGTATAGATATATATAGTATAGATATAGAAGAAGAAGAAGAAGAAGATAGATGAAATATCCCTAGTATCTTTGGCGGTGGTAGGGATCGATCACATATAACTCCTCAGCAAATTTCAGTAGTCTAACCTAAACACTTCCCGATATAAGGACTATGAAGTATTTCATTCGTATGGGAGGTGGCACGCCCCCTTTTTCGTTATCCCTAGCATCTTTGGAGGTGGTAGGGATCGATCTCATATAACCCCTCACCAAATTTTAGTGGTCTAACCTTAATACTTCCTGAGATATGGACTATGAAATATTTCCTTCGTATGGTAGGTGCCACGCCCCCTTTTTCTTCATCCCCGAGTTTTTTTGGAGGTGGTAGGGTGCGATCACATATAACCCCTCACCAAATTTTAGTGGTCTAACCTAAATACTTCCAGAGATATCGACCATGAAGTATTTTAGTGTATCAAAAGGTTTTCAGAAGAGAGAAAAAACTATGATAATTTGATCATATGAATTAATTTTATTTTTTTATTTTGGCTGCATTTTAATGCGCGCAAGTCCACGATCTATGGGAAAGGCTCTGAACCTTATTTTTAGAAAAATAGTGACTTACAGGGTTTTGCAGTGGGGCTGTTGATATGTAGATTACTATTTTTTTAGATGGCAACCCTAAAAACTACCCCAATGGCTCTCGAGATATTGGTCGATATACAACCAACGGAATAAATAAAATGCCTTTAGGTGGTAACATTAGATGGTGACCTTGCCTAAAAACATCTTCGTGGGTATTTGGCCAAAAATACCTTTATTTTGATATCCATATTGACATATCTTACTCAATATTTTTAAGAAAATTGAGATAGGTGACAACCCTGTAAACCGCACGAGGTGGGAACACCCAAGTAAAAAGTCTTAAAATGAAGCATACTATCTATAGGCCAACTTTGATCCAAACCGTTTCAGCCGTTCCCGAGATACTGGTCGATATACGCAGGAATGAATGAAATGGTGTTAGATGGCAACCATATGTAGGTACCAGATCCGCCTAAAAATATCTTCGTTTGTATACGGTCGAAAATATCATTCATTTCATACTCAGGGCAGAAAAATTACTGAATACGGAAGTGATTCGGACTAGAGATGGGCGGGCGTGCATGATTTTTGCTGCACGACTTTTGAAAGTAGGCACTAACACGCACGGAAAAAATCACTAAATCTCGACACGACACGCCCGAAAATCTCATTAATCTCTACATATGATAAAATTGTAATAGGCCGATGACTGTATCACTAAATAACTACCACATGAAATAGATTTTCAATGATTTATTTTATATGGGTGCGTGGCGTAGCCTCACACGACCGCGGTCAACTAATAACTAAAGTAAATAAATGCCCTTGAAAAATACTCAGGTGGGGGATTTCACACTCGTGTACTATGGCTATACGGTTATTTTACTACCCATTGATGACAGCTCAACTTTGCGTAGTTAATTATTAAGAAAAAGTTGCTCATACGCACCGTTGTCCCAATAATTTCTTAACCATCGAAAATTGTAGTATTTTTTCTCATGAGCTGAGTGGAGAAAATTTGACGCGGAGAAAATGTTTTGACCATTTCTTGAGCGTTTTTTATATGGAGTTTGACATTTCTTGTCAGGTGAGAGTACTGAGTTTATTTTTCTCCTATCAAATATATAGTAATTTGTATACATAGACGTAGTAAGTTTGTATGTTTTCCTATTTCCGGATAAAGGTATAATATGTTGTAATCTTGTGTTTTCCCGGAACTCTTAAGTGCGTTCACCGGAAACTAGCGTTTGAGTACTTACACTTAAGATTGTATACGGATAATATACCGCTAGAAAAATATCGCCACTCTAACGTCCACATTATATCCTTCCAATGTTATGCAAAGACGTCATAGATTGTCACGTCATACATTGTCATGCATAAAATATTTAAAAATAAAAAAAGTTAAGTATTAAGAAAGCCTAAAACAAAAAGATATTTTTACTTTGCATACATATGTACATACAATTAGCATTTCTGAGCTACAATTTTGTTCAAAAATAACCGTTATTAAAAAATACTTTGTATCCATATGCATTAGGGTGGGACAAAAAAAATATGTTTTAATTTTTTTGGAACTATTATAACGAAACCAAGCATTTTTAATGGCGTTTTTAAGTATTTTATTTTTTCCAGTTGAATATCTTTTTAATAGTTGAATTAATGGAAAAAGTTTTTATGACCTTTTTTGTAGAGCGTTCAATTCCCTGCAAATACTGGGGTGAAAATTAGTTGTGCGTTTTTTGGGTGAGAAGATATATGCATTTACATAAAAACTTTTCACGAAAACAAAAAACGGCAATTAGGCACGCTTTCCTATTAACATAAAAAACTCGTGATTGGTCATTATACTCCATTTATAGTCAGGATTTCGAATTTCGCTACGCCCTTCGAAAAAAACGAAAGTTGATAAATTTTTTGGCCCACCCTAATACATATGTGTGTATAAGTACGTAAACTCATCATTATCATATATGTATGTATGTATGTAGGTATGCTTTTCAAGCGAGCTTAAGTATTTTTCAGTAGCTTTCCGTGACACTTTTATTAGCAGTGGTTAAAGATAAACTTGCTAATGAGTATTTTAAATGAGACAAGCGATCACAGTCATAAGTTAACAACTCAGTAAATGGTGCAATCCGCAAACCCTTGTGTTGCAAGAAAAAAAAAACAAATGTTTTGAAAATCCCGCCGCGTTTCTAAAGCTTTTGGGTTTGTTTAATCCGAATTTGAAGTCAGATTTTTCGGGCCACCCTAGTTTTAACCTTTATAATTTTTTTTTTTTTAATAATTTAACAAGTACAACTCATTTTTCTGCGGTCAAGGAACCATCCTTTAATTTTGATTTTAATATTTGACTGCAATTTTTTCGTATTTTTCGGTCGGGTTAAGGCTGATTTACACGGATCGATTTTCTGGACGATTTTTTGTTGTTCCACCGTGTAAATAGCAATTCGTTCGATTCACACCTTGTATTTAAAGGTTGAATGAAAAATTGACCAGAAAATCGACTTGTATAAATAAGCTTTAAGTTTGCTTGGCATTATTTTGACGGAAAGTTTATATTGGCTCAGGTTGATTAATTTCCTATACTCTTTCCGAATTTTACATTTCTAGGATAATTGCAATATAATTAACGAGGGAATTTTTTGCTCCTAAGTCTTGCTTTTAGGTTATGTTTACAATTTTGAGTATGCTTAACAGTTTTTAAAGTTATACATACTGAATTCTACCAAGTCTGGAACTCAGCGACTACCGAATACTTAATATTTGTATGACATCATTTTCACAAAAATGACAGTTGTATACTAAAATAATATTTCTGTCAACGCATGTTCTATTGATTGAGCTCACAGTGCCAATAATAACAATAATGCATTAACTTAATGGATCGAATTTAAATGCATATGACAGAAAACATTAGCCGACAAACTAATGGAAAAGCTGTTTGTAGCTAAAATGTACAATAACTTGACTTAAGGCTGGTTTTCATTAGGTCAAATGGTGTCAAATTTCATCTACTTAATCGAGATTTGGTGGCTTATTTCGATAAAGTCGATAGAAATTGTCAAAATTTGACCTAATGAAAACCAGACTTTATTTATGTTAAAAAAATTAGCTAATTTTTTTTTTTTTTTTTGGGTAAATAAATATTATTAGAGTATTAAGGCTGGTTTTCATTATGTCAAATGGTGTCAAATTTCAGTGATTGCTCGAGATTTGATTAGTCATAATCTGATTAGGTACATCTCTGATTAATAAAACAAATGATTAGTTAAGAAAAAGTTTAATCGATTAATCGCTTTGAATTTAAGCTATTAATTTTTTAATTTTTGTCTGTCTGTATGTTTGTTCCCGTATAAAGCGGGCTACTCACCTACCAAGAAATGTCAAACTCCATATAATAAAAACGCTCAAGAAATGGTCAAGAACTGTTTTCACACGTAAGATTTTCTTGAGCCAATACTCAGCTGATAAGAAAAAATACTACAATTTTTGATGGTTGGCAATGCCGGTTTACCTCAAGAAATAAATATGCTCGTATATATTTCTTGAGGTAAACGTGCAGATTCACGGCAAAGATGAGTATATACTTCGCTACACATGTTTTATACATTTTTATAATAATAATCTGCAATAAAATGGAAAATGTCATAAACTTCAAAATTTCTTGACCAGGCATAAGAAATAAATGCTCGTTTTTTCCTTGAGGCATTTCTTGGCAGGTGAGTAGCCCGCTTAACTCGAAAACTGCTGAAAGGAGTTCAATGAAACTTTTACCATTATATTGGTAGACGTTCAACTTAAAATTTAAGATATGCCTTATTTCGATAACCCGATCGGTTTCAGAGTTATCGACCAATATGTGGACCAGGGGTGACCAAAAATGTATTACTACAATATGGATATCAAACGAAAGGTATTAACGAATGCTGTCATAAGCAATGTAAATTATTAAAGTATCTCATCTTATTTTGAAGATATCTTTTAAAATGTGAGGCGGAAAACTGAAGGGTGGAAGGTTGGCGTACGGCTACTCTACGAATAAATGCACTTACATTTTTTTTTTAGAATTTATAGAATATGTTTTTTCGAAAAAAAATGTATGCAAAAACTATATCTTTTTTATTCCAGCCAACAGAATGGTAGATGGTAATCGCAAAACGAATGGTCTTTGAATTGCAGCTAATTGTAGCAGCAACTGGAAAGGCCAGAGCTGCAAAAATGAGAGGTGAGTATCTACAGGATTTTTAAGCGAAAAAAACTTAATTCTACAGGAGGTTTTTTTAGAAATGTAAACCAATGTAATTTCCCTGCTAGACATGAATGGCAGCAGCCATCAGTTTTGTAAAATTGGCTTTAGGAACGTGATGGGAAATTGTGATGTAAATATCAGCTGTTTTGTATTTACATCACGTTCTTAAAGGCAATATTACAAAACTGATGGAAGTGTCATTCATGTTAACAAGGTTGTTTCTCACATTATAATGCTCTTCAACATAACTTTGTAACGGTAATTTCGAAAGGCAAGAAAATTTCTAAAGGCTGGTTTTCATTATGTCAAATGTTGTAAAATTTTATCGACTTTATCGAGATTTGGTTGCTTATTTCGATAAAGTCGATAAAAGTTGTCAAAACGTCTTTTCAGCGGCTAGAGTTATGTCTGCTTTTCATTAGGTAAAATGTTGACCTTTTCTATCGGCTTTTTTGAAATAAGCACTAAAATCTCGATAAAGTGGCTGAAATTTGACACCATTTGACGTAATGAAACAAGCCTTGAGATATATTGGGCAGTCGAAAAAGTCAAAGGAAGCAAGGTCCTGCGGCATCTGGTGAATTACCGCACCGATGCATATCTGGCCAAATGAATCGATCGAATTGCTATTTCCACGGTGGAACGACAAAAATCGACTGGAGAAATCGACCCGTGCAAATCAGCCTTTAGGAATGTGCAATAAATCAATTAATCGATCACTCCAATCGATCTTGATGAAACAATTTATTAAAGATGTAATCATTATTATCGCACATCCCAAAGAAAATAAGACAATTTTAAAATTTTTATATTCAAAAACAACAAAAAAAATGTGTACGAAGGCTGTGGAAGAATTCAAAATAAAATAAATCTGATTTCAGTTTTGTAATCTAATTGCGGAAAATACAGCTCCATATCCTGCTTGGAGAATATTTATTTTGAGTATTCATGACAACTATTTCATCTGCCCAATATTTAAAAATCCTCGGAAAACTGTAATAATAATTTTTTTACTACATTATATTTTCTGTACAGTTCGAAAAATACCTATACCGCTGCCGAATACGGGGTTCATGCATCGCAAAAGGAATACATTTTATATACGTGCCATAATTGGTGTTGTATTTATTGTATTTGTTTTAATGCAGTTGCACGTTTTCAATTACAGTAAGTATGATACTTTTCCAACACGAAAATTACATATTTAATCATAATTTTTTTTTCAACTTCCATCCCTAGCTGATTCGCATGACATGTCTTTGATGAGTGAACCCGCTAATGATTCGATTGATGCGATGCTCTCAATGGTGCCATCTGTTCTACATAAGTTTTTAACGCCCAAATCTAGAAATCATACAATAGCGGCGCATTGTAAGTTAACAATGCTCTTATTATTTGTTTTGATTTAGAAACCGCGAATTTATTACAGTGCTGCATAACAACTCTAGTACTGGTAAATATAATATCTCATATGCAGATTATTATCATCCACCAAATATATCGGAAATAAAACAACAAATAGCCAAATATAATGAACTACAAATAGTTTTAAATGAGGACACATATGGTCCACTGCAAAATGATTCTGTGATAATTGTAGTACAGGTAAGATAAAAAAAATATTAAACACATTTTATTAAAACCCTTTGTGAAACCTAGGCTAAAATAAGCATCTAATAAGCACAAATCACAAACACAAATTTTCTATACAAAAAATGTTTGTAGTTATCGTTTATTTGAAAAAAAAAATGGTCCTAAGGTAATTTTTACAGTATGATTATTCTTAAGTCTGGTTTTCATTAGGTCAAATTTTAACAAATTCTATCGACTTTATCGAGATTTGGTTGCTTATTTCGATAAAGTCGATGAAATTTGACATCGTTTGACATAATGAAAACCAGCCTTTACACAGAGAAAACTGAGCTGGTGATGGATAAGAATTGACAGTGATTTGGTCATATCAACTAAAATATCTGTTGATTCAACCAAAATCACGGTCAATTCTTATCCATTCCCAGCTCATTCTTCTCTGTGTACACAGAGCCAAAAAGTTCACCTATAATCAAAGAGATCGACGTCTAAAAAAGCTTTTTCGCAGGGGAGAGCGAGTGGGGACAAATTTGAAGAAATTTGTGCTAGGAAATCTTCTAAATTTTAGCTTGAATTTCTTCTCAAATTTATTGAAAAGGAAATGGGCTAAAAAGAAGGAGTTAGCTTCTTATTTATGAATTTTTTATGTACTTTTGTCAAAAACGTTCAATTGTTAGAAGAAATCTGCTTGTTTTTATAAGAAAAATTATATAAAGTAAATTAATGAGAACATCCTCTTATTTTCACTAGATTCATATTGAATTTATTGAAAAGGAAAACTATTTATTTTTAAAAGATCCCTTATTAATTCAAACTTTGCTATTAACGTCTCAACATATGTACATACAACAAATGTACATAAAAGTATACCTTCTTCAAATGTGTAATTCGACGCTACCAAGTACAAGTTCACGATAGCATCATGGTAGAGATCTCCGTTCAGCAGTTAATAATTCTTAGTTCGATTCGCGGTGAAGGCAATAAGGCAAGTGGACATGTGGTGAGGAAAAAAGAACAAAGGTGTAATTAGACGTTGGCAAGTTAATTAAACGAAGGCATGGTAGTGTAGATTAGACTAGACTAGACATCTGGGTTGAGCGTTCATTTTTTTTTTTTTAATTTGAAATATTAAAAAGAAAATCTTCTTAATATTATGTGATTATCTACTCAGTTTTATTAAAAAGAGACACCCAGTCATAATAAGACGGGCATCTTATTGGAAAAATATCATAGAGAAATCCTTCTGATTTACAGGGCATTTTATGTGACTTTTTGCTCTGTGTAAGGTATTCCAGATAAATATCGGAATGAAGAGCCAACCAAAGGGATCTATCAGCTATTCCGTGAAACTCGATAGAAATCACGAAATTTATCAAAATTGTTTAACGAATTCCGATATATTTCATGATGGCTATCGAGTTTCCGTTCTCACCTAATGAAAACCAGCCTTTAAGGTGATGCTTGTGATACAATATAATGTGCTGTTCATGCTGAGCCTGGATTTTGCATTTTAGCATTTAGCAACTGAATGCTATTTTATTTCTCCATTAGCTTTAGCATCTTCGAAGATACAGTACGAACAAAAATTTCCTTGTATGAAGAAAAAGTGAAAAAAAAATGTTGCATACTTTTGGGCGAACCGCTGTTTATATTAGGATATCTTCTAACTAAGCAAGTCAACTTACTTATGCAATAATTTTACCTACTAAAAGTTGCAATTGTCGAGGTGAAGAGTTTCCAAGTTTGTTTAGAAAGTCGGCTTTTTTACCGACGAACTCACTTTTTTAAAAGTAATGGAGGTTATCTGAAAAGGCAAGCATACTTCGACTTGCGATGTAGGAACGCACCTTAAGCATTCCAAAATTAGCTAAATGCGCATTTTCAAAATGCGGCAGCATGAACGCATCTTCGAAATGTACGACCGAAAATTGAAAATGCTGCTTTTAAAACTCAGCATGGACACTACATAAATCGAACAAATGTATGAAAAAACTTCGCCTTTTTGTACACATGCTCATAACCTAAACTAATAGCAACCATGAGCTAAATGCATTCGTAAATGCGGCAGAATGAACGCATCTTCGAAATGTATGTCCGAAAACGGTAAATGCGGCATTTAAAACTCAGCATGAACATAAGCCGTTTTCTCAAATTTTGAAAGTTTCTTCATAAAAATCTATTTAAAATTTCCAAAAATTTGACAAAAAAATTGGATGCTTTTTTTTGTTAATAAATACGACCCAAAGGCTGGGAAAAGTAATTGCTTTTTTTACTGATACAAGGCAATGTGTAATTTATCCCAAATCAGGATCAAAAACAACTTCTTATCAGTGTCGACTCTAAATTTTATCGATAATAGTCGAAAATCGAATTGTCGCAAGACAAATATGTCAGTATGCCTTCCCTGCCAGAACACTACCAGTTATATAATGCGCTACATGAGGTGCAGAGATAACTCATATAAAAATTAAGCCACCATATATTATTCTGCGTAGTTTTCTTGAATAATCAATCACAAAATAAATAAATTAATTTTCCCAACTCAGGTGCATACACGTATAACCTATCTACGCCATTTGATCGTTAGTCTGGCACAGGCTAAAGATATATCCAAGACTTTATTAATATTCTCGCATGATTATTACGATGATGATATCAATGATTTGGTGCAAACAATCGATTTTTGTAAGGTGATACAGGTAAATGATAGCATTTTATATTAATTATATGAGAAAGGAATTTTTACTTACGACATTTTTTTCTCAACAGATATTTTATCCTTACTCAATACAAACACATCCGAATGAATTTCCTGGGGTTGATCCAAATGATTGTCCGCGTGATATGAAAAAGGATCAGTAAGTTTCGAGTTTTTTTTTCTGAAAGAGACTTTTATATATTTTATACATTTTTCGCAGTTATTTTATTCCATTTTTTACCAACAGAGCAATAATACGTAAATGCAATAATGCGAATTATCCCGATTTATATGGGCATTATAGAGAAGCAAAATTTACACAAACTAAACATCATTGGTGGTGGAAAGCGAATCGTGTATTCGATCAATTGGATGTGACCCGTTATCATACTGGTTAGTCGTGAATCAAATTTAACTATTTAATATTAGGGGGATTCATCAAACCATATAAGTCTACGAAATGTGTAAATTTATATATCTACCAGCTCAGTTAGATGATAAATTTATGTATACTTGTACCATCAAAAATATTTTGTTTCGATATTTTCACTAAAAAAATAATTAGTTCAAATGGTGTCAAATTTAATCGACTTTATCGAGATTACGCTACGCTCACACTGCAATCGACATGTGTTTTAAATCCGATTTCAACCGAATGGAAACAAACTTTGGCCGCCCGATACAATAGAACGCGCTCGAATTTCTCTGATGATGTCGGATGAAAAATTTGTTTGCAATGTAAGCGTAGCCTTAGGTTGCTTATTTCGATAAAGTCGATAGAATTTGTAAAAATTTGACCTAATGAAAACCAGGCCTAAGGTTTAGGATCAAATATATTTGGGCAATTCACAAGGGGTGTCGTATTCGTCTATCGTTGTATGTTGCCATGGTTTCCAATATAAATTTTTTGAAAAATAGACAAATAGCACGAAATACTAGAGGTTGTAAATTGCGTAATTGTGAACGGGTGAAATTCGAATAAATAGTCCGCAACGATCAAGAATTTAAAAAAGTTTCTATAATTTCCATCGAATTTCGTTATCACGACAAAAATTTTAAAATCCATAAACCTTAAAATTAACGGCCTCATTCTCTGTGGTGAAGGATAACCCACACTAACGATTTGTCTCGTGGCGTTACGTCAAGCAGTTTTAAATTTTTTATTTTATTTCAAAATGGGAACATTCTTTTTGGCATTTTGGCATAAAAGTTTTGGATTATAACTAGAATGAGACTGCTATGCGAAATGTCAAAGACACAGAGATTGCGGCCCTAAATATTTTCAAAAACTGCAACAGCTAATAATATAGTTTTCATTAGGTCAAATTTTGACAACTTTTATCGACTTTATAACATAATGAAAACTGAAATTACGTAGCGAATTTCGATTAAATCGACAGAATTTGATCTAACGGGGCCCAGCCTTTAGCTATTAAATATTTCATTAAAATACTTACTAATAAAAATATATTTTCAGGTCTGGTATTGTTCCTAGAGGAAGATCATTATGTAGCAGAAGATTTTCTCTATCTCCTCGCCATGATGCAGTCTTCAGTTGGAAGTTTATGTCCACAATGCGACATACTATCGCTGGGCACATATTTAAAAACATTTAACTACTACACATATAATAGCAAGGTGAGTTGTAATTTAACAAACATTCTCTAAAAAAATATTCCTATTATTAAAAAAGTTTTATTTTCAAAAATTTTAGGTTGTTTTAAATAATTTTTCTTAAGTAGGTACTAAGTCATATTCCATATATCATAAGTATACTAAAGAAAAATCACATGCGCATATAAATACAAAGAAATTTTTGCTTAGAAAATGCTTCGAGCTCATTAACCTATTTTTCTCTCTTTCTCTCTTTTTTTTTAAATTAAAAAAAAATATATATATATTATTTTGTGCTGTTTTCATTTAAATTCACTGCAATATTTTTTGGTTTCCAAATTATTTTTTCTTTATGTCAACAATTGTTATCTTATATATGACGACAGTCTAATAAGAAAACCCTTAGCAGCCAGTATGCTTCCTCGTTGCTCACTTCCAGCAATTTATTAGGATATAATCGCAATAAAAATAGAAACTCACTGCAAACGTCATCGCACGCATCGTCATCGTCGTTGTCATCGTCCACATCATCAGCTGCGAATAGCTTTAATAAAAAGTATTTAAGTAATGAAAATGCTAATAATAATAATAATAAAGTGTATGTGGGTGATACAAATGCACAAATCATAAATAACCACCACAATACCATAACCACATCCACAACAACCACAACCGACAAAAGCGCCGCACAACAATCGTGGAGTTATCACGTGCTACCATCACTGTACTCTATCTATCAGAAGGTAGTTGGGCTAATAAAAATCATACTCACTAGTTATATGTAAATACAAATTTAATCAATTCATCTAACTCTCATATATGTATATGTGAATGCAATATTTGTTTATTAGATAGATCATATCGTAGGGCAATTATTTATAATATTTCAGGTATTGATACACCCATGTATATTAGAACGTTTTTCCGTCTAACGTTTTCAAATTTGGTTTTAAAACGAACCGATATCAATGTAAATGACCCTGAAGATGGTCAATATCGCACCTTGCCGGAATATCAATAAATTAAAATCTCAATATGGCATATCGTCGATGCACATACAAAACCACCTATCTACCAGATGCAAAACCACCTATCTCAAAGCAAACAAATTTTACAGGAGAGCAAAAAATAGTAATTTCTTTTCAATCCAATGTAAAGATACGACACTCATATTTTTACGTCACTCAAAGAAAACTACAGCGTTATGTCCACACATTTTATAAGCATTACCCTGCCAACTATCTTCGGATAATTTCCTGGGAAATTACCAGGTCGCGTTTCCCAAAAAGCTGGTTAGGTGGATAACTTTGTTCAGCGAGGATCCTTTTCTATGCATGTTGAAGCTGCTAGTTAGAGTTAGAGAAATTATGCAACTATCGAGTTTATCGAATTATGCATTAGTATTTCGATGCCTACTTTTCCCCACAGTCGTTTTTTTGGTATTGCACAGCACTAATTGGGATTTTTTTCACCTTCGTTAGCGCTGGTTGGCAGGGTATATCCCATCTAATGTTCTTACAGGGAAGGTACCCACCATATCAGTGATGGGACAATGCGTTTTTTGATTATTATAGATACAATTTGGGTTGGTGTCGAAATTCTGTATGTACAACATTCTAAAAACAAAATTCTGCCCTTTAAAATTCTGCTTTTTTAAAATTCTGCTTTCTAAAATTCTGGTTTCAAAATTCTGTATTGCAAAATTCTGTATTAAAATATAATGTTAACAATGTTAAATAAGTCATGTAATTTTTTTTTGGGAATTTTTTTGTTGGAATGCGAAATTTATTATTTTTATTGAAAAAACTCGATGCCTGAAACCCAAATATCATTTTCCCCACTTTCGTCGTTTTGGGGGTTTTGGTAGATAGGTGGTTTTGCATAGGCATCGACGATATCCTAATTTGTAGCTTATTCTTATACCAGTATTCTGTAATTCTGTCTCATATCAAGTCACTAAATTTGAGATATTTCATTAGATACAATATTTGTGACTTGAGATGATTCCGGTATTCTATAAGAGAAAGTCACAAGAAATCTACCATAGTCTCTCTCTCGCTCATTTTAAGGTGTGGTGAATACAAAAATTGCATAAATTTTAAGTAACGCATTTGACACCCGCCCTATAGATGTAGATGTAGCCCAGGCGTTATGCGTCCGGATTATGACGCGAGAGGTCGCAGGTTCAAGTGCCGGTCCGCGAACAGTAAATTTTTATTCTTTTATTTAATTTTTGCAAATTTAATTAACTTTTTTAAACATTTAAGTACTTCTAATTTGTAAATTCACTTTTTTTTTTTAATTTTTTAAATTTTTTAACAAATTTTCTTTAATTAATTGTGTTTGTTACCTGCTTACAAGCAGATGACAAATTAGTGACTCTTTATTGAGACTAGAGATGTGAGGCAACTTACTGAATAGCAAATTGTATCAAATATGAAATAGACCACGAAATGTCTCTATTAGTGACTAGATACAGCTTACAGAATTGAGGTATTAATTTAAAAAAAAAATCATATTGAAAACAAGTAATTTCGCCTTGGAGAAACTTTAATCGAAATAAAGATGAAAACACGTAATTTATCCGAAATTTATCGATATTAATCGAAAAGCGTATTCTCACATAACTGATATGCGAGTATACACTACTGGTTATATAATGCGTTATACAACTTGCTGACGTCAGCAAAAATCGAGAGTACTCTATTTCCTATCCAAAGAGTACTCCAATTGGAGCACCAGAGTAGTCCAAAGTATGTAATCCTTTTTCGTATAAAAATTGTGCTCCAATTAACATTGCGATGTCCTAGGACTGGAGCACCTACTCCAACATTCGCTTTGTTTCTGCTACTCCATGGCGTACCTACTGTCAGAGTACTTTGCAAAGTACTGCAATGTTGTTACTCCTTGGAGTACATACTGCCAGAGCGGTAGTGTCGTGATTTTAGTCGATAAGGCAGGAGCAATGATCGGCTTTCAAAAAGCTGAAGGTGGTCCAATGAGGTATACAAATGATTACTATTGGATTACTCCAATATCAAAAAATTGGAGCACATAATCCAACGATTTTTGCAGGGACATAACTCTAGGGAATTCTGTAACTTTTTAAAAAATTTGGTTTATAAAAACAATTTTTGACACAATTTTTTGTACAAAGAGCTTCACTACTGGTTTACCTGAAATTACGTGTTTTCGGCCATAATGTGTACATAGCCTTAAAGCGAATTTTCACATACGATGTTAATTTATCTGTCAATTATATTTTACGTATTGTCTTGTAAAATATTGCTTGTATTTGTGGGCGTTTTTTGTGTAATGACGCAACTAATTTAGAATAGTTAATTCATTAATCAATATTGCTTGATTGTCATGTGCCCGCCAGTCAAACCCTGTTAGCTATGAACCTCAAACCACCCTACAGTCAAATCAACTAGTTTTAAATTGGGAAGTTCTACACACAGAATAATTTCAAAGGTTCTTATTCAACATAGAGGATGCTAAATTAACAAGAAATATGGAAACAGATAGTATTGTTTTATCAAGAAGGCATGTTAGCTCGGCTGTTTTCATAACACTTAAGCACAAATTTTAACAGAAATTCAAGTAAATTCTAAGAATTGAAATTATAACCTGAAAAAGTTTTAATTCAACATGAAGGTCCCTCTGGTTTTATAAATCCGAAATTTTGCAAAGAAGTAACCAGACTGAAACTAATTTAAAAAAAATACTCATAAAACCTTTGTTCGAGAATGTTAAGTGAAAATATTTCATATTATTGATTCGTGATATTGACTAGTTGGTTTGACTCTGGTTCCAAATATTTTATACCTAGTGTTCATTTCTATATACACATCGAAGTGATTAAATTTATTTTTAAATGTATAAATTGCTTGCATGAAAATAAATTACTGACGTCACGTATTTAACTTATTTGATTTCTTGATATTGCATACAAAATTGTTCACTTTGTAGTTTGATGTCATTCATTTTCACATCAAATCGCCCACGCTAGGGTGTTGTTGAAGTTAACTTTTTTTCACGAAAAATTTGTTTTTCGCTTCAATTTGATCAATTGAACTAGTTCGTTCGGGAACTATCAATTCTACAACTGTGTATAAAAACTTTGCAGGTATCTCACAGACTTAATAAGGGCTTATTTTGGACTTTTTGTTTGCTGTAGCTTAAGGGTCGCTTGCATAAAAGCTGATAACGACTAACCGGAGTTTAATTGACGTATTTTGTATGGTTAGCTGTCAAGTTAATCACCCATTAGGCTTAATCGGCTTTTATGCAAGTGGCCCTAAGTGTTGTTATTTTAAGTCATATATGTATGGAATTGTGTGTATAATAAATCAATATTTTCTGGCATTATTTTATATTTTTTATACTTATATTCTGACTGTTTAGGTCGTTTACCGTATGTCACGTTTGTCAAAACCACCAACACAAAGTAAATTTCGTGAGGTATCTACAAAAAATTATTATATTTTGTATAGCAAACATACAAACTCCTTTGAAACCCTAATGGGTCAGTTACATAAAACTTTATTTTGGCTTTACCTCAAACTTTGACTTTGACAGAAAAGTTCCGTATACGTATTTAAACGAAGCATGGCAAATTGGAGACCTCAAAGTTGAAGCGAGGTTGAAATTTGGCAAACTCTCAAATTTTGCTTGCTTTGACAATCAGATGTTGATGACTTTGCTTCAATTAAAGAATAAAATGTTGGAGAAAATAATAATTAATTCATTTTTTCTCTATTAAATTAATAAATTAACTAAAACACTACGAATGCAAAGAAAAAAATAACGAAAACAAATGTATGAAAGAGAAGCTTCAAGGCGTTCATTGTAGCATACCTCTGAAGTTGGACGCAAAGTTTTGAGGTAGCAAATGTCAGGCGAGGTTAACAAAGCTTTATGTATTCGACCCTTAATTAAAAGCTAATTTACTTATAAACTTTTATAAAGATAAATATTTGTAACCAAATCAGATACCTAGAAAAGTGAAGTTTAAGTAAAGCCGTAGATTAGGTAGTTAAAGTAATAAAAAATATTTAGAGTAAATAGTTGAACAAACAATTAAATATAGAAGCCAAAATAAATAGGTTTTAAAATTTGTTTCTGTATGTTTGTTCGCGCATAACTTAAAAACCGCTTCATAGAATTAACTACAATATTCACCGAATTTTTGATAAATATCCAACTTAAAGTTTAGGATCATTTTTATTGCAACGAGTTATTTTGTTCGCACATAATACAGTGGTGGCAATAAAAATAGGCTCGGCTGCATATGTGTAGAGCGAAATTGTACCTACTACTACATATAACGGTTTCTTAACCGATATATTGCTGGAGGTTTACCATGAAATATAGAATATTGTTTAGCTAGTGTATAGATATTTGAACAACAATCGAAGTTTATTGAATCTCCCCTATTAGGTAGTTGCTTTTGTTTATAAAAATAATTTTTTATTTTACAAAAATTTGGAACTTGGGTTATATCCAAATGTATTAATTTATTGCATGATTCATATACGTCACACAATTTATTCGATATGCACTTAACGCAACTCCACTCAATTACTGATATGTATGTGATAAGAAAATAAACCTCGTAAAAAATAAACGCTGTAACTTAACCCTTACCTTTTTTTAATTTTCATATACATTTTGTATTTGAAAAAAATTATTTTTTTTTTTTTTCAAATGGAAGTGTTCCTTATTTTTTGACATTTTTCTAAAAATAAAAACACTTGAAGAAAAAAATCTCTTACCATATAAAATATAAGTAAATAAAAATATCGGACCTTTAAGGGTTAATTTACAGCTTAACAAAAAAAAAAAATTGTGATTACCGGAACCGAACTCGGAATTTTAGAATTTGCCTTATCTGAATCCTAATAATACATATACACCACACCAAATTTGGCGAAGTCAAATGAGCCAGTTCGATACCGTTTACACTGGCAAATTTGCATTTGGTTTCACCTTCCCTGCCAGAATCTTCTACCAGGACAAAAAGCCGCCGAAAGAAAATGCATTACCGTGATGATTTAAACACCTGTAGAGTACTATTAAAAGAAGAGTCAGGAAGGCTTCTGTCTTTTCCTGGTAGAATTCGCCCATTTTCTTAAAAAAAAAGTAGTTGAAAATATTATTATTATTATAGTACAAAAGTTATCACACGTCAATTGCCCAAGGCAGGGTTGCTTTTTAGAGGAACTGTGGATTGTATTGTTCGCCAAATGAGGTCAAATTTGAGGCAAATCATGTTGCAAACAAGTACTTATTTATTAAAATAGCCGAAAACAAGTTTAAAAGAAAAACCGTAATTTATAAAAAATCAGGATCGAAACAACCAATCGGTGTCGGCTCTAATTTTTATCGGTAGTAATCGAAAAGCCTATTGTCACATAACTAATATGCCATTGTACCTCCCTGCGAGAACACCACTGGTGAAACAACGTGCAGACATGGTGCGTTAGTTTTCTTAGTTTTTTAGCTGGGGAAAATATTGCTAAATAAAAAAAAAAATTTAATTATGAGTTTAAATGACAATTTATTCCTACACTTTTTTTTGGATCTCAACTTGTTCATATATATTTGTATAAAGGGTGAAAACTCGTAACATTTATAATCTCACTACATATAGTATAAGCTAAATAGTCTAGACATGTAAACTAGGAAACACATATAGGTACAGATTTTATCTGCACATACATTTTAACTAATTATTAATTTTTTCTCACCCATCAAGGTCGAGGTTATGCCCTGGATAAGTAGTAAACATAATATGGGTTTCGCATTCAATCGCAGCACCTGGTCCACAATACGAAAGTGTGCGCAACATTTTTGTTTTTACGATGATTACAATTGGGATTGGTCATTACACTATGTATCACAACAGTGTTTACAAAAAAAGTTACATGCAATGATCGTTAAGGGTCCCAGAGTCTTCCATATTGGCGAATGGTAATTGTATCTAATTCAAAGAGTTTTTTTTGAAAATATACTAAACTTTTTAAATTTTTTTAGTGGCGTCCACCACAAAAAGAAAAATTGTGAATCTAATCAAGTGATAGCTAAGGTGCAACAAGTCTTGCGTATAGCACGTAAGTCTAGACAATTATTTCCACGTAGTTTATCGTTAACGGCAGCAACTTTAGTGAAGAAAACGAAACTGCGTAAAGGTAACGGTGGTTGGGGTGATAAACGTGATCATCAGCTATGTATGAATATGACAAAGTCAAGTTATGAAAGTTGAACAAAAATTGTATTACAAAATGGTGCAATGAAATAGCAAAATATTATACTCTATTGAACAAATTAACCATCCGATTTTGTGATCTTGATAAATTGTTCATATTGATAAATAATTGAGATAAACGTATTTGTATCACATATTTTGAGAACGCAGAATTCCAAGCAGTTGCTTGAAATATTTGTTTGATGATTATTCATCAAGATTGACAATTTATCGAGAACACAGAAGAAGGGGTTAAGCCGATATAAAACAAAACAAGCTAATGAAACTGAAATTAAGTAAACTGTGCGTTACGAAAAACTGAGAACGCGAAAAAAATTAAAGATTTACATATTATTTAAAACGGCAGCTCCATTTTTGCAAAAAAAAAATATATATTATAATTAGTATAATTACCTGAGTCTAAATTTCCAAACGAATGTTTCGATCCCGTGGCATTTCCCTAAATAACTACTCCCCTGCCAACCAGCGCTAGCCAGGGTGAAAACAAAATCACAAATTATAATTTCCAACCCTAACTAGTAGCTTCATCATGGTTAGAAAAGGCTCCTCGCTGAACAAAATTATCCACCTTTCTATCCAGCGTTTTGAGAAACGCAACCTGGTAATTTCCCAGGAAATTATCTGAAGATGGTAAGCAGGGTCAGCAGTATATGATGAACCCGAGGCATACACCACAGATTTCAGTAAAATTTTTCAAATTATTTCTGCCCTATGAAAAGCCTAGGGGGTCTATCAGCTATTATGTCCAATTGGGAAACTCACAAAACTTACCGGGATTCGGTGGAAGAACTCGATAGAAATCACGAAATTTATCGGAATTCGGTAGATAACGCCTGATAGATAGTCCCCTTTTTAAATGGATGTTCAAGAAAATTTCCCTTCCGCTCGCAAACGTGAAAATGTGCGCATTTTTATTTCTTCATCAGAACACCTTTTTATATAAACTTCCCTGTTATAAAAGCAATGAGGACAGAAAGCTTTTTAATTATTTTTCAAAAAGGAATTTACATATTATATTTGCGATAAAAGGAAAAATTAATAAAGAAAAGTAGCACTGAATATACTTCTAGTCATATATCTACTGATAAGTGTAGAGTTAATATACTAAACTAAAAATATAGTTAAAAAAAATATCAATAAATCACAAGAATAACGACAGCTAAGAGATTTGTTATTGTACAACAACAAAAAATAAACCAATCAAATCCAATTGTCATAAATTAAATGTAGAAAAATATTTATATACATATGTATATAAAAATTGGAAAGGGTTTTTGAAAACACTAAAGGTCAACCAGCTATTTCCTCGGAACGGTAAACAATAGAAATCGCGAAATTTATCGAATTTCGGTAGATTTCGATTTCTATCGAGTTTCCCGTTCCAGAGTAATAACTGATAGATCCCAGAGAACATCGGTCAAATCGATTAAGCGACTAGTCGAATATCAACTTGAACTTTGTCCGTAAAACGAAGAAATTAGTCGACTTATTTAGTTCGATTAACTGTCATTTTGTTTTCTGAAAGAGTAAGTGAGATCAAAACAAGCATCAGATTTAAGAAAATCAGTCATATCCAACCATCTCCTCTCTTTGGTTCATGAGTCATATCTATCAACTAGTCGTTTTTAAACGGTTAAACCACTACTGACTTTCGGACTTTTGCTGTTCGACTGATCGATTGATTGCTTTTCAAGAGCCCTTTAATTTGACTAGATGAAAGTATAGATCTATTATAAAAATTAAAGCATTATGTAAATTAAGTTTCCGTCCAAAAATTAAAATTTCGTTTTGAATTATGAAAATAAAAAATTAAAAAAATCAAGAAATACAAAATTAATAATTAAAATGCAAATTCCTAAATATCTAATTTAAATTAATTTATTCTTATTATTACTATTATTATTATTATTATTATTATTATTATTATTATTATTATTATTATTATTATTATTATTATTATTATTATTACCATTACTATTATTATTATTATTATTATTATTATTATTATTATTTAATTATTTCATTTTATTTTTTGATCAAAATTTACTGCCCCCTATTTCAAATATTTTACCAAAGCCTTATGTTAATGATCAAATTCTACTTTGACTAGTCAAAAAACGAGAATATCCCTTCTTTAAGCGGGCTACTCACCTGCTAAGAAATGTCAAACTCCATATGAAAAAACGCTCAAGAAATGGTCAAGAACTGTTTTCACACGTCAAGTTTTTTTGAGCCAATACTCAGCTCATAAGAAAAAATACTACAATTTTCTATGGTTGGCAACGCCGGTTTACCTCAAGAAATAAATATGCTCGTATATATTTCTAGAGGTAAACGTTCAGATTCACGGCAAAGATAAGTATATACTTCGCTACACATGTTTTATACATTTTTATAATAGTAATCTTCAATAAAATGGAAAATGCCGTAAACGTCAAAATTTCTTGACCGGGCATAAGAAATATATGCTCGTTTTTTTCTTGAGGCATTTCTTGGCAGGTGAGTAGCCCGCTTTACGTGGTAAGTTAAGTACTTTTAAGGCACAAAAACGAATTAAGCTAATCTCAAAAGAGCATTAATTGAGTTTAGGATTTATCGAATAATTAAATTTATAAAATGTTTAGTGATTACGATATTTTTTTGTTATTAATTATTAACTAATAATGCAATATTTTTTACTATACAAAAATTTATTATATAGACTAAATGCAAAATTTTTGTGTATGTATGTACATTTGTTATTATTTTACGTAATTGTTATAAAAATTTGTTTATAAAAACGTACAAATAATTACGTATTGCTTCTAATATGTAGAACGATAATAAATAAATAAAATAAATAAAAAACCCGTTTTTATTAATTTCGAAGTTTATATTTTGCTGAAATAGCAAATACTTCTTTTTTGGCGACGAGTCTGAGAGAAAGATCGATTTTTGTCGTTTCACGGTGTAAATACCAATTCGACCATATCAGTTTTTTCAAGGCAAGGTCTCTTAAAAAAAAATCATTGCCTCTAATAACTTGAATTAAATTAAGTGATCGTGGAAAAACTAGGCAGGCCCAGGCTAGGAAAAAACGGGGCCTGTATGGAAAAATTAAGCGAACTAAGGCGAAAGGCAGAAAAACATCCTTAAGGATGATTTACACGGGTCGATTTTCTGGTCGATTTTTGTCGAACCACTTGTGTTCAACCCTTAAATACAAGGTGAAGATCGATCGAATTGCTGTTTACACGAGTCGATTCGATAAAAATCGACCCGTGTAAATAAGCCTTTAAGAATGAGTTTTAAAAAATGCCCTATCTCACAGAAAATTCAATACATTTTCAGTAATGCATCGAGTCCCGAATCTTTTAGGCAATTCTGGGATTTGCCGTCCAAAAAGTTATCAAAATACGCGTTTTGACCTCGGTATTCAACTTAGAAATAAACACCATAAATACCATTTTTGGGATAGGAACCGGTCGAATTATTGTTTTCTTTTTTGCTGAAACACAGATTTTAATTTCCCATTTTTGATTATTGATATCGATAATAATAATAATAATAATAATAATCAGAATATGTGCCGTCATCTGAAAGCAAGTGCTGAACGGTTCTTCAGGGCGTAGAACGAATTGGGCATCACATTTGTACTAGCAATATGAAAAAACTGACACAACCATGAGCGGTGCTTTTCAGGCTACACTTTTGAGCATAATGTAAACGGGCCATTAGTAGCGGAATCTGGCATCACCTAGGTACTGTCATTTCAATTCTTATCAGAATAACAACTCTCCACTCTACGACAGTGCTGTTTTTTAGTATATTCTGACAATTGAATGGAATAAATTTTTTCTCGGTGGCATATCGGTGGGTCGACTTTCGTTAATTAGAAAAATTAATTATTAAAAACAAAGAAAAATTATTTGTGCGCAAAATTAACTATAACAAAATCTAAGTGAAGCTAGTACCCACATTTTGGCATTGGAAAATTAAAATTTATTTCCGCCGTAAAGAAAATTCACGACAAATATGGCCAAGATGCTAGGAAAGCAATTGACTCGGCTGTCGGCACCATCCAAGATAGCACCAACGTTTTTTAATAATTACTTCACCACGACCAATGAAATCACCCATCCACTGCCGCGCAAGCCAAAGATTGTTTGTGCCGAGGAAGCGGTCGCTTGTATTAAATCCGGTAGGTACACAAATATGTCTAACTTAATTATGAATTAATAAATTTTTGCAGCTATATGTATGGTTAATTATGCATTGTTCGATGTACATATATATTCCGCTAAACTATAGGTTTTGCATTAGGTCGACTGGCAAATAGATGAACCCGATTAGTCGCACTACTGGAAGTTATGTAATCAAAACAAAGAATTTAGAATTTTTCGTGTGCCAATAGCAAACTAGGACAGCGTATTCATTGAAAAAGATTCTTGAGATGTGCCCACACATGTACAAACATAAATGACCACATATGAACATTGGACTGGGCCGAAAAAATTATGTAGTTTCAGACCTCAGTTAGTTTTTTTTTTTTGGACTTTCCTTTAAGGATTTTGGGTTATCTCTTCGACAATTTTCTAAGGTTCAATCTTATTACCAAAAGACTATAGGCTCATCTTTTCATGGAAAGGGACGTGACGGACCAAACAGAGTTATGCAAAAATCGAGTGTTTTTTCGGTGCATAGAATCTGGTTGTAATAGCCAGTGTTCTTGTTGTTTTAACAGTACTTCGCCCGGCTTAGTCCGCACATCCACTTATAAAAATTTATACTTTATAGGTGAATCCCCCTGGTCATTCTTTTATGATTTTTCCAAAAAAAAATTTATAGTGGGCGTGGCACCGCTCACTTTTAAGGGGGTATTTTTGAAAAATCGACTGGGCGTAACTTTTAAACTGATTACGATAGAACGATGGAATCTATTATGATTTTTTGAAAAAGTTTTAAAAGTAGGCGTGGCATCGCCCACTTTTCAGGGAGGCTTATTTGACAATTTCACGGGTCATAACTTTTAAACTGATTACGGTAGAACAATGAAATTGGTACAAGTTGTACTAGCATAATAGGGAGCTTACCTGTGGTAATTGAACGAAATCGCTTTCCGACCACGCCCACTTTCGATATGGAACATTTCGAAAATCACATAAATTGACATAATTCGGTAAGGTAAATAGCTAAGATAGTAAAAACTTTAGGTAAATCCTCCTAGGGCCTATATCATTGTTATCCCGTTCTGGAAATTACCGCTGGGTATTTAATGTTCGGTTCACCCGAACCTAGACTTCCTTACTTGTTTAGTGCTAATATTATTTGAATACATTTTTTTCGCTGTCCGAGTCTAATGTATGCACGTACATATACTTAGCAAGCAGAAAACTTGACGTGCTTTCATTTAAATTATTTTATTATTGTATTAAAAAAAACGGATCAGCAACAGGAAAAGCATTGGCTTTCTTTGGAAATTGCTTTGATGAATGTTTTCACGTCATCAGATTTAGTAATAGACTCAAATGAGTACTTTACTACGGTATTAACCATATGCTTACACTTTCTACATTACACGAAGTAGCTTTTTCATTGTAAAAATACCTATAATTAATGCCAAGCAAATAACTTGTATATAAATACTTGAAATTAATTTTAATAACAGATCCCAACCCGTTCCAGAACAACATACATATGTACACATGCATTAGAGCGTATCACCTAAAAAAATTATTTTTTTTTTCTGGCAACCCTAGATGTCGCCCAATTGCATTTTTCTTCATATCTTCGTATCACACTTTAAAATCCCACAATAAATGCCGAAGATATTTTTTTAAATGTTTTTCAAAAACACTTCATATGAGGGGAGGTACGGTTGACTTTTTTTTTTTTGCCTGTAAGGCGAGACGCTCTAATGTACATATATGTACAAGCTTTGGCCCAATACATAATGATATGCTGGGTAATCATTGCAAATGCCCTTTGGACTTAGAAAATTTTGATATTTTTTATTGCTAAAATGACATTATTTCAACATACTTATGTGCATAATTTGAATTCGTTTTCACATCATAATACGTAGGAGTGACCTTTGACGAACTTATCTATTTTCGTTTTGTCAGGGGCCAAATCTAATATGCTAACCGAAGCAAAAGAAAACGAGTAAGAGTAGGTCGCCTCCCCGTTGGTGCACCCTGGGTAACGCTAAATGACCTAAATGGCCTACATGGCTAGTTTCTTGTATTGCCGGTTCTACGAGAACGGTACCAGTACTTGTGCTGTGCCCATCGTGCCGAAACGACCCGAGCCGTTTTCTTATATCGACCCGGCCAAGAGCAATACACTCGGGGTGACCATGTCTGACATTTAGGCAGGGCTAAACCTACAACAACAACAACAACAAAACGATAAGCGAAGCCAAGTTTTACTGATCTTTTGTACTGCGCTGTCAGAGGGTTAGAATACACCCGTTCTAAGGCGCCTGTCTTAAGAGGCAACTAAAACCCCCTCGGGGTTAGGGGTTTAGAATATGTACGAGGTAGGCATACCGGTAAGAGGCGACTAATATGCACATAGGTAATGACGTGCTAACTCGATGGTTGATCTACGGATTGCCTCTCATTACTCATCTTCTCCTTCCCTAGGGATTGAGGGATAACATGACCTAGAAGATTCCACTGGTCATATCAAATCGCTACTACGACAGTCGACCAGTACCGTAAGGGATTACCGGAGCATATCGGCATCACTCCCCAAAACCTTCGGGGAGTATTTTTGTCGTTACAACAACAACACGGCAATGAGATGCAACTTGGGGGTGTGTATGTAAATGTAGCCAATCTTCTCCTACCTTGCGAAAGGGGGGCTCCGATGTCCTGGAATGTTTCCTCTGGTCCGCTAGTCCCAGAGCGTACCGGCAACGGATGCCCTATCAACAACACTCGCTAAAACTCGCCGCAAGTATTTTTGTTGCAACAAACAAGTTCAATTTATTTTTCAATTGATTTTATTAAATACCAACTAAAAGTCATTTCTTATAAGGATTTCTGAACTTAAACTTGTGGTCTATGACACTTACCGGGAGAGATTAAACCATGTGGTGCATTTTTATTAGTGCTGATAAGCGTGTTTCGAGCGCCGGTTGGCAAGGCCCAATATTTCAATCAATATGACTAAATTGTCACATTGCACACATCTTTCAATACTCGCGATTGAAATTAATTTATAAAATTAATCTAAAAAAAAGCTGGTTTCCTATAAATATATGTACACACATACATATATGTATTAGGGATGGCCAGAAAGTAACCTGTATACCTAATTTCATGCAAATATCTCAATTTTTACTCAAGTTATGTCAATTTATGTGATTTTCGAACTTTTCGATATCGAAAAAGGGGGCGTGGTTATCATCCGTTTTTCACACATTTTCAATAGCAACCTACTTAGGACAGAAAGTAACCTGTATACCAAATTTCAAGCAAATACTAAATTTTTAGTCAAGTTATCGTGTACACGGAAGGAAATGCCTTAACGAACTCATCTTTTCAAACTGAGAACTTTCATAT
This sequence comes from Campiglossa producta, assembly GCA_964058755.1. NCBI lineage: Eukaryota > Metazoa > Arthropoda > Insecta > Diptera > Tephritidae > Campiglossa > Campiglossa producta. The sequence goes on along the minus strand of CAXKVI010000001.1, from coordinate 13,026,971 downwards.
ATGAAACTCCATATCTATCTCGATTATTTTGTGTCGTTACGTAGTACCGCTATGTGGACAAAATTATAATTCCCACTGGGTATAATTAGTAAATATTAGATCTGTTGATATTCGAATGCTCGAACTATTCGAATAAGGAATTGTTCGATTGCCTTGTATCTTTTCAGCGCATTTTGAAATATGAAAAGTATTAATTAAATGTGTTTCACAACCAAGGCAACTACATATAAGCGGTAAAAAATATAAAAGAAACTACATATTCGAAGTTCATCGAATATTCGCAGTTTATCGAATATTCGAATAATAGTAGGTCATCGAATATTTTATTATCAGTAGTAAAAAAATCGACATTCGGAATTCCAATTATTTGATAAACACATGTAGATTTCTTCACTTATTATGAGCTCATACTAAAATCCCGGGACTTACATATATCAAGATTTTAAAAATCCAAAAAACTGTCATCTCTAGTGTTGTATGTATTCTGCTAGTCAGCAACAGAAAAAGAAAGACTAAAATTAATTCAAATTGATAAAAAATAATTGGGAGGCTTCCATTAGAAGACATTTCATGGATACATTTAAGTGAAAATTAATTTTTTTCGCTCTCAGATTTCTTACCAAATTAACGATTTACATAAGTTGGAGTCCAACTGTTGGATTTTTCTGTTCTGTACTAATCCACAACTGGAACTACCCTTAAACTATCCCAAGTAAAAGAAGTTCAGAAGCGACCTAGGAACTGTCTGTAATGGAACTACTGGACGACAATTGACAATAAGATCGAACTGCAAAGAGAGCAGTTGAAAGCATTGCTTGGATATTGAACTAGAAATAGTACTTTCGTTAAATGGTTTAGTTCGTATTTTCTGCTTGGTAAAAATTGAGCTTATCAGACTATTCTGAAATGATTGGAAAACTTAGCTTGCATGAAGTTTGGTAGGGTCGGTTGAAGAAATATGTAGATTGAATGCAATAGTCCACGTATTCGATTTCAAATTAGACTTTTTTTGTATCCCTGATGACCCATACCAGGGGTGTCCAGGCCAGCGAGCCATAAGAGTCACTAGGTGGACGTTTCTACGTACTGCCGGTTCTGCGAGAAAGGTACATGTGCTTGCGCAGTACCCTTCGTACCGAAACGACCCAGGCTATATTTTTTTATTACAGCCTGGCCAAGAGCAGTACACCCGAAGTGACCCTGTCTAACGTGTCACGATTCCTCCCCAGTCACTAGGTGGACATTCCTGACCTATATCATCGAATATTGCAGTTCTTTCTTATGAGTAAAAATTGAAACATTGATAATACATTGTTTTAAAGTCGTCTTAAAAAACTTGTTTTCGTTCGCTCTAATAAGATTTTGTTTACATTTATGTGTATATTTTGTAATTTTGTATTTTTAATTTTGCTCAACAAGGGAATGCACTGCACGGCCTTAGCTATCGCTCAAGCTGTGATAATGCAGTCATAAAGTCCATTAAACGAATATTTAAATATTCATGAATGCACTATACATATATATGGTTACATACAGACATATGTACTCATTACTTTAAACTCACTATTCAATTTAATTAAGAACTGCGGTGCAAGAATAATAAAAAAATCGAACAAAAATGTGTTTATGCGCGCTTTTTGGTATTTGAATGATTTCATTGCTATGTAAACATACTAGAGTTGGATTTTTTAGTCCAATAAAAAAAATCGAAGGTAATTCTATAGGATTTTGGTTCGCTCACCTTATTGACCTCGTGCCCAACCCAGACGGTATTTTTATGTTGTTGTTGTAACGAGGTGTAGCCCTGCCCAAATGTCTTGGCCGGGTCGATATAAAAACAGGTTCGGGTCCTTTCGGCACGATGGGTACAGCACAAGTACTGGGGCCTTATCATGTAATCCGATCCGAAAGGAAATGCGATTCGATAGCTGTCAAATCACATACATTCTTTTTCAAATTCGAAAGAAATTTCTTTCTTATCGGATTACATGATAACCCCCCTGGTACCATTCTCATAGAACCGACAACACGAGAAACTAGCACGGTATTTTTATGTACTGTGGATGCTCCATTGTGATGATTATTAGTAGAAAAAGATGAAAAATAATTTAATTTTTATCTGAGTTCTATACATTCCTGTACTTGTGAAGATAAACAAAGTATGGTACTTATTTTAACTCTATCAGGTGTTGATATTTTTGCAGTTTCGACTTTTATGCCCGCCAGAGCCTCTGTACCCATCCAAGGAAAAAATCCTGGATCCGCGCTTGGACCTATAGATGGTCAGGTCTGCGTAAAGCTCGCACAGCTCATCGCTAAATTTCCTTCGGTACTCGCCGTTGGCATCACGGGAAGGGCCATAAATCTTCCGCAGAACTTTTCTCTCAAATACTCAAAGGGCAATTTCATTTTCTCTTGACACTGTCCATGATTCTGAGCCGTACATCAGGACTGGTATGATGAGAGACTTATAGAGCGTGATCTTTGTTTGTCGAGAGAGGACTTTACTTCTCAATTGCCTACTTAGTCTAAAGTAACACTTGTTGGCAAGAGTGATTCTCCGTTGGATTTCTAGACTGATACTGTTTTCGGTGTTAATTCTGGTTCCCAAATAGACGAAGTCCCTCACCGTTTCAAATTTGTAGCTATCAACGGTGACTTGGCTGCCAAGGCGCAGGTGCGCCGATTCTTTCTTTGATGACAGCAGATACTTCGTCTTGTCCTCGTTCACCGCAAGACCCACTTTTTTCGCTTCCTTATCCAGTCTGACCATATTCTGCATAAGAGCTGATGCCTGCTTTTTACCAACTCTTCGCCTCCGTGTTTGAACAGCTCGGCGGGAAGTCAGTCTTTTCCAGGCGCTTTGTTATTTTTGAGCCGTGATATAGCTATCCTCACTTAATCATAGTCAGGTGGTGGGACGACTTTTCCAACTTCAGGGATTGGGGTATCGGTTTCGACGTCTCCCTCGCAATTTAGCAGTGAGGAGATGTGCTCTCTCCATACTTTTAGTACACTCTGTACGTCGGTTACCAGGTTGCCATTATTGTCCTCACAAGAAATTGCCCCGGTCTTAAAACCTTCTGTTATCCGCCGGATCTTTTCATAGATTTTTCGGGCATCATTCCTGTCAGCTAGCATCTCAAGTCCCTCACAGTCACGCCTTTCTGCCTCACGTTTCTTTATTCTGAAAAGGCACCTCTTTTCCTTTTCGCCTCACGATATCGTTGCCACCGCGCGGGTTGCGCGCGTTCGCAACGTCTCCCTGTAGGCAGAGTCCTTTTTATCCGAGGCAGTGCTACATTCCTCATCGTACTAATTGTTCTCTCGGGCACGCTGGAACCCTATAGTGTCCTCAGCGCCGGTACGTAATGAGTGAGAGATGTGTTTTGGTCCAATATCCAGAAAAAAAGATGATTTTGTCGTATAGTGTAATCGCTGGCTCAAAATTAATTTTCATGATTCAAATAACAAAAATGGCGATGTGCCTGTCATGCAAAAAAATCGACCCGCCCTAATATACATACATACATATGTTCAACATGCATGGTGATAATTGTTCAAATTAAGCTACTTATTAGTATAATAATCGATTACATGTGATGGATCGTATCTTTTTTTGTTTTTGAGTACATTCGTTTATTTTTAAGCACCGTATGCCAGTGGGAGCTGAAACTCAGGTTAAAGTTAAACCAAGTTTAAAAATCCAAAACAAATAAATTTTGGATTTTTTGAATAATTGTGGAACATGATCAAAACTCTCAAGATAATAATCAATTAATCATTAGGAATAATCGTCATTACACTAGATACATATACGACAAAATCAACTTTTTTTCTGGGTGTCGGACCAAGCCAACTTTTTTGATAGGATTGAGAGAGACATAAGTAAAAAAAAAATGGTATTCCCCGTTTTTCGATGTTAGTCCCCAAAATTTAGTTAGGGGCTTTCGAAGTTGGAAGTGGAACCCTTCGAAGATTGGGTTTTCTAATTGTCTTGCTTAAAAAATTTAAAAAGGTTGATTGTGGGCGTGACTTTCTTGCTCCTCATACTTGATTGGCCACGCCCACATTTTATCTTTTTAATTTTTTTTAACAAAATAATTAGAAAATCACTTTCGAACTTTGAAAGCTCGAAACTAAATTTTAGGAGACTAACTTCGAAAAACGGGAAAATTACTTTTTTACTCATGGCTTAGTCTCTGCAAAAAAGTTGGTTTGGTTAGCTTATAGGTCTAATACCCAGCCGGCTTTATAGCGTTCTATGTATGAGTTATTTTTTATGAAATCTAAGAACAAAATCTTTTATCATTAAAATTCAATAAACTTTCTTCTTTTTCCATTCAAGGTGATACTGTATTCGCGGCCGGCGCTGCAGCCACTCCCATCGATTTGCTCAAAGCCATGACAAAGCATGGCCAAGAGAATAAATTAGAGAATGTCACCGTATGCCATATGCATACCGAAGGTCCTGCCGATTATTGCGCCCCAGAAAATAAGGATATATTTCGTTCGAGCTCCTTCTTTATGGGTGCCAATGTACGTAAAGCTGTAGCCGAAGGACGTGGTGATAATATGTCGATTTTCTTGCAAGAAATTCCACACCTTTTCTATAGAGGCATCGTCAAACCGGATGTAGCCATACTGCATGTTTCACCAATAGACAAACACGGATTCTGTTCGCTTGGCACAAGCGTTGATTGTGTACGTGCGGCGGCAAATCACTCCAAAATGATTATTGGTAATTGATGATGATAATTGAATGAGTCGATTTTTCAAACTACTTTCGCTTTTTCTTGTTTTTTTCATAGCGCAAATAAACAAACAAATGCCGCGTACATTCGGTGATGCTTGCATACATTCATCCCATTTTGATTTTGCCGTTGAAGTCGACACACCACTACCACAACATGGCGGCAAGGCACCAAGTGAAGTTGAAACTAAAATTGGCAAATTGATTGCTGAGAATTTGATATGCAATGGTGCCACATTACAAATGGGTATTGGTAATATACCAGATGCTGTACTACTGGCTTGTCATGACCACAAGGATCTTGGTATACATTCGGAAATGTTTGCTAATGGTGTGGTGGATTTGGTGAAAAAAGGATGTGTTAATAATAGTCAAAAGAAAATACATCAAGGACGTATTGTTGGTTCGTTTTTGATTGGTAATCAAGCTTTATATGATTTTGTCAACGATAATCCATTCATTGGTAAGGACTTTTAATTTGTAGTTTTAATAACTAGACTGGGCCAAAAAACTATTTAGATTTTCGTTTAGGTATAGGGGAAAATAAATTTAAAGTGAGCTGTAAAAATAAATGCTAGATGAGAAAACGGACCTTAGAGGTCTATAATTCAGATTTTTTAAAACTGATCTAATTTTTGCTTTAAAACCATTGAAGTAAGAAACTTACTTTGTTTGAAGAATGTACTAGCGGAGAATTTTTCAATAGCGACCCATTTTAAAATTTGGGACAAGATCGCCCTATCCCGGCTCAGCCGCGGAAAAAAATTATTTTTTTGACTAGATGTAATCTTAGTTGTGGTAATGAAGAAAAATTTGTATTCCTTCTTTGGATAGACAAAAAGTATGTGTTCTACAGCGTGCTACACCTGCTTACTATAATAAAATGAAAGTTTGGATTATTTTCTATTGATTCCAAAAAAAATGTTAGCCCATATTTGCCCGTCTGATTTAATGACGAAAATTCACCTCAAATTTTCATATGTGACATGGCGTATACTCAACATTTTTTTGCTAACGAACGTGTAGACATAGAGAAACAAAAAATTGATGCTGCAATCAGTATCTACCTACAGATCATTTTCGAGCCGTGTGGGTAGTTGATAGAAGAGAGGCCTCTGCTCTCTTCGTTACTTCTTTTCAGTCGCATCACAAATTTATCCATTAGTCGCTTGCACTTTCATCCTTTCTGCACCTCCCTTCACTTTTACTGATTTTTTCCATTTATTCTCGTCCCTACATGTTTACAAAGCGTATAAAATTAGATGCACGCACTTTAGAGCGGACCTGTATCTCAGAATAAGTCTCAAAACGCCTTTTCTTAGCAAAAATTCAGTACATTTTCAGCTGAAACTGGGTGTTTTTGAATTAAATTCTGAATCAGCTCAACGGCTGGTTTGTTGGAAATTAACTTCCCCATAAAAAAGTTCTGAGTAAAATTATTCGTCAATCGGGCCCTGCTAGAGTAGTCAGGCTTTAAACATTGGTATGAGTTTCTGATGTTTTTGTTGTTGTTATTAGCAGTGCTTCGCCCTGTCTAGAGTGCATGATCATTCCTAAGATCTTCAATAAGCTCTTCTAACGGAAGTCCGAGGAAACGAGCAGTTTCAAAAGTGTGTGAGTTTCTGATATCAGCTTTCGCTTTCGAAATTTGTCAAAAAAGCAAGAATCAATATAGGTGAATGCAGGTTCTTAAAGGGAATTGAATGCTGAATATGAATGAATAAGAATTCAATAACGAGTCGATGTTGTTGTTGTTGTTGTAGGAGTACTTCGCCCTGCCTAGTCGGAAGATTCACTTATAAAAAGTTACGTGACGCACCGGACAAGGTTGTACTGATGTTGACAGTCCTTTGCCGGATATGCATCCGGTACGTTACAGTACTAGCCTCTTACGACAGGCATACCTACCTCGGGCATATTAAAAACCCCTAAAACGTAGGGTGTCGATGTTCGTAACGCTATGCTTCCTGTTTTTGAGGTTAAGGCCGACCCGTTAGGCAAATTTCGCTCAAGAACCCTTCATCTAAACAAAATGGAATACATTTTTAGCTAAAAGGGTCTTTTTTGAAATAATTTCTGGGATAAGGCGATTTTGAACAAAATTCTGAAACACATCCTTATTGAAAAAATATTCAGGGGATTCATTTAAAGCTACAAAAGCCTTGTAAAGCTTATAAAACGTATAAACCTAGTAAACTTCTATGAAAAGTGACATATTTATGAGGTTTATAAGCTTTATGAGGTTTACAAAGCATTAAATGAATCCCTATTTTAAAAATAGGGTTTTTTTTGGCAGTTTGGAACAAAATTTAAACCAGTGCTCAAAATGGGTATCTAAAATTTAATATCAAGGTCTAAAAATGTTACAGCATTTTTTTAACGCCATTTTTTCAAAAATACAATTTTTGTGCCCAGTCTAATAACTACAGCCAAACCAATATACAAAATTTAACGTTCCGTACTTACAGAAATGTACAGCATCGATTATGTAAACAATACCGGCATTATTAAACAACAACCGCGCATGACTGCTATCAACTCAGCGATTGAAGTTGATCTTACTGGACAAGTGTGCGCCGATTCGATTGGAACACGTTTCTTCTCTGGTTTTGGTGGTCAAGTGGACTTTATACGTGGAGCCGCTGAAGGTCTTGATGGCAAGGGTGTACCGATTATTGCACTGCCATCGGTAACAAATAAGGGTCAGAGCAAAATTGTGCCCATGCTACAACCAGGTAAATAGCTTTATTGTCTTCAAGGCGAATTCAAGCGAATTACAAATACATAAATTTTCAATATATTTGGTTTTTGTAATTCGTTGGTCAATGTCAAAATCGTTTTCTGCGGTAAAATTTTTAGTGTCCAAATTCGATAAAAATTTATCATCCCTTGATTGGACGATTCCTCATTGTACTGAATTCGCCTTGATTGTCTTATCTCTTTGAAAATTTGTATTAAGTTATTTTTTTTTTTTTAAATTTCAGGCGCTGGTGTCGTCACTTCGCGTGCTCATGTTCATTATGTTGTCACCGAGTGGGGCATCGCATCGCTCTTTGGCAAAACTATGCGTCAACGTGCCTACGAACTCATTCAAATTAGTCATCCGGATCATCGTGAAGCGCTCGAAAAGGCAGCATGTGAACGTCTTAAAGTTATGCCATCTTGCTGAACATGTTAAACTCATTTCAACTACAATTTTTGTAGCCCAGCTCATTATCTAAACTATAAATGATTCATGTATGTAAAAGGTATTGGTATGAAGCAAATTTTTTCTTTTCAATGAAACAAATTGCGTAACACCTAGATTTAATTACAAAAACACCTATACATAAAATTAGTTTCGAGTAGTAATTAACGTTATAACCGTAATATGTAACAACAAAAGCGATCATTGAACAACAAAAAAAAAACTGTAAACAAAACCTAGCATTCCCGCGTATTGAAATTCAAAATTTGTACTTCTAATGAAAAAATACACATAGTACGTTAAGTACTCTAAATTAAAAAATAAATGCAATTTTTAAAAATGTAGTGATGATTTTGCAAGCCTCATAGACTTATTCTGCATAGTTGTGTTTGATGCATAAACTTTTTAGGAAAACAATATAAATTAAATACAAATAAAATATACATACATATACGAAATTTTAAAATTATACTCAAGACTATTTTATTTCTACTACTTTCTGTTTAGTATTACAAGCAAGATACAACAGACGCTGGGACCATATACATATCTGTGGTCATAAGCAATAACAGCCTCAGTCGACTTAAAAAATTAGACCAGTTGAAATTTTTGCTGGCGAATTTTTGTAACAAAACTGTTTTATAACTAAGGCAAACATGTTGGATTTAATTGTTTGTAAAGAAAGTATAAAAAGACCAATGAAAGTCTTGAAAAATGTCTCGATGTTGCTATTCAAAATCACCAGCAAAAATTTCAACTGGTCTAATTTCTTAAGTCGACTTAGGCGGTTATTGCTTATGACCACAGATATGTACCTTAGGGTGATTCAAATAAAAAGAAAATAAGCCTTGCAAAAAATTAGCGCTCTATTAGCTGGCTATTTTTTTCGCCCTTTCCAATACATTTTGTATGGGGGAAATGGCTTTTTTTTTTCAAAGTGAATTTTTCTGAATGAATGAATTTTTCTTTTAATTTTTGAAACTTTTTTCGAAATATTTTTACATACTCCTAAAGTTAAAGCTTTGAAGCTTCCAAAATGGTAAGCCATGTGCGATTATCGTAACTAATAAAATAATTATAGCCATTTAAAATTCACTAGATTTTATACGTGTTACTGTGTATGTGTGTGAAATAGTGCAGAACTCAGTCATTTTCAAATGGCTGTAATTATTTTGATAGTTAAGATAATCGCACATGGCTTACCATTCAAGGTTTAAACTTTAAGAGTATGTAAAAATATTTTGAAAAAAGTTTCAAAAATTAAAAGAAAATTCACTTTGAAAAAAATGCCATTTTCCCCGATACAAAATTTATGGGAAAGGGCGAAAAAAATAGCCACCTCTATGGGTAAAGTTAGAGCGCTAATTTTTTGCAAGGCTTATTTTCTCTTCAATACCTAACTTTTTAGGGGTTAGACCAAGTGGACATTTTTTTTTTTAATCATCCTAATGTATATATTTGATTTGATAATGAGAAAACGTAAACTAAAATGAAAAAACGCATTTTCCTGTAATGAGAAAGCGAAAATTAGTAATAGGAAAATTAGAATACAATATAAATTTATATTTTCTCATTTCTAATTTACGGTTTCTCCATATCAATGACTTTTTCTCATTATAATTTACGTTCCCTCATTTTCCCATACAAGCTTGATTTATATGTTTAATATCTCCGAAGCGATTCCTGGTAGGGATCTGAAAATGAGTAACGATATATACGATAACAATACCCTGTTCAGGAAGAAAAGTGGAATTTATCGTAAAAGGAGGCGTGGCACTTCAAAAATAAACTTAATATTTCAAGCTGAATATCTCTAACAGCCCGACTTAAATAAACGCGTTCAGCGTCAACACTGAGCAATTGGAATTTTCAATTTTGAATGAAAGGCGAGAAAAATGATAGAATCGTAGCGTTTTGTTCGCGTATTTCGCGCTTTGTCTACCGTTGGCGAAAGAACACGCTACGCTGAGCGCTGTTATTTAAGTCAGGCTGTAAAATGGTCAAAGGTAGGGACCTGAAAATTGTTATACGATATCAATATTATTCTCACAGAAAAATGTGGGAGTTATCGGAGAAGGGGCGTGCCATCTGCCATACAAACTTTATTTTTGAGACTGAATATCCCTACCAGAGTTTAAAGTAGGGACCTGAAAATTGGTATGAAGATATACGATATTAGTACCATACTCTAGAAAAAGGTGAGCTAAGGCTGAATATCTCTAAAAAGGTGCATGTTAGGTAGCTGGAAATTGGCGAGGGCGAAGCACTGATAACAAGAACAGCAACAACAAATATGCGATATCAATGCCACTCTTACAAAAAAAAAATTATTTACCGATTCAAAAAATCTGGAGTAATTTTGAATTTTTCAAATAAGCTGAATAAAAAGAAATTTTTTTTAAATATATTTCTTGTTAATCAATTTGCTGTATCAGGTAGTGATTTCAGTGAACAACATTGATCATCGTCATTGTTTGTTTCGGTCATTGCTCTATATTTGGAATTCAGTTTGTTTACAGGTGTTTTGTTTCCTCTATGTATTCAAGTTCGATTCAAATGCCTGATGGCTCAGGTTGAGCAGTGTTATGACTTGATCAATAACAGACGTGAAGGTTTTGAATTACACACAATAATATGATCATTCTCAGCTTATTAGGGTGGGTAGAAGATTTTTCTCATAATTTGGTTATTCCGTTTTTTTTTTTTTAATTTTCCAACCTTGAACGAGAATATCTTTTTAGTGGGTAGATAAATGAAAAAATTATGTAGATTTGTATTTTTCGCGAGGCGCCTTAATGTATATAAGTACACACTCCATCAAGCCAACGAAAGATGGCAACAATCGCCAGGGTGGCGGACATCCAAACAAACCTGGCCAAAATGGGATCACAAAAGATCTAGAGGCATTCACGCCCTAAGGAGAGAAATCTCTATATTAATTGGTGTTCTAACTGGGCACTGCCTTATTGGTAGGCACGCAGAAAGGCTAGGTGTGCCCTACCGAGGATGCTGTAGGAGCTGCAAAGATGATAAGGAAACGGTGAAGCACCTCATTTGCAACTGCCCGGCTTTAAGCGGCGCGAGAACGCGCTTTTTCGGAGTACCCTTCCTGGATAGCCTACGCCAGATCGCGGAACTGGACATAAATGACTTGATGGCATTCATAAAGTCATCTAAGTAGTTTGAGGAGGAGTAACGGTGTCGGTTTAGTTTTTGATGCGAGTCAGATGGCTTTCAATTTGACATAGTTGATAATCTCGAACACAAGCTATTTTTGGGCTCACTCTCTCAAATATGAAATATTACTGGAGATAAGATGAAAATCTATGTATATTAGACTGAGCCAAAAATAAAATATTTCGTTTTTTTTTTTCAAAAAATTTGCCAAACATGAAAAATACATATTTGTAAGGGAAATTGGCTGCTGAATCCGAATTCGATATCAATTCAACAACGGGCCCGAGGTTCGGCCCTAACCTTGCAAAAGAGTCCAATATTATTTTCTGATGGTTTTGTTAGGTTAGAGAAGAACTGCGACCTGTTAGGCTAATTCTGATCACGGATTTGGATTTAGCTCGCCAAAATACATGGAAATTAATGTATTGAGTTCACAGATCCGTCAACTTTTTGTTATTTTGTGGCTGCGCCATTTTAAGACTGTAAAACTACACCTTCGCAGAGGAAGCATGGTTTTTATACCAAGTATGAGCTGTAAAATCTAAATTAGCGATGATAGACCTCTAGACTTTACTTTAAAAATCTGAAAAAATTACAGTAATTTTTTTTCATCTTTCTTAAAAAGAAAATCAATATAATTTTAGAAAAAAATTTTTGGCCCAGTCTAATGTATATATAAATACGCCACATGAAAAATACTTTGGTTGTTTGGCCGTCGGAAAACTTTAGGAATCTCCTCTGTGTGAACCAATTGACCGATTTCAATGAAATATGCACCGATGGAAAGTAAATTGAAAAAAGTGAGGTATAGGCGGTATATTTTCAGGGGGTAAGGGGCTAGCGACCCCACGACCCCCTAAAGATTTTATTGGTCGAATTTTCGATAACAAGCGATACTAGTCCAATAAAATGAGGCCAGTAAAAAAAACCAGATCGTAAGCAAATAAAACTGTTGATCATATAACTTTTTTATGGCGCTTAATTGGCAAGTATGTCAAAATATCTTGCAATTTAGATTGCTACATTTTTAGTTAATGTTTGATTAGTTAATTACCATATCAGATGTTCAGGGACTGTAGCAGTGGCGATATTTTCGAAAACAATAAGATAAAACAAAAAAAAGCTATCAAAAAGAGGAGGCTAAATGTTAATTTAACGCGGCTAGAATTTCATTTAGAAAAGTATTGTCTCAGCTGAATATGGGTACGCTCACAACCGACTTTTGCCGTCCGGCAGCAAATACACATTCGCACACATGTGTTTTATCAACCCGATTTCATCCGATTTCACCCGAATGTAAACAAACTTTGGTCGCCCAATAAAATAGAACGCGCTCGAATTTCTCTGATGTCGGATGAAACAGTCGGTTGCAGTGTGAGCGTAGCCTTAGTAATAGCTCAGCTATGCAATATTTAAAAATATAACGACTCGTGCCCCACCTATCAAATTTTTTTTTGTAGTACATATATTGCATATTCGTCCAAACCTAAACGATGATGAACATTTGAGTGCGCGCCTCAAATAACGTTGTAACCGACATTTTTTCAAAATGCGACAGTTTTCCTTAATTCTAAAAAAAGAGAGCTATTGAGTATATTTTGTGCTCCAAGGTCAAAGAGAGAGCTATTTCGAGCTAGCGACATAATGGCCTTCCCAATCGCCTAACCAGGGCAAAGTGATTCTCCATTAAATTTCTCGGCGTTAACGTTGGTTTCCAAATGTACGAAGTTCGTTGTCTTGTTCTCATTCACCACAAGACCGACATTCTGTGCTACTGGAAAACCAGACCAGAAAATGCAGATACTTCGACGTTTTTGTTAAGGCCAATGATATCAATGTGGCTCATGCATAAAAGTCGACCATTTGCTCAGGTGAGTAAAAGGTGGTTTCTTGGCTTTTATTATAAAAGTGAGTTCGTGGGTAAGGAAACAGACTTTCTAAACAAACTTGGAAACTTCACCTCGAAAATTGCAACTTTTTACAGGAAAAATTATTGCATAAGTACGTTGATTGCTTAGTGAGAAGATATCCTAATAAAAACAGCGGTTGTTGTTGTTGTTGTTGTTAACAGCAAAACACTCCCCGAAGGTTTTGGGGAGTGATGCCGAAGATGACAGTTCTTGGCCGGATATGACCCCGGTACGCTGCGGTACTGCCCGCTGTCGTGGTAGCGATTTGGTATGACCAGGGGAACCTTCTAGGTCATGTCATCCCTCCATCCGTAAGGAAGAAGAAGATGGGTAATGAGAGGTGAGAGGAATCATATCCGTAGATCAACCATCGAGTAGCACGTCATTACCTATGTGCATATTAGTCGCCTCTTACGACCGGTATGCCAACCTCAGGCATATTCTAAACCCCTAACCCGCAGCGGTTCGCCCAAAAGGAGGCAAATTTTTTCACTTTTTCTTCATACAAGGAAATTTTTGTTCGTACCAGGGTTACCACTTTGGATTTTTTTTCCTACTAAAACCCATCTGAAAACCTACAAAAAAGGCCTTAATCCTACCAATATTAGCTATTTCAAAGCACAACATATCCGGGTTTTATAAAATCATGTTAGGAAGTACTTCAATAGATACTGTGGCATCAGAGTGGGAATATTTCTGTTATAAAATCGCCATTGCGGAAAATGTTCTACGGATCATTTTAAGGTACTTTGATGAGGAAACTATGGTCTAAATGTTTGATCCCACCCAACTGTGACATTCTCTTTGAGCCTGAGCTCAATCAGATTCGATACTCGTCGTTGGCATCACGGGAAGGGCCATAAATCTTCAGAACTTTTCTCCCACATACTTCAAGGACCAGCACTGTCAATGATTCCGGGGTGTAAAAGTAGGTCGCCTCCCCGTTGGTGCACCCTGGGTAACGCTAAATAACCTACATGGTCTACACGGCTAGTTTCTACGTATTGCCGGTTCTACGAGAACGTTGCCAGTACTTGTGCTGTACCCATCGTACCAAAACGACCCGGGCCGTTTTCTTATGTCGACCCGGCCAAGAGCAATACACTCGGGGTGACCCTGTCTGACATTTAGGCAGGGCTACACCTCGTTACAACAACAACACCAACAACAACGACAACAACAACAACAACAGCCATACATTAATCCAATGATAAAAAAAAACATATTAAGAAGTTCTGGATTTTAAGTGTCTAAACATCTTTGCTATGACTGACACTGAGACTTTACCGTGAAGAATTTGAAGTTGCAGCAAGGCTGCGTTGTTATTTGAAAGTAGGTAAACACCTACCAGTTTTGGTAGGAAAAGCCCATATATCACATCCTTGGTTACTGTATCTTCGAAGATGCTATAGCTAATGCAGAAATAAAGTAGCATGTATGGAAAAAATGCTGCTTTTTGGGCTAAATGCTAAAATGCTGGCTCAGCATTAACAGCACATAAGCCTATACAAAATCAAGGACCTATATACAACACAAATCCATATCATTTTAAAAATAGTAAACAAACTTTATTTGTTTTCTTTTGTTTTACTTTGTTTTTGTGTATTTTTGTTTTTCGAAATGCGCCATTCAAACTCTTATGCAATTTGATTTCTCCACATGTTTTGTTTTCTATCACTTAAGTAGGTATGTATGTATGTACAAATTACAATAGTGCATGCTTGCAAGTTAATCTCCTCCTTTCCATTTAATAATTTTCATTAATAATTTAATCATTTTTTTCACTTTCTCAGTATTCATTTTTAAAAGGGTCGACAAAAAGAAGTCCTGCTACATAGCTACAAAATTGCAATTTGCTTTAGTACATTTCATTATTTATGGTGCTTGCTTTATTTTAGTTGCAAGAGCGTGTTTGAAATGGAATATTGAATTATTTTATCAAAGCTTTTCTTGTTTTCTTTAATGGCAAGCATTCATGCCATAACGCTGTTTAATAAAAAGTTGAAAAGTGTTCAAAATAAGCAATTCTAATTTTTTGGCAAAATTTTGATCGCGCATAGGTGCAATACACACAAGTACATAGCCATATATGTACATAATCATCAAGTGGATTGCAAAAGTAATTGTACATACATACACATGCATAATTTTTATTTTGTATGTAGTAGGAAACTCTCCGAGGTAATTTTGTCAGTTAAATATTAAAAATTAAATTATTAAACAAAAAAAAAAACCGGCCGAGGAACTGAAATACTTCATTTTAACTGTTAGTTGGTTGTCGTCGATGTTTTTTAGCTTAAAATTGAATTATAATAATATTGAAGAATGTATAGGGTTATTTTGTTTTGTTTTTTTTTTGTTAGCTAAAAACTTGTTTATTTCTTCTTATTTTTAGCATTTTTGCCATCTGAATTATTTTCCACTTTTTGTTTTTTCTTTTGTGGCTGTGCCTCTTCCTCGTCTTCCTCGCCAGTCTCCTCGTCGGTCTCTTCGTCCTCAATATCGACAACGTCGTCCTTGATATTCTGTCCCATTATGTAAACAGGTCCACTGCCTTTGATCAATTTAAATGTCACGGATGTTTCAAAGAATTCTACATCGGGATTTACAGCGCGTGTTTCACCGGCCTTCAGTACGGCAATTGGAATTTTTAGTGAATCCTTAACTGTATATACCTGTAAGAAGAAGAAGAAAAAAAATGTACTTGTTAGTAAATGAAAAAAAAAGAAAAATGGATAAAAACGGTTTTAAATTTTTTGTGTCTCTTTGTCAGTATGTTTGTACTTGCATCACCCAAGAATCGCTTTATAGAATGGAGTGTAATTTTTAACGATGTATTGCTAGATATCCAACTTGTGCTTTAAGATCTATTTTACCGCAAGGCAAAGTATCATTGCCACTTTACACAGTGGTGGCAAAAAAAGTTAGCTCGAAATTAGTTAATTTTTTGTAAAGTAAAATACGCGCCAAAAGCGAACATAAACGGGTGTTGTTGTTTTAAACAACAGAATCGGTTCATAAGTAGGTACAGTTTTTGGAAATTTAGCGACTAATGCACCATCTAGCTGAAACAAAACATAGCCAAAGTCGACAGAGAACCCCACCCCTACAATTTTAAACATAGACTAGCAGATGCTCGCGACTTTTTGTCTGCAAAAATTATCTCGACTAAAGCGCCACCTAGCAGGTTTATTTTTTGGAACAGTTTTCGATTACATAACAAACATATGTATGTGCCAAAAACGAATAAAATCCGGTCATAAATGCCTATTTGGAAATAGATCGGGTAGCGCCATCTAGCGGAGAAAATATACCCTACATGGAGATGGCCGATTCTAAGAATAAATTTAAAAAAATATTACCCTATTTCAATTTTTTTTTTTCAAAAAGGCCCTATCAGAGTTTCTTTAAAAAAACTATTCCAGATTTTTTTTTTCAATAACATCGCATTTCGAAATTTGGTTGAAGAATGCCCGTTTTCAGAATGAGCTTGAAAATTCAATACAGTACCAGTTGAGATAGGGCGGTTTTGAATAAAGTTTTTGACTAGGGCTAAGCAAGAGAGTAAGACGCAAGTGGAGTAAGCAATGAAAGGAGCCAGCTAGGCATAAAAGACGGAGAGCTTGACAAAGAAAAAAAAACAGAAAGAGGTCTAAGGGAGAGAGTGACAACGGAAATAAAAAATCAAAGCTCACCCAGTGGGAAAGTAGGTAATGCATTACCGTTTTCATCCATGAAAAGAAGCATGAGCAAAGTAACGCATGAAAAAATATTTGAAAGACTTTCCTTCAAAAACATTACTTTTCCTATGACATTGCTGTAGAAAAAGTAATGCATGAATTCCATTATACATAAAAAATTTTATAAGGGATATACATTACTTTATACATTACCAAACATTACCTTTTCCCACTGGGCAGTTAAACCAAAATCTATCAAGGCTTACAGGCTAGAAATAATTGATGTGCAAAACAACTTTTGTATCTGTATCAGCAAGTAATTTAATAAATATTGGTAACAAGAAATTAAACAACAGCTAATACGTTATCTATGTATGTATTTATTACCAAAATAAAAATGTTCATTATACAATGTTTTCATTGAAATACATTTTTTTCAAGTGGGATTGTCGGAAATCCAATGTTTTAGACAGAAATTTACAGCCAAAATGCGAAAAATGCCCCAAGCAGATTAGAGGGCTAACAATATATACCCTCGGTGAGGTATTCCCATCATAAGAGGTGACAGAAATCAAGCGATCAAGGAAGAACTCGTTTTCGCTGGTCGGATCCGTTCTATATAAAGGACTGTCGACATCGGTAACAGTGCCAGAGTACAATAACAGTTACCACTTTTAGGTGCGCATCTGGTGCAACTCTATTACGTACTAGGTACTTTTGTGTATATACCAAGTGCCTTATCTTTTGTCCAAATGTTTGGATAAGATCACTTGCTGTAGATTGCTTGAATGCATTTAAATCAATCCCACCTTGACCAAGTTGAAGAACCTCGTGCAGAAAAGTGCTTTATGGTAAGTACATATGTATATATAAATTATGAGGCGATATTTGTAAATACTTTCCACTTTACTTTATGCAGAAAAAAAACTAAAAAATTAGCCTTGGATAAGAACCCTTTCTGCTGATGTCCGTATTGATGACGGTGATACTTGGATTTTTGCAATTTGTTGGAAAAAAAAATGTCTCTACTAGTGATAAGCAAGAGTTGAGAAGTAAACTCTTTAAACACCACTTAAACAATAATAATGATGTGCAAATTTTTGTTAATTTGCATACCACTGCTACTTACATACAAGAGAGTTTTTGTTGCTATAAATATGTACTTTAGACTGGACCTAATAAAAACAAAATACTTTTTGATTACATAGCCATTATATGAGCCAAAAACGAAAGAAATCGAATCATAAATAACAAGTAAGGAAAGCTGTCTTCGGCTGTGCCGAAGGCTAAATACCTTTCATGAATAAGCGTCACGATTTTCACTGTTTGATCCCCAGTACAGCCTGTGTGAATTTAACTTTAGCTAATACCGAAATTATCGGAGCTATCGATTATATGGGGACGATGTCTTATATTGGTCCAATCTCATTGATTTTTAACATCGACATTCCACATTCTAAAATAGCAACATTTACGAAATTTCACGTTCCTACCGATATAATTACAGGAGTTATCTACCAAAATCCGTTTATCGGAACAATCGATTGTATGGGGGCTATGTGAAATATTTATCCAATCTCGATGATTTTCAACACCGATATTTCACATACAAAAATAGCAATACGTCCAAAATTTCACGTTCCTACGTGTTTAATTACAGGAGTTATAGCCCAAAATCCGTTTATCGGAATAATCGATTGTATGGGAGCTATGTGAAATATTTATCCCATCTCTATGAGTTTCAACATCGATATTTCGCATATAAAAATAGCGATACTTTCCAAAATTTCACGTTCCTACCTATATAATTACAGGAGTTATCTACCAAAATCCGTTTATCGGAACAATCGATTGTATGGGGGCTATGTGAAATATTTATCCAATCTCGATGATTTTCAACATCGATATTTCGCATATAAAAATAGCAATACGTCTAAAATTTCACGTTCCTACGTGTTTAATTACAGGAGTTATAGCCCAAAATCCGTTTATCGGAATAATCGATTGTATGGGAGCTATGTGAAATATTTATCCCATCTCTATGATTTTCAGCATCGATATTTCACATATAAAAATAGCAACACTTATAAAATTTCACGTTCCTTCGTGTTTAATTACAGGAGTTATAGCCCAAAATCCGTTTATCGGAATAATCGATTATATGGGAGCTATGTGAAATATTTATCCCATCTCTATGATTTTCAGCATCGATATTTCACATATAAAAATAGCAACACTTATAAAATTTCACGTTCCTTCGTGTTTAATTACAGGAGTTATAGCCCAAAATCCGTTTATCGGAATAATCGGTTGTATGGGAGCTATATGTTATATTGGTCCGATCTTGCTGGTTCCGACAAATGATTCCTATATTGGAAAATGGTGGCCGCATACCAAATTTCAGCCAAATATCTCAAAAACTGAGGGACTAGTTTGCGTTCAAACAGACAGACAGACAGACAGACAGACAGACGGACAGACGGACAGACGGACAGACGGACATGGCTAAATCAACTCATCTCGTCATCCTGATCATTTCGGTATACTTATTGATGGGTCTATCTCTTCTTCTTCTCATATTTACAAACATCGGACCAAAGTTATAATACCATTTCATGTTCATGAAAGGTATAAAAATATAGCGACTCCAGCGCCATCTAGCGAAAAATTGGAGACTATGTCGGGAGGACTTATTCCAGGAATGTAATGTCAAAAGCTGGCATAAATCTATTAAGTATTTTTTGAGGAAATTCTTCACACAAAATCTAGCTATAGTTTTATATATAAACTAGCCGCAACTTTCTCTGAGAAAATAACAAAACTGGACCATACATACGTGTTTTCTTAATATCTCTACTCCAGCGCCACCTAGCGGGTTAATTTTTTGCAACATAGTTGATGACAATATCTGAAACACAGGTACATGCCAAATAAGATAAGAATACACTCGGACGACAAATATGGATTTTGTAAACATAGCGACTCCAGCGCCATCTAGCGGGAAAAATATACTCTAGGTCAAAAACGTCCTTTCATAATTTGTTCAATAATGCCTTTTTTTTAAATTTGGCTCATTCTTTCAGAATGAGAGTCAAAAACATGTGACGTTTGAAAAGTCGATATATGTCCAGATGAGATATGACGTTTTTGGATTAAATTTTGAAGTAAGGCGTTATTGAAAAAGTTCAGTGATAGGGCATTTGTGAAAAGTATTTTGAAACAGGGTGATTTTCCAGATTTTTCAAGCTTCAATGGTGCGACATTTTTAAAGCAAAAATGAGATCAATCCAATAAAATCTTAACTACCATAAAGGCAGGATTTACACGGACAGATTTTTGTCTTTTCTTTGCTTTCCACCTTCCTATACAAGTTGTAGATCGATCGAATTGTTATTTACACGATGGAACGACAAAAAATCGACCAGAAAATCGACGTGTAAATGAGACTTAACTGTTTTAAAAAAAATATTAATATAATTTTCCAGAGTATAAAAAAAAAACAATTTACAAGCCCAGTCTAATATACTATATTTTATATCACATAATAAAAAAGTCGTAAATTGACAGCCAAGAGTTGTGTGTTAACAATTTGTTAAACAGCGGGATAAATGGTCAAAAGAAGCAATAAAAAAAAAAAACGTTGGCAAATATGGAAGAGTACGAGACATTTGTAAATATGAGATATCACCAGTCTGCTCGTGCTACAGACGTGCTAAAATGAATCAAAGTAAGAATAACTATTCAAACACCGGCATATTTCATTCCGAGTTTGGCGCTGGTCATAGCCACAGCAACACCCGAAGCTGTAGCGCGCGAAAATACAAACGAGCGATTCGGAAGCAGACAGCGTTTATATATTTAAAAAAAAAAAAGTGCAATAGCAACAATAAAATGATACAAATGAAAGGTGCAAACACAAATTTTATATAGGGCAATTCAAATAAAGTTGCGTACGCCGCTTAAGGCACGTAAATTCAATATAAAACTCATAAAATTGTATGAAAAATTATTTATTTACGTGGTTTACGTGCAGTTTATGAGCTATTTATACGTTTATAAGCATTTACTACATTTTGTGAGTTTGTTAGAGAAAATTATTGTTATGTGAAATAAAACAGTGGCCAACATTGTTATTAATACCGGCATAGATCATGGGTAATGGAATTAAATAATTACATAGTTAGTGTTAATTGAATGAGTTGTTCAAATCTAAAGAAAATAGTTCAACGAAATTGTCATGTAGCATAACAAAAGAGTAACACATTGATACCTACATATCGTTACCTTAATTCACAAATTGACACATTTTTCGAAAATGACTTTTTCACACAGCATGCGTTCAATGTAAAACAATTTTTGTTTTTTACTTCTCCTGTAAAATTTTTTTTATGTCAGGGCCTTTGTGAATTAAGGTAACGATATGTATGTACATATTAATTTACATATGCAAATTAAAATAATTGTTTATCAGCAAAAACGTTACCAAGTGTGAAATTTTGCATTAAAAACTTGATAGTCATATAATGCGCAATTTAATAAGCACCCACGCGATTTATTATTTCTAGTATGTTAAACAAGTTTTTTTCGCCGTTATCTCTTAAATTAATTTTTCTGTAGAATGATTAAATATACATAATATTATAAATAGAAAGTGTTTATAATTTAAAGCTAACTGACCAATAAATTTTAATCTAACTGTCGAAATGACCAAAGAAAAAAGCATCTGTGAATTTTAGCAAAAGGCGAAGCTAGATGCCCGCGACTTTGTCTGCAAAGCTTGGAATAACGTACCATAAATACTTTTTTTTATATCGCGAATCCGGCGCCGCCTAGCGGTTTTCTTTATTATAAATCAAACATATGTGCCAAAACAAACAAAATCGTGTCATAAATATGGACTTTGCAAATGTATCGACTTCAACTTCATCTAGCGGGAAAATATAGACTATGTCGAGGAATCCATCAGCATAATTTATTGGCGCATAATCGCCTAATCGTTATTGGCCATTGTTAAAGCCAGTCATTCTTTTTTAGCAATAACTGACCCCAATTGGGAACCTGAAGGGAGTTCAAGTCATCCTCAACCTGTTGTTTCGATCTCAGTTTGCTGCCGAATTCGTGTGACGATAGGAAAACCTTCTGGGCTGGAGCTTATTTGTCCATTCGCATAACATGACCCAGCCTGCATACAGCTCATCGTTAAATCTCCTTCGATATTCGCCGTTGGCTTCACGGAAGTGGCCAAAAATCTTCCAGAGAACTTTTCTCTCAAATACTCCAAGAGCCATCTCATCTTCTCTTGACACGGTCCATGATTCCTCATAGAGAGAGGTCTTTACTTTCCAGTTGACTACTCAGTTCAAAGTAGCACTTGTTGGCAAAACTGATTCTCCGTTGTATTTTTAGACTGATATTAATGTTAATTAAGTGTTAATGCTGGTTCCCAAATAGACGAAGTCTCTCACAATTTCAAACTTGTAACTATCAATATGGCTGACAGCAAATATTTCGTCTTTTTCTCGTTGACCGTAAGACCCACTTTTTCCGCTCCAGTGAAAGAAAAGCTTACGGCGCGAATGTTAAGGCTGATATCAATATCATCAGCATACGCCAGCAAATGCACGCCCTTGTAATAGATTATACCATTGCGATTTAGCTCTGCGGCTCGAATTATCTTCTCCAGCATCAGGTTGAAAAAATCGCACGAAAGGTAGCCGCCCTGTCTGAAGCCTCGTTCGTTAACTAGCTTTTAAACGACATAGGCTATATTTTTCTCCCCTAGATGATACTGGTCGCTGTATTTGCAAATCGGTATTTATCGAGACTTGGTTGCACATTTCGATAAAGTCGTTGAAGTTTGTTAAAATATGATCTAATGAAAACCAGACTTCAGTTGTTTGAAAATTGTGGAAAATTAAGTATGAACAAGAGTTTATTTGGCTGACTTGCAAAATCACGAACTCCCACAAAGTTGTAAATTTAATCACATCTAAAAGTGATGTTGAAATAATAAAATAAAAAAACCTGTGACGTGTTCATCAAAAGCGACAAAAAGTAGATTTTATTGACAAGTTAAACGTTATCATAAAATACATATCACATAGGAGCTTAAGACTGCAATAAATTTAGAAGAGATATCATAGTTTTATTGTTGCGTTTACTTTATGTCATAACATGATACAGGCTTTAAATTTCAATTGTGCGTTTATTAATATTATATTTATTTTTTTATTGTATACAGATGATAACAACTACTCTGAAGAGTTGCCGAACATTTGTGGCGTTGTGGGGAGCTCTGCAAAAAATTGTTGCACAATCAAAACAGTGAAAAAATGCATCCCAATCATAGACTGGCTGCCAAAGTATGAAAGGGCATTTCTTCTACAGGATTTTGTTGCTGGTTTAACAGTGGGCCTAACCACCATACCACAGGCTATCGCTTATGGTACTGTGGCGGGCTTAACGCCACAATATGGATTGTATTCAGCATTTATGGGATGTTTTGTTTATATTATATTTGGTACATGCAAGGATATAACAGTTGGTGAGTATTTCAAAATTTGTTATAAGGAAAAGGTCCTTAAGTAATCAAACGATTTCTCGGTGTTTCTTCTTAAAAAAACCCAAACCCACAAAATTTACCGATTTCTACCTACTACCTTAACTTATTTCTCAAGGGAAGCAAAGGAACAAATACCCCAAATACACACAAAATCTAAAAGACAAAAATTACTGATTTCTACCTACACAGAACACAAAATAATATAAAAGACAAAAATAATTGATTTTTACCTTCAACAACAAATAAAAATATTTACTAAAACTACTGACTTGTACCTGATTTAACTTTTTGCTTAAGCCACCGAGCTGGAAAAACTAACTCATTGGAGACAATGGATCAGAACGAAAGATGATGCTGAAAATGTCACAACTCTGAAACAGGGTTGACTTCAAAACAAATCAATATGTCTCCTCTGTGAGAGAATTAACAAAACGTTTTAATAAAATAACAATTAAGTACTAATTTAAGAAGTTTTACTGCTTGGAGGAATAAGAAAAAAAAATCGTTTTCTAGTAAAAAAAAATTAATCAAATTTTAATTAAAATAAATTAACAAACAAAATTTGTATATATTCATTGTAGGTCCCACCGCCATTATGTCGCTAATGATTCAGTCACATTCGACTGGTAGTGCTGATTTTGCGGTATTAGCATGCTTATTCTCAGGTATTATTACATTGCTTATGGGTATACTCGATTTGGGTGTGCTAGTACAATTTATATCGATACCTGTGACGATTGGATTTACAAATGCGGCAGCAATAACAATTGCTAGTGGACAAATTAACAATTTAGTTGGCTTAAAAAGTAAGTTAACAATAAAATATATTAAAATTCAATAGGCCATATCACTATTCCTAGCCTCACTACATATATCCTGCCCCCTTCCTACTCGTGCTTCTTCACATAAATGGAAAATATTACATTCAAACAAATCAATAATTAATAGTTACGGAGATATAACAAGTTTAACTTTTTTCTATCTATAATTGAATTTATATCAAAAGGAGTATGGCTTAGCCAACATTTTTCTAGAAGTATTGGAGTTTAACGATTATCAATATAGTTCAGTCCTGATACAAATATTAGAAATAAAGGGTTAAAGATATAGGTTTTGTTCACAGTCCTAAATTGAATGTTTTTCACAGCAAAATGTGGTATCTTCAAGCATTGTTAGTAAGAATTAAAACTGTAGGAGCTGCATACTACCAAAAAAGATGTACTTGTCTCTTTAAGGCCCTGTGAGCTCCAAATGCCAAACACAATTTTGTAGATGACATTCAACTTTACTATAGCGACTTACAAAATGCTTAAATAAGATAAATTTACTTAAATCAAATTTAATACGCATAGTAATCGCAAAAATGTTTATAAAAATTTTAATTACAAAATGTCAGTGTGCTATTTCTGAGATGAGTAGTTGGAATTGATAGTCCCTCCGGAAGATTGAACCAATTATTCTTAATTTTTCCGAAGTTTTCTCGCCATTTCATCTCATCTCTCTCATGGGAATACGGCTTTAAGTTGCTTCATGTATTGCTCTTCGAGAAGCTCGAGAACAAATTTACCTGTATTCGTTAGCCTTTTGAGGTTGATTAGATATTAGATGTAATTTATATTTATTACATTCTTATATAAACATCTATAAACCATTAATCACAATTTTTTGTTTTTTTATACATAAATGCTATTTATTATAGGTCCCTCGAATCAATTTTTACAATCATGGATATCATTTTTTAAAAATATAACTAAAATGCAACGTAATGATGCAATACTGGGCGTGTCTACATTAATTATACTTTTACTAATGCGTGTAAGTTTAACAAACAACAATTTATAAACCATTTCTACTAAAACCTATAATTTTTTTTTAATTTTACAGAAAATCAAAGACATTCCCTGCTCCTTCAAATTGTTAACCAAATACATATCATTGTCACGTAATGCATTAGCCGTCATCGTTGGCATTATACTCTGTTACTATCTCAGTCAAGGCGATAGTTTGGCATTTCGTGTGAGCGGTGAAATTGTATCGGGCTTGCCACCATTTCAATTACCACCCTTTCACACACAAGTGAATGGTACCGAGGTAGGTTTTGGTGAGATGATACAAGAATTGGGTGCATCTATTGTAACCATACCAATTATTTCGGTGCTTGAGAGTATTGCTGTGGCAAAAGCGTTTTGTGAGTGCATATTTTGTTTAATTTATACAATTTTGTTATTTGCTATTTTAACATTTTTTCAACTTTGCAGCTAAGGGCAAAATTGTAAATGCCTCCCAGGAAATGATAGCACTTGGTGTCGCTAATATTATGGGCAGTTTCGTATCATCAATGCCCGTTACTGGCTCATTTACGCGTACAGCCATCAATAATGCGAGTGGCGTTAAAACTACACTGGGCGGCGCTGTCACTGGTGTTTTGGTTCTGTTGGCGTTGGCATTTTTTACAAAAATATTCTACTACATACCAAAGGCGACTTTAGCGGCCATCATAATAGCCGCTATGATATATATGGTAGAATATGATAGAGTTGCGGAGATTTGGCGTGCAAAAAGTATTTAAAATTGTAATGATTTGTTGAAGTGAATTTTAATTATTATTTTATGCTATTGCAGAGATCGATCTCCTCCTATTTGTGATAACATTGCTTGCGTGCCTCTTTTGGGCACTTGAGTATGGTATAGCCTGCGGCATTTTTGTGAATATGCTATTCATTTTATATAAGAGTGCGAGACCGAAAATTAGCATCACAACAGAAAGGGTGAACAAATTTATAATTTAATGTAACGCGTTTATATCAAATTTCTAATATTTTTACAGATCGAAAACATCGATATTGCTGTGGTGAATGTGCAAGAGATATTAAGCTATGCCTCAGCAGAATATCTCAAAACTAGAGTAATGAAGCATGTCATAGCTCACGAAGAGAATATTAAAAAAGTTGTGATAAAAGGCGATGAAATTTTTGCTATTGATGCAACTGTTGCAATGGTAAACAGCAAAAAAAAAATTATTCAAAAAACTTAGTATAGTAATTGTCCTTTCTTTCTATGCTCAGAACATTTTAGAACTGAAAACAGATTTGAAGGCAATCAGTTGCCAACTTATATGCTGGAATTGGCAAATATCATCAGCTGGCGTCATTTGTCGTTTACATCCCGAAGCTCGCGATTTGTTCAAGTTTAGTAAAACTCTGACAGAGATTATACTGCTAGAAATGTCGTCTCAAACTTTAACAACAATATGTAATGGTAATGAATCAACGTGAATTTCTTTATAGTAAACGTCTTGTTCCATATTTATAAAGCGCTGCTCTAAGTTGTACATATAAATATTATATTAATATAGTGTAAACTTTATAGAACAGCCTTACATTCATTTAAATAAAAACAACAAAAGTTTTGAACCAGGAGAGTTACTCTGTATCGCGAATCGAAAGAAATTTCGCATTTGAAAAAAAAAAATATATATGTGATTTCAATACGCAGTAGCACTCCCATAAACTGGTTTTATGAATTTCCTATCCTAGCACTTTACTGTTACTTTTTCCGAAATGAGAGCCCGGAAAGTTTGGTGTAATAGGCCAATCACACCACAGTTAATAGGCGGCGATGCAATGTTTTTATGGAGAGTGAAATTTGAAGAGGAATTAAAAAAGGAACGGATATGACCCTTTTTGGTGTGCCTAGCTTCCGGCAGATGTCGCACCAACCACTTCTACTATTACTACATTTATACAGAAGCATACAACCATGGTATAATAATTCATTGTACAATTATTAAAGCATGCATACAACGCTTCCATTCACTTTACGGTTTACAAGGGTGCCACATATGTATCTCAAATTTCTTGATTATTAGAGGACAAGATATGCTAGTATGGGTATCAAATGAAAGGTTCTTTCATTCTGGTGCCATTTTCAAGCCGTACCCAACAAACCCTGAAGCTAGATTTCGATTGGAGGTACATTGGAGAACTAGCCCCATTCTCCAATCTCTAACGTTAGATGACGACTCGAGAAATACTCGAGAATCACAGCGTTCTCTAACAAAATGGGACATAATTCTCAAATCGAGAAAGCTATAGTTTTCGAGTCGAATTCTAATGTCATTCTCTAATTGGATTCTAATGTGAATTTGAAAATGGTGCAAAATGCTCGCCTTTTTGCTTGTTCTCTAACCTATCTCGAATCTATTTCTAGTGTAGTTCTCTACTGTAACCGTCGAATAGAGAATGGTTAGAGAATTACCCTCATTATCCAAAGTAGACAAGCATTTCTCTAACGTTAGAGACTGTGTTTGTTGGGAGTTACGAACTATATGAGGTGGACTCTTAGGACTCCACACTAATTTTGGGCATTTTCAGCCATGGTGGGAGGCTGGAAAATCCGAAATGTAGAAATAAATAGCAGAGATAGGTCACCACTTGCTAAACCCTACAGGGATTTGATTTTGTGTTTTTGAATATAACAAACCCGAGGTAATGTGCCCGTCTTGAAGACAACTAAAATCTACATCAACCCTGAGCTAGTACCTTATAGTAGTGGATTCATATACGACAGAGGACTGCCAATATCAGAAGGGCCGGTTTGGTTCATTACAGGTCATTCCATAAATGGCTCCGCGGAACAAACAGGGCGATGTAAAACAGCAGGGCTATGAGACCAATATCATAGGGTCCATGCGATCCGTCAAGACCCATTCCATAAATATTTTTGGCGGCCACGTAGAGTACCACAACAGGTCTTTGAGGTATATACATGCATAAAGCCATCATTTTAATTTACATATTTACGATTGTTTTAAATTTAATTAAACTCGATATTGTAACAAGTTATGTGTATTTAGGAAGATGGGGGTATTCGTTTAGATATCCACAAAAAAAACCAAAAAATCACGTTTGTACGGTGTGAGCGCTGAAACATACATATACAGTAGATATTCTACAACTTTGTCGTTATGCATGATGTACAAATGGTAAGGGCGCGAATTATACTCCCATGCTAAAAGCAACATACAGGCATATATAGTACGGTGGTATACATACTGATGTGATACATTTAAGTCTTCTTAATTTATTATTTTATGTCTGTTTTAATAAGTTCACTTACCTCAACCACATTGAATTCATCCTCCTTCGCCTCTGCGCCTAAGAGAATCTGTTTGATAATTAGCCTCTGACCGCGGGGGAAATCCTCATCGTTGGAGAGTACATCCCATGACACTGTGCTGTCCTGTCCAGTTAAGGTTACACCTGCAAACACACAAAATTATACTTTTCAAAATTCTTTAAACAGTAATGGCGTGGAATGGCATGAATTTGCTGCAGATACAGAAATATTAAATAATGCCGGCACCAAATGTCACGGTCGTTTGCAGACGCCGCCATTTTTTTACTCGTGAATTTTTACGGCACTATTGTAAAAATTCATAAAAATAGGAATTGCTAGCCATTCCCCACAATTGCATATTTAATATTTACCATAAAATGATTCGTCAGACATTGTGATTGTTTAGATAAGTTGTGATATTTTTGGTTAACAAATTCACGCTAAAAATTTGCACAGAAATCCCGAACGGCGGTTGTACAAATCGAACGAACGAGCGAGCAAAAAGAAAGTGTATAGAGGCAAGCAAAATCAAGCCGGCAGCACGTGAAAAGAGAATGCCAAAAAATTTGGCATTTCCTTTTATGGCATATTTTTGCAGAAGCGAAAAGAAGACGTCAAACGATTATCTTGCTGCAGCGTTCAGGAAAAGCAACTTCTGGGTTGGCAATGGTGTTGCCATTCTTTTCAACTTCGTTATATTAGCTGCAATTTAAATTTGCTTATTATCCCCTTAGTTTTTTTTTACAAATTCGATTCGGATACGAAAAATTAAAAAAAAAACAAACCAAAGGAAAATAAGCCCGGCAGTATAGTTTCCAGACCATTTTTGGATACGAAAAACGATTGAAAAATATACGATCGGTAAAACGTACGTTGCTCTGCTGGCTGGGAATGCATGCTTGCTTTGCTGCCTTTTCCTCAAAAAATGTCTAAATTCTTTTGAACTCGACTGAAATACATGAAAGCGCTTCAAAGCGTCGAATAGCCCAAATCTCTTTTTGCCAGCCTTTTACATGCTTTACTCTTTGTCTTGTTGGTTTCATCCTGTATTTTTAACAGATCTTGAATATTCTATTTAGCCATAGAAACTTTCAAAGAAAGTCAATCAGCAAGCGTGGTTACAGGTACGTGCCCGGTAGCGTGCCGGTCTTAAGAATAGTCCCAAAAGTTTGGTGTACGTGTGGTCCATTCTCACCTTTTCGTCTTTTCCTCACCCTTCCCTTCACCACTTAAATACGAGTGTGTTGGTCACAGCGCAAAAAGTGTAAATGTATTGTAAAGCTGATGACCCAATGTACGCTTGCTTTGCTTGCCTTGCTTACCTAGGCTTATCTTGCTTTCCTGTTAAAGCTTCTATAGCCCAATAGAAGCTGCAAAAGTTGTCAAAAATACAGGATGAGACAAACAGGACAACAACATGACAAACAGCAAAGTGTGTAAAGCGCTGTCAAGTAGATATTTGGGCTAATCGACGCTTTGAAGCGTTTCAAGCAAGCAAAGCAAAGGGTGAAATACATAAAGCTTTGTTAACCTCGCCTGACATTTGCTACCTCACAACTTTGCGTCGAACTTCAGAGGTATGCTACAATGAACGCCTTGACGCTTCTCTTTTATACATTTGTTTGTTATTTATTTCCTTGCATTCAGAGTGTTTTGGGTAATTTATTAATTTAATAGAGACAAAATGAATTAATTAATATTTTCTCCAACTTTTTATTCTTTAATTAAAACAAACTCATCAACATCTGATTGTCAAAGCAAGCGAAGCAAGCAAAATTTGAGAGTTTGCCAAATTTCAACCTCACTTCAACTTTGAGGTCTCAAATTTGCCATGCTTGGTTAAAAACGTAAATAAGTTTGAGGTAAAGCCAAAATAAAGCTTTATGTAACTGACCCTTAAGGCTGCCACTGGGCAAAGCCAGCAAAGCAAGCGTGCATTGGGCCATCACCTTAAGTTTCGGTCACGGTAGTTTTGCTGGGTAGGTATAAGCAAGTCAAGCAAATCAAGCGTGCATTGGGCCATCACCTTGAAATAGATGTGCAGTAATCCTGCGCAGTAAAAATTTAAACATACTAGTTTGTACAATGATAAAAATACTACCGTTCTCTCTTTTGTTTTAATTTTAACGTTTTTAAGCAATATAAAATGTGTCAGTATATAATATAATAGAAAAAAAAAAAAAAATTCAAAAAATTTAAAATAAGAAAAATTAAAAAAAAATCAAAAATATTTTCCAATTTACACTGCACGTTTAGGTGGATACCTGGACATTGTAGTAAGCCAGGAAATGAATTGGTAGATGAGCCTGCTAGAGGGGTACATTCGCTCCGCTGTCCTTATTTTTCACAATTATAGCCACAGTTATAGTCTGAAATTGAAGAAAAATAAAAAGAAATTTTTTATTTGTAATTTATTTGATTGAAAAAAACCAAACAGAAAAGTCGTGCCAAAAAATAAATGCTTCAAAATGTCATTAGTTTCATTAACGGTCCTACCTGAAGTATTTGTATCATGCTTTGTACTGCGGCGAGCGCTTGTATCCTTGCATGTCGTGCTTGATTTTTTTTTGTATTTTTAAATTGAGTTTTTAAAACATATTCCAGCTTATTTATGTTTATTTCAAGTGTCACAGCATGGAACTGCCAGATAAATTTTGATGCACGTGTGTTAACAATGGTTCAAGCAGCAGTAAAACTAGCAGTGCTGCAAGCCAAATCGCTGCACACGTATTCCAGGCATAAAAACTAACGTCAACTCCTCGCCGTGTTTGAAGACATTAGCAACTCTTCAGCAACACCGAGTTGCCTCCGTTTGAACTACTAGCAACTACTGCATCGGCAACGTTCAACTCTCAACTCTCAACACTGTTCACCAGTCTTCTTTGCCGCCATTTTTATTAACGATTTTCTCTTTATCTCTTTCATTTCGCTAGCTACTTCAAGAGTTGACAGTTGTCTCCAATTCCCGCTTTCTTTTTACGCACTTTCGTGCGTTGTGGTTTTGATTTCTCGTACTTCAATTTTGCACGTGTAGTTTTCATTTGGAAAATTATCCCAAATATATATTTCATCTAAAGAAATAAGACGAATACTACATACAAAATGGAACGCGAAGAATTCTACGGTAGGAAACATTTAACATTTGCAAAATGCTCTATGGTGCACCTAATACTTGTTATAAACGTGTAGTATCCAGAGTCTTGATGTAAGTTTTTTAATAATTCATAAATTTCTTTTTAATTCTAGGAGTGACGCTTAGTGAAAAAGAACCACTGGCACAATTTGAAATGGAGGAACCTCACACACAAGCCGAAGATCAGAAATTGGTCATCAAACAAATTTGCTTAGGTGCTGAAGCCAAAGAGGGAGAATTCAATGTAGTACAGGTGAGTGCACGTTTAATGAGTACGCTGGCGGTCTGCTAGAAGCCGGGTATGAAGTGTGCGCATGAAGAAAACGTGCCACTTAATTCGCATAGGTGTATGTACCTACATTCATTTGTGTATAACTTTTTATCCCAGTGATCTTCAAATGTTGATATGTATGTATGTATGTGGATATGTACCTATGCATGAAATTGCGAATGATAGTATAGTCTAGAAAAAACGTTGATTTGTAGCCTTGGAGGGAGATTGGTCGAATACTGTTGTACCTTTAATGTTTATTACGCATAATTTAGCAATATAGTTTTCTTATGAAGAGTGTTCCAAGGAAATTTCCTTTAAAAACAAACTAATTACAGCAGATTCCAGCCAAGAGGAAAACCTGTTTGCTGCTAAATACACCGCTATGATGTTTTAATTGTAAAAGTACATTAGACTAAACAACAAAAAAAACCGTGATAGAAGTTAACTTCTTACCTTAAGTTTATGAATTTCCAAAAGCTATGAACAGTGCTATGAAATTCCCATTTTTTTATTATTATTACTTGCTTTACTCCATCGAGTCCCGAAGCCTTTTGACAATCAAGGGATGCCGATGTTTTTTGGGATTATCTCAGATGCCATTAAAAATGTTCGGGAGAGTTATCAAAATACACGTTTTGACCTCGCTAAACTTAACCCGAAAGTGCATTTTATTTCTGTCAAGAGATCTTGCGAATTCGAAAGGTACATAGAAACATAAATACCATGGGTGGTTTTTCCAACTTCTCGCTGAAACAAAAGCTTTAATTTCTGCTCCGGACTATTGAAATCGAAGTAGAAATGGGTCTTTGGGTACCTCTGTTATTATTATTGTTGTTGTTGTTGTTGTTGTTGTTGTTGTTGTTGTTGGTGTTGGTGTTGTTGTTGTTGTTGTAACGAAGTGCAGCCCTGTCCAAATGTCAGACAGGATCACCCCGAGGTGTATTGCTCTCGGTCGGGTCGATATACACTTAAAAATATAAAAATTTACCGAGGTTTGTAGGTTCCCGACCGAGGTTTGTAGGTTCATGATGGTCGATATACAAAGGACTAAATATAATAGTTGTTGTTGTCATTTCCGTCCCCTTTTTTTTATTTCCTATTCAAATTTCACCCTCCATATAAACATTGAATCGCCGCCTTAGAAGTTAACTTCGAAAATATCTTTGAAGTCTGTCAGCTATTCTGGTGGAGCTCCCGCCGGGAAAAATTCGGGAGAGTCGAGGGAGATTTCATCGACTATCGAAATTCAATTCCACTTTCTGATGAAACAAAATTTTCCTTGTTGTTGTTGTTGTTGGTGTTGTTGGTGTTGTTGTTGTTGTAGCGAAGTGTAGCCCTACCTATATGTCAGACAGGGTCACAAGTACTGGTACCGTTCTCGTAGAACCGGCAATACAAGAAACTAGCCGTGTAGACCATGTAGGATTCATTTTCTTTGTTGTTGTTGTTGTTGTTGTTAACAATGCATTGCATTCATTTTCTTTCGTTTTGGTTGTTGTAACAGTACTCAGTAACAGTAGCAGGTGAATGGTGGTGGGTCGAATGAGGAGACGAGCCGCATGTCGGACATTCTTTAGGAACTTCGGGGTTCAGTCTGGATAAGTAGGAGTTTAACCTGCTACAATATCCAGAACGTAATTGAGCCAGAGTGACTCTTGTCTCTCGAGGAAGATGACTTTCCTCGTCAGCAACGCGAGGTGTTGAAGTATAAAAAACGGCATTGTTGTTGCAACGGATGCAAAGCGGCGTTCACCAGACAGAGTTCAAGATGGGAGACGCCGCCGTAATAGCTGATACACCCATTTATCTACGGGCTCGTAATTCAACCAAATCAAAATCGCCATAGATCCCATAATCTTTTCGATACTGTTATTTACTTTGTTGACAGATTTTCAAAGCAAAAACCTGAAACCAGAAAAACCTCCACCCTCCAAACCTAAATATGTCTGCAATGAAAAGCTTCTAAGCAAAAACTCACCTGATACAGCATACCATAAATCTTTATTTCTCAACATTAAAGCCTTCAAACAAAAACATATCCTCTAAAAATTTTCGTCTTCTTTTTCACAGGTCGAGGCCAGATTAAATCATAAAGAAACATTGAAAATTCCCATAGCCGTACTTAAAGCAGGCGAAACTAGAGCTTTACGTCCTAATGTAGAGTTCCTAAACACTTCAGTTACATTCAAATTGATCCAAGGTACTGGACCCGTTCATATGTATGGACAAAATTTGTATGGTCAAATATCCATGGATGAGACTGGCGAACCCGGTTGGTATGATGGTGAAATGGATGAGGAAGAAGAGGATGATGATGACTATGAAGAAGCGTCGCCTCCACCACAAACGAATGGTAAAAATAGTAATAAAAGAAAATAAAAATAAAATTAATAAACAAATAAAAATTTAACGAAAAAAAAAAAACAATTGTTTGAAAATAAAAATAAATTTATATTTTGTGCACCTAAGCTAAGAGAAAATGACCATAGAAGGTATTTCTATCAATAAATAATTTTAAAATAAAGACAAAATTTGTTATTTTGATAGTTTAGAAGGCTTTTATGATCAATATTTCTGTAGAGCAAATTAATACAAATTTGATTCGCTCTTGTAAATTGCAGGCGAGTATACTTGTATTTTGTGTAATATGATCTATAGTAGCTTCGTCAGGAACCCATACTAACTCGCAGCACTATGGTACGTTCGTACGTATCATCGTCAAATTTCTGCTGAAGAACTTTTTTGTTGAACATTATAAGGGTCATATCATATTTCGAACTGGGCATTGTTCCGAGGGGCTCGAAGCCGTTTGGTTTGCAATGATTCGGATAGGCCCTTCACAATAGATATGGGCGCAGATTCCGGACTTTTGCCTCCCATGAAAAAACAACTAATCTTCATATTTTTTTTCAGTAACGCTCTCTTCGAATTTGATTTAAAAACAACCTATCTCAGTTAAAAGTGGATTGAATTTTCCTTCAGATAGGACTTTAAAGGCTTGGCAGATTTAAAGGAAAAGTGCATCAGTAATCAAAAATAATTCAGAAAAATATCAATATACATAATTTTCAATAGAAAGGTTTTTTTACCCGGTGTAATTGGGAACATTCCATGCCAAATCGTCAATGGTTTCAACCGACCCCTTCCGATTTAATGACTTGGTTTTGAGTCTCCTTGTGATGAGACGGAAGGTCAAAATTCAACTTCAAGCTTTTCAGAAGTTGTGCAAATTTAATATTTCGCCGTTTCACTGTTTTTGAAGTTTATTTTGTCAATATTTCGAGAGGTTAAAGATGTTACTTTTTGAGTAACCATTTTAAACATTTCTGTTAGAAAATTTAAAATTGTTTAACATCGTAAAAAAAATAATACTGTCAAAATGTAGCCAAAAATATTTTGAGAAACTATTTTAAAAATTTCTAGGTACTGAAAAATTTAAAATTTTGTAATATCGTAAAAAATTAATATCGTTATAAATGAGTGTGTTTTTTGTATGCCAAAAAAATTTTATATCGTAAAAATTTAAAAAATATAAAAGTTTCGTATTAATCTTTTGACCTCTAAAAACTTCCTTATATTTTCAGACGTTTTGAGGTGTTTAATTTAGCTCGGCTAGGAAGTTAAAGATTTGAATTAAAAAATTTTGCGAGCCTAATTTCTATTACATATTTAAAAAACAAAAATCACTTCTGAAAAATGAAGAATATGTTAGAGATGTAAAAAAAGCAATTTGAGCTCGACATTTATTGCGAACCTTAATTTTTCGGACTTCGAACATTTTTTAAAGATTGTATTTCAAAAAAATTTGTATACGAGTTTTTAAAGATTTTTTAAACTTAAAACACAAAAAATAACATACTATTGTCGAAAATTTCATAGACTATTGTCAAAAATGTTTTCATGCAACAACAAAGTACGTGTATTTTTTATTCTTGTTGATGCTGATTGGGAAATTATTTTGGCAATATGGTATCGCCAAAAAAAAGTTTAAAATCTTTCCCCCTGGTTCGAATGTTTACTTGTTGGTGATTTCGAAAATGGCAAAAAAAAATTTCTGCACCCTGTAAAAACAGCGAAATTCGTTTTTTGCTTATAACTTTTCTATTTGGTCTTTTATTTCAACGAGCAATATATTGTTGTAAAGGTTTTAACCCGTGTCATATTTCGTCCATATAAGCCATTAACCTGCGACATCAACTTTAGCTTTTATTCGAATTTATTTAAAGCCAACACCCTGTATTAAACAAAAAATTGAATAAAGTAAATGTAGAATTAGATTTTCTATGCCATTCTCAAAATACTGAGCGATTTGTTCATGCAGTAAGTGATTCTTGTACAGAAGTTGTCGACGAGGAACGCCTAGGTTTTATATTCGCTAAACTAAGTAGCCGAAAACGTTACAGCAAATTAAGAGTCAAGGAAAGATTTAGCATAAATGCACTACATTTATTTCCTCATTATATGCAGCTAAATATTCTTTTTTTCCCCTAAGTTTTCGGGAAACAATTTTTTTTTCAAATACAGGGTGTTGGTTTTAGTAAAAAATAGAATAAAAGCTTAACTTGGAATGATGGGCTAAAAGTTTCTATTTACACGGGTCGATGTTCTGGTCGGCTTTTATCGAACCACTTGTGTTCAACCCTTAAATACAGGGTGAAGATCGATCAAATTGCTGTTTACCCGGTCGATTGAAGAAAAAGGTTAGAAAAATCGGCCCGTGTAAATCATCCTTAAGTAGGTGTTTGGATATATGGATCTTGACGGAACTTAATTTTATGATAAAAGCAATCTCGTTACCAAAATCCATTCAAGCAGGAAGTGATCGATTCCAACCATATGAAGAATTGGCATGAAATAACCCACGAAACTTTAGGTATTGATGAGAAAATAAGCCTTGCAAAAAATTATCGCGATTTTTTTTTAATCACCCTAGTGTATATATAATATAAATGTCGTTTAGGTCTTGCCCCTCAAAACTTAGTAATTGATAAGAAAATAAGTTAAGCTGTAATTTAAACCAATTTTTTAATTTTCCCATCAATTTTTTTTTTTACTTTTTTATCAACTACTAACTTAAGGGGGTGAAACCTTAAAAATAATGATTTTTTTGTTTTAATCACCTAGTATACATAGTAAAATTACTCCAACACTTTAATTTTCGCTTAGCTCAATAAAACAAAGAATTATATTTAATTACTGTATTTACAACTTCCATTTATTTTGTCTTTTTTATATAGTAATATAGAAATTCTATTTAATAAGAGATTTTCATTCAAAACGTAAACTGTTGTTGTTTTCTTTCGCTAGAGAACTTGGTTTCTCATCGCTTTACCACTAAACTCTTATGCTCTAAAATACAAGACTATGTCATGATACAATTAAATTAATAAATAATTTAAAAATTAGACAAAATGGAAATAAAAAAGGTATTTTCGTAATACTTTTTTGAACACGATTTACAAAATTTTTTTCTTTACATACATTTGTATGTATATACAATATACATTTTAAATATAGCCTTGACTAATAAGTATTTGTATCATATGTATTAATATACCTATTTTTTTTATTTTATTTTTGAGATCTCCTTATACCTTAAGGCAATGTAGCTAACGTATTATGAATAATGCTGAGATAACCACACCGTGTAAGTTCAAAAGGAAAGCGGCTTACGGCGCTGGTACTGTTTTAAGATGATTTTTAGAAAGCTGAACACAATAGAACTACTCGTTTTGGCTCAAATAATATAGTATGTAGATTAGACTGGGCCAAAAATTCAAAATTTCGTTTTTTTTTCAAAAAATATATTGATTTTCTTTTTAAGAAAGGTGAAACAAAATTACTGCAATTTTCTCAGATTTTTAAATTAAAGTCTAGAGGTCTATCAACGCTAGTTTAGAGTTTACAGAAACGGCAAACCATTGTTGTAAAATACCATTTAGCTGAACATATTTTTGAAGGAAATCGAATTACCTACAAAAGTTGCATTGACCAAAATTTGCTCAGACTAGCGGTTTTCTAGTATTCTAGCCTCAAAAATTAGCATGTTTTTTCGATTTCCCATTTTTTCTTTCAAAAATTGTCAAAGATGAAAATATCCATGTACAACAAAGATAGACAAAGATTCTTAAAGGAAATTGAGTGGGCTACAAAAAAGGTTAAACAACTTCGTTTTGTAAAGTTACTCTTTCAAAACTTATATTTCCGTATTTTTTTGGTGTTTTTAATCCAATTTTTTTACTCAATTTTGTTTATGGTAATCTACATGATTAATTATCATTATATAATCAATATTATAACCAAAAATATACATTTCTCATACACGTTCAAACATATTTTTGCTAATATAGGCTTTCCCTGTGGGGTTGTAGTTCTACAGTCTTCAAATGGCACAGACACAAAAAAAAAAAAAAAAAAGTTGACGGATCTGTGACCTCAATACATTAATTTTCATGTATTTTCGCAAGCTTAATCCAAATCCGTGATCAGAATTAGCCTAACAGGTCGCAGTTCTTCTCTAACCTAACAAAACCATAACAAAATAAAATTGGACTTTTTTGCTAGGTTAGGACCGAACTTTGGGCCCGTTGTTAACTTCTGATATCGAATTCGGATACAGCAGCCAATTTTCCTTGAGAATGTGTATTTAGCTATATTCGTTATTGATTCTTTCATGTTTCGCAAATTTTCAAACCAAAATCGGGAAATCCAAAAAAACATGCCAATGTTTGAGGCTAGAATACTAGAAAACGGCTAGTCTGAGAAAATTTTGGTCAATGCAAATTTTGTAGGGAATTCAATTTCCTACAAAAATATGTTGAGCTAAATGGGGTTTTTCAACAATGATTTGTCGTTTTTATACCAAATTGGAGGTTAAGTCTGTTAAATCTAAACTAGCGATGATAGACCTCTATACTTTAATTTAAAAATCTGAAAAAATTACAGTAACTTTTTTTCACCTTTCTTAAAAAGAAAATCAATATAATTTAAAAAAAAAACACGAAATTTTGAATTTTTGGCTCATTTATTCACGTCCCTAATTGTACTCAGCGTACTTTTAATTTTGTTTAGCAGACACAAGCGCCGATGGGCACACAAAAAAATTTGGATTTTGTTGCACAGCGTAATTAAATCAAATACAGTTGCAGTCAACATAAAAGCACACATTTCTTTAGTATTGACTATATTTTCTGAGCAATTTGCCAATTTGAAAATAAAAATTCGGGTCTTCGAAACTATTGAGAAATTTGATTGTCGCAGAATCTCTTTCAGAAAATATAGGTTTATTTTTAACTTAATCTTAATAATGCAGGTAAAAGGTTTTCTCAATTGAGTCTGCGGTAGAGATGGGCGAGTGCATGTTTTTTTGTTGCACGACACGACACGGTCACGAAACAGACTTTCGAAACAGACCGAAAGACATGTACGGTAAAAATCGCTAAAACACGACACGATACGCACGCAAAAAAAAATACTGTATAGTTTCTTTGTGAAAGTTTATCAGATTGATCCGTAGAACATTTTCTACACTGGCTATTCGGATTTTTCCCTCACCTAAAAATCAACACACAGAATATTTTTCAGCAACTCTCTATCTGAGAATTTGTTTCAAAAACAACCGATCTCAGCCAAAAATGTATTGAATTCTCGTTCGCGTTTTTTGGATTTCGCACACAGCACGATCGAGCACGACACGAAATCGCATATTCGAACACGAGCACATTGGCACACGCGTGCGTGTTTCGTGTCACGGTCAAAAACACGCATGACGACCATTTCTACTTACGACAAAGTCAACTTTTTTACTGACTATAAGACCAAACCAACTTTTTTGAAGAGTGTGAGACATAGGTAAAAAAGTAATTTCTCCGTTTTTCGAAGTCAACAGCCAGTTCGAAATTGGACCTTTTGTAAGTTTTTTTTCTAATTGTTGTGGTTTGCTTGCCTCTGATATTTGATTGGTGTACTTTTTTATTTGAAAGTGTATATATACATGATTAGAAAAACACTTCTTACATATCGTTACCTTAATTCACAAAGGCCCTAACTGGCATACAAAAAATTTTACAGAAGAAGCAAAAAACAGAAATTGTTTTACATTGAACGCATGCAAACATAACTTTGTAAATTTGGAATATCTCCGCTATTACTGCAAGTAACTAATTGAAATTTGTAGTAAGTTGTATTTTACTCTATCATACTTAAATATGTGAAAAGGTTCATTTTCGAAAATTGTGTCAATTAGGGCCTTTGTGAATTAAGGTAACGATATACTTTCAAATGAAAAAAAATTTATACCAATACGAGAGGCAAGCCGGCCACGCCCATATTTTGGATTTTTATTTTTTAAATACAACAATTAGAAATCGTAAATTGCGAAGGGTGCAATTTGGTGGCTAACTTCGAAAAACGGCGAAAATACTTGTTTATTTATGTCTCAAACACTTAAAAAAAATCTTGGTTTGGT
Organism: Campiglossa producta; assembly: GCA_964058755.1. NCBI lineage: Eukaryota > Metazoa > Arthropoda > Insecta > Diptera > Tephritidae > Campiglossa > Campiglossa producta. The sequence continues at coordinate 12,986,710 of CAXKVI010000001.1, read as the reverse complement.
ATAATATCCAGCCAGTTAGTTGGCAGAGCAAAAAGACGAAAAATTAAAAAAAAAATTGATATTGCACATTGCTTGCTAGAACTAATTGTTATTCTAAATCTAAATCGAAGTTTTTGCGTTAACCTAATAGTAATACAAAAACGTATAATTTCATATTCGTGCAAAATTCGAGCAATTTTCTTAAACTAATACATATGAATATAATAATATTATTTTGACTGCAACTGTATTTTTGAATACTTATTTTTAATCACAGATTTGAAATGATGAAGGTGTTAAGAGTGTTGAAACATTCCTAAATTTTGATTGCTATCAACACAGTTTTTTCTGTAACAAATGTATCTACTTAGTAGAACTTAAAACAAATAACTTAAATACATACAATATAAATAACATTATTATTATTAGAATAAGTACAAATACTTTTAGTCAAAGCTCTACGCTATTTACATGTACAATATGTATTTGTGTGTGTTAAGTGTATTTGTTTCTTGTTGTAAGAGCCTATGTGCGTTTCATCTGTGAGCCCTATCTTTCACATATATTGGTGTTTGTTTGCTAACTTGGCAATTATTATATGGCAATCAATGTCTGTTGAAGTTGGAATTTCGAAGCTTTCCGTCTTTTTCAAACAAAAACATCTTATTTTTGCCACTTATGCTTAACATGCGCTCTGCTCACAATTTCTACATACGCGTCACAGATATATTTTGACGCGGCACTCTGTAAGCATTAATTAAATGAAATTTACATATTCAAACTATTTATTTCTTACGTGTCTTAATTAATTAGTATAAGGTATTTTTATGTATGTACATATGTATGTTAATTGCTTTCGCATGCAGTCGGTGGCGCATGCGCATGTGCACACACGCACCTGATGTGTATAACACGTCGGCCATCGCTGGGATGTATTAATTCGATACGTCGACTCCATTCTAATTCCTTTTCGTAGCGTCGCTTTTTTCGATCGAAATATGAAATGACGCAACTCGCAGGTATCCAAAAAATGGATGTGATGAGTACAACAGCCACTAAAAAGGTGATTAGAAAAATATATAAATTTAATATGAAATTTAAGTGACAGTTTTGAATAGATATAGATATGCACGAAAGTGCAAAAATTACACAGGTTCCACATTGGAATATAACAAAAGTTCCAAAATTGTACACCAAAGTCAGAAATACCTTACGGCACTAATATGCATTAGAGGGTTAATATTAATCTGTGGAGGCCTATAATTGTTAGTTTAGCTTTTTTAAGACTGAAAATTAGTAGTCACGGGGGGTGACACCTCCCATAAAGACTTAATTTTTCAAGCTAAATGTCTCTAAACGGTTCAAGGTAGGGAGCTAACAAATTGGTAAGGTGATACACGATATCTATAACATTGTCACAGAAAAAGTTGAGATCTTTTGTAAAAGGGAGCGTTGTACCTCCTAAAGAAACTTCATTTTCGAGGCGGAATATCTATATGAGTGTTCAAGGTAGGGAGCTGAAATTTTGTATGAAGAAATACGATATCAATTCCATTCAATATAGGGACCTATATTATGTAGATATACGAAACCAATACCATTCTCAGAAAAAAAGAGAGTTATCGGAATAGGGGGCGTGGCACTTGCCATACAAACTTAATTTGTGAAGATCATTCCCTAAAAGGGTTCAAGGGCGGGAGCTGGAAATTGTTTTGGAGATATCAGTATTATTCTCACGAAAAAAATTGGAGTAGTCGGAAACGACAATTAATCAATTAAAAAACGTTTTTTTGGTTGCAATAACTTATTTTAGTACAATATTTGCAAAATATACATATGTGTGTGCATTAGGGTGATTAAAAAAAAATTCGACTTGGTCTTGATGAGAAAGAAGCCTTGCAAAAAATTAGCGCTCTAACTTAACCCTTAGGGGCTATTTTTTTCGCCCTTTCCCATACATTTTGCATATGGCAATATGGCATATTTTTTTTTAAGTGAATTTTCTTTTAATTTTTGAAACTTTTTTCAAAATATTTTTACATACTCTTAAAGCCTTGCGATTAACTATTAACATAATTACAGCCATTTAAAAGTGAGTTTTGTACTAAATTTTAAATGGCCGTAATTATTTTATTAGTTAAGATAATCGCACATGGCTTAGCATTTTGGAAGCTTCAAACTTCAACTTTAAGAGCATGTAAAAATATTTTGAAAAAAGTTTCAAAAATTAAAAGAAAGTTCACTTTGAAAGAATGCCTTTTTTCCCATACAAAATGAATGGGAAAGGGCGAAAAGAAATAGCCACCCCTAAGGGTTAAGTTAGAGGGCTAATTTTTTGCAAGGCTTATTTTCTCATCAATAACTAAAGTTTCAGAGAGTAAGACCGAAAAAAAAACAATTTTTTTTTTAAATTTGAATCACCCTAATGCGCATGCAGTCTAAATATAAAAGAAATTTTATTTTTTTTGTCACCCTGGCATGGTTTTTCGTCGGAGAGAGCGCTGACAATAGAAACAAATCTATCGTCGCTCAAATGTCGCCGGGCGTATTTTTGCTAATTTTTCTCCCATTTTCGCGGGCCGGCTTTTTGAGAATTTTCGATAAATGAACTTATAGCCTGTTCATGCTGAGCCAGCATTTTGCATTTTAGCATTAAGCCCTAAATGCAGCATTTATTTTAGCATTCACCATACAAATTCTGACACCTAAACCAACTAAATGCTACTTTACTTTTGCATTAGCATTATTAATTCAAAAGCACACCCTGTATTCTGCTAAGAAATAATCGTTTCGAACTTGAAAAAGTTCCATCACTATTGGTTTTTTCTTGACAACTACAATTAAAGTGATGCTTGGAAATAATATAATATTTTGTACACATGCTCATAACCGAAACTAAGTGCAACCGTGAGCTAAATGCGTAAATGCGGTAACATGAACGCATCTTCGAAATGTATGTCCGAAAATGGTAAATGCAGAATTTAAAACTCAGCATGAACACTACATTAATCAAAAGATATTCAAGGTCAAAGTCATATTTCAAAACTTATGAAGTGAGCCACCTACAATTTTTTCAAAGGTCATGTACTGTAATGAAACTGGGTGACATGGCTTACAACGATTAACCAAAAATATGTACATATTTCACAATTTTTCGAAGTTCCAAAGTTTTCGTTCAATTTCTAGCGATTGGTCAAACCGATTTTTAAAAAATTAGCAAAATGGGTTCGACCAATCGCGAGAAATTGAACGAAAACTTTATAGCTTCGAAAAGTTTTGAAATATGTACATATTTTTGTTAAATCGTTGTAAGCCATGCCACCCAGTTACATTACAGTACATGACCTTCAAAAAAATTGTATAGTCAAAAACTAGGGAACTTCGAAAATAGTTTTATAGCTATAGCTTGCAAAATAATTCGAATTTCGAAAAAAAGGCCCAAACTTATTTTTTTGTTGTGAACTTCATATATAAACAAGATTCAGAAAGAAAGTCGAAGCTCGAAGAAATTGGCCTACTTCAGACATTTTTAGTCCTTATAAATCAAGGTTTTAAACTTACAAAAAATTGAAAAACTTGATAAAATACTTTTGAAAACTTTTTTGTGCCTAAAATTCCTGGTCTAGGCTGTTCTATCGTTTATGTATGACCGTGAGAGCATATGTTTCTATAAAATAAAATGTACATTTGTAAAAGTTTTTACTTACTGACAATGTTGTCTTTTAAGAAACGCAGAACGCGATTAATATTTATCTCCTCAATAATATCCCAAAAGCGTTCCACAACATCTTGTATGGTTTTCTCACATACACCCTATATAAAAAGAAAAAAAAAGTTTACTTGTTTAAATTGTGCAATCAAATATAAACTCGTGCGTGAAATTAACCTTATTGCAGAATCCCTGTATACATGGAGTACCATCTGGCAGCATGTCAGGCGGCTCTACTGGAAAACAAGTTTCATTTATGCTCATGCGACAGCAACTGAAATACGAAAACAAATTTAATTAGATTCCGAAATGCTTATAAGAATATCCTTTCTTACCGTTTACACGCATCCTGTATGATATCGCACATACAGCTTTGTAAACCCTGCGTTTCACAGTATGGTATGCATTTACCATTACGACATTGGCCACGCTCCTGGCATATTGTGCCATCGGCCATTGGTGGTGACTTCGGACACTCGGCATGTGTGCCCGAACAGCGTGCCTCCTGTTCACAGGTGGCATATTGTGCATCACGACAATTCATACCAGCGGGCATGAATTGACAATTTTGGCAGCATGGCGAATTCTTATCGCTACACATAGCGCCTTGATTACGACGCAATTTGCAATTCTTATCACAGCAAGCGTCATTATCTTCTGTGCCCAGTAGGCCAGCATCGCATTGCTCATCACCTTCGACACGTAAATTCCCACAAAAGGATTCTTCGGGTTCGGAAAAGCAACGTCCCGATTTGGCTTGCAATACTTTGCGTATTGAACGTAGAGAACACGGTGAAAATTTCTATATAAAAATAGAACAAAAGAGGAAATATATTTTGGTCAATAAGGAAATACATGTATGTGGGTCATTCCATGTCAAATCGTCAATTCGACCAGGTATGATTTGAATGAAATTTGTTGGGGAGTTTCCTTTTATCATGAAACCAAGTTCTGGCAATGGAAAAAAATTAAAAATTTTGTTTAAAGTTTTGCCATTTCAATTTCTTTTATTTTTATTGCGTAATTTTTTGTTTAACTAATTTAAATTGACTAGAATATTAAGAAAACACGTGTATTCTAAAAATTTGCAATTTGAAAAAAAAAAAATAGAGAAAAGAGCCCTATTTTTTGGCAAATTTAAAAAATTTATATTTTTGAAAAAAAATATGTATCTACACCCTTTGGAAAATTTTAAGAATGAGATGCCACGGGTATAATAAAAAAAAAATGAGTCCAAAATTGTATGGCGAACTTTAATTTTTGCAATTTTAAAAATTGAAAATTTTCGAACATTGGAAATTTTTTTTCTCAAATATTTTTTAGTTCCTTCTCTAAAAGTTACAGAGTTTTTTAAGTACAAAATATTACAAAAAAAACTTTGAAAACAGGAAATAAAAAATGTAATTTGTTTGGCAGAAATTTATATTTGAGATACACCCTTCGGAAAGTTCAAGCACATCTTCAGATATGTCACAGGTGTAATATAAAACAAGCGGTAGTTTTCATGATTTTCGAAATTTTCCATTTCGGAAGCGGGTGTAGTTGGGAAGCGATTTCGTCCAATTAAATCACGTATACTCCCTAATATGCTAGTATACCTCGTACCAGTTTCATCGTTCTACCGTAATCAGTTTAAAAATTATGACCGGCGAAATTTTCAAATATGCCTCCCTGAAAAGTGGGCGGTGCCACGCCTACTTTAAAAAATTTATCAAAAAATTATAATAGAATGACTAGGGGATTCATCCTTCCAAACTACATCATTTTAGCCATTTCCGTTACCGAATTATATCAATTTAGGTGATTTTCGAAGCTTTCGATATCGAAAGTGGGCGTGGTTGGAGAGCGATTTTTTCCAATTTCATCATGTGTATACTCCCAACGATACTAGTATGCTTTGTGCCAAATTTCATGGTTCTACCCTAATCAGTTTAAAAGTTACGACCAGTCCAATTTTCAAAAATGCCTTTCTTAAAAGCAGGCGGTGCTACGCCACTTAAAAAAAAATTATAAGAAAATGACTAGGGGGTTCACCTATAAAATTATATCATTTTAGCCGTTTCCGTGATTTTCGATATCGAAAGTGGGCATGGTTGCAAAACTCATATGAGAATGACCAGTGGGATTCACCTATAAATTTATATCATTTTAGCCATTTCAGCTACCGAGATATGTCAACTTATGTGATTATCGAAATTCTCGATATCGAAATTGGGGCGTGTTTATTATCCGATTTCGCCCATTTTTTGTAGCAATACACCTTGGCCAGAAAGTAACCTGTATACAAAATATCTCAATTTTTAGTCAAGTTCTGTCAGTTTATGTGATTTTCGAAGTTGTCGATATCGACAAAAGAGGCGTGGTTATCATCCGATTTCTCCCATTTTCTCTAGCAAGCTACTTTGGCCAGAAAGTAATCTGTATACCAAATTTCATGCAAATACCTAAATTTTTACTCCAGTTATGTCAATTTGAACGATTTTCGATACCGAAAAAGGGGCTGATTTCGCCCATTTTCGAGAGCAACCTACCTTGGCCAAAAAGTAACCTGTATATAAAATTTCATGCAAATATATCAATTTTTACTCAAGTTATTGTGTACAAAGACGGATGAACAGACGGACGGACATGCCTTAATGAACTCCTCTTTTCAACCAAAGAACTTTCATATATGGAACTCTATATCGATCTCGATTATTTTTTTGTACCTCTAAATACAGCCTTTGAAAGTTTCAAAATTTTGTTTGGTACATTAGCTCTGATCCCTTACACCAATTTGACAGTCTGAAACAGTCACGAACTACAGAGAAAGTGATCCCGTACGCCAGTTTCTGACTGGTGAGAGCAGAAAACTGAGTTCTCGCCAGTTAGAGAGTTGCAAGATTTAGTCAGCAGATTTTTTGCTGGTTAATTCTGACTACTTGTTGTAGAACTGTCAAGCAAACAAGTTTGACAGTTCTACCATTTTAGCGATCCCGTACTCTTTGGTGTTGCTCTCGCACTGAGAGCGGATTTTCTAATTTTGACAGTTCTAGTAGTTTTAGTCAGAAAATAAGGGATCAGAGCTATTAGTTCCCGAAATATTAAAAAACTCCAAAGCCTGGAAAAAAAGTGAATAGTGAAATTTTTAATTAAAAATTTTAATTTTTTTCCTTTGACATCATTTTATGAGAAAACGTTGAGTACCCTTTTTGTGTTGTTATGTTCATAATATTTTAATTTATCACATCATTATCAAAATACTTTACCTTATTATTAACATCATACCCACTCACAGAATAGGTATACATGAGAAAACTACCACCTTGTGAGGCACTTGGCGAACACTCTGGTATATCGGGATCATGCTCGGATCCCCAATTGTGACCGAACTCGTGTGCAGTCACTAAATCCGCTTCGCGTGTGATTACACGTTGTCCATAGTGATTGCGTGAACTACTTAAACCCGAGTTTAAATACAATGTGTAGCCATTTTTAAAATATTCTATTAAAGAGAGATTAAGGAAGCATGTGAAATTGGTTCTATTAACAAGTAATAATAATAATAGTATAATGTTAACAATAAGTGAAAAAAAAAAACATTTTGCATAAAAAAAAAATAAAAAAGTTTCGAATATTTGAAATCAAGAGCAATTGGAAACCTGTTTCGTAATTGATAAGCATATAAAAACAAATAAATTAAATGTTCCAAGTTCAACTGAAACATAGCCGATGTGTTTTATATACCCAGCTGTAGATGAAATTAAACTATTTTACACATAAATAAAATTTTGCTTAAAGAAAATTAAATAAAAAAAAAAACTATTACGTTCAACTCAAATTGTTAAAATATTTGCGTTTTTATTTTAATATTCAGTCAATTAACCTGGTGTACAAATTCCACCAACGGAATTGCGACGTGGAGAACCCACATAAGCCAAGCCTAGTATACCTCCTTCAAATTTAAGATCAGTAAATAGATGTGCTAAGCAAAAATCTTTATGACTATATTCCCGTGAAAACACCTACGAATTATCCATATACATGATGTACATAAAAGAGTGATTTAATAAGATGAGAAGAAAAAGCAGAGAAAGCATATACAATGAGTTTTTGCTTTACCACTAAGTATATAGTTTAAATCTACAATTAGCTAAAGTCTATATTCATGTATTTTATGTACGTACATATGTATGTATGAATATATGTTGTAATCGTTAAATAGAAAAATGCACTTACTTCCAATAAATTGCGTACATCCCATTTTTCGCGTATCATATTATAATGTGCCTCTCCACCGCGTAAGCGTGTCGGTTCCGAGTGCACAACAATTTTCTTTATCACGAAACCCATTCCTTTAAATCCTTCTTGATCCTAATGAAATTAAGAACAAAAAATACATATTTAGTAAATTGTGGTGTCGTATTGCATGTTAAAGAGTTCTGCATCGATTTGCAATAATCGCTTAAGCTAACCTAACATTTTAGACCAATCAAAGTCTCTTCTGCCGATTTTCAATAACAAAATGGTTTCACAACTGAGCCACACATGTTAGATTGTATCGTTTATAAACGAAATTTTTCAACAGTCTAAAAAAAATTGCAAAATTCCTCGATTTTGAAATTAAAAATCGTGAGAAAAATTCTGATTGGCCTAAATTGTTAAGTCGACTCAAGCGGTTATTGCAAGTCAGCATAGATATTTCAGCCTGAAACTTTTGGAGAAGTTTTTTTTTCATTCTAAAAATTTATAAAAAAATCTGTGCCGATTTTCAATAATCGTTCAAGTCGGCTTAACACTTCAACCAATCTAAGTTTCTTCAGGCGATTTTTTTTATAAAAATCGTTCAATTTTGCCTGGCTAAAATCTGAAGCAGTTTTGTTATTTAAAATCGCCGCAAGCTATTTCGATTGGTCTAAGAGATTATTGAAAATAGAAAAAGTTTTCCAGATTGCTTTTAAAAAGAGTCAATTGGTTTTTTGAAAAAAGACATAGGGCTCTGCTTTCTCAATGCTTTTCATAAAAACACACAAGAAATTGTTAGACTGTTCAAGTCAAGTATTTTTGTGGGGTTTCAAATTGTTAATTGGAGTTTATTCCAAATTCCTATTGTCACTTTTGAAAATCCAACCGGCTATCCCAAGTTTCAATTGACTCTTTCCAAAAACTATTTTACTCTTTCTAAAGTATGATTTACACGGGTCGATTTTTATAACCTTTTTTCAATCGACCGTGTAAACAGCAATTCGATCGATCTTCATCTTGTATTGAAGGGTTGAACACAAGTGGTTCGATAAAAATCGACCCGTGTAAATGAGCCTTAAAGAAATCATTGGGTGAATTCGAACTAGCCGAATGTAAATGGAGCGCGACAATTTTTTTCGCGTTCGAAATCATAAATTTCCGAATAATATAAAAAGAAAATGTTCATTGGACCCTAAAAATATTATGTTACTTACTGTTCTATCCTGCCAAACGGTGTCATTATAAATTTTGTGCACACGATCTATCAGACTTATCTGCATAAGAAATATATAAACAAAATTATTAATTTGAAACTTCATGTTTAATATTGCAATTTTAGTTTTTATACCAAATAATTGATTGTTGTTTTGGTGTTGCCGCCACCCATTTCTTGAAAGAAGCGATAATCAGCAACTAACAAAAGTGGACAGCGAGTTTTTGTTGGCGTATATTCATATTGATCAGCCTGTCGTTTTCTCCGTTTATGTGCATTATTTTTACTGTTGCTATATTTTGTGTATGCTTGACTATATGGCAGCTGAATATTATAGTGTTCTGGGTCATTTTCATTTGCATCTTTTTCTAACTCTGTTTGAAAAAGATTATAAGTATTTTTTTAATGATTTTTTATTTGAATGTTCTTACCTAAGCCTTCTTTAATGTAACCGCAGGTCTTGGGTGCAACATCAACACCATTTTCATTTGTATGCTTATTTACTTTCACATCGGACGTTTTATACGCCACCATGGTTCTTCCCGCAGAAGATGGTATGTGTCGCCAGGAAGGCTATTTGAAAAAAGTAAACGTAAAAAAATGAATTAATATTATTAAAAGAATTTAGGAAAGTTCTGTGCCGATTTGCAGTACAATATCGGTTAAGTGGACAAAACATTTTAGACCAATTGAAATTTGTTCTGGCGTATTTTAATATGTAAATAGTGGAATTTCGCAAGCAATTTAAGACTATTTTAATATTTTGCTTATAAATGATTCAATTTTACATGACTGGCTAAGTTATGAAGCAGTTTTGTTATTCAAAATCACCAGAAGAAATTTCAATTGGTCTAAAATGCTAAGTCGACTTAAGAAATTATTACGAATCGGTTTACAGAACTTTTTTCAGCTGTGCCGAAGGCTTTACTTTCGATTCACTTGCACTTTTCGATTCATAGAAATTTTAACATTCTATAGAATAGAATATAATTAGTCGTTGTTGTTGTATTAACGATTAACATCAACAACAGAAGCAGATGCCTAGTTTACATAAGTGACCTTTAAGTCTGCAGTGTTGTTTTAATATTCCTGTTAGGATAATAAGGCTGTTCTTGGGGAGGATGATCAGTGTCTCAGATCGCTTAGTGTTATGTGCGCCTAGAAGACTTTTTGCTAGGCCAGTGCTGATCTTTTAGGTGTGCCTCATACTGACGTAGCATATCTAAGATGGTGTGTTTCCCTATGGCTATGCCAGGTTCCGGACCAATAGTTCTATCGGCAGCCGCCTTCCTCACCAGACTATACTTTAGAAAACAGTTTTCATAATCGGGGTCGACGCTCGACAGTGGATTGATAAACTCTCCGAGTGTATTTCAGCCATGGAAGCTTCTCAGCAATCTCTTTAAGGGTTCTCATGATAACCTGTAGGGATATTCCCGCCATACGTATTTTTTTTTTTTTAATTTGAATGCCCTCAGGGGTCTTTGTTCGTCTGTTGTAGTCGTACTTCGCTCAGCCTAGTCGGAAGATCCACTTATAAAAAGTTACGTGACGGACCAGACATGGTTGTAAGGATGTTGACAGTCCTTTGCCGGATATGAATCCGGTACGTTCCGGTGAATATTACCCTGTGGTAGTACTGTTTTGGAAACGACTTCGTTGACCCCGTAGTCGGGGTCGAAGTGAATTTTAGTTGCCTCTGACGACCGGCATACCTACCTGGGACTTTAAACCAGATGATCTTATTGATGTCATCGCTAAGAAGTTGGATGAATCGGAGCTGCTCGCCAAGCTTCTCGGTGTTGCGGGTTTTTATTATTTCTCATTTTCCGGAGCTTTCTCTTGCTCTAAATCTTAAACCCATTTATGGGTGCGTTCTAACGTTAGAGAAATTTTGATTGCCATATTGGATAACTAGCGTAATTCTCGAGTCGAAAGAGATACTAAAGAGCTACAATTATTATAGAAAGCGACTCGAGAATAATTAGATAAATAATGCAAATTCAATTCACAATTAGAACCCTATTAAAGATTGTCATGGTTTTCTTGATTTTACAATTATGCCCTCCAACGTTAGAAATTGGAGGAATTAAGTGTTTGTTGGGATGTTATAGTTACTGGTCCGATCTTAATTATTTTCTCTGTCTATACTGCAAATGGGCATTTCCTGGCGTTGCGGACGCTACGTTTGAACGAATTCATTGAATTTTCATTAAGAAGTACCGTAAAAACTGGGGCCGATTTAGTATGATGTCGCTGTTATAACCACTTTAAGTGCGTTGCGAACGTTACTCAAAACAGCTCCTATCTGTTTGATTAAAAGAAGTTGAAGCCGAAAACCGTTCGCTGGAGCAATAGCTTGAATAGGGAATTTATGTTATACTCGACCAATCCTGATTTTCTCTGTCCAAATAACTTAATATATATAAAGTGAAATGGTTGCACAAATTTTACAATCCTAGCAGTTCAGTTAAAGGAGTTCCAGTCTTAACCCCGTCTATCAGCACAATCGCTTGTATAGGGGCTATGCCTTAAATTGCTCCAATCTTGTCGGTTTTAGATGAACGGACAGACGCGCGTGGCTAAATGAACTAGGTTCATCTCTTCTTATAAACTGTTATGCCATTAAACATCAAGCCAAAGTTATTTTACCATTTCATGGAAGCTACGCTTTGTATTGTTCTTGACGGAAATGGCTAAATGGACTCAGGCCATAGTCCAGATTATTTTGGTATACTTATAGATGGGTTCATTTCTTCTTCTTACCACAAATTATTATATGTACCATTAAACATCTCACCAAAGTCTCATACCATTTCATATTCATGAAAGGTATTCGAAATTGTTAAAACCGAACCATTGCCAACTCACCTCAACGTGATATGTTTCGTCCGGTAGTTGTATGGACATGGTCATCAAACCATCAACAATGTGTGCTCGCACAGACGATTCTAATTCACCGAACACTCGTCCAGTGTAAAAACTATCATGATCTATTTGAAAAATAATAAAATAAAACAAAATTAATAAAAATCTATATTTATCAAGTACAGCGGCGCGAATTGCTTAAGAGTGCTGCATATACTTACCTAAATGCACCACCGTCTCATTTCCGTCGCCATCCACAGTATACGCCTTGAATTTACTGTGCAGTACTTCCCGATGCGGATGAAGTATAAGGCGAAAATTCTTTCCTAATGTCTTGAATTCGACCTCTTTTATCACGTTATAGGGGTGTGAACTGTGTTTAATACCGCGCTTAACAATTTTATGTCTGCAATCTTCACTTTTGAGTATCTCATAATGTCGCAGGGTTCTGTGAAGTGTGGCTACAAAAAGTATTTCAATTATTTTCCCATAAATATTAACATCCACAGTGCACACTTACATGCATTTTGAAGAAAAATTATTAATAAAATTACTAATAAAGCACAATTTTTATGAAAACCTCTAAAAACTGTTGTCATTTTCACTAATTTTCGCACAATATCATGGTTCAATTATAAGGTTGAAGCAAAGGCGAATTCCCATGTATTTTGTTTTTGTAAATTTGTAGGCAGATTGTCAAAATAAATATTCGCCCTAAACAAAATGCGAATTCGCTGTCAGCTCAGCTGGGCTCATCAATTTTAAATGTCATTTGTCGAAAAAATTAAGAAAATAAAATTTTTTTATCAATTAAAGTCAAGGTTCATAATTATAATTATAAATAAAAGAAATGTTTAAGAAGTGAAAGCAAATACGTGCCGAGCAGTGAAATGAATTATAGAATTGTGTGCAGATGTTGTGGGAAACCCAACTTCTGGCCTGGTCATCACTTCGTTTCTGGTTAAGTACGTCTCACGTTTTGCGGAGAACCAGAAGCACACCTATTGATAAAAAGGAGCAGGCAACTGTGCTTATGTTTAAAAGGTATTTTCAAAATGAATTTACATGAGTGAACCAGGGCTGGCTTTACATTAATGCACCATACGGTAATTGTATACTTTAGCTGTCAACTGCTAATAAATTAGCTAAAATTATGGAAGGGGGCTCAAAAGACGGGGTTTGGCCTCAGGATGACGAATAAGGTATAATCTTCCAAATCCCCATGATATCAGTTTCATTAATCTCCAACTCTACCCGTAAGGCATGTGTTGGGCACAATTGTAGACCAGTTGTACCCAAAAGGGATTAATCGAGGACAATTCTCTTTAGGGATTAATCGCAGACTTTTTTGCAGGGTACTTATGATCTTGCTGCATCGGGATAAAAGTGCATGCACTTATATGTGTGTTATAGTGTGAAATAATAGAGAAGTCGTAAGTATAATAACTTTTTAGTTATGTTTACATTATTTTAAATGTACAATTTGCAGTGCATGGTGGTCCAAGCCACCAAAGAACTTTCCACGCTTCCGGATTCGTGATCCTGAGGCCAAAACGCGTCTTTTGAGGTATCTCCCATATTTTTAGCTAATTTATTAGGAGTTGTCCCCTAAAGGAAACTAATACCCTTTCCACACACATATACCTCAACACATTAAAAGAAATAGAAGCACTCCATCCACAGGTCACTAAAACACAACAAAAGCCGGCACCACCGCAACTGCGACGTGAGCAACACATACAAACGGCCAGTAAGCATGGCTCCATGACCATAGGTAAGATTTTGATTACTCATTTTATAGTAATACTTGTACTGAATGCTATGTACTTTTTTGCAGGCAGTCATCAATTAATTATCAGTTTTATATCTGCAACGCAGTCGTTCCTTTTTAGCGACAACTGGCGCCCATTGGAAACACCAAGGGAGTTCAAGTCATCCTGCACTTGTTGTTTCCATCTCAGTCGAGGTCTCCCCCATTCCTCTGCTGCCGAATTCGGGTTTCGATAGGAAAACTTTCTGTGCTGGAGCTTCTTTGTCCATTCGCATAACATGACCCAGCCGAAGCCTTTGGGCTTTAATGCGCTGCACTATGGTCAGGTCAGTGTAAGTACCCAGCAAACATTTAGGCTTGAGTTATGTTAGATCTCAAGTTGAGAACTAAGGGGCTTGTTGTTTCTCAACAGGCAAACCACTTGAGAACGATGGCGTTGGATATCAACTTGAGAACTTTACAGGTTGGAGAAAAAGTTGAGCCATGTTTAAAAAACAAAAACCTTCCACTATTACTAATCAAAATAAACAGGTATGGTCTGAAATAATTGTATATTTAATGCAAAATTTATTATTAAATTTAGTTTGATTTTTTAATTTTTTGGTTTTTTTTTTTTTTTCTTTATACAGATACCCAATGAATTTTTACTAACAATTAAAAGGGATTTAAAACTTAAATATCAAAATGGCAATGAAATCTTCGTAGTAGCAACCCTCAAGGGGAATTCTATCCATATGTCGTTTCCGAGATACCGCTCGCATAAGTTTGTAGTGTTTTAAGAAGGTACAAAGGTTTTAAAATTTGCAGTAAAAGATAAGTTTTCGAATAGTAATTACCGAAGAGAATATCGTCACCTTAATTCACAAAGGCCCTAACTGACATACAAAAAATTTTACAGAAGCAAAAATCAAAAATTTTTTTACATTGAACGCATGTAAATATAGCTTTGTAAATTTGGAATATCTCCGCTATTACTGCTAGTAACTCCTTAAAATTTGTAGTGTGTGTTTTTTACTATTTCATACTTAATTATGTGAAAAAGTCATTTTCGAAAAATGTGTCAATTAGGGCCTTTGTGAATTAAGGTAACGATATGTGGTTGTTAAGTGAACCAATACACTGCTTGTGTGTTTATTAAATAATTTTTTTTTTTTTTTTTTTGTAACAATTATAAATGCGCATAAGTTTGCAATGTTTTTAAGTACAAAGAATGTTTTAAAATTTACAGAGTAATAAAGAAATTTTCGAATAGCAATTACCATAAAGAATATGTGGTTGTTAAGTAAACCAATAGATTTTTCTTGTTCTATTCTATTCCGTCAAGTTGTTGTGATCACCGGAGAAGGTTGGTGTTGTTGTAGAGAATTTATAAGCTATGCGATATTTATTCATTGAATGGTTTGCATATAAAAACTACAGATACTGTTATAACCTGAAAAATATGAAATATTATTTAAAGATACAAAATTTAAAAATTATAAAGACTTCACCTTTTAACTCATATTTTAATTTTTATGAACTTTTTGAATCCCATCAACCTTTGCTTTGCCTTTTGAATCTTAAGTCGCTTGTTTAGACTTCGGATCCGGAAATAGATACGGCATTTGAAAAATAGTTTTTTTACGCTTTCCGGGAGTTGCACATGTTCGCTACAGCTAACTAAGCGATGATGCAGGTTTTTGCTATGCGATATTTCCAGCGCATTAATGTGGTGAAAGATTTTTTCCATTTTTTTCACGCCATGCAGCATATGTGGAGACGGTTTTTTCAAAAAGCCTTTACTCACTTGGTCCACAAAGCCAAACGAAGGTCCAAAATCTACAAGCTCTTCAAGGTTTAGCTTCTTTATCATATATCCGGATATATAAGACAATGCGTCCTCTTGCAAAATACCGCAATCGTCTTGGTGTGAAGACGATAGGGCTTCAACAACCTCAAGCACTTCGCTTTGGTCATTCATACAGACATCACCACCATTTTCTGTATTTGCAGAACCAGACGGGCATTCGTCTGTGTTCGAAGACGATATGGCTTCCACAACCTTTAGCACTTCGCTTTGTTCATCTATACTGAGCTCACCATGACCAGCATTTTCTTTATTTTCAGCACCAGAAGTGCATTCATTTACGCTTTTATTTATTCCACCCTTTGAATTAATACTCCTATTAGGGTCTAAGGCCTTCAACGGAGTTGAAGAATTTTGGGGTACCAGCCATTCTATCGAATCTTTAGATACGTTTCCGGTATCTTTTAAGGATTCCGTATTTCGTGCTGAAAAAATTAAATATAGAACAACACGGATATCATATTATGTTATAAACTTTACCCAAGATATACTTTCGAAGTCGATACTGAAACTCCTTTGCTGTCGGGTGATCATTCAAACCACCTTTGCTACGAATAGCACCAAAGAAATTTTCCAGGACATCTTGATTAAGACGGTACGTAAGGAGATATTCCACGTTCGATTTAGTTTTAAGGTAATTATATAACCCTACCAACGCTCTATTTGTGGTTAATATTCCCTTCTGAAATGGTTTAATTTCTTTTTCCATTTTTTTTTGTTTTCTTGCTGGGGTAATTTTATTTTTTTCTTTTGGGAGTTCTTCCGGTATAATGGGTTTCGACATGAGTTCGTTCATGCGATTAAGCACGTCCATTTGACGAGCAAGGTTCTTCCCGAAGGGTTCCTTAACATTTAAAACCAACCATAAGATAAAAACAAATATGTTTAAAAACGGGGATTACCTTTCCCGGATAGCTGAAGGTTCGAATGCTCGAGTTTAGAATGTCGAACCAGTCGTTCACTAATTGAATGAAATTAGCAGTCTCCACCGCTTCGTATATCTCGAACCCTACCGTATAACATCTACGAATCGCATTGGCTACCGTATTCGAAAACAACTGAGCTGCTGGTTTTACTTTTTGTCGTGCTGAAATTGTATATATCGTCGATCATTGTGCAAAACCACGTAAGGGACAAATGCAAAACCACGTAAAAGACACCTTGGTCTTCTCACCAAAACTTTGTTGGGATGTTGCTGATGTTAAACAGTTGTATGTCTCTCTAGTAAAATTTGAGTGGCAGTTGTTACGTGGATTTGCATAATCGCCGACGATATGGATTAATTGTAATCGAAGGTATTCATGGTCGAAACATGTCTTGCCCCCTGAAACTTTAGGTATTGATGAGAAAATAAGCCTTTCAAAAAATGAGTTTTCTTTAAATTTGTGAAACTTTTTTCAAAATATTTTTACATACTCTTGAAGTTGAAGCTTTGAAGCTTCCAAAATGCTAAGTCATGTGCGATTATCTTAACTATTAAAATAGTTATAGCCATTTAAAATTTACTTGATTTTATACGTGTTACTGTATATGTGTGTACATTAGTACAAAACTCAGTCATTTTTAAATGGCTGTAATTATTTTATTAGCATTTTGGAAACTCCAAAGCTCCAACTTTAGGATTATGTAAAAAGACTTATTTTCTAATCAATACCTAATTTTTTAGGGGGTATAAAATTTAGTTTTAGCTTTTTGCAAGTCACTGAAATGCCTTAATACTCTATGTGTGACCTGGAAAAATCTTTAACTAACTTCAACATTATAAATTTGATCCGATTAAAGTCTGAATACCTGCTCCTTTCACAGAAAGGTTTTCGAACGAGATCTTGTGCGCTATCGATACATCAGAGCTGGACGTATGATTCAGCAAGTCACAAATGGTTCTGGAGCTCAGGCGATGTCCATTATAAATAATACCCTGGTCGATGAAGTGATTTCGCACTAATTTTAGCAAATGAGGTACATCTGCAAATACAAAAACTTTCGAAGTCTCGTCCGATGGGTGTGGAAACCATGGATCGTCTGAAATGAAGTGACAAAAGTTTACCAACATTGTTATCATATGACGTAGAAGCGAAAAAAAAAATAGTTTGAAATGCTAGTCTTACCTGGAGTTACTTTAAGCTGCTTCCATAGTGTTTGATTGGTGGATCCCATATCGCTAACAATGGCCACCACAGGAAAATTAATATTTTGTAGAGACACAATAATGGAGCACAAAGCGTCTCTTGTCATGGGTGCATCAAAAGCATAAAATACAGGCTGCTTCCATGACTTTATTAACCCACGAGCCATCACCACTTGCACGAACTTCGCTGGTTTTCGAACATAGTCTCCTAGCTGATCATATTCATATGCCTCGGCGACTTTCATTTCGTCGAATGAGAGAACACATAATTTGTCATCATCTTTTAGGTCAGACATGTGCTCAAACGAATCAAATGATGCAGCTAGGAGACCTTCGCTGATGTCGGTTTTGCGTGACCATCGCTGCAATGTTGACACATGAGGAAGGGGAAAACCCTTGTCGTACAAGTGGTGGTATGCTCTGGGTCCTGCGGCGTGCAAGCAAATTGCGTTGGATATATCCATCCAATCCCAACAGATTTTTCGATCTATGTTTAAGTTAAACACTTTATCTAAGAGACTTAGAATTCAAGAATGAAATATACCTGGCGACAATATTTTCCGCATTTGACCTTCTGTAAAAATTTGGCGAAAATTATCCAACAGCAAGTCTTTTTCCTTTAGCTTACGGCACAGGTTGTCTCTCTCCCTTTTCAAAATTGCTACCTCTTTCTTCAGTAAGGATACGGCGGCAGATTCTACCGGCTCCTTTAGAGCTTCAAAAATTACGGAACTGGAAAAATATTTGTTTAAGTATTTAGTCATATGTATTTCAGTATTGGGTATTTGTTTCTTTTAGCACCCAACTTCTAAAACACGTCCAAAAATATCGGGAAAGGTACTAAAATATGAGTTTTGACCTCGGTATCATTCATTCGAAAGCACATCTATCTCTCTCTATATATAAAATTTAAATTATATACCTATTGACGAACCATAAAGTGCTAAAGAAAACAAATATCCAAATTTCTTTTTACATTCACTCACTATGTTTGGGTCTCAGAGTCTTCAGAGGGCACGCGGCTTGTTTGTGTTTCCGAGTCTTTACTTTTGGAACTATCGTCCACCTGTACCAGCTCTGTGATAAAGCCCTCAGTATATGAATCAACTGATTTGGAACCCGATCTAGATCAAAACAAACGTTGATATAAAAACTAGATATTTGTTTGGAAATGTTGGTTTTTACATAGAAAAGGGTAACTTACAAATCATACCAGGAATCCGAGCTCATAGTTTGCTCAACTGCAAGTGTATCTTTAGAGCTCGTTGACGGAACACTTGGTAGGGCAACTGGCAGTAATCGTTTCATTTTTCCAGCATTAATTATATGACTGCTTGAAAAATGATCTGCGCAAATAAAGTCTGTCGATGAGAACTTCATGCGGCAGCTGCTTTCCCACAACAAAAGTTTGGCTTCATCACCAGGCACGCGGAAGAACGGGCCAGTTCCTCTTAAAATTTTTTTAAAACATATCGCGCACTTTCCCATTATAAATTTTAGTTATTATTATTATATTATTATAAATTTAGTTTATTTATTTAATATTAGTTAAACAAACACGCGAGAAACCACTTTTAAATGCAAACGAACGCGAGAAAACACTTTTAACAAGAATCGAAAAAATATTATACAATGTCAAAACAATGTTAAAAAAATGTAATTGTTTTCAAACAAAGTGACAGGCTGTTCCTTGAAATAAATTTAGTAAAAACTTTCCTGCTGACAGCTACTGCAAAGTGTATGGTGACCTGTTTCAACGAACGCTGCTCAGCTAAATTGAGCCAAAGTTATTACTGATTTGTTTCAACGAACACAACAAAATTAGAATTCGCCTTGAGTTTGACAATATGCCCATTTTTGTAAATAAAAAAAGTTTTAGTTCGCCTTGTTGATAACTCAACCTGTTAATTGAACCATGCACAATATTGATTTTTTGCGCAAATAACTTCGTTGCCATACTTCGTCTCGAGATGTATAAAGAAGAAGAATGAAAATAGACAAGTGGCAGCACTTGCATAACTCTACATAAAATATTTATTTATCGTATGTATTGTGGTAGTCTGTGGCAACATACGACAATTACATTTGGGTTCAACTGAATGTAAACAATGGAAACGAATGCAAAATTGAAGTACACAAAAACACAGGAGGCCTTGGTGCAAATGTCAAAACAAAACGAAAACAGCTGCGATGGCAGATACAGAATAGAATGTGGGACGGTTAACAAATTTAACTAATTTATATGGCAAATATTGAAGGCCGTTTTCTCATCTAGCTGTAAACGTTAACGCTCACTATAAATTTATCGACCAGTTCATCGTCCTGTCAAAATAAAGCGTTCAGCAGAATCAGTCCGTCAATACGTCAGATACGTGACGTACGTCGATTTTAGAGCAAATTCTATTTTGCCGTATCCGTCGAATTTTTTGTTAAGCGTTCAGCAGAATCAGTCCGTCGAAATAACTGACATGTATGAGTAACGCCAGATACCACGGATACGTCAAGATAGAATTTGCTCTAAAATTGACGTACGTCACGCAACTGACGTAATGGCAGACTTTTTCTGCTGAACGCTTTATTTTGACAGGACGATGAACTGGTCGATAAATTATAGTTTCTCGCTTTACGCATACAAACACCTGCGGTTGTTGTCTATGTAGACTACATCCAGGCATGAACCTCCTTTTTGTTTATGTAGCTGTAGGTAAGGCAGATGAGCAAAAACCTACCCCATCCGACGAGCTAGCGGGAATGCAAACATGCCACCTGCCACCTTAGCCTTAAGGTGATGGCCCAATGCATGCTTGCCTTGCTGGCTTTGCCTCGAGAAATGTCAAAATTCTTTTGAACTCTACTGAAATGTATGAAAGTTGGCCCAGTGGCAGCCTTGCTTTGCTTGCTTGAAGCGCTTCAAAGCGTCGAATAACCCAAATCTCTATTTGACAGCGCTTTACACGCTTTACTATTTGTCTTGTTGTTGTCTTGTTTGTCTCATCCTGTATTTCTGACAGCTTTTGAAGCTTTGAAGCAAGGTAAGTCTAGGTAAGCAAGGCAAGCAAATCAAGCCTGCATTGGGTCATCACCTTTACCCCAACAGCCAGTTACATTACACTTTATCGAAATAAGCCACCGAATCTCGATAAAGTCGATGAAATTTGACACCATTTGACCTAATGAAAACCAGCCTTTAGAATCAAGCATACTATCTCTATACCAAATTTTATCGAAGTCGGTTAAGCTTTTCTGTGGTAAGGTGGCAACCCTACTTTAAATTATTTTAGTTGGTATGTCGTCGAAAATACATTTATTTTGATACCCATATTGGCATATCTTTCTTAATATTTCAAAAAATTATAAAGTGCCCAAGTGGAAATGCCGAATCGGAAAGTCTTAACCCCCAATTACATAAAACTTTGTCACTGTTTGATAGATGTGCGCCTCGTTTTTGAACATTTACCAAAATCTCGCTTCGCTTTACGTTCCACAAACTTTGTATGAAAGTGGAACCTGCGAAGCTAGAACTATATTGATGTTGTGACGATTCCTTATAGCACATATTTACTATTACATACATATGTTTGAAGGAATTTTTGATAGCAGCAAAAAAATGTTTAAAATTCCCTGCTGACCCGCAGTGGGAGAAATCCTGGGATATTGCTGGGTCGCGCTTACTAAAAAAGAGGATACCAAGTTGAAGGTGCTATTTAGTTTTGGAAGCTTTCGAATTATGCGCTGGTATTTCCTGCTTTTACCCACAGTAAGTAATTTTCGATTTTGTTGTCACCATGGCTAGCGCTGGTTTGCATGGTTAAGCCTTATTTTTAGACAACATACTTCCATAGTATAAATTATGTATAATTCCAAATTAGTTAAATATTTTTGACACACCTTTGCACGCACTATCTGTCAAAAGTTTTACATTTTTAATGTCCGTGTTTTTATTTTGCAACCGAAACCGAAGTAAATGTTGAAAAGCGCAACCGGAACCGAAACCTAAACACGTTACAAACCCGAAACCGGAACGTTTTTTTTTCGCACCTTGATTCAAAATACAGAGAAACCTCTCCTAACGGACACCTCTATTGGACGGACACCTCCTTTGGCCGGACAGTTTTTCATGCACCAAGTTTTAAGTACATTTTTTAGAACAAATTACCCTCCCTTAGGCGGACACTCTCTTGGCCGGACGCGGACAGTTATTTGCTTTAAAATTGGACAAAAAACCTCTACTGAGCGGACACGAACCTCTTATCAACGGACACTGAGATCAGTTTTCATAACAAATCAATCATAAACCTCTCTTGAGCGGACGCGAACCCCTCTTAAGCGGACAAAATACAAACAACATACAAACATATTTTTGTACGTATGTATTTACCAAATGAAAACTGGGGATTTCCCGAATAAAACCAAATGGACGTTAGACAAACACTCAAATTTAAAAAGCGTCACATTGGAGGTTTAATTACATAACGCAGTGTTCGTTAGCTAAATTTTCAGGGTTGAACGTTTACTAGTGACAGTGAGTTAATTGTTCAGTCATATCGATGAAGTTAACGAAATTTCCTCCAGCGAAACCGCCTTGACTTGCGTTCGAATTATTGCAAAAATTGGAAAGCCATTTGCAAAATAGTTTTCTTTTAAAAAAACAAAGAAATCTTAAGCAATCGACAATTCAGCAATTTTTTAAATAATGAGTCTGATAGTTATGGATTTATATTACTTATTATGTATCTGAAATATAATTTATATTTATTTTTATTTATGTTATTTCTTTATCTGAAAGCATGTGAATGAGTTATGCATGCTTTGATATGAATTTTTCAAGCAATATATATACATATTTTTTTCGCAATGTAAAAATTGAAAAATGTCTAAAATAGCCATCCACTTCCTTGAGCGGACACCTCTCTTGGGCGGACAAAAGTTGGCCGACGGTGAGTGTCCGCCCAAGGGAGGTTTCTCTGTATATTAAATAATAATTTAACCGCACTCTATACGAACATAAAACCGAATTATTTCAAAACAAATTTTTCACGACACATTTCAAAATCCCTTTGAATTAAAACGTAAAAAGTTTTCAAGTCAATTTGAAAATTCGTTTATAAATTTGTTTTGAAATTAAACGAATTGAACTGAAGCGTTTTATGTATGCGTATAGACTTGGTAACTTACCATACATGGTAGTTCGTGGTCCTCTCCCGCTATTTTAATAAATTACTTTTTTTGTTGCTTCGGTCCCTGAACATAATACATTTTTAATTCAAGTAATATAAAATCAGCCCACTGTATTTGGAGAAATAGAGAAGTGATTTGTGTTCTTCTTCTTCCGTTCGCAACAACTGTCATTGATATTTGCAAATCCAATGTTTGGACAAAAAATTTGTAAAAAACCACCAGCTAATATAAATATTATTATTCTTATCAACAAAATAACTACAGTACAACAACAAGAACGGAAGCATCTGCTACAAACATACATACAAAGCAAACGCGGAAAATAAACAAATTGGGTAATCATTGCAAAGTACAACGCCAGGTAGTACTCTACGTATTCGTATCAGATAAGGAAACACGACAAATGGTAAGAATGTGAATTATGTGCTTCATATCTTTTAAAGATTGATTACCTCGTAATTAGCAAGTGCTTCAAAACTCTTTACCAAGTATTATTAGTCATTAACACTTAAAATAATTTCGTTATTTCATATTTCCGATAAAAAAATAAATACTTAAAATTTTATGTTTAGATGAGCTACGATGGGCTGTTATCATTGTCCCAATTGACCGACGAAAAATTGAGCCTTATTCAAGGTGTTGCTGGTACAGCGACAACATCCACAATGATTGGAACAAGTAGTACAACAACAACAACAGCTCCGCTTAATACCGCTAATATGAGTAACAGCTTTTCTACACAGCGACCAGTCTCACCCACACTTGCCGCCGTCGATGTCACTGTCGAAGAAGAAGAACAAGCTGCACCAATACAAAACATTCAGTTGCCTTTGAACGTTGGAGAGAGTAGAGCAGGTGTGAATTTAAGTGCATCGACCGCGGAAACAAAACCTTCGACTACAGCAGCGGAAAGTACTACAATATCAAATACGGAAACACAACAACGCAAAATTTCAGCGTCATCACGTTTTATGAACGCATTCCAACAATTTTATACAAGTGCGACCAACACAACTACACCAGCCGAAACTGAATTGACAGACCTTGGTACGACTTCTGTAACCGATATGCCCGCTGCAAATCGTACACCCCATAAGGGTATGGAATCAAAGCTGCTGTCCATGTGGCATAATGTCAAATATGGTTGGAGTGGAAAAATGAAACCAAATTTTTCCAAAGAACAGCCGGTATGGCTGCTAGGACGTTGCTACCATCGGAAAAATACACCACCCTCATCAATGGAGAGTTCAACTGAATTGAGCACAAATGATGGTGGGGTGCTGAGTGCAATTGAAAGCAGTAGTAGCGCCTATGAAAGTGGAGTAAAGCTTTTACCTGTTGCCAGTAATATAGGTGCTAGTAATATTTATCCACCACTCAATCCACATCAAGTAGATGAAATTGTTGTGCCACAGGAATTAGGTATGGATGCAGTGGAAAATCAAGTTGCCGAACATCCATGGGAAGAGGGAATCGAAGGATTTCGTCGTGATTTTTATAGTCGTATTTGGATGACTTATCGCAGAGAATTTCCCACAATGAATGGTACAAATTATACTTCGGATTGTGGTTGGGGTTGTATGTTGCGTAGCGGTCAAATGTTATTGGCACAAGGTCTTATTTGCCATTTCTTAGGTCGAAGTGAGTAAATCTATATACGATACGTTATTGAAAAATATTTAAAAATAGGGCAAACTTCCACACAGACGCGGATTATATAAATCATAGAAGCATATCCACAGCTGATTAGAATATCACCATATTTAAAAATATTTTCCATAAACGGCCTATATAATTATTTTTAATATACATAACCTTTTCTTCAAAAATTTCCTATCTCAGAACTTTTTTCAATAATAGCCCAATGAAATTCAAAAGGGGTGTTTTTGAAATTGTTCGGAGATAGAGCAATTTTGAAAAGAATGTTGGGATAGGCCCTATGCTCCAATAGGAGTTGAGGAAGCTGATGATGATGATGCTGAGATGGCGTTCTTCGAACAAATTCTAAGTTAGTCCATCTTCCACTCATCCATCCATATAAAACTACATATTAAAAAAAATAAGTTAAATAAGTATTAAAATAAATTGCATCTTTGCAGGTTGGCGCTACGACGCAGACACCCAATTGCATTCTACTTATGAGGATAATATTCATAAAAAAATTATTAAATGGTTTGGTGATAGCTCATCAAAAAGTAGTCCCTTCTCCATACATGCACTAGTGAGTTTGGGCGAGGAGATGGGCAAAAAGCCAGGTGATTGGTACGGGCCAGCATCGGTTTCATATCTTTTAAAGTAAATATTTACAAATTAAAATGCATATTTATTTAAATTCTTTTTCGTAAACTATTTTGCAGACAAGCTCTAAAAACGGCCGCTCAAGAAAATGCTGATTTCGATAACATAACTGTCTATGTGGCAAAGGATTGTACAAGTAAGAAAGTACTTTTTTGATGGGATTAGTTACTTCTAGATACTTCTGTCAAGTCCGGTTCCTTTTTCAAACCGACTATTTTTCAAAAAGCTAACTTCTACCAAACCGATTAATTTTTCGAGACGGATTACGTTTTCTAAACCTATAACTCTTTCTAAACCAGTTACGTTTTATCAAACCAATTCACTTTCCAGACCGTTTAATTTTTCCAAACCGGTTACTTATTGCAAACGGATTACTTGTTAGAGACCGGATACTTTTTTGGTACAGGTTGGTTTTTTGTTGCAGGTTTTGTTTTTTGGTATCGATTACGCGAAGCGAATGATTTTTCCAAACCTTCTAGCTTTTCCGAATCGATCACTTTTTAAAGACTTTTCGGTACAAATTACTTTAATACCGAAAACAAAGCTTAGCGTTATCCCAAAGAGATTTCAAACTGATGGTGTTGAATCAACAAAATTTATTCCGAAATTATCCCAAACTACCCCAAAAACGGAAGTTTTGTGTTCTAGTGGATGCTGGAAACAGTATCAAAGAATTTTCTTTTCTCCTTATTTGGGGAGATCCCACTTCAAGTTCTACTGGGTATGTAAATATTGAACTTAAAGTTCAAATAAAAATAGGTACATTGTATGTTGATAACAATAAGTACATGTATGTAATATGTAGATAACAATATAAAACGATTGATCAAATAGATAAGGAATAAATAACAAACAAACTGAAATGTAATAGGTTGTGTAAGATACCGTACCCTCTCCGTAATTAAAGCATTAGTTATTGATAATAAGTAATTATAGATAAGCATAAATACACTTACACTTACATTAATTACAATTACCAAATTCTCTAGTTTATATGCAAGACGTTGAAAAAGAGTGTCTTATACCGGAACCCTCACCAAAGAAGCATGTACCCTGGCAAACAACACGTCGCACTGAAACGCCTAAAACACAAAAACAACAATGGAAATCTGTTATTATATTAATTCCATTACGTTTGGGTACAGAAAAATTAAATCCCATTTATGCGCATTGCCTAAAATTGTTACTGAGTACAGAATATTGTATTGGTATAATCGGTGGGCGGCCAAAACATTCGCTTTATTTTGTTGGATTTCAAGGTAGATCAAGTTTGGCATTCGAAATTATTTATTGTATTGCCTTAATTGGTGTATTTTGTATTTCTTTTAGAGGATAAGTTGATACACTTGGATCCACATTACTGCCAAGAGATGGTCGATGTTAATCAGGATAGTTTCTCCTTAAATTCTTTTCATTGTAAATCGCCACGTAAATTGAAAACAACAAAAATGGATCCAAGTTGTTGTATTGGTTTCTACTGTGCGACAAAAACCGATTTTGACAATTTTATGGAAAGTGTACAACTTGTAAGTATCATTATACCCATTTTACTATTTTTTTTTATTTTTGATATTTTTTATAACTGTTTTATTTTTTCTTTCACAGTATCTTCATCCAATGCGTAGCTCTGCTGGTACAGTTGATAAAATTGCTAACACAACGCAGACAAGCGGACAGTGTGAAGGCACTCAAAATGCTGAAATGAATTATCCACTTTTTACATTTTCGCGCGGTCAATGCCTTGAACAAGAATGGAATTCCATTAATGAAACACTTTATAAACCGTTACAACAGCAAGTTATACAAATGAAACAAGAACTCGATTTATATAATAATAGCGTGACACAAAGTGTTAATGCAAATGAGGATGATGACGAAGAAACTGAGGAATTTGTATTGCTTTAAAAATATTTCGAATAACTTTTTTTTTGATATTCGTTGAAATCTGTTGGGGAGTTCAATGCCAAATAGTCAGATGATTGGAATCGACCTTTTCCGATTTGAAGACATTGTTGTGGAGAGTTTTATTTTATCATAAAACAAACCTCTACATTTATTTCCTTTCTTAAAGTATATTTTTTAATAGGAAGTTTATTTAAAATTTTTATAATCTTTTGTTTGCGAACTCCAAAATGAAACAATTTCTAAATACGCATAAATTTTTGAATTTTCGCCAAAAAAATGTTTAATTTTCTTTCTATTCAAGTTAAAAAATTTCTCAATTTTGAAAACTAAGCAAGAAAAATTATAATTGGTCTAAAATGTTAAGTCGACTTAAGCGATTTTTGCTAATTTATAAAGTAAACTCCCCAACAAAATTCAATCAAATCAGAAGGGGTCCATTCCAACCAGTTGACTTGGATCGACCCTACTAAAACTTAATTTCAAATTCATCCACACATTTATGTAGTTTCATTAGGGCTATTTATACCGGCTCGTTCTCTTAGTATTGAACTGCGCGTTCATAAGCCTCCTAAATGTGTATGCAACTCCGTTATATTTACAAGTTGTAAACAGTTACGCGGTATTTATAAGTTTTTATGAGTACCATTTTTTGTTTTTGTTATTTACAAACATATACAAAAGAGTGCATTGTGTAAATTAGTTGTTTATCTCTTATACCGGCATGCATACATTAGGGTGATTCATTTTCGGACCATTTTTCACTTGGCTTAAGTTTCTTTAGTCCTCATATGGTACTCTGAGCTTTGACTCCTGTGCGTCGCCCCTTAACTGCATACAATCAGGACTAAAACTCGGTTGTGATCTCTTTCGTTGTTGGTTTTCAAATTCAAGGGTGGGTTTGAAAAACAAATCATTCAATTGATTTTTTAGGGACCACCCTAATGCACTTCTTTGTTTATAAGGCAAGCACCTGTTATGAGTATGCATGTTGTACAAAACCCCGAAAAAAGAAGCAAAACTTTTAAAACTTGCATACATATATTTTAACTTATTAATAACCAACACAACGAATAATGTTCCCCTAACTACCATTAACTGTATCCATCCTACGAATGTAACGCCGATGTATCTCAAATTTAAAGACTTACTTTTTTTGCATATTTTGTAGCACCTTCATTTTTGCATCTACATACAATTATACATACAGTGTGACCTGTTTGCAAACGCATTTAATTCACTTGATTAAAAAACTTGAGACTTTGGCGGTTATTGATAAAAACCACAGATATGTACATGCATGCAATACAATGTCTCATCTTCCATACAAAAAAAAAAAAAAAAAATATTTGCTTCTTCATCAGAATTACAACGGAGTCGATTGTTGAACTCTCAAACATTTCCTAACTGAAAGTGCTTTGCTATTGTTACTGATCGACTTGTGCTAAAACAATTGAAACAGAAATCGTAGTCGAAAGTTGATGGAAATCGGAAGCTTCGAAATTTCAGAGTCAGAATCGAAGCTCATTATAGCAGGATTTGTCTAAAAAGCGAGAAACAGAATCAGTCCGCCATAACGTCAGTTGCGTGACGTACGTCAATTTTAGAGCAAATTCTATTTTGACGTATCCGTCGTATCTGGCGTAACTCATACAAACACCCACAGTCTACTTTGCTGTCAGTTATTTCGACGTACTGACGGACTGATTCTGTTGAACGCTAAAGAATCATCGAGTAAAAATGAATGTGCAATTAAACAGTTAAACCAATTTTTTATTAATTTTTTTCCGATTTATCATAGCTGGCGATTTGTTTTTCGGATTTAGGGCGGATTTTTAACGTCAAAGTTCACTGTCAGTTTAACATTCAGTTCATTAGTTGAAATCTGATTAACTATTGGTAATTTAATCATTATAACCTGATTACATAATTTATCGAGTTAAGATTAATTGGCATGTTCGATTAATCGCACATCCTAGTTCAAATAAAGGCCGTTTTCATAAAAATCTCTCATCCGTTTACCGGCCTTAATTGCCGTCTTTTGTACGGTTAGCTGTCATACTAATCGCCGATCAACGCTAACCAGCTTTTATAAAAGCGATCCTTAGGGCCACTTGCATAAAAGCCGATAACGACTAATCGGTGATTAACTTGACAGCTAACCATACAAAATACGTCAATTAAACTCCGGTTGCAGTTAAAAGTATTGTGCTCACTGAAAACTACCATTTACTTGTTAGTAAAATTTTGTGATCAAATTAATTTTTTAGTTGTATTTGCTTTATTTTAGTGTAGTAATAATGTGTAAACGCTATATATAATTCCACGTTTTACTGTCAATGGGTCGTCATATATCATCAGTCAGTCATATCATAATTTTTACAATATTACTCATGATTACATAAATTACCAGTATTTTGTAGCTAAAGCCCGCTTTTTTGCACTGATAAAACGGGCCTTAGACGACAAAACCACTTCATCCTTAAGCTTTCTGGTAGGCCGCTATATCCACTTTATATTGGGGAAATTCTAATGATTTGGGTATCTAATGAAAACAAATTTTTGTCTCCATTCTAATTTTAAAACTCGATGAGGAGAAGGAAACTGCCACATCCATTTTCTTTGGGAGTTGCCTCACAAACAATCTATAGAAGAAAACCTTTCGATAACTGGGGGGTTCTGCTGTATCACAAAGCTTAAAGCGTTCAGCAGAATCACTCCGTCAGTACGTGGAAACAACTAACAGCAAAGTAGACTGCGGGTGTTTGTACGCGCAGATACGTCAAAATAGAATTTGATCTAAAATTGACGTACGTCACGTACATTACGTATTGACGAGCTGATTCTGCTGAACGCTTAAGTCAATGCTTTCAAATTAGATACAATTATTTTCAAATATGAAAGAAATTGTATTCGCTTCACAATGCAAAGCATCATATTCCACTTCCGAATTAAAAATAGCGGCGCTGATTCCACTTCCGAATATAAATTAAATTGTTAACGATTTCGGTAAAGAATCGCTTCTTCCTGTAAAAAAGATCAAGAGAAAATTAAATTGTTCAATCTGTCTAATGTACGTAAATTAGTTTTGTTTTATGTCTACTTATTATCATGATATCGTTACACATCATCATCGTTTAGACTGTAATTATTTTATTGTTAAATTTAGTATACAAGTACATAACATTTACATTTCAATTTATACATATACTATTTAAAACAAAAAAAAAACATTTGGTGTCTCCTATATTAACATCATGATATAAAATATCAAACACATTTGCATAATTAAATTGTTTAATGTATTTTTTATTTAAGAATTATATTAGTATACAGAAATATTATTTTACTATATAAAAAGTACTGTCATATACGTAAAAATATTTATAACATAAAAAATGGCGCTTAATGATGAATAAATAATAAAATAAATGGAATAAATAATTAATGAGAACAAAACTGAAGAAATATAACATGAAATTTTTGTTGGGAATGATATTTATTAACGGCAAGACAAGGATAAGACGAAGGATTTTTCATCTGTTTTGTAACCAGTGTTACCAAATAATGTAAGCCGAGAAATACAATTTGACTAGAAATCTAAAATGCTACTTTGGACCTGGAAAATATGCAAGTTAAAAAAAGTGTTCCTCAACTATGTAGAGAGCATAGAGTAGAGCAGAGTGTTAACTTGACTTTGGCTCTGCTATAATAAATTTAAAAAAAATCGAGTATGCTACATACAATTTATGTTCTACTTAATTTTTCTTTTCGTTTTCTTCGCAGTAATTTAGCAAGATTTTCGCGTGCAGTCACCGCCTTTTCTGGATTAAGTTTTAATGCTTTTTGATAATATTCAATTGCTTCATGCAATTTATCCCAACGATGATAGAGCACACCCAAATTGGTATGAAACAATAAATTGTATGGTTCTTTTTCAATAATTTGCTTATAAAGCGCTTCTGCTTCAACATAACGTTGAAGTTTTCCCAAAACATTAGCACGTATAAATAAAATATTGGTTTCATTCGGCAAATGATTTAGGGCTTCAGTTGAAAGCCTTATAGCATCTTCATATAAACCACGATTATCCAACATTGTCAGAATATTGGCCCATGCTTTAGGTTGAAGTGGTTGTAATGAAACTGCTTCTTGCCAATGTTGCATTGCTTCGGTATGCATTTTCATATCGAGATAAAGATTACCCAAATTATAGTGACAAATAGCATAATTTTTACGATATTTCAAAGCATTTTTATAGCTCTGCAATGCTAGATGAGTGTCTTTACGTGCTGCTTGAACGATGCCCAAATTCATCCATGCAGTAGCGAAATCAGGTAAAACTGTTAACGAAGCTTGTATATACTTTTCAGCATTATCCAAATCGCCCATTTCGCGATATAAATTACCTAAATTCATTAAAGCTGCTTCGTATTGCGGATATAGTTCGATGGCTTTATGATAGTGTATGAGTGCCTTATGGCGTTCATATCTATCGGTGGCCAAGCGTGCTATATTGTAGTGTACCTGAAATTGAAAAAAAAATATATATTTTAAATACTGAGCAAAACAAAAGTAATTTTATTTTTTATCGTGATACAATTATTTAGAGTAGCGAAAAAAGTACTGTACATAATTTTTAGCGGTCAGTCATTGCTAGTTTAGGTTTTCGTAGACTGATCTTAATTTTCCTTTAAAACTGTCAACCCATTGAACTGACTTTTTTTTGGGAATTTAAGATCTAGGTGTGCGATATGTAACTTCAACAGATTTTTGTTTCGCCATTTGCGAAGTAAAGTTTAAACAGTTCAAAAAAAGTCCAAAATTATCCTGAAATGATCCCAAACAAAGTCACAAGTTGTACCCAAAAACAATGCCAAAATTTCCCAAAAAAGTCATTCAATATTTCCCAAAAATAAATAAAAATACCTGAAAAGGTAAACAAATTATTTCGAAAAAATCCCGAAAAGGCTTCGTAGTGATCCGGACATGGTCCTGAAGTGATCCCCCGAATACAACTTTTAAAGAATTTTATTCGGCATCCCTAAAAGCCATTTTATCACAATAAAAAATAGGACGATTTTGAATCAATTCGGAAATAGAGCGTTATTAAAAAAATTGATATTTTGTATTGTGGTTTGGATGCCCCTGCGGGTTAGGGGTTTAGAATATGCCCGAGGTAGGCTACCGGTCGTAAGAGGCAGACTAATATGTACATAGGTAATGGCGTGCTAACTCGATGGTGGATCTACGGATGCCTCTCACCTCTCATCACCAATCTTCTCCTTCCTCACGGATGGAGGGATGACATGACCTAGAAGGTTCCACTGGTCATACCAAATCGCTACCACGACAGTCGGGCAGTACCGCAGCGTACCGGGTTCATATCCGACCAAGGACTGTCAACTTCGGCATCACTCCCCAAAGCCTTAGGAGAGTGTTTTCTGTTAGCAATAGCCACCATGGAAATTTTAAAGCAAAAATGAGATTCTTTCAAGGATCATTTAGTAAATGGCGAAAAGACGCCGAAAAGTCCGAAAATTATTCTGAAAGTCCTAAAACTATCCCGAAAACAGCCCTTAAATGATACAATACAAAAATATTTCACCTTTGCATTAGTCGGACACACTTTCAATGCCGACGAGAACAATCGATCTTCTGACAGCCACTCCAAAGCACGTTCACGCGTGCGTAGCAGCAAGCATGCGAATAGCAGCATTAATAGCCATTTGAATATTGACATTAACCATGGTTTCAAATTTGAATTCTGCACGTAAGATATTGCCTGCGCAACCAGGAAACAGAATCCAATCGAAGGCACATACAAAACACGTTCAGCTATAACGAATCCTACTTTTATTATACCAGAAGCAGGCAGAAATGGTATCACCATCAGAGCCAAACCAAATATGGGCGCAAAATGTTGTCGACTATTAATAAATGCGACAATTTTCAATGAGTACATAGCCAATACTGCTTGTAAACGTAAATCCCAAATGTTGTTTATTAATTCAATGCATCCTAGAGCCCAATCAAAACTAAGCCAACTGGGACATAGTAGTATCCACCAGTTAATAACGTACAAATAATTTTGTGAAAAGGCGCGTGTCAAAGGGTTTTCATTAAATGCAATTGGGTTATCCATTGTCTTGAATTGCGGATGCTGAAAGTCGTGTAGCCACAAACGTAGCATAACCAATGTAATGCAAGCAACAGCAAATGCAATATTTCTAACTGAAAAAATGAGTTTCAATTGTGTACGCCAAGGATGTAGATACGTTTGTGCACGTGTATAATCGATGAAAACGCATGCCAATGGTATAGTGATTGCCGTTTCCTTGAAAAGCATACCCACAGCGGTTAGTAGTAATATCAATAAATCGGTGATGAATCCTAAATGCTCTCTTGAAAATGTTAGTAAAAGCGCCAACAAATACAGCAAACAAAAGAGTAACTCAGCTCTGCCAACAACACCACAAACGGCTTCCGTATGCACAGGATGTATGGCAAAGAGTGCAGCAGCCATGGTGGCCACTCGGGTACGGTCGATGTACTCAAATTCGAATTTTCGCAAAAACCACCACAGGAGTAATGTGTTCATGCAATGTAGTACTAAATTTAAAATTTTCATATGTTTAGCGTCTAAAGCTAGTTGTCCATATTCGTAATGAAAGAGGAGTATTGTTAGTGGCCTATATGATTTGTGTGAGTCCTTGCTGAGTAGCGGCATACCCCAAAAATCGTTGCTAAAGATCGATGTCCAGTTTGTGGGTAGTGTTGTCACATCTGGGTTCTTCAAAATTGCTACTTTATCATCAAATACAAATGTGCCATTCAGCGCATGATAATAGGAGCCCAAGCACAAGAGAATGAGCACACACTGGCAGAGTAGTGTCATAGCGGTAGAATTGTTGTCGACCACATCCTGTGTGTCTTCGTTTTCTGGTTCATTTTCCACTTTGCACTTCATTTTTATATAGTTTTAACGTTATTCAACTTTTTTTCTTGTACTCAAGGATTTCTTATAGCATTTTGTATATTTTTGCAGAATTTGCTCGCTAAGTTTTTTGTTTATTTCAGTGACGGGCAAAAAGGTTTATTCCATTATCGATCACATATAATAGTCGATAATAACCATCACGTGACCCAACAGGAATAAGAACAGCCACTCAAGGTAAATGAAGCAAGGATCAAAAAGTGTCAAATTTCATCGACTTTATCGAGATTCGGTTGCTTATTTCGATAAATCCGATAGAAATGGTCAAAATTTGACCTAATGATAACCAGGGGGGTCACTCTGTATTGCCAAGCGAAAGAAAATTTTTTCGCATTTGCCTTAGCGGCACTATGTAACTCAACTATCGCAACGGAAATTGACTATTGTATTGAATATTGTATTTCAACTCATTTGCCGAAAATTACAATCCACAGTTCAATTGTCGTGTGATTATTTTGCACTACGCACAGCTGTAAATGGTAATTTCAACTACTTTTATTTTTAAGAAAATGGGCGAATTCTACCAGAAAAAGACAGAAGCCTTCTTGACTCTTCTTTTATTATTACTCTACAGGTGTTTAAATCATCACGGTCATGCATTTTCTTCCGGTGGCTTTTTGTCCTGGTAGAAGATTCTTGCAGGGAAGGTGAAACCACATGCAAATTTGCCAATGTAAATGTACTATAAGAAATAAAAAAATGGTAATATGGCATCCATACAAATTTCACATCGAACAAACCTTTACAGCTGATCAGCTGTTTTTGTGTTTATATTTTACAGGACCTCAATTTCACAGCATTGAAATTGCTGCATTTAAAATTGCTGGATTTGTATTAATTAATTTCTGCAATGTCAGAGGATATATTATTTGATTTTTTGCATGCTGAAATTGTAAACTACTGTGTAAATGACAATAACAAAGTAAGTGCAATATTTATTAGTATTTTTATAAATTTATAGATAACTTCCTTATTTTAGTCGAAGGAAAACGATTTTTCCGCTTTGGAATATATTGGTTTCAACACTGGCTATCGTCTCATCGAACGTTTGACGCGCGATGTGCCACGCTTCAAGGATGAATTGGAAACAATGAAATTTATATGTACAGACTTTTGGACACTCATCTATAAAAAGCAAGTTGATAACTTACGAACCAATAATCATGGCATGTACGTGGTGCAAGATAAAGCATTCCGATTTCTAACACGAATATCAACGGGTGCAAAGCAATTGGAACATGCACCTAAGGTGTGCTAATTTTTTTTAAATAATCCTACAGGTCCTTCATTCTCTAACTGTGAGTTTTGAAATGTATACTTTTTTCCCATATATTTTAAATGGTGAAAAAGTGAAAATTTCAAAACTCACTGTTGGAGAATCCAGGCCCAGCTGAAAACATTTCGGTCATTCCATGTCAAATGGTTGGAATCGATCCCTTCCGATTTGAATGAAATTTTGTGGAGAGCTTCTAGGGGTCTTAAAATTATTCGAAACTTCGATTGTCGTTTTTTTTATACTGAAAATTAAACGTTGCTATGCGAATAATCGATGAACTACGATTGTTCAAAAATTCGATAATGCACGATTATTCGAATGCTTGCAGTTTAAAAATAAAGAAAATTAGACATGTGGGATTTTTTGCTTCCTGTAAAAAAAGTACACCTGGCAAGTATTCGAATAATTGAGGAGACACAAATATTCGATAAATCGATCACCATCGTATATTTTACTACGCACGATTATTCGGAGAAGCTACCAAAATCGAATATTCGACCACGCACGATTACTCGAACACAGCCTTATTCAGTTTATATTCAGAAAGATACAATTTATATTCAGAAAATTCCAATTAATATTCAGAAATTTCATTTCATATTCAGAAAATTAAAATTAATATTCAGCAAATTACAATTGATATTCAAAAAATTAAAATTGATATCCAGAAAACCAAAATGTATATGAAAAAATTTCAAATGCGGAGTACAAAGGTATTTTCTGATTATGAATTGTAACTTTCTGAATATGAATTGATGTTTTCTGAATATTAATTTAAAAAAAAACGAAAAGAGGTATAAAAAATTTCAGTATTAGAAAACTTTTGACTTTTCAATATCGTAAAAATTAAAGTTCGAGCCCGGAAATTATCGAAAAAATCGAATACAAACATTTGTTCGAATAATCGAACATGCACTATTATTCGAATATATAACACAGCCCCACAAAAAAGGTTTGGGATGATCGGATCACCCTTTCTCTACGTATTTTTGTCCAGCACGTCTGGATTTTTTCGAACCTCAAAAAATTCGTATACCACTAAACATTTGACATGTTTTTTGAGGTTAGAAAAAAAAAAAACAGACGTGCTGGACCAAAACGGGCTGTGTAATCGACACTACGCTTTTGCTGTAGCTGTAGTTTTTATGTATTTTTCAAAAAATGATTTTTCCAAAAAAAAAAACGTTGTACGGGCTTGAGAGTCATGGTAAAATACTTAGAAAACTTTTAATTTTTCAATATCGTAAAAGGTAAAGTTCGCCGTTAAATTTTCAAAAACATAAATTTTTCAACTTTGGCCAATCTTTTTTTTTTTTTTTGAAAATTTTCCTTTTAGTCGGGTTAAGATAGTCACACACAATACTCGATTTTGAGAACTGAAAAATGTGTTATAATTGTGAAATGTGAAAAAATATTGACGTTACTTGTTAAAAGAAAACCTTCCTAAAATTACATTTTATCGTTAGATCATTGCTGGCCAAAAAAGTTTCATAGTATTTAAAAAAATATTAGGGGTCTTCTCTAAATTTTTTTCATAAAAAACACAGGAAATTTACACACTTTTGTCAAAATTGGGAAATTTTCTTTCAAAATTTTTTCCTGAAACATCACAATGCATGTGTTTCTTGTTCTTGCATTTTGCAATTTTGACATTTCATGACATTTTGTGTTTTTCATGGAAAAAATTTAGAGAGAATACCCCTATTGTGCTGCATTATATTGAAAAATTTACTTTACAAAACAATAAGAAAAATTGTTTTTGAACTTGCACCACTCTTAAAAAGCAATTTTTAAAATTTTATTCATTGACAAAACTTTCTTTTATGATTTTTAAAAATTAAAAATGTTCTATTTGTATTTAAAAAAACTTTTAATATTTGTTTTGCACTATATTAAAAAAGAAGCTTCATAAAATAGGAAAAAAGTAAAATTTTTTTTGCTTTTATAATAAAAGAAAACCCCGCAAAATTTCATTCAGAACGGAAAGAGCTGATTTTAACCACTCGATTTCACATGGAAATGATACTTTGAATTAGGCTCTTGTGGCCGTAATAAATACATAATGATGATGATGATGATGATGATGATGATTTAACATTGTAATATAATTAATATATTTTTCTTGCAGTTCGTATTTTTTACTTGTGGTCTGGTGCGTGGCGCGCTTACAAATTTAGGTATACACAGTACTGTGACTGCCGAGGTTCAAACAATTCCTGCATGTAAATTCCACATAGAGATAAATAGAAATTAGCAACTTTTTTAAGTTAAAAAATGAAAGGTGAATAAAAATAATTTTTTTTAAGTATACACATTACGAATAATCAATTTATTATTTTCTACACAAGAACACGATAGTGATTTTTCTTTTAAATTTTTCTATTATGTTTTTGCATTTAAAAAACAAAAAATAAAAAATCACACTAACTTATTCTCTTGTAAAATGCAATAATGTCCACTTCGCCTATGTTTAGCGTATTCTTAAGTGCCCATTTTTCTTCTTCTGGAAATTGCGGTTCAAGTGGAAAGGGATCTGTAACTAAACCCGTTTCTGCACGCGGTCCAATAATTATTAAACTATTTCCCTTATACATTTGTAGATAGTCATTAAATGCTATACGATTATTAAAATAACAAAACATAAGCGTAAAATTCCAAGTTTTCAAATTACAACACTTTTGTAGGTAATCTGCTTGCGCTGCCGCTTCCCCCTTCAAATCGTCTATATAATTAAGTTTAATAAATTTTTTGATTGCATATTTGCTCTCCCACCAGCTACGATCCACTTCGATGCCATGCACAGACACGCCTATTTAATGAAGATAAGCAATGTGTAAAGAATTACAATATCGAAGATTAACTCGTTTTCTTTTAGCACCCACCAATACTCTCCTGCATTATCCTTTCAAGTAAACCATTGCCACAGCCAACACTTAATATATGTTTTATTTTGTTTGCGCTGAGTAGAGAAGCAAATTTTTTTAATTCCTGCTCGGTAGGCCAAATCCACATAAATATACGCCGTTTGTCCAGTTCAAGTGTGCGTCCAAGTTTGAGCCATTTCTGCCAATCTCTTTCAGTTTCATCATTGCTCAAATATTCGTTTGTTGATGTGTAAATCGCTTCAGTAATGTCCATCTCTTCTGTCCTAATACTTGTGTAGTGCAATTTTTTCTGCTAATACAGATTTCTACATTCGAGAGATTCAGAGTGCGTTATGAATATGTTGAAGGCTCAAAGATAATAAAGTGAAGAAAGAAAAAGCCATATGGTCCTACTCATGGTCAATGCCAAAATTCTGTCTGCATGTGCGTTTACAATTGCCGCATAGTAGCCTGTCAGCTTACGCTGCTTATCGAGGCGATGGCAAACAGCCAAACTATTCTGTGTTTTTTTATAACACTGTACAACAGAATGTAAAAAAAAAATTTACATTTTTCTTTGATAGCCGCCGATGATTTCAACAAGGCCTTTGATTTTCGAAATTGGTTTTATGACAAACGGAAACTCCTCGCATAAATTTACTCAAATCGCAAGGGGTCTATTTCTATTCCAACCAAGAGCGTACAAGTCATCGCCCTATTTCCTTCGATATTCGGTTCGATATATGTATAAAGAAGCGATAACAATGTAGAACTTGTCCAATTTATATGAATACTTGCGAGCCTGGCAGAAAAATGCACTCTCTTGCATCCGAAAAAATATACCATTTCCCTGCTCCTTAACCGTTTCCTTTACTATGCTCCATTTTCTTCTTTCTCCTCCTATTCCTCTTTCATATCGTATATTTTTTTTCTCCTTATTCCTCTTTATACTCAATTACAGTCCCTATCCATATAACTGTCCGTATTTCTATCTATATACCTATCCTATCCCTATCCTTCCATCATTACTTCAAGACCCTTCCTCTCTTTTTCTTTAGGGGTTAGAGATTAATCTCATTTAATTCTTCATGAAGTTGAAAAATTCCATTTTTATAGGTGTCACGCCCCCGACACGCTTTCCCCCCCATTTTTTCTGGAGTTGTCAAAGATTAATCTTATTTAACTCTTCAACCATTTTCAATATTCTACGATGAATACTTTCAGAAATATGCAAAACTAAACAATCTAATTTTTATCGGAGGTGCCACGCACACTCAGGCCCGGTTTTTCAGTGCAGGTTTAAACTTCGGTGCGAGTTTAAACGCCCAATTTGTATGGGATAAACTCTATTCAACTTTGTCTGTGGTTTAAACTTGCACTGAAAAACCGGGCCTTAATCCATTGGCCCGGAATCCCAACCATCCAAAAAGTTCGCACAGACGATTTTTATATATAAAGATGTATAAGGTTATCTGACTCGGTTTTACCACATCATTTCAGAAAGTTTCACCCCTATTGTGAGTACGGAGCGCAGAAGATAAGTGTGTACTAAGCGATTAGCGATCATCGTACAATTGTAATTTTTGTTTGATCAAGTTACACAATACCAAAGAAAATAGGACCGACTTAATCGAATTAATTTTTTTCTACTGTAAATGAGAACAGAGACAGAATAGCTCAATCTCATGATGCTTTAAAAAATGACATTTCCATACACATTTTCAAATCGGAACCGAAACCTCGGCTATCTAAGGAAGACACATCGATGGTTGAGTGGAAGATAACCTTACTTCAAGAACATTTTTCAAAAACACTATTTGAAAATATGATTACAAAATGCTCTTTCTCAGTTTTTTTACCAACCCGCCTATTTTAAAATTTGGTTCAAAAACGTCCTTTTTTCAGATAAAAATAACATTGAATTTTCAGATAGCTCATTCTGAGATAGGGTATTCTTGAAGCAAATTTTGATAGCGGACGTTATTGAAAAAGGTATTTTAAATAAGGGGTTCATCAAACAAATTCTGAATTTAGAGTTTGTTTGGAAATAGTGTCATCTTCCATTTAGCCATCTAAATTCTTTTTGACGGTCTAAAAATATTTATTAATATGATTTAATACATTACATGTAATAACTTTCACAAAACTGTATTATAAGAAATTAAGTGGCTTAACCTTACCAAAGTTACATTCAATGAAACTCTTATATTCTGTTAGGGACTGCTTTTGAATCAACAGTCACAGACTCATTATAATCACCCTCCCCCTACCGTTGACTGTAATGTGGCTCAGGAAAATAAATTGCAATCCCTGCTCTGCATTCCAGCTGCCTTTTGATTATTGTTATAAAGTTATACTTTCAAATATCTTGATATTCATAGGTATATTTAAAGTTTTTACGCCAATGCATCTCACTGAAATTTGATGTGGTTAGCATGACACGCTTTTCCATTGTTGACGGCGTCATTTCAATACTGTTGACAGTATTTACAGTGCCTTGTGTCGCTACAGCAGTGCTATCTTCCTTTTCACTCTCACTTTCATAAACACTTCCATCATCCTCGCAGTCTGTTGCCAAAATCTTTCGATACATTTTTATGGGATCATATTTCTTTTTGACTTTTTTCTGTACAATTGCAGACTGTTCACTTGCGCTACTGATTACTGACACATTTTGATGCTGCGTCTCTGTTATTATTGGCGCAAATGCAAATGCATTAGTGTCGCCGCAGTCTGTTTGTATATGCTCAACAATATTTGCCTCAAACAAAGGCTGGGTATGCAGAGTTAAGATAGTGGGAACTTTCATTGGTTCCACATTTCCAATACATTTTATAACGGCACTATTGTCTACAGTCTTTGGCTCAATGGTTTGTTGGGTTTGTGTAAGCTCTGCTTGTGTGGTTTCAACAACTTCAAATTCACTCTCTTCGTTTATGCTGTTAGGCTGCGTTAGCTCAACACAATCTTCAAAACTTTGTCCGGGATGTATTGTTCGTATATGACGTAGCATATTATCCTTGCGCACAATTGTAGCATCACATTCCTTACAATGGTATTTGATTGTATCTGCAAAGAATTTGGGAATCAGGAACTTATTATATATTAATAATCCAAAAGATGAATAGCATTATCTAAATAAATTTAAACAAAACATTTTGGTCGTTATGTCAAGCCCTAACCGCCAAACAGGCTTAAGAAAAGTAAAAAGCTAACAAAATTTTTCAGTAGCACGCAATAGGTATATTTCATGGGCATTTCCTTTACCTTGATGAAGTTTGAAATGACGTTGCAAACCTGCTTCATCACAAAATTTCCGCACACATATACTACATATAAAATAATCAGTCTTTGTATGTTTGTTTAGATGCAATTTCAATGTATAGTTTCGTTGAAAACGTTTATCACAGTATTGGCATGCATATTTCTTATCTGAAACAGAATATGTACTAAATTAAAAATGAAATTAAAAAAATAGCATAGGTCTAGACGTTTACCAAAATGTTTTTGCATATGTTGCTTCAGTGTAGATTTTAAAGCATAACTTTTCTGGCACACAGTGCATTTGAAGGGCAGCTCCTTATCGTCGTGCCACTTACGCGTGTGTGCAACCAAAGAGTCATTGCTACGAAACTCCTTGTGGCATGATGTACATTTAAATGTTGGTGCGCGATGATGTTTCTCATGCTTCCTTAGTACCATACGGTTTGTAAAAGTTTTGTTGCAATGTTTGCAATTGTATGCATTTTCGTTATGCGTCTCAAGGTGGTATTTGAGATGAGAGCTGGTGGAAAAGGCCTACGCATAGAAAACAAACGTAATAAACTTAATATAACTCCATATTTTATACATAGTTCAAAAAAACCTACTAGGGAAGGTCAATTTGTATAGATGCAAAAAAATCACACAAGTGACAAGGAAAATCGTATCCTAGGGATCAAAATAAGATACTTTGCCGAAGAAAGCATACCTCTAAAACAAATTCTGATGTCTGGACTTTTGTTTTTGAACGTCGAAGTTTGAAAAATCCTACGTTTACCCATTTAGAGCGCCCCAATCCAGTTTTAATTTACCTGCCAACTTCGGAGGGCCGACCCACCCATGGCAGTGACACACTCCTTGAAATCTCCTGGTGGTCTCGCCATAGAACCATTCTAAAGAGAAAAATAAACTCCAAAAAGAACATGATTTTTTCGAAATGTTTGTACGGGGAACTCCTCAGGACGGTTTCAGTGGGTGTGCCACTGGCATGGGCGGGTCGGCCTTCCAAAGTAAGTGGGGGTCGATCATACATTTGGACTCGATTGGGGCACTCTAAATGGGTCAACATAGGACTTTTGCAAACTTTGACGGTCAAAGTCAAAATTTAAAAGTGGGGACATAAAAATCCGCAAGCATACCTCCTTCCTTCAGCAAAGTAGAATACGATTTTCCTTTACACTTGGGCGATTTTGAAAACGAGCCGCCCCAATATCTACCTTGGCACATTGCTGGCACTTATATTTCTTCTCAGCATCACTGCCACACGCCAAGTGGTAATATTGTTGTGAACGACTGGTAAACTTTCTGCAGCAGCGCGTACAAAAGTAGTGCTGGCTGGTGTGTGTGTCATTTTGTATTTGTAAAATGTGCAATGGCATCATTGCAGTTTTTCTGCCTTTCTTTTTTACAGCTTTTTTTTCAACATTATTTGCAGCTGCGATGATATCACTTTCATTTCTAGCCTCCGTGCTAATGTTTATAAGTGCAC
Source organism: Campiglossa producta (assembly GCA_964058755.1). Taxonomy (NCBI): domain Eukaryota; kingdom Metazoa; phylum Arthropoda; class Insecta; order Diptera; family Tephritidae; genus Campiglossa; species Campiglossa producta. The sequence goes on along the minus strand of CAXKVI010000001.1, from coordinate 12,943,707 downwards.
TATTTTCAATATTGTTTGGGGCTTCCTGGCCACATTCCATGCATTCATCATCAGCAAGCAGGCAACGGCGACATTTGCGATGCCCACAACTGTCGGTGACCAATCGATTGGTTTTGTTGTTGCTCAGGATTCCACAACGTGGACAAACACTGTTTCCATTTGTAGCGCTCATTTTAATTTATATAAATTAATTTACATGCTAAAATGCTGAGACAGATTCATTTTAATACAAAACCACTTGCAAAAAACCTTACCGTGAACAGCTGTTTTGTTTACGTTGCAGCCAGTGTTCGGACTTTGATAGATACACTGTTGTATTTTTACGTCTTTTACAGGGTATTAGTACACTTACACCGCACCAAATTTGGCCAATTCAAATGAGCGTTTTCGACACCTTTTACATTGGCAAATTTGCATTTGGTTTCACCTTCCCTGCAAGAATCTTCTACCAGGACAAAAGGCCACCGAAAGAAAATCCTCTAGCGTGATGTTTTAAACACCTGTAGAGTAGAGAAGAGTCAAGAAGGCTTCCGTCTTTCCTGGTAGAATTGGCCCATTTTCTTAAAAATTGTTGAAAGTGTTATTTACAGCTGTGCATACCGAGTAATAGTACATTTACACCGCACCAATTTGACAAATTCAAATGAGTCAGTTCGACACCGTTTACATTGGCAAGTTTGCCTTTGGCTTAACCTGCCCTGCAAGAATCTTCTACCCGGACAAAAAGCCACCGAAAGAAAATGCATTAGAGTAATAATAAAGAAGAGTCAAGAAGGCTTCTGTCTTTTCCTGGTAAAATTAACCCATTTAAATAAAAAAAAAAAACTAGTTGAAATTGTTATTTACAGCTGTGCATAGTGAAAAAGTTATCACACGGCAATTACCCATTTAGTTCCTGCTGGACAAAGCGGGCTACTCACCTGCCAAGAAATGCCTCAAGAAAAAAACGAGCATATTGTGACGAATTCGATGATTCCTTGATTATTTTCCCTGAGTTCGATCACTGTACGTTAAATAAAACACTCCGATTCTGTTTAATAAGTAGTACGCTTTATTCAGTACTAAAAACCGTAGTACAATATCGCGGGTTAATTTACTGTTCAGTACTTCACTGTACAACACTTCAAAATAAACTGACTGATTGCGTTGTCTTTGCGCGGTTTATATACCCTAGCAAACAGCAGCTTCACAACCTAGAAATGTCTACACCTTTCTGGTTTATTCGTGCAACAGTGTTCTCGAAGCGTTTATCTATCGTCATCTCCTCTTTGTGCCACATTCTCAAACACGCGAGCTGCCTCTCCCTCTCTCGCTCTCACGTCATGTATCTAAACAGCTGTAGTTGTGGTAGTGACGCTAGTGATAGAAATACGCTAGAGTTGGGAGATGAGCGATTCTTGAGAACATTCGCCACACTGCCCTCCATCTAAGTCTGATCGTCCCGATCAGACACATTTCCCGATCCAAACGTTGCTAGCCTCTCCAGGTGAACCACCTTCATTTCGTTTCGTGGTCTTCCAGCAGCCTGTATGCGGTAAACAACGTCGTTGATCCGTTTCATAACTCTGTACGGTCCTTCCCAGTTGCACTGAACTTTGGGAGACACACTTTTCCTCCGTTGTGGCCTGTTAAGGAATACTAAATCTCCTTCCAGAAATCCTTCTGTTTCCATTGCTTTGTCGTACCTGGTTTTCATGTTTTTGCTTATAGTTCTGGGGAATGGACCAGCTTCATCCAGGGTAATCCTCTCAACCGGTGCATCTGAGTTGCTTTGCCTCCTTCGACCATGACTCGTGGACCTCAGCACCTTTGCTCTGATGCACTCATCGCATTTGGCAATCCACTCCTTTACCGACTGACCGTAACCAACCCAATAAAATGTCTGCTTAATCCTCTCCAAGGTCTTCTTGACTCCTAGATGACCTCCGCTTGGATCGTTATGCATTTCGCTAAGAACATCAGACACCCGCTTCCTTGGAACAACTATAAGCTTCCGAGCGCATTGACCATCCTCACTCTCCCATATTCGATGCAAACAACCGGATACCATTCGTAAACTGTTCCATTGTGCCCAATATGACTTGGCAACTGGACTCGCCGCTGACATTTCTTTTCTTGCTGGTCGTTTGTTTCGCTCAAGCCCTCGGATCACACATGCCAGATCTGAATCTTCCTGTTGACTTCTCCAAATATTCTCAAGTAGGCATTTGTCTATCGAAGCCATTGGTCGAGGAGGTACCTTTGCATTTCGAGTGTCCTTGTGCTTCATCTCTAATGAAACTCCTTTGGCGTAATACCCAATGTTATGTCCAAAGATCAGAGGTACTTCTTGGCCATTGTATCTCATAACTCTATTTCTCAGGTTCATGTGAATGTCTCTCACAGCCAAGAAGTCGACGCCAATGATGACTTCGTCCACAATATCTGCCACTAAGAAGTTGTGGTATGTAGTCGCATTCCCAATCGCAACTTTGCACCGCACTTCTCCATGAACCAGCTTACTTTCACCAGTTACTGTCCGCAACTTTGCATCCTGCAATGGTCGTACTCTCTTTTGGACCAAGTCACTTCTAATGATGGAATGAGATGCGCCAGTATCCACAGTGAATAACCGCTCTTTTCCGTCCAAGAAACCTCTAACAGTAACAGTACTTGCTTTCCCTCCGACCTGCGACACAGAAACTATAGGGCATTCATCTTGGTCATCTCCTCCAGCGTTACCCTTACGTCCACAAGCATTGCCGAAGTCTCTGGAGCCGATGTTGCAATGACGCACGATATGGCCAGATTTTCCGCACTTGAAGCATTTAATGGCTGCTTCATTTTTCCGTTGCTTTCCGTTCAATGCTTCTAGTATTGCGTCCACCCACTCTGGTCGTTCTACTTCCACATTGTGAACCTTCTTATCTGGTTTACATAAAAGCGAGGCTGTCTCTTGTAATAAAGCCTGTGATACCGTCTCTGCGAATGTACTTTTGGGGTTTGCATATGCGGCTCGCTTCGTGTCTACATCCATTATTCCATTTATGAATCTTTGGATCTTTACCCTCTCGATGTATTCCACGGGGGCATCTGCGTTCGCCAAATGAGCTAACCTCTCAATGTCCCATGCAAATTCCTGCAATGTCTCGTTAGCCTTCTGGAAGCGATTCTGTAGCTCCATTTGAAATATCTGCCTCCTATGCTCGCTACCGTAATGCCTCTCAACTGCACCCATCAATGCCTCATAGCTGTTCCTTTCACCTTCTGGAATAATTTCAAGGATTTCCGCTGCCGGTCCTTTCAATGCTAAGAATAGCGCAGAGACTTTGTCCTCAGCGCTCCAGCTATTCACCGATGCAGTCTTCTCAAATTGTAGCTTAAAGACCTGGAAAGGAACAGAACCGTCAAATGATGGGGTTTTTACCTTGGGTGCGCTTGTTAAAACCACTGGACGATTCAGCTGCAACTCTTGGATACGTCCTCTCTCAGCGCATTGACTTCAGCGTCCATTTTATCTTGGAGCTCTGCAATCTTAGCATCTTGTGCTTCCAACTGCGAAATGATAAATGACCGCTGTTCCTCCATTTGAGCGGAGATCTGTGATGACACCTGTTCCAGTCTAGATGTCATGCAAGTTTTCTGTTCTTCCAACTGAGACGCCATGTGTGTCTTCTGTTCCTCCAACTTTGATGCCATGCGTGACTCTTGTTGTTCCAACGCAGATGTCATGTGTGTCTTCTGTTCCTCCAACTGAGATGCCATGCTTGATGTTATGTTGTTTGACATCTGAGCCAAGGCAGCCAATAAAGAGTTTGTGTCCACATTTACCACTGAATCCGTAGAGTCATTTTGCTCTTCTATTTTCGTCGCTCCCTCTTCCGAAAGTTGAAAAACATGATTGTCAACGTTGATTCCTTCCGCTTCCATAGCCTCGAGTAGACGTGATTGTAGCTCTGGCTTATTGCCTGTTGTTACCAATCCACGTTTCTCCAACTCGTTTTTGAGTTGCTGGATCTTCAATTCATTAAACTTTTCCATATCCTTGCAATGTCCTTGTTACCTTTACAATGTCCTTGTTATCCTTGCAATATCCTTGTTATCCTTGCAATGTCCTTGTTTATTTAACAATACCGCTTCTGACACCAATTGTGACGAATTCGATGATTCCTTGATTATTTTCCCTGAGTTCGATCACTGTACGTTAAATAAAACACTCCGATTCTGTTTAATAAGTAGTACGCTTTATTCAGTACTAAAAACCGTAGTGTAATGGAGTGTGGTTGCTAAGTGACCTTGCTCAATCCCGACTCTTGCGTCCTCGTTCGTGCACTCTGGGCAACGGGAGCTACCTAGGCTCGCGGCAGAAAGAGAGGGAGCCCCGGTGGGGCCACTCTGACATACTTGGTTTAAGGGCTCACCGAGGTTTTTGCGCAGCGTCTGTTCACCATGAGGTGCGGCTGCAAGCGGGCGTCTGTCTTGAAGCAAGCGGCTCGCTATATAAATGTGTAAATATTTTCCAAAAACCCCGAAACGGGTTGTGCGCTGGGTTTGGGACCCGCCACGTAAAAAATTTAGTCCAATGAAAAATAAATTAAAGCCTCGGATGAGAACCCCCTTTAATGTTGACGACCCGGCAAAACGAATAAGGCATAATGATTTGGATATTAGGGCATGTACCGGGAATGTCCGGACCCTTTCAAGGGACGGTACCGCTGCCCGACTGGTTGATGTCCTCGTTAACGCAAAGGCTGACATCACCGCCCTGCAGGAAATGCGATGGACGGGACAAGGAAAGACCACCATCGGACCTTGTGACGTATACTACAGTGGCCAGACACGCGGCAAAGCGCGTGGTGTAGGATTCGTGGTGGGAAAGAGACTTCGCCGCCAAGTACTAGCGTTCACCCCCGTGGACGAGCGTCTCGCTGCGATCCGCATCAAAGCGAAATTTTTCAACATAACATTTATCTGCGCCTATGCGCCGACTGAGGAGACGGACGACGCAGAGAAGGACTCCTTCTACGATAAACTTGAACAGACTTATGATCGCTGCCCCCAACATGATATCAAAATCGTGCTCGGCGACTTTAATGCGAAGGTGGGCAAGGAAGGAGTCTTTGGTCCAACAGTTGGAAAATTTAGTCTCCATGATATAACATCCCCCAACGGCACTAGGTTGATTGATTTCGCTGCTGCTCGCAATATGGTCATCAGTAGTACCAGGTTCCAGCATAAACGAATACACCAAGCCACATGGCTGTCTCCTGATCAAAGAACAAGAAACCAGATTGATCATGTCATGATCGACGGCAGACATAGCTCCACCGTTCTGGACGTGCGTACCCTTCGTGGTCCCAATATCGACTCGGACCATTATCTTGTTGCAGCCAAGATACGCACACGCCTCTGTGTAGCAAAGAAAGTGCGCACAGTAACGGAAGGAAAGTTTGACGTCGAGAAGCTGCGCACGATACAGACAGCTGACAATTTCTCCACTCGACTCTCACACCTGCTATCGGAGAGCAATCCTCGACCTAACGATGCAACCGAGCAATGGAAGCATATCTCTCACTCATTACGTACCGCCGCTGAGGCCACTATAGGGTTCCAGCGAGCCCGCAAAAACAACTGGTACGATGAGGAATGCAGCACTGCCTCGGACAAAAAGGACGCTGCCTACAGGGAGACGTTGCGAACGGGCGCAACCCGCAGTGTATGGCAACGCTATCGTGAGGCAAAGAAGGAAGAGAGACGCCTTTTCAGAAAAAAGAAACGTGAGGCCGAAAGGCGTGAGTGTGAGGAGCTTGAGATGCTGGCTGACAGGAATGATGCCCGAAAATTCTATGAAAAGATCCGGCGGATGACGGAAGGTTTTAAGACCGGGGCAAGTTCCTGTAAGGACAATAATGGCGACCTGGTAACCGACGTACAGAGTGTACTTAAATTATGGAGGGAGCACTTCTCCTCACTGCTAAATTGCGAGGGAGACGTCGAACCCGATACCCCAATCCCTGACGATGGAAAAGTCGTCCCACCACCTGACTATGATGAAGTGAGGATAGCTATATCCCGGCTGAAAAACAACAAAGCGCCTGGAAAAGACGGACTGCCCGCCGAGCTGTTCAAACACGGAGGCGAAGAGCTGGTAAAAAGCATGCATCAGCTCTTATGCAGAATATGGTCAGACGAGTGCATGCCTCCAGATTGGAATTTAAGTGTGCTCTGCCCAATCCACAAGAAAGGCGATCCCGCTAACCGCACCAACTACCGCGGAATCAGCCTTCTTAATATCGCGTATAAGGTTCTTTCTAGCGTATTGTGTGAAAGACTGAAGCCCATCGTAGACAAGCTGATTGGACCTTATCAGTGTGGCTTTAGACCTGGTAAGTCTACCATCGACCAGATTTTCACGATACGCCAAATCCTGGAGAAGACCCATGATAAAAGAATCGACACACACCATCTCTTTGTCGATTTCAAAGCCGCTTTTGACAGCGCAAAAAGGAGTTGCCTGTATGCCGCCATGTCTGAATTTGACTTCCCTGCAAAGCTTATACGGCTTTGCCAAATGACGTTGAGCAATACTAACAGCTCCGTCAGAGTCGGGAAGGACCTCTCTGAGCCATTTGAAACCAAACGAGGCTTCAGACAGGGCGACTCCCTTTCGTGCGATTTCTTCAACCTGATGCTGGAGAAGATAATTCGAGCAGCAGAGCTAAACCGCAATGGTACAATCTTTTACAAGAGCGTGCAATTGCTGGCGTATGCCGATGATATTGATATCATTGGCCTTAACAACCGCGCCGTAAGCGCTGCCTTCTCTGGACTGGATAAAGAAGCGAAAAAAGTGGGTCTTGCGGTCAACGAGGACAAGACGAAGTATTTGCTGTCATCAAAGAAAGAATCGGCGCACCTGCGCCTTGGCAGCCACGTCACTGTTGATAGTTACAAATTTGAAACTGTGAGGGACTTCGTCTATTTGGGAACCAGCATTAACACCGAAAATAATATCAGTCTAGAAATCCAACGGAGAATCACTCTTGCGAACAAGTGCTACTTTGGACTGAGTAGGCAATTGAGAAGTAAAGTCCTCTCTCGAAGAACAAAGATCGCGCTCTATAAGTCTCTCATCATACCTGTCCTGATGTATGGCTCAGACTCATGGACAATGTCAAGAGAAGATGAGATGGCCCTTGGAGTATTTGAGAGAAAAGTTCTCCGTAAGATTTATGGTCCTTCCCGTGATGCCGACGGCGAGTATCGAAGGAGATTTAACGATGAGCTGTACGAGCTTTACGCAGATCTGACCATAGTCCAGCGAATTAAAGCCCAAAGGCTCCGCTGGCTGGGTCACGTCATGCGAATGGACAAAGAAGCTCCAGCCCAGAAGGTTTTCCAATCGTCACCCGAATTCGGCAGCAGAGGAAGGGGGAGGCCTCGACTGAGATGGAAACAACAGGTGGAGGATGACTTGAACTCCCTTGGGGTTTCCAATTGGCGTCAGTTATCGCTAAAAAGGAATGACTGGCGTGCTTTGATAGGCGACGGCCAAAATCGCTTAGGCGGTTAAGCGCCAATAAATGATGATGAAAAACCGTAGTACAATATCGCGGGTTAATTTACTGTTCAGTACTTCACTGTACAACACTTCAAAATAAACTGACTGATTGCGTTGTCTTTGCGCGGTTTATATACCCTAGCAAACAGCAGCTTCACAACCTAGAAATGTCTACACCTTTCTGGTTTATTCGTGCAACAGTGTTCTCGAAGCGTTTATCTATCGTCATCTCCTCTTTGTGCCACATTCTCAAACACGCGAGCTGCCTCTCCCTCTCTCGCTCTCACGTCATGTATCTAAACAGCTGTAGTTGTGGTAGTGACGCTAGTGATAGAAATACGCTAGAGTTGGGAGATGAGCGATTCTTGAGAACATTCGCCACAATATATTTCTTATACCTGGTCAAGAAATTTTGACGTTTACGGCATTTTCCATTTTATTGAAGATTACTATTATAAAAATGTATAAAACATGTGTAGCGAAGTATATACTCGTCCTTGCCGTGAATTTGAACGCTTACCTCAAGAAATATATACGAGCATATTTATTTCTTGAGGTAAACCGGCGTTGCCAACTATCGAAAATTGTAGTATTTTTTTCTTATGAGCTGAGTATTGGCTCAAAAAACATTGACGTGTGAAAACAGTTCTTGATCATTTCGTGAGCTTTTTTTGTATGGAGTTTGACATTTCTTGCCAGGTGAGTAGCCCGCTTTAACGTGGAACACCCGCCGGGTTGCTGTGGATTGTGGAACTGTAGATTGTATTTTTCGGTAAATAAGGTCAAATGTGATGGAATTCCTGTAGAGTAATAATAAGGAAGAGCCAAGAAGGCTTCTGTCTTTTCCTGGTAGAATTTGCATATTTTCTTAAAAAAAATTAGTTGAAATTGTTATTTACAGCAGTGCATAGTGAAAAAGTTATCACACGTTAAAAAGCGCCAAATTTGGCGCGGTGTAAATGTACTATTATTTGCTTGGACGCACATACATACATATGTAGTTCCGGTTAGATAATGGCCGGAATACGACCCAAGTCAGCTATTTGGAACGCTCTTATTATGTTGCTGTAGTGATCATTACAATTCATTCATAAGAGGCAACGTAAGCCATTCAGAAATTACAGTTTTACTAACAAATATTAAAAAATGACAAAAGTGTTTTTTGGACAAATCATACATACAAAATCTTTGTATGAGTTCGAGATTTTTACAAATGGATTTATTGTGGTTGATGAAGCTGGGATTGTAAGTTGATCGTTGTTTCCATTACACGTATGTATGTAAAATTTACATTGTAAATATGTAGATAGTAGAAAATATGCACAACCTAGGGATGACAAAAAAGGGTGTTTAAGAGAACCGATGCTTCAATTCGGTGTTCGCGGTAAAAAGCATATTTTTATATTAGTTTACATCGTGGGCAAGACATTTTGGCCATGCTGCCATTTTCAAAATGGCCGCTAATATTTTTAACTAATTTTTGAAAAATCAATTTTGGAAGCGTCGCACACTAGGCCGAGCGTGCTCAAAATTCAGTTTTTAAATAATGAGTTTTTCAAAAAAAAAAAAAAAAAAGTAAGGAAAGCTGTCTTCGGCTGTGCCGAAGGCTAAATACCTTTCATGAATAAGCGTCACGATTTTCACTGCTTGATCCCCAGTACAGCCTGTGTGAATTTAACTTTAGCTCATACCGAAATTATCGGAGCTATCGATTATATGGGGACGATGTGTTATATTGGTCCAATCTCATTGATTTTTAACATCGACATTCCACATTCTAAAATAGCAACATTTACGACATTTCACGTTCCTACCGATATAATTACAGGAGTTATCTACCAAAATCCGTTTATCGGAACAATCGATTGTATGGGGGCTATGTGAAATATTTATCCCATTTCAATGATTTTTAACATCGATATTTTACATATAAAAATAGCGATGCTTCCAAAATTTCGCGTTCCTATGTGTTTAATTACAGGACTTATAACCCAAAATCCGCTTATCGGAATAATCGATTGTATGGGAGCTATGTGAAATATTTATGCCATCTCAATGATTTTCAACATCGATATTTCGCATATAAAAATAGCGATACTTCCAAAATTTCACGTTCCTACCTATATAATTACAGGAGTTATCTACCAAAATCCGTTTATCGGAACAATCGATTGTATGGGGGCTATGTGAAATATTTATCCAATCTCGATGATTTTCAACATCGATATTTCACATATAAAAATAGCAATACGTCCAAAATTTCACGTTCCTACGTGTTTAATTACAGGAGTTATAGCCCAAAATCCGTTTATCGGAATAATCGGTTGTATGGGAGCTATATGTTATATTGGTCCGATCTTGCTGGTTCCGACAAATGATTCCTATATTGGAAAATGGTGGCCGCATACCAAATTTCAGCCAAATATCTCAAAAACTGAGGGACTAGTTTGCGTTCAAACAGACAGACAGACAGACAGACAGACAGACGGACAGACGGACAGACGGACATGGCTATATCAACTCATCTCGTCATCCTGATCATTTCGGTATACTTATTGATGGGTCTATCTCTTCTTCTTCTGATATTTACAAACATCGGACCAAAGTTATAATACCATTTCATGTTCATGAAAGGTATAAAAACGCAGTATTATTCCCTATAAAATTCTACTCTCCTGGTCGAATTTTCACCTTTCTATCGTTTTTCTGTACACAAACATGGCAAATTTACCAAAAAATATGGTCCTTTGTGACAAAGAATCCGATTTCAGAACCAAAAGCAAAGTGCGCATTTAAAAAAAAAAAGTGAGTTTAAAAATTGCATTGCATTTTTAGTTAAAAAAAAGCTTAAGTGTTACACATCTACAAATCATGTATAGGCATAACGATTCTTATTCAAAAAATTTGATTTCAGAATTTACAGAATTTAAAGAAAAAAAACATATGTCATCAATGAGTTAATGGGTTAATATAAGACACATTGGCTTTTTTTGTACAGACATATTAATTGTGATTTAAATAATTTGGTTACAGTTCTTAAAAAAAATGGTCACCAATGGGTTAATTCATGACCGTTAAGATTCCAAAGATTACTCGTTTTAGTGTAGGTACAACCAATATGATGTAAATATTTCGATCTAAGAATTAATTGAAAAATTGAGGTCATAAATGGGTTAATGCGTGGTCGTTAAAGGGTTACAATTCTTGGGACTTACTATTTTAGTATCGATATACCCATTCTGATTCAAGAAAATTAAATTGGAAACTAAAATAAGACATAGGTCACCAACGGGTTAACCCATGACCGTCAATGGGTTAAGATGCTATAGATTAACTGCTTTAGTGCGGATAAAGCGATTCTGATGTAAAAAAGTTGATTAAAGAATTTTGAGCGTTCCCATATACATAAGTCGCCTCAGTGTGCGTCGCTACGCTCATCGAGTAGCAGACCAAAGTAAACTGTGAAATATAGATATCCACCCAGAGAACTCAAAAAGTGATGGCAGCAATCGCGTAGTTGGCCGCAACCCGGTGGCAGCTTCTAAATTCGGTGAGGTTATGGAGAACAGTTCTGTAAACACATACCTATTTACAAGACATGAGCATGAGCATGAGCCAAATAAAAAAAGATCGCGACTTCATAACTGACCCTAAAATATGGCTTCAAGTCCCGAAGCTTTTTGACAATTCCCGGGGTCCCGGCAATTTTCGGGATTATCTTAGATACCGTCCAAAAAGGTCGATAGAGGTATCAAAAGATGCATTTTGACCTCGGTATTTCAACTCAGAAAGGTGTTGTGCACATAAGTACCATGGGACACGCCCCAATTTTGTGATCGGACCAAGTAAAATTGTTGTTTTTTCAACAACTTTTTACTGATTATTAAAATCGAAGTCAAAACGTTTTTTGATACCTTTGCCGACATTTTTTAGTGGTTACGTGGGATTTTGTTTATTCAAATCTCGACATTTTTCGGGATCCCGAATGCCGGGATTTCAATAAAAATAGTGATGAGATTTTGGGACGAAAAAACTACGCAGGAGGACCGGGTTTCGGGATTCCCCGGGCTCGATGTCTTACTTTAAAAGCAAAAAACAATGCTTCACTAGCCGTATCAGTATATATATCGCTTTAATTTCCGATATCGACTGCCAATTAAGTACTGATAATAGTAATTAATTTTTACATTGTTTGATAACTATATTGCCCAAAACTGTCATCGTTTTCGTTTGCAGAAGATTAGATTGGCTCTGTTGTTATCTGCGAATTTGCCTGAAGAACGAGCGCCCTAGTTTAAAATATTTTTCAACAACGCCTTATTACAAAATTTGATCCAAAAACGCCCTATCTCAGAATGAGTTTCAAAAAAGCCCGATCTGAAGGAAATTTCGCTAAGATAGGGTGTTTTTGAAAAATATCAATTTTATTACTAACAAGTAAGGAAGTCTAAGATCGGATAACGCACATCTTGTGATATAAATGAGCCAAGTTTAAAAAAAAAAATTTTTTCAATCAAAAAAAAAAATTGAAATAAAAAAGGGTCGGACTTTTTTTTCGAAAAAAAAAAAATTTATATATCTGGGCTTTTAAACATTTTTTTTATTTCTTTCCGAAAACTACATTTAAAAACAAAAATTAAAAAAAAAATGATCCCAAACGGTCGATTTTTGAAAAAGTTACAGTATTTTTAAAAAACAAAAAAACTTTTTTTTTTAAAAGCTCATATCTTTTTTATATTTGGGGAAAAAAATTCTGAAAAATGTCTTTCGGGGGGTAGAAAAAGATAGCAAATTTTTAGCGAAATCGAAGGGGTGAGGTAAAAAATTTGTCGATTTGGCATGGAATGCCCCATATACATATACCTCGATTATTTTTTGCCGTTACGTAGTACCGTTATGTTTACAAAACTATAAAACCCTTGTACTAGTACTAGAACGCTGGATATAAAAATAGCTTTACAACTTTCATAATACATTCAAGCCTATTCTGGCTCATTTAAAGGTTTAAATAGTTAATTAATTAATTGTGCTTTACTCTGCAAAAACGTAGTTTAACTATCTTAAAGCAAGACAAGCCCAAAAAAGTAGACGGATCTTGTATAAGGCATCTAATTCCGAAGTTTTTTGTCGATCTCGAGATTTCGGAATATTAAAATGCCTATCCTGTCGTCCCGGGATTTTTCCTGATTATTTCAGCACTTAGTATGCATAATCGGAAAGCTAAGACACGGTATTTTATTTCTTAAAAGAGATATGTAAATTAACACCATGGGTCACGCCCCCATTTTGGGATCATACCCGGTAAAATGATTGTTTTTTGAAAATAGCTTTTTACTAAAACATTTTTGGACGTGTTTCAGGAGTTTCGTTGGATTTCAGAATGAAAAAATGGCGCGGGAGGCCTGGGGTTCGCGATCGAGAAAATGCCGCGGGAGACCTGGGATTCGCGGTCGAGATTCCCTGGGCTCGTTGCCTTACTATTAACTAATTTTTGGACGTAGCATAGTCAAAATTAAGTATAAAGATGAAGCTTTTCTGACAGATAGCCCATATAAAATTGTGTCAAAAAGTTGCAACTAAATTTAAGTCATACTTAAATTTGACTACGACTATGCCGTAGAATACACGGTTCGTACCGAGATCCAGCCTTATAGCTAGATTTGTTTGGGATGTGGCACGCCCCCTTAATATATATTTCGAAGTTATTTTTACCTTATGACCATCCCTGGAAGGTTTCCTTATAGATCAGAGCAATCTTAAAAAAACGTAAAATTGTTATTGTTATTAGGTTAGGTTCAAGTGGCTGCCGCAGAGGCACACCTAGGCCAGTATTAAAAGGACCGTTGTGATGCCACCAACACTAGGAAAGTCAGTTCCGGGACCCTGCCATATGGAAAATCCCGGTATTATCGGAATTCTCCACATAGCAGAATCCCGGGACTGACGTTCCTATACCGACACCGTTACTCCTCCTCCTATTGTTATTAAATGAGTACTCAAATTTCTGATAATTTGAATAGATCGCGGATGTGGGACAGGAGAGTGACTTTGCTGCATTGGCTTCGAAAAATGCAAATTATAGAGGCGCGCATGTAGAACGACTAACGCCTGATCAGTTCTTAATGCCGGGTTTTGTCGATTGTCACATTCATGCGCCACAAATGGCACAAATTGGTTTAGGTTTGGATATGCCATTATTGGATTGGTTAAATACGTATACATTTCCATTGGAATCCAAATTTGTTGATGAAAAGTTTGCTATCAAGGTGTACTCCAAAGTTGTGGTAAGTATAGCTAAGTGATACATATCGTTACCTTAATTAACAAGACCCTAATTGACACATTTTTCGAAAATGACTTTTTCACATATTTAAGGATGATACAATAAAATACACACTCACTACAAATTTTTTTCAAGTCCATGTAAAATTTTCTTTATGTCAGTTAGGGCCTTTGTGAATTAAGGTAATGATATGTACATTAGACTGGGCCAAAAATATTTTTTTGTTTGGCCCAGTCTAATGTACCATTTTCTTAATAACTGTATTTTCTTTACTGTTAGGAACATACAATCAAAGCAGGCACCACACTCGCATCGTATTTTGGCACCAATCATAAAGAGAGTACTTTAATTCTAGCAAGAGAGGCACTACGTCAAGGACAGCGTGCATTGGTTGGCAAAGTTTGCTCAAATACTAGTAGTCCGGAATATTATGTGTAGGTGATAGAAATATGGGGTCTATCAGCAGTTCTGTCGGAACTGGAAATTATTTACTGAATGCCGAACAATTGCGTGATTTCTATTGAGTTTCCCGTTGCGGAAGAATTGCTGATAAATCTCATGAATATTTAAACCTCTAAAAATTAATATTATACGACTGATACATTAGCGCAAATTCCGAATTAACTCCGCTTTTGAGAGTTAACTTGAGCATAATCTTCATTATAAACTCCCAAAAATGAAGATTTGAGCAGATTTCAGAAAACGAGCCAATGATTTGACCGCTACTGTCATCGATAAATAAACAAAAATAGCAAGGACAACTACCAAAATTACAATTTTACCGCTACTGGACACTAGAGTCACCAAAAAATAAACAATCCTTAGCGACATCTAGTTTTAAATAGCAACCAAAGCACTAAATGGCGCCGATTGTTAATCTTCAATTTTGTGTGTGTCGTGGTAAAATTTGGATCTGATTAAAAAAGATTTATTGGAGATAATCTCCGTGTGTGTATCCATAGCATTAGGGTCTGAAACTTTTGTTCGCAAAACCAGAACTTTGTTTGAATAAAGTAGTTTCCGAAATAATGAAAAAAATATACTTAAAAACAGAAAAACTTTCAAACATTAAATTTTCAGTTTGCATTTTTAGTTAATTTTTTGTGACAGATTTTGGATTTGTGATAGACGGAAACTTTTCAACAAGATTCATTGAAATCGGAAAGCGTCAATTCTAACCATTTGTCGATTTGACATAGAATGGCCCTTTAGCAGTAATTTCTTCGCCATTGAAAATAAATTTTTGTTAGGCCATTATAATAAGTATTTTTTAAAGCTAGTTGAAGATTTGTTCATGTGTATGTTGTCTTTCCTTAGTGAGACCACAGAAAAATCAGTCGCTGATACCAAGCAATTTGTAGATGAAATAAAAGATTTGAATAGTCACTTAATACAACCAACGATTACACCTAGATTTGCGGTTAGCTGTACCAATGAGTTAATGACTAAGCTTGCTGATATAGCACATGAAAATCGTCTGAATATTCAGGTACATAAGAAATAGGCATATTATGCATTTAAAATTGAAAAACAAAAAACACGAAAACACCCAAGCATTTTTTAACTATCATTTTAGAGTCACATCAGTGAAAATGTTTTTGAAGTTGAACTTGTTAAATCA
Organism: Campiglossa producta; assembly: GCA_964058755.1. Classification (NCBI taxonomy): domain Eukaryota; kingdom Metazoa; phylum Arthropoda; class Insecta; order Diptera; family Tephritidae; genus Campiglossa; species Campiglossa producta. Next base: position 12,928,263 of record CAXKVI010000001.1, on the reverse strand, counting down.
CAGTATAAATGCAGCTATGCTGAGGTGTATGATCAAGCACGCTTATTGACTCCCAAGGTATGTTAAAATGAACTCATTTGTTCGTCTCATGTATAAAGGGTGAGCATTTGCTCAGGCTTGACTTTTTGAGTAAATGATATGTATTCAGCACTATCATGAATTTCATGGGAACAAAGACCTAAGCAAATGCTCGACTTTTAACAGGGTATGAAGCCGATTAAAATAAAGTTCCGGGTTCGGTTTTGTAACGGGTTTCGGTTTCGGTTTCGTTGTTGTTGTTGTTGTCGTTACGGTTTCGTTCTTCAACATTTATTTCGGTTTCGGTTACGGTTTCGTTCTTCCACATTTATTTCGGTTTCGTTCTTCAACATTTATTTCGGTTTCGTTCAACATTTATTTCGGTTTCGTTCTTCAACATTTATTTCGGTTTCAGTTACGGTTTCGTTCTTCAACATTTATTTCGGTTTCGGTTACGGTTTCGTTCTTCAACATTTATTTCGGTTTCGCTCAACATTTATTTCGGTTTCGTTCTTCAACATTTATTTCGGTTTCAGTTACGGTTTCGTTCTTCAACATTTATTTCGGTTTCGGTTACGGTTTCGTTCTTCAACATTTATTTCGGTTTCGGTTACGGTTTCGTTCTTCAACATTTATTTCGGTTTCGGTTACGGTTTCGTTCTTCAACATTTATTTCGGTTTCGGTTACAGTTCCGTCCTTCAACATTTATTTCGGTTTCGGTTACAGTTCCGTCCTTCAACATTTATTTCGGTTTCGGTTACGGTTTCGTTCTTCAACATTTATTTCGGTTTCGGTTACGGTTTCGTTCTTCAACATTTATTTCGGTTTCGGTTACGGTTTCGTTCTTCAACATTTATTTCGGTTTCGGTTACAGTTCCGTCCTTCAACATTTATTTCGGTTTCGGGTACGGTTTCGTTTTTCAACATTTTCTTCGGTTTCGGTTACGGTTTCGTTCTTCCACATTTATTTCGGTTTCGTTCTTCAACATTTATTTCGGTTTCGTTCAACATTTATTTCGGTTTCGTTCTTCAACATTTATTTCGGTTTCGTTCAACATTTATTTCGGTTTCGTTCTTCAACATTTATTTCGGTTTCGTTCAACATTTATTTCGGTTTCGTTCTTCAACATTTATTTCGGTTTCGGTTACGGTTTCGTTCTTCAACATTTATTTCGGTTTCGTTCAACATTTATTTCGGTTTCGTTCTTCAACATTTATTTCGGTTTCAGTTACGGTTTCGTTCTTCAACATTTATTTCGGTTTCGGTTACGGTTTCGTTCTTCAACATTTATTTCGGTTTCGGTTACGGTTTCGTTCTTCAACATTTATTTCGGTTTCGGTTACGGTTTCGTTCTTCAACATTTATTTCGGTTTCGGTTACAGTTCCGTCCTTCAACATTTATTTCGGTTTCGGGTACGGTTTCGTTCTTCAACATTTATTTCGGTTTCGGTTACGGTTTCGTTCCGGTTTTCAAATAAAAACACCAACAAAAAAAAGTTTGCTTCTACAAAACTCAAATATGTACCCAAATGCAAAATAAGTCTGAATTTTTATAACTTTTCTCCGGTGGTCATGATGGATTTTCTCCAATATAGTTATAAATAAGTATTATTATGGAAAAAATTTCTTCAAAATAAATTTAAAAAATTAACTCTACTTTTTCTTTTAGAAATATGTTAACATGGAACATTAATATGAGTGATGATTTCTGAGATGGGCGACTAAATATTTTCTTTCGGACCTAGTCAATTTTTTTCGATGGCTTCATTCGACTATAGTTTAATTTCCTCTCCGGAATTTTGAGATTGAGGTCAAAACGTATCTTTTGTAACGTTGCTAAACCATCTTCCATAAACATTATTCAGCGTAGCCTCTGGTAAAATAAAATATATGTCCACAAAAAGAATACATTAAAAAAATTCTATACAGTTTGGAACCGGTTCCGGCTTTTGAAACTGTTTCGGTTTCGCTCTTTTCAAATAAAAATAACGGTTACGGTTTTCGGTTTGAAAAAATGAATCGGTTACGGTTTCGGTTTGGAAAAAAACTCGGGTTTAATCGGTTACCGTTACGGTTTCGGTTTGGAAAATAAATGGGTTCCGGTTTCGGTTTGGAAAAATGAATCGGTTTTAATCGGTTACGGTCTCGGTTTGGAGAAATGAATCGGTTTAATCGGCTACGGTCTCGGTTTGGAGAAAGGTATCGGTTTTAATCGGTTAGGGCTACGGTTTCGGTTTCAGTCCATTGAATTCGAATGAAAGTGAAATACAGAACATGCCGGAATAAAAATTAAAATAAAACAAAAAAAAAAAAATTAAAAAAATAAACATTTTTTTAAATGAAAACAAAACCAAAGTTAAATAAAATAATATAAAAATTAAATAAAATATAGACAAAAAAAGTAAAAAATAAATAAATGAAGTAAAATAAAAAAGTGAATTAAAAAAAAAAAAAATTTAAGCTTTAAAATTTATCTGCTCGATAAAAAAAATGTTCATACAAACAGTTTGTATGCAGATAAATTTTTAAGTTTACTTGAAAAAATGGCACTTACAAAGTTAAATTTCATACATTTTTTTGCAGACGGTTATGGCGCATGGCGTACATTTGGATGATGCTGAAATAGAACTGTTTCGCGAACGTGGCACTTCGGTAGCACATTGCCCTGCATCAAATACAAATCTTGGTTCGGGGTTTTGTGATGTTTTGCGCCTCATTAAAAACGGTGTCAAAGTTGGCTTAGGAACAGGTATCTTTTATATCGTTCATAAAAACTGAGATTATTTTCACAATGGCTCAATAGTATAATACCTGTACATATTTTGTTTCTCATTAACTAGATGTTTCGGGTGGCAATTCGATGTACATGAAAGATGCCATATTACGTGCACTTGATGTTTCGCATCATCTAGAGTTTGTTAAGAAACAGCATATCAAAGGATGTGGTTCGCTGACTGTACAACAAAATGATTATCGTCCACTCGATTACAAGCAAGCCATGTATTTGGCAACACTAGGTGGCGCTGAGGCATTATCATTGGCAAATGTATGTGGTAATTTTGTGGTGGGTAAAGAATTTGATGCTTTAATTGTGGATACTGCTGTATATCCAATACATAACTATTTTGCCGCTGATGCTGCTGTATATAAAGCACATAAAAGTGCTGAAATGAAACTATTGGAAATGGCACAAAAATTTATTTATGTCGGTGATGATCGTAATATATTAAAGGTTTATGTTAAGGGCAGGCAAATTAAAGAAAATTGTCGTTGTTAGATTTTTTGAAATAAATATTTCTACTTTTTACGTGATGTGTTTGACTTACTCAAATGGCGTTTTAACAATTTTAGCCGCAGAACAAAGTGTTCCCGACGGCTCTTTATGTGGTGTGGTGAGTTTATTGAAATTTTAATTAACCAAAATCGGAAGTGGAATAACGTCTAAAGTTGGTATTACACAAGTACATTTCTTTGTTGATTTTCCATTCGACCGAAATCGTACCACGTGAAGCCAACTTAGACAAGCTATGAACTGTTAACAACAACAACAATAACAACAACCTGTGTGACAAATGATAGTAAATATGCTCAATAGACAGGTAAAAGTAACCCTTCGGATAATTTCCTGGAAAATTACCAGGGGGGTTACTCTGTATTGCGATTCGAAAGAAATTCCTTTCGCATTTCAACAAAAATGTATGTGATTTGACAGCTTGCTAATAGCATTTGCTTTCGCATCGCAATACAGAGTGACCCCCAGGTCGCGTTTCCCAAAAAAGCTGGATAATTTTGTTCAGCGAGGCGACTTTTCTATCCATGTTGAAGCTACTAGTTAGGGTTGAAAGTTATGGAACTATCGAGTTTATCTAATTATTCGTGGGTATTTCGATGCCTACTTTACCCCACAGTCATTTTTGGTATTGCGCTGGTTGGCAGGGTAAATTATTTTGTAACGATACCACTTTTAGTACAGGCAAATTAGGTTTTATCTGGCGATTTTTAGCAGTGCAGATAACTCGGTTTGCATATTGTCTAGAAGGTTAAGTTTAGGCTACAACCCGATTTGAGGAGCACAGGGTGTTGTGGAAAACCCATAAACTTGGAAAGAGGGGTGTAAGAATTTTTTCTTAGATTATATCGAAACTGCAAATTTTTCCGGAAAAAATCGCCCTGTGTCCAGGAAATCGAGTTTCAAACTAAATTTAACCTTATTAACATTATGTAAACCGGTCAAACAAAAAAACCCCAACAAAGTTACAGCAAAACAGGTTATTATTAACAAAAAAAGGAGTTTTCCGCGAAAATTAGCCGTTTCGATGTAAACCAAGAAAAAATCGTACACCCTTATTTTCCAGATTGTGAATTTTTCACAACACCCTGTGTTAAAATTGTTTAAAGCGCTGTTTTATTTACTTAGTTTTTCTTATTTATTTATAATTTTTTTTGTGGTCAAATTATATCAAACTCACATTTTTGTTTAATATTTCTTTAACATATGTGAACTGTTTAAAATTTTCTTGTGATAATAAAAACTTAAACCAATCTATTTAGGGCATACATACGTATTGCAAATTCTAAATACTGTTTCAACGCTCGTACATACATACATATATAGCACATACATATATATGCATTAGCAGCATACTTTAAATTCAATATACTTTAAAGCGAGAGTTTTCTAAGTTATTTAAAAGAGTTGCGCGCTTGAAAAAACTTGTAATTTAAAAAATGCTTTTACGCTAGATTAAAACTGATTGACAAGCGCGCATCCATACCTTCCACGTTTTTTAACTCAAAAAATAGCGATTTTAAAAATAAAGTAGTTGTATATAATATTTGCACAATGAATATTATTTGGATTTCAAAAATCATTATTTGAAATAAGATTAAATAAAAAATAGTAACTATTTAAGGCATCTTCTGAAAAGAGCAATTAAGTAAATAGATCAGACCATTCGTAAAAGATTAATAATTCAATTATATTAATTGGCTCTTATTTTTTTTAGAATCATTATGAAGAATTTCATTCAATCGCAGTTTATTTTAAACAGAAAACAAAGTTCTGCCAAAGCAAAAAAATATTTATTTTATTTTAACTATACCAAAATTTAAAATTCACTTTTCTGTTGTTTTAAAGTTTAGAGAAAATTTTAATTTTGAATTTTGTATAACTTTAGTTCTGCTTTTGGCAAAACTTGGTTTTATGATAAAAGGAATCCGCCCCGCAAAATGCATTCAAATTGGAAGGGGGTCGATTCCAATCATTTAACGATTTGATATGGAATGATCCATATAGGTAAATTAGGGCGATTGAACTAAAAAACTGTTTTTTAGGTCTTACTCCTAAAAAGTTGGTAATTTATAAGAAAATAAAACTTGAAAAAAATAAGGCTGTAACTTAACCCTTAGACATCGGTTTTTAATTTAATTTTCCCATACATTTCATACATTCAGAAAAAGATAGCAAATTTTTAGCGAAATCGAAAGGGGTCAAGTAAAAAATTTGTCGATTTGGCATGGAATGACCCATATGGGTAAAATCAAATTTTTTTTCAAAAGTAAATTTTTTTTTTCTCAAAAAACCTTTACATATTCTTATAGTTGAAGCTTTGAACTTTGTGAAATTATTATAACTATTAAACAAAACCTGAATTGAATTATTTTGGAACGATTTTCCGTCATCCCTTGTCTAGGGTAGTGTTATGTATTTGTTTTATCGATAGCACCAGCATATCGGGCGGATACTCTTTAACAGGGTTGAGTGCAAGAGTGTAAGCATGTTCACCGTGCAAGGGTACATTTTTTTTTGTTGAAACGAAGTCATCAGAAGTTTTAAAGCTCCAGATTTAAAAATATGTTAGTTTCTTGGAAAAAGTTTTAAAAATTGTAAAACAAATTCACTTAAAAAATAATAATTTTTGCCCATGGGAAAATTAAAATCAATGGCGACCTCCAAAGACTAAGTTACAGCGCTTATTTTTTCCAAGGCTTATTTTCTTATCAATTATTAACTTTTTATGGCGTAAGACCTAAAAAACAGAATTTCTTTTATTTGAATCATTCTAATGTATAATGTGAATACGTCTGGTATATAATCAAGTCTGTAATTACTCAAAACTTATAGCTATAGGCATATATTTACTTACGTACATACATACATATGTACATATATAAACATTAGCCATTTAATATGTAACTAGCTTAAGGAAAATTATATTTACTTACGTGTAAAAACTTATGTATGTATGTAAATAAATTTGTTTCATATACATAGCTATTAACTATTTCTATACACTTTTACTACACCTTTAAATTTTTCCTAAGCGGCAGAACTTGTTGATGGTCGAGTGTACTGGAATTTTTATGTGCTAAATAGACTTTGTTGTGTGCTATCATTCTCGAAATCAGTCCATGCATTATTTAACTCCATAAATATTAATCTTGCAATGTTTTCATTGTCGGTACCATTGTGCTGTAATTAATAAAAAGAAAACAGTAAAATCATGGCATTACAAATCGCATAAATTAATTGACTCACTTTATCGGGATGTACAGCAAGACATGCGCGTCTATATGATTTTTTCACATCAGCTGGTGTTATAAGCGTTGACATTTCGCACTTTGTCCATTTAGCGTCATTCCAAAGCACCGTGTGCATTGAGCATAAGAGCGCTCTTATGTTGCTTTTCTTACCCTCAGTCTATAAAATATAGAAATAACCATAAATATGTACGATTTTTCAACTAAACCAAATTTCTCAACAAGCTAAATACACATACCCATTCCATGATTTTTACTTTTTCTGGATCCATTTCTTTGATGAGTTCTTCTTTGCGCATTGCATTTATCGAACGTGGTCCTTGATGCATTGTACTACCAAACTTGTAACCTTGTTCTCCCAATATATCGGCGAAAATGTCGGCATTCTTTGCATGTACACCACCACCAGCACCAGATTGTCCAGTTTTTGGTGTGTCAAAGTGTGCACGGCTATAATCTGGTCTATTTGTTTGAGCATTCGTAGCTGTTTGTGGTGTTGTAGTTGTTTGTGGTGATGGTCGATTTGAAGTTTGACCTGAAGTGGTGGAAGAAGGTGTTGGAGCAGTAGTAAATGTTGCGCCATTGTGATTTGGAGAAGCGGCAGCTTGTTGTGGTGAAGTGGATGTTTTCGCTGAGCTCGTGGTATGTGTTGGGCTGGAGAACTGTGTTGTATATGGACTATTACACATGGGTGTAGCGCCTGTGGATTTACTACCCAATGTATGTGGATTGAAATTGATATTGAGTCCAGAAGCTAGGTTAGCTATGTCAGCGAAAGGATCCTTTGCCTAAAAAATAAAAATATATATGTAAAAACAAATACTAGGGTGAATAAAAAAATTAGTTTTTTTTAAGTATTAACGCCAATTTTATTACTAATTGTTTTTATAAATTTCATATTAAAAAAAAAAAACTTAACATATTCTCAAAGTTGAAGCTTTGAACTGTCCAAAACGATTTACTTTGTACAATTATTATAGCTACTAACGTAATTACAGCCATTTGAAAATTAAGAAATTTTGTGGCGACATTATATGGGTAAAACAAATTTTTGTTTAAATGTATTTTCTTAAAATTTTTAAATATTTTTGTAAATCCCTTTGCACATTCTCAAAATTAAAGCTTTCAGCTTTCCGAACCGATATACATGGTGCAACTATCATAACTAATAAACTTATTGCAGCCATTTGAAAATTACTAAATTTTGTGGTGGTATTATGGGAAAAATTAACTTTTGTTTAAGTGTATTTTCTTAAAATTTTTAAATATTTTTGTAAATCCCTTTGCACATTCTCAAAGTTAAAGCATTCAGCTTTCCAACCCGATTAACAATGAGCGATTATCATAACTATTAAACTAGTTACAGCCATTTGAAAATGACTAAATTTTGTGGTTGTTGTTGTTAACAGCAAAACACTCCCCGAAGGTTTTGGGGAGTGCTGCCGAAGTTGACAGTCCTTGGCCGAATATGACCCCGGTACGCTGCGGTACTCTCTTGTGGTACTGCCCGACTATCGTGGTAGCGATTTGGTATGACCAGTGGAACCTTCTAGGTCATGTCATCCCTCCATCCGTGAGGAAGAAGAAGATGGGTAATGAGAGGTGAGAGAAATCATATCCGTAGATCAACCATCGAGTAGCACGTCATTACCTATGTGCATATTAGTCGCCTCTTACGACCGGTATGCCTACTTCGGGCATATTCTAAACCCCTAACCCGCAGGGGCAAATTTTGTGGTGGCTTACCTGAAATAGTTCAAAATTTAGTCATTTTCAAATGGCTATAATTAGTGTAATACTTATGATACTCTCACAATTTAAGCTCTTTTAGAAAGTTCAAGGCTTCAACTTAAGAATATGTAAACCTTTTCTGAACAAAAAAAAAAAAAAAACCTCTAACTAACAGTGGTAATTTTTTGCAAGGCTTATTTTCTTATCGATTTTTAACTTTTTAGACGATAAGCCGTAGAATAATCAATCATGTATTCTAGGTATTATCCCTTAAAGATTGTAAAATACAATCACCTGTGATTGCAATCAAGGAAAATTCCAATTTTATGTGCTTTTTGTGATTGCAATCAAATTTCATTGTAATATTTATAACTCTGGTATACCTTGAAGGTAATCGTTTATTTCACTTACTTGTTGTGGCGATGGCTCTTTGATGGGATTTGTATTGAATGTAGGTACCGAGCCAAAGAAAGTGCCCGTAGCTGGCGTGGGCGTAGATTTAGGTAGGCCAGAAAAACTCGAACTAATTGTGGGTTGTTTATCATCGAATATTGTTTGGGATTTAGGTAAATTATTGAATTCGACATTGATTTTGGGCGCCGTTGATGCCACAGAGCCGAAGATGTCATCCAAATCAGCAGTTGAAGTGGGTTGTATATTGTTTTCTAAAATTAGATTAGATTTAGGTACAAACTGCATATTAGATTGTTAATTGTCAGCATTTACCAAGTATATCTGGTATCTGCGCTGAGCCTATACCAGATGAGTTATCATCACCGAATGCGCCAAGCAAATCAAAACTAGCATCACTTGTTGGCATAGCTGTGGCTTGTGGATCTTGTGCATGTGTCGGTGCTTGTTGTGGTTGATTCAAATTGAGCAAATCAATTGGTGGTGATGGTTCAGGTAGCACATTATGTATATCATCGTGACGTATTTCAGTTACATCAGGTAAAATGTGCGGTGTATGTGATTGCAAGAGCTTTTCTGGAACTTGTTTTGGAGGTTGCGGTCTTGGCGGTGGTGGCGCAGTACGTTGCACCGAAGTGGGTTTTGTTACTATGTAAATATATTGTAATAAATTGTAATGGAAATTACATAATAAATAAATTTTATATTGGGGCCATTTCATGTCAAATCGTCAAAGATTTGGAATCAACACCTTCAGATTTTAGTGAAGTTTGGTGAGGAGTTTTATTTTATCATAAAACAAAACTCTGGCAAAGCACAAAAACTAAGAAAATGTTTATATAAGCTGACCAAAGTTCAAAATTTAATTTCACTTTTTTATGATAAAACGAAATTCCTTTAAATCAGAAGTGGTCGATTCAAACCATTTGACGACTTAATATGAATTAAGTCCATTAAAATCTTAACATACATAACTGCATATATTACTTTTAACTTCAGCTTACCAAAATTATCTACCATCTCCTCAAATTCCAGCTGAGAACTAAAAAGATGTTGTGCGTTACGTTTTGGTTTGGCTGGTAGCCAGGGCGGATTTCTGCTTGGCGGGCATTCATTGTCGGTGAAAGCTAAAGATAAGGAGACTGAAAAATCTTGCGACACCTGCTCGGCGTCTGGCAAGTCATCCAAATCGTTTGTTGGGAATGTGATTAATGTTTCTTGTTCGGGTATAAAACCAGTGTTTATTTGAAATTGACATATTTTTAAACCCTGTGGACGCACCATGCCTTTCAGAGCATTTCGTGCATGGTAGAGTACAATAATCAGATCTCCACAGACTGTTAAATTTATTGGCAATGTTACCTTGCCAGGTCCAGCTAAATATAGTCTAGAAGTGGAGAACGAAAGTTAGCATTAGAATAATTCTTTTGAATTATTCAAAAATAATTTTCAATTCACCTCATTTTCTCATAATCTTGTAAAGTGCTTAGCAGTAATCGTTCATTGCAGTAAACTTCCATATAAATGCGACATCCATCACGAGCTTTAGTCATGCGCGGCACCGGCTGACAGCACAGCGATACCAAGTTAATATTTTGATAATGTGGTAATAGCGGTGTCGGACGCAAAATATCACCAAAATAATATAAATAACGAAATTCTGATGGTCTCAGATTTATTGGATGACGTTTAACAGCAAAAACTTGTACCGCATCCTCCGGCTCACGTATTAAATTGGCGTACATAAGTAATGCAGCAACTATTGTAGCAGCAGAACAACCACCTGAATCACTTGTTTGTATAATAACAATGGATTTCGGATCGGCAGTTAGAAAACCGTACATATCCTCAACAACAGAAAACATGCCTTGCAGTGTGGGCGAATGAGCTTGCGAGCACGCATAAATTGACCCAACTTCAACGGTGCGTACGGGTGGCGCCAAACGTGGGCAATTATTCTGACCAAAATTATATATGCTGACTTTTTGTGGCGGAAAGCGGCTTTCAATAGACAAACGTACATCTTCGATATTATTTGTTTTATATGCCGATTCAAAACCTTCCGATGGACAAGGCATAACAAGTACACGCGATGTTATATAACTAATATCTAAATCAGTGCGTGCAATTGTTTGTTGCATTGTTTGCATAACTTTTGATGAAGTATCTTTAAGATTCTTGAGAAAACTTCCAGCACCGCCACGTATAGATGAAAATAAACTACTATTTGTCACACCAGCAGCATTCGCAGCAGCTTGTATGTCGGCTGGGTTGTTTAGCTGTGGCTGCGGCTGCTCTTGTTGCTGTTGAGCGCTAGTTATTGTTGGTTGGTTTGACGCAATTGAAGGGTTGTCCATGTAAAATGTAGAATTACCAGCAGCTGGCATACGCATTTTGGATGTTGCAGGAGGCGGCTGTGTTCTATACTCACCACCACTAACATGCGGTGTATTTGTGCCATTTATGGGACTTTTTCTTTGTGGAGATTCGATGGCTTTGCCTTGCAATTCGAGCTCACCTCTAATCGCCCAATTTTTTGTTTCTGAGATAGCAGCCAAACGTTCAAGCACCATTGAAATATTAAAGCGTTGTGCGGGATTTACATTTAGACAGCCTAGGACAAGAAAAATTAAATTATTTGATTAATATAAGTTAACATATGGGTATTGTCAAATCATCACTCCTACCGGAATAAATGAATTTTGTAAGGGATTTGATAAAAGAAATTTTAATTAAAAAATTTTATTCCGAGCCTTATTTTTTACGATTTTGAAAAACTGAAAATTTTCTATTGGGATTTTTTGTGGTAAAATTTCGAATTTGAAAATTTTTTTCTTCGAAAACTCTAGTTTCGAAAAATGTTCGAAATTTGAAATATAAAAAAAACATGTGAAAATATGTAAAACCCGCACAAAACTTTTGAAAAACATATTCAATCCCAAGAAAAAAGTTCGAAAATCTAATTAGAAGTTGGAAAATCTCCAAAATTTTTAATTTAAATTCAAATTTCGTGTAAAAATTACAGCTCGAAATCATGCGCAAGTTAAAGTGTGTCAACCAGTAGGTCAGGAAGCAAAAATACCAAATAAACTTAGAACCAGTGTAAAGGCAAAAACTCGGTTTAAAAGTGGAGATTACTGTCGAAGAATATTTTCGAAAATCACTGCGAAGAAGAGCTTTAAAAGTAAACTAGCATCCAAGAAGCAAGAGGTGTGCTCTGACGAAAAGTAAAAAAAACTGTCATTAAAATAGGAAAAATAATTTTAAAATTTCGAATTTGAGAAAAATTTAAAATACGAAAGAATATCTGAATTTCGTGTGAAATTTGCACAAAACTTGTGAAAAATATTTTCGAAAATCTCAAAAAATTTGAACAAGTATCTAAATTTAAAGTAAATTTTACGCAATATTTGTGGAAATCATTTTCGAAAACCTAAGAAGAAAGTTCAAAAATACTAAAAAGAAGTTCGAAAATCTTAGAAAAGGATGATTGGGTATTTTTGAAATACAGTGATTTCCGAAATACTGAAAAAAATTAATAACTTTAAAAACAGGAAAAAAGTGAAATGTCGAATCCTTTACAAAATTTTCTATGATAAAAAGAAACTCCCTACCAAAATTCATTCAAATAAGAAGGGATCGATTTCAAGCGCTAGACTATTTGACATGGAATGACCCATCTATATATGATTTGGGTGATTTCTTATCAGAAACTAAAATTTTAAGGGGTAGACAACAAAAAAAAATATATTTTTATGTGTACATGTATGCATGACCTCACCTTTGATAATTTCATGAAAACATTGAAAACGCGAATCAGCAGGTATAATATAATTTCCAATAACGATGCGTAATTTCGCTGAGTCTTCGAATGGATGCTTTTGAAAACATAAAGCATATAATATGCAACCCAACGACCAAATGTCCACTTTAATACCAATTTCGAAGTTGGACCAAGTGTCTAACATTTCGGGTGCACGATACATTGGTGTTGTAACGGAGCTTAGCTGATGATTGAAAAATTAATTATTAAATATATACATAAATATTTTTTAAAATAAGTTGCGCGTGAATTTGTACCTGATCCTCTAGTAGATTTCGTTGTTTTGCACCCCAATCGATTGTCGGAGCATATGTCTCCTTGGTTGCTGAACCAAAATCACAAAGTTTCAATTGTTTATCATTGCCAATCAAAAAGTTTTCAATCTGGAAGAATTATAATAGAGATGATGTTTTTTAAAACATATTTTTTTAATTATGGTGATCTCCCTATCAGCTATCCAACATGTTAAAAACAAAATAAAGTGTTTAGCACACACCTTAATATCGCGATGTGTTATAGGTGGCATTTGTGTATGCATATGAGCCACAGCACGCGATGCTTGATAGAAAATGCGTAGCACCATAGCAGGATCAAAAGTAGAATTCAAGCAATCGATAAGCGAACCACCTGCAAAAAAAATTTGAAACCCATTAGCATGTACTATGTTTAAAGTTCACAAATCATTTGTTTAAGTACAACATTACCATTACAAAGTTCAGTTAGTAGCAAATATTCAGCACGCTGTTGTGGGCCAGTTGTTTTATCTATAAATGATGCACCAACAAATGTAACAATGTTTGGATGTCCAGATAGTTGTTTGTGTGTGTTAATTTCATTGATGATGGCATTGCAAGCTTGTTTATCTGTTCCAATGAGACGCTTGAGGGCGTACTCTTTGCCAGTTTGTAAATCTTGTGAAAGATATACAAATGCAAAACCGCCTGCAAGTAGAAAGCAAAATTGATATCATAGTACATAATATAATAGTTAACATGTTTTTTTTACATACGTAAATGCCTAATGCGATAAGAACAATTGCTCTGTATGGTTAATAGTCAGGAACTTCCGATTACAGAGAAAAAACTTGGAGGAGTACAAAAACAAATAAAAAGCTTCCAGCTTCGAATTCGTACTTGCAAAAAAATTTATGTATATCCGGCATGAATGTTCCACAATTTTACCCAGTGTTTCTTACGCGAACGGACAACATTATAATGTGTAGTTAGATCTTACTGGAAATAAGCTACGCGAACATAACATTAACGATAGAGTGGGCCGAAAAACATTTTTTTCATATTAACATTGATATTCTTTTTTAGAATACAAGAAAAATATTCAAGTTTCAGTTGTTGTTGTCGCTGTTGTTGTAACAAAGGGTAACTCAGCCCAACCGTGTACTTTTCCTTAACCTAAATTGTCATCAATGTCTTCAAACGGAAATCCTTGGAAACTAGAGAAATGGGTGTTAGAAGAGTGGGCTCCAAAGAGCATGTGAATAAATGGTTGGTGTTATGAGACGTGCCGCATGCCGGAAATTCAATGGGCACATCGGGTTAGTCTGAATAAGTAGGAGTTTCACCTGTTACAATATCCAGGAAGATGACGTTCCTCTTCAGCTAAGGAGATGTTCGAATTTGCAAAACGGCGTTTACCGGACAGACCTAAAAAGATAGGAGCCAACAGATGTCTAATGGATGTGTTTCAGGGGCAGCATATGAAACTTTGGATCAAACGGCGATGTTGCTAGGTGCCGGATATCATCAAAATGCTTAAGTATGTAGATGCGTCCTTATGGTGCTCAGAGGCAAGCAGTTGCCTGTTAGGATGCTGCTGTTTGTAGTAAACAGCAACTACCTGCTCTTATTCTCTTTAACTTGGAGCATTTTCGTCTCATGGTGGAATGGGGTATAGGAGACATAAGGACACACAACGTTTCTTTGTCTTTGCCCCAAGTGCTGCCAGCTAGCGACTTGAGTATTTTGTGGCAGCTTTTGTTTTTTGGACACAATTACGGCTAAATGGGCAGCAAAAGTGTGCATGGTGTCGAAAGTCGCCCCTAAGATTTTGGTATGGGGAACTATAGGTTGTTTGTGGCCGCCTACGTAGATTTCTAATTCTATGCCAACTTGCGTTATACATAGCGAAGAAAGCCAATGGCTCTACTGCACTGAAATATGCGTGTCTATTTAGAAAAATTTACAATTTTATTGCTTTGTAACGATAAAACATATCCTTTAATGATCATTATCAAATGATATACTCAACTCTCAACTATTTTATAAACTCTCAACTATCCTATGAATAAATGAACGAATTTAAAAAATAATTTGCAATTATTATTGATTTTTCATTGACACGTAAAAGTGCAGCACGTAGGTGGTGGTGATCTGTCTGTTTTTTAGGGGGAGTAAACAACACTTACCTTCTGCAATGACACGTTTCACACGCAACTTATGTCCTGCCACCTCAACAATTTGTCCACAAAAATCGTTTGTAACTATAGATGCTGATGCTGATTCACTGTCCGTACTATTGCTGGCACCATCTGTAGCCATATTGGGATTTGGGGCTGCATTGAAGTAGCCAATCGCTGACTTGAAAAAATCACTCATTTCCTGTTTTGTATAATCCACAACTCCAACCTTTTACTTCAGTTGGCTGCAATGCACAGAGTTTTTTTTCTTAAATAAAGCACTATTAATTTGACCTTTTATTTAATTTGTCCTTTTACAGAGTGTCTAAAATTTTCACTTTTTTTATCTTTTTTCCATCCAACTAGAACAACGAAAAATTACGCATTGACAGTACAACAACAACAAACATCGTAAAATCAAGTTGTTATGGCGTTGCCACAGAATTTGACATGTTTTCTCATTCACAGCTGGGCAGTGGAGATGCCCAACTACAACTCTTTTCTGTGCGGACAGCGGACATATCCACGGTCGGTGATCTAGATCCAAAAAAATATTTTGCAAAAAATGTTATTACATTTTCCGGTAAAGTCCCGTTCGATTTTTCGTTCAATTTCATGTTGATTCTGAAAATTTAGTCGACTTTTGATCAACTCCACATTCAACTTTTGCGCTTGCTTGCGAAATGACATTCGTAAACTTTTGTCAGATTTTGTTGACAAATTTTGTAATAAATTAAATAAATATAAATGAAATTGTTTCTTTTTATGGCGTTGAGTCCGCCTAGGCGATTTTTTACGCATTCAACACCAACACCCAGAGCAAAACATGTTCGTTTATACCATCGAACCATGCGGAAGAATGCGTAAGGTGCTCCGTTAGGACTCCCAGGGCGATACGCTTATCCCCCTAAGGTGTTTCCTTAATACACACTCCCTTGTTGGATTCCGGAAAGACTCCGTACTTACTCCTCGCTCCTATTAGCACTTCTTCTAAAGAGCTGTTCGCTCCTTTTGGAAGCATTGCAATACATAGTAAAGGTCCGATAATTGTTTATTTGCTGGACTAGGTCTCTGTTTCCGTTGTTGTTGATATTGTAAAGAAGCCTAGCCCTGCCCAGAAGTAGTGCTTTTGTTCTAAGCTATCATCCAACGAAACGAGCAGTTTAACAGCCAGTTCATTTGCCCTTTATTTAGAGGAGGATGAACTGCCCGATAAAATTTAAAGTGAGCGTTAAGTTGATGGCTAGTTGAGAAATCCGCCCTAAGAGTAAGCTCCGAGGAGCAGGCGAATAAGTCTGGATAATTAATTTAGTTTTTAATTACCAATCTTATTCTTCCGGAAGAAGGGGTAACATGACCTATGTAGAAGGTTTCACTGGTGATAAATCGCTACGACAGTCGGGACGTACCGCAAGGGAGTACCGGAAATCGGAAATCTCCCCACTCCTTACTGTTTAACTATTTATTCTGTGTGCAAGTACAAATTAAAAACTGTCTTACAATTTTTATTTAAGTTTTTTTTTTGAACGACATAAACAACCGCCAAAAAGATTAAAAAAAAAAATAGATTAATGTAAACGGATAGTCAACTCAATTTGGAATCAACATGCACATGCGACGAAAATTGATCCCAAAATTGAGCAATGTAAGCAGGCCTTAAAAGTGCAGTTTCCTGGTCCCCTCTGAAATTTGAAGCAAAAAATTCAAGTAAGGGCTCAAACGACGCGTATTTACGAGTAGATTGAGAATCCGAAAGCGGAAACTAACTTTTTTTAACCGTTTAAAAATTACAAGCAAAAAACCGCTACCTAATAGTACATTTATACCGCACCAAATTTGGTAAATTTGGCGCTTTTTTCCATACAAATCACATTTTCCAAATTTTGAATTGCATCACATTTGGTCTTATTCGTCGAACAATACAATCCACAGCTTATCCAAATAACAACCCTGCGGGTGTTCCACATTTATAATTGCCCAGCAAGAACCTTAATGGGTAATTAGCGTGTGATAACTTTTGCATTATGAACAGCTGTAAATAACAATTTCGACTAGTTTTTAAAAAAAAAAAATGGACTAATTCTACCAAGAAAAGACAGAAGCCTTGTTGACTCTTCATTTATTATTACTCTACAGCTGTTTAAAACATCACGGTGGTATATTTTCTTTCGGTGGCTTTGTGTTGTGGTAGAAGATTCTTGCAGGGAAAGTGAAGCCAAATGCAAATTTGCCAGTGTAAACAGGTTCGAAATGACTCATTCAAATTCGCCAAATTTGGTGCAGTACTTTCTTTTGAAACAAGTGCGGAATAAAAAACAACAAAAAATTGTTTTGGTAGTGATATATTATATTTCTTTTAGGGGCAAACAACAACATCAAAAGTTATTACCCTGCAAAAATCGAGGGTAATCACTTTGATATCTTAAGAGTACTCTAATTGGAGTATCAGATGTCCTCGTTTTCCACACAAAAATTGTGGTCCAATCAACATTGCGATGTCCCAGGACTGGACCACCTACTCCAACCTTCGCTTTATTTCTGATACTCCAAGGAGTACCTACGGTCAGAGTACTCTGCAAAGTACTCCAAACTCGTTACTCCTTGGATTATCTACCGTAGAGTACTTTCAAAAAATCGGAAAATAAACAAAAAAGGTAAAGAAACTTAGTTTATTTAAATATTCCTCAAATAAATCCAAGTGGCTACATTTTCTCTTCTATTGTAACTAATTTTGCGTTTTATTTTTTGATTTTAATAAACAAATAATTTACTTCATTTCAGTTCAACAACAATTGTGTCGTAATTTATGTAGATAAGGCACGAGCAATTATCGGCTTTCAAATGAATACTATTGGAGTACTCCAATATCACAAATTTGGAACAAACATTTTTGCAGGGAATTGAAAATCTGCCCAACAGCATGGCAGCCCTGTTTAGTAAACATTTTTTGTTGTTGTCAAATTGAGTGATTTACCTCCAGGTATTGGAGTAGCAGAAAATATAAAAATTTGCCAAAAATAGAAAAAATGTCTCATCAAACTGGGATAAAAGGTAAGTAGCTTGGAATTTTGGAAAAAAATCTAAAATCATAAATAATTTATGCATTTATAACACTTTCATATTTAGCCAATGAAAAGCTAACAAAAGTTTTTGGAAAAAGTAAAAATGGAAAGCTGCGTGTGATAAAGGTGTCTATAGAGAATGGTAAGTCCGGTTATTGCGATAAAAAATATTAATGAATGTAGGTACGTATGTGGATATACATGGAGGGTGCGACTGCCAGCAATTGATAATAATTTGTTAAATTTAATTCAATTGCAGAGGAACTTAATTGTACTGCCACTGCAGAGGTGAAAAAAGACTGGGAAAGAGATTATGATAAACTGATTGCACCGTTGATTGAAGAAAGCGTTCCTTGCTATATACTATATCGTTTGGACAGTAAAACTTCGCTTGGCTATGCATGGCTATTAATGAGTTGGGTGCCGGATACGGCGACTATACGACAAAAAATGGTGTATGCATCAACAAAAGCGACACTAAAAAATGAATTCGGTTCGGCACATATCACTGAAGAGCTGCATGCAACAACTAAAGAGGAGACGTCATTCGAAGGCTATGTACGTCATAAACAAGACTATGCAGCACCAGCGCCACTCACAAGCCGTGAAGAAGAATTGGTCCTGTTGCGAAAAAAGGAAATAAACACTGAAATCAATACAGATACACGTCATCAAACGTTGGGTGGTGTGGCTTGTCCAATGTCTGATGCCACTGTTGCCGCTATTAAAGATATGCTTAGTGGCACCTATGATTATCTACAATTTCGTATTGATCTCGATGAGGAGCGTATACATGTATCGAAGGCAGCTGTGGTGCCGCTAAACGAGTTGCCACGGCAAGTACCAACTGAGAATGCACGCTATCATTTATATTTGTTTAAGCACACATACGATGGTGATTATCAAGAATCGTTTGTTTTCATATATTCGATGCCTGGTTATACGTGTTCGGTGCGTGAACGTATGTTATATTCCAGCTGCAAAGCACCATTTTTAGATAATTTGAATGCTTTGGGCGTTAGTGTTGTAAAGAAAGTATGTTGAATTTTTCGATGCTCAAGTACCTATATTGTTAAATGTTTATCTTATTATTATTTTAGTTGGAAATTGACAGTGGCGCAGAATTGACTGAGGATTTTCTAACCGAAGAATTACACCCGAAAAAGTTTGTAAGCAGTAGACCAGCATTTGCAAAACCAAAAGGGCCACCGAATCGTGGTGCAAAGCGTTTGACGCGCCCACAAGAACAATCTTAAGTGCAGTATATGGATATGGCTATAAGCGGCAATCTACACCTCGCGGCAATAATTGGACTAATGCTTTCGTTATTCTTCCCCTAATATTTAACTAGCATTCTATAATAATTCAAGTCTACTTTAGTAAAAAAAAAAACGTTTACAAGTTTACATCTAACAAAAACATATTAATATACATAGTATATACCTAGTTGTTGTTGTAACACTACATATGGACACGCATAACTACATAAGTATTTTAAATATTTTGAAAGTTATTGTATACATACATTTATTGTGCATATTTTTCTGTGAAATTCATTACACTTTATGCCTGTGAAAACTACATAGGTTGAAAATGGAGTATAGTAATCAAATAATAATATAGGATAATATCTTATCACTCAAAGATCGTACATATCTTGCCCATTATTTGTAGGAAATTCAAGGCTCTAAATAACTTTTTCATTTATCTACCCATTAAAAAGATATTAAACCGTTGTAGTATTTAAAACCTGCTTTTCGAAACAATGCATTTTGAATGCCTTCTTTTAGAATTGCCCAACTTTTTGTCATCATACTCCATTTTTATCTAGGGATTAGATTTTTCTTATATATCAGTCCAAAAACAGTGTCCTTTTTAATATAAACTTGTTTGTATTAGAGCTCTTGATATTCGAATTCTCAAACTATTCGAAGAAGGAAGGCAGTAGCCGAATAGTAAAATTCGAATACCAATATTCGAACAATCGTGCTTCGTATAAATGTATGAATATTGAAGATTTTAAACAAAATATAACAAGTACATATGCGAATATTAACATTCGATTTTCAGTAGTTAAAAAAAAATCGACAATCGAAGTTTCGAATAATTTTAAGAGCCTTAGTTTGTATATCGTGTGTTTCTTTGACAGCAATATCATTGATCCATATGCATACCATATAACAGTCATTAAAAGTAAAATAAAATACTTACCGATACAAAATATGTTCAAGTTAAAACCTGGTATTTTTTGTAATCTTAATCCTTGTGTCCCAAAATCATTAAGTTGAAGTTTTCAATTCAGGTCTATTTTTTCTAAAATTGAAATTTTTCTTCACTGGAAGATTACCTTCAAAAATATTTTTCAAAACTCCCTATCTCAGTTTTTTTTTTCCAAAAACGCTCTCTTTCCGAATTTAGTTGAAGACCACCCTATTTCCAAATATTTTTCAGAGATACCTTATTCCGAATTTAATGCAAAAACGCCCTGTATTAGCTGAAAATGTATTGCATATTCTTTAAGATAGGACGTTCCTAAACCAAATTTAAGGGCATTGAAATAGGGCGAATTCTAAGGATAGTTTTGATTTTTTTCTTTAAATACGCTAAACTACAATTCAGCCTCCGATAAAAATTTTCCACTAGTTTCCTTTTTATCAGGAAGTTAGTCTGTTGACCACGCAATATCTCGAGGAAAATTCGATACATTTTCAACAGAGATTTTTGAGTAAATTTCTAAAATAGGGCGTTTCTGAAAAATACCTGTAAATAGGGTGATCAATCTTCAACTCATTCACAAAAACAAAACAGTTAAAAGATTATAGGATATAGAGTTATTTTACACAGTTTATATTTACAAACTTTTATTTAATAGCTTCTAAACTGATTTTTTCGCCTTGAACTTTCACGTCATGATCCTTAAATATACTTGGAGTTTTACTTTCGTCATCTTGTGACTTAAATAGTATAGAAACAATATGTCAAGATAAAGGATTATCATTTGTATACATTCACGCATGCTTACCTTTATTGCCTCGATCACAGCATTATCACGTTCTACACGCCATTTATATTGCCAATAGCGTATCTCTTCCATTGAAGTGCCCGATGCATAGAGTATAGCCAACGAAGCTGCACCAGCTATGCAACCTAACGCCCCACCAAGAACACCGCCAGCAACCATGCCACGTAAACCCAAATTCATTTTAAATGCACTGCCCGTTATTAGGCCGGCACCGATATATTCATATATGGAAGATTTGCCGCGATATACTGAAATGCATGTTATTATGCCGCTGAAAAAAAATTAGTACATATTATTTATTAAGCTGAATTTACGTGTTAGTCTGAACCAAAAAAAATCTTTTTTTTTTTTCATTAAGAAAACTATATATTCGACGTACCATACGAAAACTAACATCAACAATTTTGTGTACGATGAAAACTAACACTTTAGGTAGTACGTTTTCTTATATCGACCCGGCCTAGAGCAATACACTCGGGGTGACCCTGTCTGACATTTGGGCAGGGCCACGCCTCGCTACAACAACAACAACAACAACACCAACATAGTCGTTTTTTTTACAGAATTTTAATTGTTAGTTTTCGTAAAAAAAATTAAAAGGTGTTTGTTTTCGTGCGGCTCTTAGATGGTCTTATGTAAATGCTGGTTATAATTTTATCTTTATAATTTAATCAAAAATTAGAACAGGGCCCTTACTCTGTACTTCTTCTATTCGAAAGTCTGTTCTACTCGAAAGAAAAAATCGATTCTAAAACATATCGGCACCCTGTATGTAGTTCGCTCGGATTCAGTTTAAAAGATATTCGATAACACTGTACAGCAGCCGGCTGGGTATGGGACCAAACCAACTTTTTGAAGAGATTGGGACATAATTAAAAAAAAAAATGTCCTTACTCGTTTTTCGGAGATTAGCTTCCAAAACTCGGTTACTGGCTTTTGAAGTTCGAAGTTGGACCTTTCGAAGATTTGGTTTTCTATTTGTATTGTTTAAAAAGTTTGAATGTAGGCCTTCTTGCTTTTCTTACTTGATTGGTGTAATTTTTCAATTTCAAATCCGAAGTGATGAGAATGGAGTTCGAACGTTCAACGGGTACTACTCGAAAATTTCTTACAGAGTGCGAATCACTCGAAAAAGAAGAAATTTTCTAACGACTAGAAGTACAGACGCAATGGTAGAGTTATACAAATTAATATGAAGTTCGTAACTTTCAGGACACTTTTCTTATCTAGCCTCTAATTTTAAAGTAGTCGATAAAACTATACATTTATCGGCCACTTAAGGCTGATTTACACGGGTCGATTTTCTGGTTGATTTTTGTCGTTCCACGGCTTTCTACCTTCAAATACAAGTTGTAGATCGATCGAATTGCTATTTACACGGCGGAACGACAAAAAATCGACCAGAAAATCGTCATTCTAAAACAGATTAGTATACATTTTTTTTTGGTTCAGTCTAATTTTTATACGCCGCTACTCACTAATATGATGTGGTAAATAAAGCTATACGCCAACCCCATCTGAAAGCACCTTTCGCAAAATTCACCGTCACTTCATCTTGCAGTTTGCGCTACTCAAAATAAAAACGTACATATTAAAATCTTAATTATGAATTATTCAAGTAGCAAACTTTCGAACATACCTTAGCATCCAGATGTGATTTAAATGCCGTCGCTTGATTGCTTTCCATGAAGTTTGTGTATGCGACTCTTGATTTCCTAACTCCACCATAAATAGCGCCGAATAAAAATCCAACAAAACCAGCCTGATATATGGAGTTTAATTCCGAGGTAATGGCACCAAATTCACTGTAAAATAATAAAAAATTCAACAAATAGCAAATTGAACATCTTTTTTACTATTTTAATAGATGTACTTACTCTATTCTAAATATTTCTTTTACGCGATCCCATCCGGTTTCGTTGGGATCAGGTTTGCTTTCCAAATATGCTTTGTATGTCGCCGTAGTCTTGGACACAATGTCATGTCGATCTGGATCAGTTGGCATAGTGGGGGGCAACATACCACAAAGCAACATTCCTCGTCCTCGCCGTAGAAAATTCATATTTTTTCCTTGATTTTTTATGCAATTGTTGCAATGTTAAATGCCGGAGCTGGGAAGTTTAATGAAAAACAGCTGATTTGTCTACTGTTTGGTGTGATTACACAATAGCACATATATATGTATGTATATGTGTGCGACAGTATGCAAACCTAAAGCTACGTTTACACTGCACCAAATGCGTCACTTTTGACCAAGTTTTTTCGAGACCGTTCATCCGCAGATTGAATTTGATCACCAAATTAGGTCAAATTAAATTAAATTCATCTAATTTGGCAAACGAATTCTTTCTGCGGACAAACATTCTCGAAATAACTTCGACAAATGCGACGCATTTGGTGCAGTGTAAATGTATCATAACATTACGTTCATATGTGATGCACTGTTGTGTTGCACATCGTGCTGTCGCCTACCCTGCAAACGCGAGAGTACTCAAGATGATATATAAAGTGTACTCCAATTGGGGTATTAGAGTACCCCAAATGTAATCCTTTTTCATATAAAAATTGTGCCCCAGTTAACATTGCCTTGTCCTTGGACTGGACCACCTACTCCAATCTTCGCTTTGTTTTTGGTATACCAAGGAGTACCTACAGTCAGCTTACTTTGCAATGTACTCCAATGTTATTGCTCCTTGGAGTATCTACTGACAGAGCGATCAAGCACGAGCAATGATCGGCTTTCAATCGGCTGAAGGTAGTCCGCTGAGCCATTACGAAGGATTACAATTGGGTATTCCCCGAATTTTTTGTTTCAAGTTTTTGGGGAAAAGGCCAATAATCTGAAACTGATCCCAAAATCGGGGCCTGGCCCATGATTTTTATGTGCAGAACAACTTTCTGAGTAAAAAGATCTTGAGAAAAATTAAATATCAAGTTTTTGCTTCCGGACCTTTTTGGACGGTATCTGAGAAAATCCCGATACTTTTCGGCGTCCCGATTATGTTATTTTGAAATCCGAAAATGTCGGGATTCCCAGGGACTCGCTGCCTTACTTTTTTGCAGGGGATGGGGAACCCCAATTTCCGAAAGCGGATATTAAAATTTTTTGTTTCAAGTTTTTTGAAAAAAGACCGATAATCTGGAACTGATCCCAAAATCGGGGCGTGGCCCATGATTTTTATGTGCAGAACAACTTTCTGAGTAATAATATCTCGACAAAAATTAAATATCAAGTCTACGCTCCCGGACTTTTTGGACGATATCTGAGATGATCCCGATACTTTTCGGAATCCCGGGATTGTTATTTCGTGGCGGTAGCCACGGTTAGAGCACACGTCCGGACTTCGCCAAATGGGTTTACTACGCAGAAGTACTCACTGCGGCGGTAGCCGCAGTTGGTGCACGCGTCCGGACATGGGATGGCGTAGCCCAGGGTTATTTTAAATAAGCGCGGCCGAAGGCCGCCTACGCGGAAAGGTGTTGAAATAAAAAAAATATGTTTTTTTTTTATTTTTTGTTTAAGTGTGGCAACATCCTTCTTTGACAACAAATTTGTTGTGAAATATCTGTGTATAGCTGTGCGATGGTGAAAATTTATAATTTTGTGAAAATAGATGAATATTTATACATATTAATATTATTTTCTGTTAATCATATGCAATTCATAAGTGTTATGGTACCATTATGCGGAAAAATGCGTGAAATTTAAAAAATTGTGCCTTGTTGTTGTTGTTGTGCCTTAGTTACCTATAGTGCCATGCAAAATTTGCAAAACTTCAACAACCATTATCTCAGTAAATATAAGGCTCCTTACGCTAAGATTATATATTTGTGTTCAGAAAAAGCTCCTCTATCCTCCTGAAAAACCGTTTTTTTCTAGCTGTGCGAGTCTATGCTAAAATTTCCCCCCGATAACTTTCGGAATCCCGGGATTGCTATTTTGAAATCCCAAAATCCCGGGATAGCCGAGTCCCTGCCTTACTTTTCGACATGTGGCTTCACCTTTAGGTTTAATCCATCGATTGAAATATCTCATTCATAATCGAAGTATCGATGTCATATTTAGTACAACCGTTATAAAAATTTGCACCGGAAGTGAATTTTATTTTGTGAAAATTTCCTAATAGTGTATCTATGGAGTATGTAAATGAAAATGGTTATTTGTCTGTACTAATTCGCCATATGTTGAGTATATACACAATAACTTATGGGAGCTAAAGAAAGGTACATAGGTATAAGGATAAGTGAATTCTTGCAATATAAAGGGAGATTGCCTTTCAAAATTGTCAGCCGCTTCTCTTTTCAAAAGGGTCACTTTGCTAGAGATTAAGTTATGTAGCTGGACAGTAGCTCCTCTTGCTTGGCGAGCATCCATTCATGGAATGAGAACATGACAGAGCTGAATTTACATGTATAGACAGCCCTTAACAGGTTATGAATTTAGAATGCTCTGGCGAATCGACCAGGAGTTAGTCGCCACTTGCATATCCTATTGGGCATATTCTAAATCTCTAACGCAACGACCATTTACAAATGTGTATATTGTCTCTTCTTCTTTTTATTTTGTACATAAACTCTACAATCTTATGAATTAAATTTACAACTAGAAAAGCGTATCCTCTGATCTAATATATTCACCAATATCCGATTGATGAAAGCACACCGTTGTCATTGGATCTGCCGTTTTGCATTCGGTTGTAGATCGCGCCAACACACCAAATCCTAATGGTAAATCATTCATGGAATATACAACAACACCTTGATATTGACCAGCATTTTCAGTTATACGCCCTAAGCCTGATTTTGGTATATGATTGCCGTAAAGATATTGCTGTTCAAAAGATGGCTTCACCCACACTTTATACTGTGCATAGGGCGCTAGATAGTATAGCGCAGTGATATGAAATTTCAGTTTGTTCGTTTTTGAGAACTTTCCAAAACAAGTGCCAACACACACAAGCTTTTCTGGACCAAAGCATTCAGCTAATTTTAGTATACGCTCTGACACATAGTACACACGATCTCTATGTTCTCGAAAACAATATGTGCCATCGGGACGGTCGATTAATTGCTTGACATTGGTGCCGATGCTACAAGTTTGTAAAGGGAAAAGAAAATTAAATATTTGTTAGTGGCACTCATCAACATCAAAAGGCTTTATCCACCTATCTCGTACTTACTATTTTGATAACTTTTCGAATAGAATTTTGGCACGTTCATCACTTAGACGCTTCATTTTTAGTAATATTGATTAATACACAACTTAATCGCTATAAATTTTGTGAATTAAACAACAAATTCAACTCTTGTTCGACACGTGCTTTTTTTTGTTTATGCACAAAAAAACAGCTGACAATAGACAGAACAGAGCTGGGAAACAATCGATGGAACTATCGATAGAGGGGTTAGTGTACGTGACGAATTAGATGATTCCTCGACTATTTTTCCTGAGTTCGACCGCTGTAAAGTAAAAACACTTCTACTCTGATTATTAACAGCTAACTTCTCTGCAAAAGAGACAAATACTAAAATCAATACTCTTTACAGGATTCCAAGGGTTGAGTTTAAGGGCTGTTTACATTGTTCGGTATTAGTTTCCTTTAGGGGTCAACTGCTAATAAATTAGCTAAAATTACCTGGGTGACCGATCTTGCACGGTGCTATCAATTTAGCGCTAACTTTACTTACCAAAAATGTTCCCAAAATGATCCATAAATAATTCCAAAAAGACCCTTAAATGGTACCAAAATGATACGAAATTGCACCCAAAACGACCCAAAAATGCTTCCAAAATTATCGAGAAATGATCCCAAAATAGTCCTAAAATAATCGCAAAACGACCCCAAAAAGTACACAAATGTTCCCAAAATGATCCAAAAATGACTCCAAGAATTACCCCAAAATTGTCCCCAATTAATCCAAAAATGAACCTTAATTGATCTCAAAATATAATGATTCCAAAGTGACCCCTAAATGATCTCAAAATAGTTCATATATGATCCCAAAAATATGCAATACAAATACAATACGATAAAATCGTAACCGTGGGCGACTACCTTACTTGAAAATATTTTAGTTGGTATGTCGGCGAAAATACCTTTCATTTGATACCCATATTGGCATATCCAGCTCCATAATTTAAAAAAAATTGAGATAGGTGGCAAACCTGTACACCTCCAAGTGGCAACCCCCAAGTGGATAGTCTTATATGCCACATTTCATCCAAATCGGTCAAGCGGTTCCCGAAATAGTCCGGATATACAAATATACTGCGTTAAGGTGGCAACCCTAGGAGGCAACCTTACTTGAAGATATTTTAGTTCGTATGTCGCTGAAAATACCTTTCATTTGATACCCATATTGGCATATTTTGCTACAAAACATACATAGTCTTTTCAGATTATATGAGGGGTGTGTCTCAGAGGAACACTTTTTTTTATTATCTGAGGAAGTGTTTTGGACTCCATGGGTTAGGGGTTTAGAATAGGTAGACATACTGGTCGTAAGACGCGACTAATATGCACATAGGGAATGACGTGCTTAGCCAGTCGGGCAGTACCGCAAGGGAGCACCGGAGCGTAGCGGTTTGATATCTGGCCAAGGATCGTCAATTTCGACAAACTCCCCAAAACCTTCGGGGAGTATTTTTGTCTTAACAGCAACATGCCTAATAAAAGAGAGACAATTTCTTCAATGAACAATTTTGTAAATAAAATGAATTTATACAAAAGTTGAATGCTAAGTTGCATGCAATTTTGAAAGACCCGTTTTCACGAGTAAATATTCAGAATCAACAAGAAATTGTATGAAAAAATCGATCAATGTCCTTTATAAAATGCCTTTCAGTGCGCATTTAGCATGATCAAATTCGAGCCAGGGAGGTTTTCTTGAGCATTTCTTAAGAAGTCCAACTTATCAAAGAAAGCCCAAATCTTCACACAAAATTATTAAAATCTTCAAATAAATAATCAAATTTCTAGTTCTTACTCTTTTATTTCTTAAATTCTTAATCAATAATTAAGTCATAATTAACGCTATACCTAAGTACTAAAATACATATGTACACACTTGGGCGCACTTGAACAACGAAAATTTATATTTTTAACCCAAACTAAACGTCAAATGTGGGGTTAAACTCATAATTTTTTAACAACCTTTCAATTAAACTCTGAGTTCAAAAGATTACTAGCCGTCGTGCAAGTGTGCCCTAATAAAACTGAAGAAGTGTAGAGATGTGACTTTAGCCAAGTAAAAACAGTCTCTATTATTGAAGAAATTTAGTTGACGCATTAAAACGGAAAATGTCAATTAAGGGCCACTTGCATAAAAGCCGATTAAGCCTAATCGGTGATTAACTTGACAGCTAACCATACAAAATACATCAATTAAACTCCGGTTAGACGTTATCAGCTTTTATGCAAGCGGCCCTAAAACTTTCAAAAACGTATCCAAAAGCTTGATTTACTATTTCTATTTGCTTAAGGTACTTAATTTAGATGACTAAAAAAGCAATTAACAATTAATAGAACAGCTCTACTTAAAATGTAGTTTTTTTGGTAGTTCAAAGGTTAAGTAGCAGTAAAATAATGCCAGATTTATGATTTGGTTAAATATTATTTTTATGAGAATGGATCTTATTTATAAAGGAAAGCAATTGCCTCCTTCTCAATTTTTGAAGCTTTCTCCATACAAATCCATGTAAAATTTCTGAAAATTTGAGAAAAAGCAATTGAGTTTCTTTTATATATTTGACCCAGTTTTTGAGAAAAAAATTTTAGGACTCGTGTTGACAAAGCTTTAGGATTTCTACAATATGTACACAGTGCGGCTGAAAACACGTAGTTTTTCTAAACCGCTTCACATAGTAAAAAAACCGTTCTTAGCTGCGATTCGCAATTTTACTTGACAGCAATCGAGCAACCCTGTATAACTACCACTTCAATAAATAGACAACGCAAAGGTAAAGTAAAATTAAAAAAAACCATTAATTCTTCATTGCGATCTTGCTTGGGATAAATTAATTGTTTTCATCAAGTTTTAATCAGGATACTTTTTTAGAACAGATTTTAATAGCAGACGGTTACTTAAAAAAAAGGCAATACTAAACCGTTATTTTCGATACGTTTTGCTTCTGTTGTTGTTGTTGCTTCTCATTGAATGAATCGTATTTTTTAAAGTAAAAAAAAAAAATAAATCTTAGATTAACTTAAAATCAATAAATCTGAACTTATAAATTTATTTACAATAATTAAAAAAGTAACTTAAAAATTATAAGCCCGTAGTCACCATTTCCAACGGACTATCTGTCATAAAAGCTGACGCTAACTTTAGTACCTACTTTATTTCGACTATGACTACGGGCCATTAACTTTAATGCTCAATACTGAGATAATACTCCATTATAAATATAAATAGTTTTGCTTCAAGGGTAACAGAGTAAAGTCGCCTCTAAAGAAAATGTAATAATTTCATGTTGTAAATTATTTTTTCAAGCAAGGACCCTAACGGTTATAAAAAAAGTTACAGCGCTTAAGATTTTTTTTTACTGCTTACTATCCTTTTTGAAATTTCAAATTATTCATCAAAGGGACCAAGTTTTAGTTTCTTGCTTTAAAATCTAAACTACATTTAAACCTTAAAGGACTATTGTTCTCAATTTAAAAACTCAACTTAGTAACTTTAATAATAATTTAAAACCTTAAAAATATTTTCAATACAAACTAATGTAAGCAAGAATAGTTTACAATTAGTCAACCATTTTTTGAGTGGGTCACGTAGACCCAACAAAATCACAATTTGTTTCGCTGCCGTCAATAACAACTTTTAACGGCTATCCATAAAGCTTGCCATTAACTTAACATATCTTACACTACACCGTTATCGGTTTCTTTTGCTCATAATTACGATCCTTCAACAATTGATCCAATTGCTCTTCCTGATAGTAGACAACAAATTCCACTGGTGACAATGTTTCGAATAGCGCACAAATACTGGGTTTTAAATTGTAGAAGAACAAGAGTTGTGAACGTGCAGCGAAATCTTTCAATAGCGATTCCATAACAGTTGCCGCCGTAAAATCAGCACCATAAATATGCGATGCATCAATGACAACTGGAACATTTTGACGTCTCGAATATTTCGTGACAAGGTTACAAACATAATCCACTGAAGGGAAAATCAAGCAACGATCTGGTGTAATCATTAAATATTCATTGCCAGCTGGTGTGGTCAGAATTTCTGTGCTTATTTTAGGGCGTGCAGCATGGTATAATATAAAGATGACATTCAAGCCAACACCGATTAATATGCCAATTTCTAGCGGTAGCACCAAACATGCGATAAATGTGCCAAGACCGGGCACTAGATCGCTTTCTATGAAAGAAGAAATTAAAAAATTAATTATGAAATAGAAGTAGATTAGTAGTAGAACTTACTTTTCGCACGCCACATTGGCTTGATAACGCGTACCTCCACCATGAACATAACAGCCGCAATAATAATTGCCGCCAAGGTAGCTTTAGGGATGAAGTAAAAGTAGGGCGTGAAGAAGATCAATGCGAAGATAACCAAGCTGCCTGAGTAGATGTTACTCAAAGGAGTACGCACCCCACTGGCATTATTGACAGCGCCTCGACTTAGCGCCCCTGTAGCGGGAAAACCTTGTACGAATGAGTTGGCAATATTTGCAACACCAATGGCGATGAGCTCCTGTGAGGCATCTACTGGTTTACCATTACCTGTTTTGTAAGGAAAAAATTATTAGTTGAAGTGTTAAATAAATTCAAAACTATGGCCCCTATTATGAGCTTCATTCGATGTTCGACCTTCGATGGTTATCGAAATTCGAATGTCAAATTCATATTCCCCCGGAACAAACCCGATAAAAATTCCGTTTAAGCTCGTGATTTGATTTGTATAACAAATCGAGGTTCCCGTTCCCAAGGAATAGCTGATATACCCCATTATAAGCTGTATGTTACTGTAAAATTATTCGTTCTTTGTTGAACAGTCTTTCAGCAGTCTTTTGACACCTCTACCGACATTTTTTTTGACGGGTTTTAGCCGTACCATTTTGTGTTCTTTCGAATGAACGTAATAATACCAAATGAGAACTCGATCGATCATCACATTCGAAGTTCAAATTTATCTCATAATAAGGATCTACATATATGCCTGTACTTACCAAAAGCTTTGGCAATCGAAATAGTTTCCATCAATGATATGAGCGGCACCACAATTAATCCTGAACCCAAATTTTTTACCATATCAATAAAACCCTCTTCGTGTCCAGACAAAGTTTCATTAGCGGTCATGTGGAATGGTGGTGGCTGCACCGCCGGCATACCAGCCGGTATAAATCCAATAACGCGAAATGGTGTATTGCTGCCTTCGGTATGCAGAAAGAAACCTAGAAAGCCGCAAGCGATGACAAGTATAGCATTACGCGAAGTGCCAATAAGCCAAATAACTTTGTTGAGCACATTTTGTGTTTTGGAACGAAGTGCGAGCTCTTTTGGACCAAGCTTGAAGGATGCAAGTAGCTATGGGTAGAAGAAATGTTTAAATAAAATTGGACACTCCCGAGAACAAACTGAGACTCACCCTCATTGATAATAAGACTACGATGCAGGTGATACCCAACACCAAATCTGTCACACGTGTCTGTTTGATATTTTCGATAATATGCGTTATAAGTTCCAAAAATGTTGTACCAGGTGCTGGTATGCCCAATATATCTTTAATTTGCGATGCAACAATGATGAGAGAAACTGCCGATGTGAAACCGGATGAGACTGGACCGGAAACAAAATCCAGCAAGAAACCCAAA
Source organism: Campiglossa producta (assembly GCA_964058755.1). Lineage (NCBI taxonomy): Eukaryota > Metazoa > Arthropoda > Insecta > Diptera > Tephritidae > Campiglossa > Campiglossa producta. The sequence continues at coordinate 12,896,413 of CAXKVI010000001.1, read as the reverse complement.
CCAAAAATGCCCATTAACAATTCAACAATGCCACAAAGGAGTGTTAGTAACACCGCTAACTGCCAAGAACCTTTAGCTGTTTGGAATGTGAGAAGCGCCACGATCGCCGAAGGACCGACTGGTACATCCTTGCAACTGCCGAGGAAAATGTAAAGGAAACAACCCAAAAAGGAACTATATAGACCGTACTGAAAGGGAGAGAAAAAATTGATTAAAAAGTTGAAGAGATAAATATTTTTGGCGATAAATGAAAAAAAATAAATTTTATTGGAATTGTTTTAAAGTAGCCTTGGCTAGTTTTTGAACGAAAGAACTAAACCTTTAATGAAACTAGTTCATTCAGTGAACTATACTTAGCTTTTCTTTTCCAACTGAAAATCTATGGTAATAATTTTAAAATGTATGGCCACTCACTTCGTTGTCATGTATCGAAACAGCTGATCGAATTTCGCGATAATTTTGCAAAGTGTTTAAAAGTGTAACATTTAGCAAGATTATTTATGTACAGGTAAGTGCTTAAATCATGTTAAAAAAAAAAAGTAAAAACTATCGCAAGTATTGATTTATGTTCTTTCAGATGCTGAAGAAGATCAATTTGGTGCCACTTTAAAGAAAGTGGTGATGCAACGAAAATGAAATGCAAATAAGATCCAAACGAACAATAGATTCAACGAACTTGCAAGTGAATTAGTTCTTTAAGTGAATTAAAATGCTCAACTGTACTCTATATGTTGCCTCAATAAATTTTAGTTTGTAATAGTTGTTAAACTTAAACTTACTGCTGCTGGTAGACCTGCCACTCCCGCATACGCCAACGCTTGTGGTATTACCGTCAAGCCCACTGTTAGACCAGCTACCACATCACCCACCGCATCTTCACTGTTATATTTGGGTAACCAATTAAGTATAGGCAGGCGTTTGTATAGTGTTTTTCGATTAAAAGTACGTCTCGTGCGGTCTTTTACCCACGATTTGGCGAGATCTATTGTCTTTATTGGTGGTATCATCTTTTTGCCGTCTTTGGTTACTGTAAATAAACGAAGAAAATAACGATTATAATATGATAATATGTATTTAAATTTAATTTTAGTCATTGTCCTAAGTACCTATAAGGTCTAGAGGATCTCAGAAAAAATTAGAAACTTCAAAAGAATCGAAACACTCAGGCGCTCTAAAGCTGTTTAAAATCAGAACAAGGCAAACAAGGAAAAATCGATGTCCTGAAGGCCGAGTGTCTTGTAGATGTAGACTATACGACGGCACTATACCAGTGGTCGGTACAAAGGGAGCGATTACTATGTTAAAGCATTAATACTTTCCGCCCAGGAAAGCATTTGCCGGCCTATGTCCTAGATATGCCAAATAGGCTTGTAAAGGCCAGGGAGCACGTGGGGAACACGTCACAAACTCATAGAGTGCACCCAACACGTAAACCTCAGCATTCTGAGTTTATCGACATTGTTCCTATTACCCAAAAAGGTAGTTATTATTTTTAAATTAAGCTGATTATTTTCCTAATTTGTGGGTACTTAATGAAATTAGCAAAATATGTGAAAAATTCAATAGATGAGTAAGCTGTTTGGAATGCAGTGATGACGACGAGTGAGATTTTTAGATGTAAAATACTAATTATCGATTAAAATTCGTAGAAATAACTAAATAACAATGGAACTGACGTTAATTTAGCGTGTCAAGCTTTACAAAATTTTCTCATAGAAAATACATGTGTACTTACTAGTATCGCTTGTGAACGAAATTTCGACCAATAAAATTTTTAGTAGGTAGTGGGGTCGCTAGCCCCGTACCCCCATCCTTAAATTACGGGGACGCCCCTGAAATTATACCGCCTATACCTCAGTTTTTTTCAAATTTCCTTTCCATCGGTGCATATTTCATTCAAATCGGTCAAATGGTTCGCTCACAGGAGGATCCTAAAGTTTTTCATGTGGCGTATTTATATATTAATAGATTCTGACTGCAGGCCCTGGATTCCCTCAAGCCTCATTTACACGGGTCGATTTTCTGGTCGATTTTTATCGAACCACTTGTGTTCAACCCTTTAATACAAGGTGAAGATCGAGCGAATTGCAGTTTACACGGTCGATTCAAAAAAAAGGTTAGAAAAATCGACCCGTGTAAATCATCCTTAACTGTGAGTTTTGAAATGTACACTTCTTCCCCATATATTTTAAAAGGTGAAAAAGTGAAAATTTTAAAACTCACTGTTAGAGAATCCAGGGCCAGGGGAGACACCATGGGGTCTATCAGCTATTTCGACTGAGCTTCCCGTTTGGAATAATTCGTGAAAGTTGATTGATACTTAATCGAAATCCTCCACCAAATGTCGATAAAGTCTATGAATTATCTATCGACTCTTCCAAATCATTCCCAATGGGAAGCTCCGTCGGACAAGCTAGGATAGACCCCCATTTTTTAAATTATCCGATATTTTGTATCGATAACAATATTCAATTTCGTCGATATCTGAAATACCACACACTTTCCTCAATTGTCACAGGGCTGTTTTTTCCCCTTTTATTACAGTTACATAAGGGGCTATCAGCTATTCCACTGGAGTTCCCAGGAGGCAGGAGAAAAGAGAGAATTCAATCGGCTTCATTGGAATTTGGCACTGACCACTAGTTGGTAGGTAGTCGTTACCCCGCAGCTACCAAAAATTTTACCGTAACCGTTCCTTTTACTGTGGTGCTAGTTGGGTTGGGAAGAACACACTGAAGTTAAGCTCAGGCAAACAAAACCCATTATGCTTATTGTGGGCGGAATAACTTGTGTGTACCGTTGTGGCAAAATGTTTACTCAGCTTAGAATAAAACTTTGTTAGGTAAATAAAAAAAAAAAAAATATTTCTATAAACCAACGGTGAATTAGCGGTATGCGAGTAGTTATCTCCCAGTGACTCATTAGAAAAGGAAAACTATTCAAACAATTTAATTTGTATTGTAATTTTTTTTTTTGCTGATCATTCGAATTTTCATTGTCAAGGGTTTACGCGATCGTATGTATGTATGTGAAATAGTTTTTGCACATGTACACGCACAAAACTTTTTTTTTCAAAAGTAACTATCATATACAATTTAAATTTTATTTCCACATTAGTACTTAACGATTTTTCCGCCCGTCAATTGTGTGTGCCAGGTGAGCAGCAATTTATTGCGTGACGTTTTGTTTACCGTTGCAGTTGAATGATTTTTTACATAAATTTGCAATTGTTTCAATTCTATTTCATTCCAATTACCTATTTAAGATTTAAAACTTCTTTCTAATATGCACATATAACGGTAAATGCCGTGAAATCAACGGTAAGTATTTATTCTGATATTGGGGGAAACTGTTTTAACGGCGAGGTTAATGGAAGAGGAAACAATTATATTATTTTAATTTATATTATTTTTCATTAAAAGGCTATCGAGAGGCATTTACATTAGGGTGGGTCTATTTGTATGGACGCAAGTTAACCCAACGTTTTTAGCCGACATTTTTGAGTCGGATAGGGTATAAATGTAAATTTTAGAATCAAATGAAATTTGTTTTAGTAGGTCATGAAAAAGACCTTAAAAATCAAAGTCGAAAAAAAATCAAAAAAGTGAAATTTCGCAGGCTCGAAAGTAATTTTTTTGGTATGCGTAGTGGAACTTTTTTTCCTAAGCCCAAAACCTATCTAAAAATCGATGGCACGCCCTAATTTACATATTTACTTACAAAAACGAACTCCAGCGCCACCTATGGGGTTAATTTTTTTGCAACGGAGTTGTTGATTATATTATCAAACATACGTGCCAAATATGAATAAAATTGGACCATAAATAAGGATTTTCTAAATATAGCGACTCCAGGTTTCCTTATTTCAAAGAAAATTTTCCTTAAATTGAGAAAAAAGTCTTTAAATTAAGGAAAATGTTACATTTGTTAAGGAAGCCATGTCTTGGAGCCAAATAAGGGAAAGTTTCATTAAATTGAGGAAAAAGTCGTTAAATTAAGGAAAATGTTATTTTTTTTTAAGGAAGCCATGTCTTTGGAGCCAAATAAGGAAATTTTCCTTAAATTGAGGCAACAAGTCGGTAAATTCAGAAAAATGTTACATTTGTTAAGGAAGCCATGTCTTTGGAGCCAAATAAGGGAAATTTTCCTTGAGTTGCAGAAAAAAGTCTTTAAATTAAGGAAAATGTTA
>CAXKVI010000001.1:12757224-12887224 GCA_964058755.1 Campiglossa producta | reverse complement strand
CAAAAACCAAACGCACGCGCGCTAACTTCTCAAAGTATTCGCCGCAATGCGCGTAGGTGTTTGCTTGTGCCTTTTTTGGTATTTTTTTTTTCTATGTAGCTCTCTAGTGACTTCTTCCTTTTATTTTGCGTTCGTGTTTCGGTATAATCAAATTGCAGAAAAATATTTTTGTGGTTATATTTTGCTTCAAATAAATATTTGTGTCTTAAGTTTTGTGTGTGGCGTTTTTTTGTTTCTTTGGTTTGTTTTTGTGGGAGAAATCCAAGTTTTGTTGTTCTTCCTTTCCTGTACGTTTTACGTTGAGGATTTTTTTTTCTGCAATGATGAAATATGATATTTGATTAATGATGAAGACGGTCCGTTTTTATGTTTTCTTTTTTTACGATGTCTACTGGAATTTCGCTTTAACCCTTGTTTGCGTGATTTTTTAATTAATTAAAGAGATTGTTGTATTTCCATGAAATCCATTATTTTATGCAAAAAAAGTTTTACAGAAGCTTTTCATTTCAAATCGTTAGATAGTTAGAATCGACACCTTCCAGTTCTTAAGAATTTTGGTGGAGAGTTTTTCTCTCGTTTTCCCGTTTTGTAAAGGTTACTTTTAATTTTTTTGGAAACTATTGTGCTTAAAAAAATCTTTGGGACTTGAGATAAACCGTATCCACACTCAAAAAAGAGTTTCCTTATTTCAAGGAAAAATTTCACTTATATGACTCCAAAGACTTGGCTTCCTTGATTTAAAGACTTTTTTCCTCAATTTAAGGAAAAAAGTCTTTGAATTGAGGAAAAAGTCTTTAAATTAAGGAATATTTTACTTAGTTTCTGAGTGCATAACCGATCCACTTAAAAAAAACGAAACCAAGAAAAGCAACCTAAACCATCTCCCATCTCTCCACATCATCCTCCTCCTCTTGTTTCATCTAGCTATCCCTTTTCATTTCCGTTATCTCTCTTCTCTTGTGATTCCTATTGATTTAATTTGCTTTTATTATTCGTCTACTCCTTCCTAGTTTTTTGTACTTTTCATCTTTTATCATCCCACCTTATTCCCAGCCTATGGATAGTTCCCTTTTTTTTCCTAGAAGGGGGTGTGGCACCGCCTATACTTTGGACGTAGTCGGTAATTGAGAAGTTAAATGCTCTCTCGACGAGTAAAGATTGCGCTCTATAAGACTCTCTTCATACCAGTCGTGATGTTACGCTCAGAATAATGAACAGTGTCGAGAGAAAATGAGATGACCGTTGGAGTACGCGAGCGAAAAAGACCTCCGGGAAAGGTATGGTCCTTCCGGCAATGCCAAAGTGGATTATTAAAGGAGGATAAGATGGATTGGATGGCTGGATCATCATGTGCTTCGGTGGTGCGAGGCTTCGCCACGAACTTAACATATAGCCCCAACGGTGCCCGTCAATCCTCGGCAGTAGTTACTTAGCGATGCTCATACAGACATCAGTTTTCCAGTTTTATTATGAGCTTAAAAATATTTTGGGCCAACATTTATTGCCACCACTGTGTAAAGTGGAAGCAAACTATTTCCGTACAGTCAAATGGCATCTAGCAATTTGCCGGTGAAAATTGCAACCAATTCTATGCAGCGGTTCTTGCGTGATGCGCGAACAAACATACAGACAGATTAAAAAAAGGCTTGAAAGTATTGCTTTGGCTTCTATTTTTTTAATAAAGAGCTCAAAATTGAAAAATAAATAAATTTTTGTCACCGCATAAAAAGCATGTGAGAAAAAAAATCGACAAAATTAGGTCCTCATTATGTGTGGCGAATGATAGCTCAGGCGAACAATTCGTCTGCTCACAAAATCGCATTTTCTTTCATATTTGTTTTTTATGTCAAAGAAAAGTCGAAAATATTTAAAAAATCTATGGAGCGAACGAAAATGATTGATAATGCGATGGCTACGCGATATTGTGAGCAGACGAATCGTTCGTCTGAGCTCTGGTTCGCCATACATAATGAGGCCCTTAATTTTTTTTAAAGAAACAAAAATGAGTGTGACGTCATTATGACGTCAAATCGACGATTTCAAACATCGATCGAATTGAGTTACAGAAACGGGGTAAAAATCTCTATATATATGTATATTTTGTCGAACAAAATGTTTAATAGACAGTATAAAGGATTTGTTTAGGCAAAATAAATTATATTTTATAAAAAATCTGTTTTTTTTTTAGGTCTTACCCCCTCAAAAGTTGGCAATTGGTAAGAAAATAAACCTCGCAAAAAATTAGCGTTATAACTTAACCCTTAGTGGTCTCTATTTTTCCGCATACATTTTGTAAAGGGGAAAATTTTTTTTTTTTAAAGTAAATTTTCTCATACATTTCGAATTTTTTTTTTTCAAAAAATTATTATACTTATATTTTCTTAAAGTGTATGTATTAAAATTTCCAAAACTATATACCTAGGAAGTGAAAATATCATCACTAAAAATAAAAAAAAATAATTATTTTTGTATGTATAGTTTTGGAAAGTTCAAATCTTAAACTTCAAGATTGTGTAATAGTACATTTACACTGCACTTCACAAATGTAAACGGTGTCGAAATGGCTCATTGGAATTCGCCAAATTGGATGCAGTGTAAATTTACTATAAGGGTTTATTGAAAAAGTTTCAAAATTATGAAAAAATTAACTAAAAAAAATTAAAAAAAATATCGACCGTTACAAGGTTAATTTTTGAGGGGGTAAGATCTAAAAAAATAGTTTTTTTTTTAACCAGTTTAATGTATATATCTTCTTTTTCAAATCTACTTAATTATCTGGGGAATTTTAGTTTTTTGCGGAATTTTATTTTAAACCTGCTTTTTTTTAAATATCTGGTTTATTGAACTTCAGATTTAGACTTCATAGATTCAAATTTAAATTTGTTGGTATGCACTTTGAATAAATTTATATTCAAAAAAAAAAAAAACAATAAACACAAAAGCGCAAAAATTTGCAATTTAACAAAAAGCACGCACAAACACAAACAAACGATAATAAAAACTTTTTAGAATGCTTACTTTTTTATGCTTGAATGACTCCACGATTCAATTCAATTAAAGCATGCGATTTTGATTTATATTAGTTCACATTCGTTGGCATTTCTGCCATCATTTCCATCACATACCTATGTACATATAGTAGTTTTAACTATCTACATAAATTTCCGTAATCTGGAAAGGTTAGGTTTTTTGAACGCATCTAACAACCAGGTTTCTACAGCACACCTCGACTGCAAGTAGGGCTTTTGTGTTCCAAAACCTTAATTCGCGCACTTTATATATCTTTTTATAAATTTTATTAACTTTTATTTTATTTTATTATTTGAAATTCACTTGACACATCACCATTTATTTTTGGTTTTTTTTTTTTACTAATTTTAAACCGTTATTTTTTATATCTATCGATGTGTGTAACCAGTTATCTCAACGCGACGACGTTTCAAACGAAACTGTTTTCGAACTTGGCTTTTATCGTGTCTTTATAAAAACCAAAGAAATATTTTTATTTGCATCGTCAACGATTCATTTGTTTGCTTTGTTTGTCGGTAGTATTAGGGTACGCCAAATATCGATAGTTGTAGTTATCGATAGTTTCTTGACCAGTTATCGATGTTATCGAAAGCACAGTTTTTATGCAGAAAATATTTTTACTGCATATTGAGACGAACTAAGAGTGAAGTTTAATTTCACCCCTCTGCGTTTGATACTGCTGAGTGCAAGATCACCCTATTTCAAAATATTTTCAAAAACGCCCTGTCCCAATGAAAATTCAATACATACTCAGCTGATATAGGGCGTATTTGAAACAAATTTTGAAATAGGGCGTTATTGAAAGAAAATCTGAGATATGGCATTTAAAAAAAAATATTTTGAAATATGGTGAGCTGCCACTCAGCAGTCGATGCTAATGAAATTACCCAACTTTCTATCTAACCATAAAAAATAAAATAAATTTTCTATAATGCGAACATAGTTAATTACTATTGTTTATCTGTAATCATCGATAGTTGCTATATTATTACTCTATTCGATATTATCGTTAGTGTCATCGTTAGTTTGAGAACTCTAGCTACGATCGTGCGGTAGCTTAATTTCACTCAGCTGGTGATAGTACGGCACGTTTACTCATTTCGCTCATTCAAACATATGTGCAAGTGATGCCATATTGGTAGAAATTTATTAAGAGTGATGGATTTTTTCAACTCTCCTTAAAGCTGATTTACATTTTAATCGATTGATCCAAACCTTGAAAAAATCGGCCCTTGTAAACCAGCCTTTAAGTGGTTTTTTTCATTTTTTTGAAGAGTGTTCCCAGCACATTTTTTTATACTCTTAAATCCGCTCAAATCCGCTGAATTTTTGGGAATTAACTATGAGGATTATCCTCAAGTTAACTCCGTTCAACGCAGTTAATTCCGGATGTGCAACTGGTATTATGTGGAGTGTGGTCAAGCTCGAGAATTTTGATATGCTAATAAAAGATACGGCTAGATTACGGAGGGAACACTTCTCCTTATTGCTGAATAGCAAGGGACATGATGAACATTTCCCCCCAATTCCTGACGATAAAAATATAAGTTCCATGCGATTACGATGAAGTAAGGATGAAAATATGCCAGCTAAAAAATAATGTAGTCCACTCAAAAGAGACATAAAAATATTGGTTTTAGTAGGGAACTTAGGTTCACCTTCAGAAAGAAAACTTCGAAAGACCCTATTGATTCCATGTGTGCTAAAAAAGCTATTCGGGGTCAAAGGTCAACTTTTTTTCTAAAGACCTGCAAATTCTCTACAAATATTGCTCTAGGTTTTTTTTATATATGTATGAGTAACCAGTTCTGAGATATCATGGTTGTAAAATTAGCTCTGGAAATTATTTGAAAATATATGCCACGTATGGACTTTTCAGGAGTTATTCTTGAAAACCATAGTTTGCGTAGTAAAATTTTCTGCTACGGTTTATTTGTCACGAAGTTCCCCATTGACAATGATAATAGTTATTTTTGTAAAGCCTATAGTTCTCGAGCTAGAGCCCCCCTTTCTTCATGCATAATGCTATGGATACACACACGGAGATTACCTCCAATAAATCTTCTTTAATCAGATCCAAAGTGTACCCTGATACCTACAAAATTGAAGATTAAAAATCGCGCCATCTAGTGCTTTGTGTTGTATTACTTGCTATTTAAAACTAGATGTCACTGGGAATTGCTTATTTTATAGCGACTCTAGTGTGAAGTAGCGGTAAATCGTAATTTTGGTAGTTGCCCTTACTATTTCTAGCGGCAAATAGCGGTAAACTGCAAGAAATATGCGTTTTCAGCGAACATTTTGTTGTGGCCGCTCAAATCTTCTTCATTTTTGGGAGTTTATAATGAAGATTATGCTCAAGTTAACTCCCAAAAGCGGAGATAATTCGGAATTTGCGCTAATGTATCAGCCCTATAATATCAAAAACTACTAGTGCGATAAATTTAGCTATCTTGTATGACAAAAATTACGACAGAGCCAAATTTTTGTGAAGAGCTTTGATTCACACCCAGTAAGAAAACTGCCCCCATCGATCTCATGTGTGCTAAAAATTCGAGAAAAAAAACTATATTTGAAGATCAAAAATGTTGACCTTGCAACCGGAATAACTTTTTTAACACACATGTGATCGATGGAGACCTTTGAAGTGAAGGTGAACCTAAGCGCCTATAAAAATTTGGCCCTGGCGGAATTTTTCTCATTATTTTTTTTTTCTTATATTTTTGTCCATTTTTACCGGAATATAAATTTAATTTTTTTTATTGAAAATATCCCGCTTTTGCGCCACTGAACTCAAGCAACTCTTTGAAATCATTTAAAAAACCCTCGAAAACAAAAATATATTTTCTACCTTATTTTGAGGCATTATTATTATAATCAGTGGCATCCTTCATCACCTTCCGCGCTCTCATTTCTATTGTTATTGCATTTGTTTTGCCTTTGTGTGTGTATTTCCCCCTGTACAAACTAGGCTGTTTACTTGCAGTTTATTATTTGTTTATATCGCCTTTGTGTTTGTTAAATTTGCTTTATTGTTTTTGTAGACGCATTGTTATATGTGGATTATTGTTTTTTATTTATTTATTTTCGAAATTCCATACCCTTAGTACTGCTGTTTACGTACGTAGCAGACTTGGTGTCGCATTATTTAAATTGTTTTTTTTTTTTTTTGTATTTTTTTTTTTTTTGATGTGTCTTGAAATCCCATAGCGAATAATTTATTGATACAACTAGTTACCTGCTGCTTGCATCGATCGAACTTTGTATGCACATGTGTTTGTATCTAACAACTTGCCCTCTCATCAATTTTGGTATCTTCCTGATTGTCAAACTGCGCTTAAGACCGGTTACTCTTGCACTCTCTCTCTAGTTTTTTTTTTTTTTTTATTTGATTGCCTATCTGTAGCTTTATCTCGCCCACAATCTCTCTAGTTTGTAGAGAGATTTAGTTAATATACTCAAATTTGTCACACCTGTTTTTTCGATATTGAAATTCGTTTATGTTGCGATAAACGTAACGCGTGATCTTTTCGTTCTAGATCAGTGTCATCGCGCATACCTTGAAGATTAACCATTGAAGGTGAGTGTGTATAAGAAAGCTCGAAGAAGTGCGCATGTGTGCGCTAGTGTGTGTGTGAACGGATGTTTATGACAGCGCGTTTGTTGCTTAAATCTTTTGTTTGATTAAGGCTCATGTAGTAAAAATGCCACTTGCAAAAGGGTTGTTCAAGGATTTTGTTTTCATTTTTCGTTGTTTATGACTGTGTTGAGAGATTAAGCGTTTTATGAATGCTAATTTTTTTATTCTGCAAATATATGAATCTTATATGTTTTTAAGGTGGTTGAATACATTTTTTTGTTGTTTCGCGTAAGTGTAGTACCTAAGTCTTTCCTTTTCTGATTTATTAATGTCGGTGTGTCATTATTTATAATTCTTTGCCGAAAATTGCGAAGGTATGCCTCGGGCAATAAGAATGCCTCTGACTCTTTATTACTTTAGGTAACTTTATATTTTTGTCCAACAAAAAATTTAAAAGGGGATTTTTGTGCACAGAAAAAATCCTAAAAGTTAACAAACAAGAGGTGAATAAAGAAAGAAAACCAAAGTCGTCAAAAACAAATTTAAGAAGCTTACAAGGACAAGCAGTTTGTATAACAATGTTTGTATGTTAGGGCGGATCGAATTGTTTTGACCAAAAAAATTCATTTTAAGAATTTTTGTGCAAAAAAAAAAAAAATAGGTCTAGAATAAATTTCGAGCTAACCATATTTTCCATCTAGCTTTTTTCAGTAAGTTACTCAACCGTTTGAACAGCTATAACTATTAAAAACTTGACAAAATTTGCACCTAAGAGTTTTTGGGGTCGAGGAGTCCATTTCTGGAACTATTTTTTATCTTTTGAGGGCTACCAGATGGCGTTTTTTACTTTTGCTTGGATCTTAGCACTTTTTCACAGAAAATCCACCAAATTTGGATATCTTATAAAGTAAATTCGTTTTATAAATAGCCCAGAAGGTTGAGTGTTGTGCGTTTGGGGTCGAGGAGTCCATTTCTGGTACTATTTTTTTTTATCTTTTGAGGGCCACCAGATGGCGTTTCCTTTTTCTTGGATCTTAGCACTTTTTCGCCGAAAATCCGCCAAATTTGGATACCTTATAAGGTAAATTCGTTGTATGAACAGTCAAGAAAGTGGAGCGTTGTGCGTTTGGTGACGAGGAGTCTGATTTTGGTACAGTTATTTATCTTTTGAGGGCCACCAGATGGAGTTTTTTTTTTTACTTTTTCTTGGATCTTAGCACTTTTTCGCAGAAAATCCGCCAAGTTTGGATATCTTATAAAGTAAATTCGTTTTTTTGGTGGTTACCCTATAATAATTTATTTTGTTGTACAAACTCATTAGTAAATAAATTATGAAATTAATGTATTAACTCATTTCACTCAAGTAGTTTTCGAGATAATAATGGATACGGAGACAAATATATATAATAAGACTAGGTGGCAACCCTAGGTGGTTTTCGTATTTTCCTTAAATAAAGACGTAAAATACCTTTCGGTCGATATATATTTTGGCATATATATCTCATTTCAGTGGAATTGATTTTTTTATAGATGGCAACCCTGTAAATGTATACTAAGTGGCAACACTTAAGTAAGAGAGTTTTAAATGTAGTAATTACGTACGTCATCGAAATGGGCCAAGCTGAAAACAAAATCAAAAATTCACTGCTAAGTAGCAGCATATAAAATCTTGGGAAATTACTGGGTCACGCTAACCAAAAAAGAGGATAAAAAAGTGGGCAATTTTGTTCAGCGAGGTTCATTTTCTACCCATGTAGAAGTAGCTAAATCGTGTCGAAGATTATAGAACTATCGAATTATACGTTGGTATTTCGATGCCTATTTTTACCCACAGTTATTTTTTGTATAGTACAGTACTAATTTTTGCTTTTGTTTTCACCATGGCTAGGCCTGATTGGGTAGGGTTTATGCTTTTTTTTTTTAAACATATTCGAAAGTGAAATAAAAGTTTGCAATTTCAAGCAACAGCAAGAGAATGAACAAAACTTGACTATTATAATTACTGCAAATTTGCTCAAAAAGTTTAGAGTGTAACTTATTAATGGAGCCGATGTAGTTTGATTCGTTGAACTTTGAACTAATACAATAAATTACATCTTTTTTATTATTTTTTGTATTTTAAAAGTTTCCTCAGTCATTAGATAAATTATTCATTATCATAACATCTTTTGTCGTCAAACCAGACACACAACATTTTCCCATTTTATTGAATTCTTTGTTTAAAAAAATGCATTTTATGATGTAGTCTTAGTTTTTGGTAAACAAGTGTTGTATTCTCTATTATCTGAATTAAGACCCAAAATATTTGTTTTGGTAAACAATGACAATGCATGTGTACAAGATTTGATACTCATGTTAATAAAAACCGATTCAGCATCTATTATTTATTCATAAGCCCCGCTAACCAGTAGCGGATAAAATTTTGGGAAATTACTGGGTCGCACTTACCAAAAAAGGAGACAAAAAAGTGGGCAATTTTGATAAGCGAGGTTCGAGGTTCATTTTCAACCCATGTTGAAGGTGCTAATTCGTATCGAAAATGATCGAATTATGTATGCCTTGGTATTTCGATTCCTACTTTTACTTACGGCCATTTTTGGTTGGTACTGGACAGCACTGATTTCTGATTTTGTTTTCACCATTATTAGCCCTGGTTGGTCGGTAGGGTGGCCCTCTGTTCGAATAGGGTAAGGAAGTTGATGATAATAAAGGGTTAAAAGAGATCAAATTTAACTTTATACTATTTCATTCGACTTGTTTATTATTTCGTCGTTGACAAATAAAAGTACAACATTTACTAGGTAAACAGGAAGAGTTATAACAACAAAATTTGTCACATACCTACACATATATATGTAGATGAATGTTTGCGTCAGCGAAAAAAAGGAATTAAAATAACAAAAATATTAAAGGAAAGAAATAGATGTGTCGTATGACTGTAACGCATAAGCATACAATTGAATTGTTTAAGTCACGTGAGTAACACTCATACACTAAGCGAAATCGACAATATTGCCATACACAAGTCACATGTGCGCCAACAAAAAAAATACAAATTACGCGTTAACTTCTGAGCTTACTTTCTGTAACGTACATACAAAATTTCATCGAAATAAGGGAAGCAAGTGGCAACCCTAGGTGGTAGTAAGTCGTTTCAGGCAACCTTAGGTGCCCTGTAGGGGATATCAACTGTGAATCTGTAGAGCTTCTATGCTTTTCATGTCAACAGCTCTACTGACCAATTAAATACCAAGCAATGCAATTTGCTTGGCTTAGGAAATCCACCAGTTTCCTTAGAACTACTGATCGTGCAGGGTTTGCCTAGTCTTTGCGGATCCACTTGGATATTTTGAAACTAGAATTTCGCCATTGTTTGTATGGCTGATGTGGATCCACTTGGAGACTTTGACAACAATTGGTTACATTGGAAGCCTTAACATACCTTCCCTGCTATTTACGTGGCTCTTACGGACCCACTTACCAATAAGTGTAAAAAAACTCCATGGAACAATAACTTGAAAATAGTCCCGAAATGGTCCCAAAATTATCCTGAAGTGTTCCCATACAAGTCTTGTAAACAATACAAAAATATCTCCAAAAAATTCCCAAAAACAACGTTGAAAAAATTTCGAAACGGTTTCCTGAAATAATGCCAGAAATGAGCTCTAAAACAATCCCGAAATGGTCCCAAAAAGTGCTAAAATTGTCCAAAAAACAGTCTCGAAATGGGTCCTAAAAAGTGGAAAAATTATCCCGAAACCAATACCGACAACGATACCGAGTCTCTCTGCCCCTGCGGATAAGGCGTTTAGAATATGCCCGAGGTAGGAATACTAGTCGTAAGAGGAGACCTCACCTCTTATTACCCACCTTCTCCTGATCGAGGGATGGCATGACCTAGAAGAGTCGGACAGTACAGCAAGGGAGTACCCGAGCGTACCGGGCTCATACCAGGGTAAGGACTATCAATATCGACATCACTCCCCAAAATCGTTAACAACAACAACAACAACAACAACAACAACAACAACAACAACAACAACAACAAGAAAAACAGCAACAACATCATTCCGAAGTTTTTCCAAACATTAAAGAAATTATCGCAAAAACAATCCCAAAAACGATCCCGAAATGGCCCAAAAGTGTACCGAAATCGTCATGAAAATTATACTGAAATGATAAAGAAATGGTTCGGAAAAAGTGGAAAAACGGTGCATTTTACAATTGCACTACAACGAAAAATGAAAACTTATAAAAAGAAATAAAGTATCAGTTTTAAATTTTTTTGTTCACGTTCCACTTCTCGGTCTGATTTATTTTTTTCCTACACTTTTAAAAAAAAATTTATTGAGTAAAATTTAAGTAGTAATGGGCCAATAAACCTGCTATTTATATTATTTATTTATGGGTATATTGCATTTAATTGAAACGTTGGAAATTGAATTGAAAAGCTGTCGAGTCTAATTGAGGATCAATTGTTATGAAATATATAGTTTGCCACTAGACGGTGAATAGAAATGAATATAATAGAAGAGGATGATACTGTAAAGTGAAAAAATTTTTCAAAAAATTTGCGTTTTATAAATTTTTTTTTTTTTTAACAATTTGAGTATGCAGTATTAAAGACCATTAAATTTTAGTATATTAAAGCGCAAATTTTAAGTAGTGGTATCCGAGAAATTTAATAAAAAAATTATTACAAATCAACGTTAATAGCTAGCTACTTAAATATGCACTAAAATTTGATGATATTTAATACTGCATACTCAAATTATTAAAAAAAAAATTTGAAAAAAAAATTTTTTTTTTGTGAATAATTTTTTTCAGTGTATTCAAAATTTTTTTGGTACTACTCTAATCTTCGTTTTCAAATAATAGAGTATTGAAGCACGGCAGAGAACCTGAAGTTCGTGAAAATTTAAGAATTATGTAGCTTTTTAATTCAAAGCTCTGGGGTCAACCCGACCCCAGGGACAACAAATGTGAGTTTATCCTATGGGTGAACATTGGCGGTTAAGGGGAATTTTTTAAAAAACTGCTCCGTAGCATTAAAAATCCGGTATTGGGGAACGGCAGGGTACCTGGAGTTCGTGGGAACTAGTAAAAAAAAAATTTAGTGGTCTGGGGTGAAATGGACCCCAAAAGACAGACAAACGATTAATAGGTTTTTTATTGGTTTGAGTTAATTGGAAATTGACATCATCAAATCTTCCTAACGCATTTTAGTAATTACCATGAAACGTTTGAGGTTGAAAGCTACACGACTTAAGCGGTTTTAACAGAGAAAAAATAGCATGCATTATAATTAATTATAATTTTATTTCACCATTTTAAATTGAAATCATTTGAATAAAATTGACAGATGACTGCGGTGGCCCACACTAAGCAGGTGTCGAAAAATCCCCGAAGTGATTTTTCAATTGAATAGTTGTTTGGTAAAAAACCGATGCTAATCCATGGAAAGGCGTGAAAAACTAAGACAAAACCACAAGAAACTTTATTTTTAATTTTATTTCACGCTAACTTAATGTGAATAATTTTAAATTACTGCGAACTGGAAAAAAATTATTTTTTTAGGTAGGTAAACTTTTTCTTCATATGTGTTTCTTTTTTCGTTCATGTGTTGAGTTTTCTAATCATCTGTCAAATTAGTGATCTTATTTTTTGGTTACGTTTTGTTTACATCATTCTAACGTTTTAACAACCAGAGTACCCTGCAAAAATCGAGTGAGGGACATCAATACACTCAAACAAATTTTTTTTAATGCAACATTCGATAGAAATAATAAAATATATCTTTTTCAATCGCACACATTACCGTGACCCATCATTTGAGGCATCACTTGACACTCATTGATGAGGCAGTGGATCGAGTTTGACACATGCAAACATCAAGTTTGATAAAGGAAACAGAAGAGTACAGCTATATTAGTTATTGAACGCAGAAATACGTAAGTGGGAAGGAGATGGAGTCCCTCAAGTTTTTCACATTGCCCTTAAAAACGTGATGGAGGATCGTGAGGAACGTTAACCTCAAGTTTGAACCTCAAATGATGGATCAAATGATGGTCACTGTGTTTGCAGGGGTAAATGCTAATTTCTTAAATTTGTAAATATGAAAAATGACTTTCTAATTAATTAATAGAACGTCTGTCCAATGAACCCTAGCCCTTTTGCTTGCAAATCTAGCGCGATAAGTCACGCTTCTACGGTTGTCAATCAAATACAAATTAATTAATATTTCAAAGTAAACATTTATGTTACAGTGGGAATGTCTCAATTAGTTTACTAACATTAGGACTTGTTAAATTTCCATTAAACTTAATCATTATTTACTTGTTTCACGTATTTTTTTTATTTAACTAAATGATTTATTCTTTTGAAATTTTTTCATTTGCTTAGTTTTTCTCTCTTACAGTTCAGAGATGCAATAAAACCATATCTAATGATAATTTCATACATATTACCATTTCAAATTGATTGATGATTTTTCACCCTTTCATAATTATTATTTGATGAAGATCAACAAGTGGCCAATGGGTCATCTAAATATAGAAATCTAAATGGTTTTCTTATTTTTTGGTTATTTAAAAAAAAAAAATTAAAAAAAATTAAATGTTTATGTTTTGGCTTCTCGAACGGTTTGTTTGGTTTGCTTCTTTTTTAGACAAACATCAATTAGTTGCGATTTCTTGTGAAGAAGCAAAAAAAAAAAAAATGCTTTAAGTTTAACTGAATTAGAAAAAAAAACCGGCTACGTCATCGGCGAATGTAAAGACTCAAAAATCACAAAATTATTTTGCGTTGCGCCGGCAAAAGACACGAGCTTGAGGCATGCTAAATTAGATACCCTGCAGTAAAAACCAGCTATGTAGTTCTGGATTGCCTCATATGTAACTATTTTTACGTTTTTCAGAACACCTGAATAAACAAAAAAAAAAAATAAAATAAAATAGAATAAGATAAAAAAAAGGTAAAAAAAATAAAAAATAAAAAAAAAATAAAAAGATGAAATGAAATGAAAAAAAAATAGAAAAAAAAATATGATAAAATAAAAAAAATGAAATGAAATAAAAAAATATATTAATTAAAAGAAAAAAAAAAAAATAATTAAAAAAGGAAAAAACATAAAATAAAATAAACTTAAGTAAAAAATAAAATGAAATGAAATAAAAAAACAAAAAATTTAATAACAAAAAAAAATAAAATAAAAAAAATTAGCGTCTTAAATATGAAAATGAAATGAAAAAAAAAAAAAAAATAAAATAAATTAAAAGAAAAAAAAAATTAAATAAAAAAGGTAACAAAAAAAAAGCATGAAAAAAAAAAAAAAAAATAAATAAAAAATAAAGTGAGTTAACATAGAGTCATAAATAAGAAGATGAAATGAAATGAAAAAAAAAAAAAATAAATAAATAAATAAAATGAAACAAGAAGAAATAAAAAAAAAGAAAAAGAAAAAAATTTAATTAATTAATAAAAAGAAAAAAAATTAAAAATAAAATAAAATAAAATAAACTAAAATAAAAAATTAAATGAAATGAAACGAAAAAAAAAAAAACAAAAATAAATTAACAGAAAAAAACTAAATAAAAAACAAAAAAAAAATAACTAAAATCAAAAAATAAAATTAAATGAAATTAAAAAAAAAATAAAATAAATTATATAAAGAAATAATAAAAAAAGTATAAAAGCTCAAAAAAAAAAAATTAAAAAAAAAAGAAGTTGGGTTTTCACTGCCTGGTATAAATATATAAGTAGTATGTATATTTGAAGGTATGAATGTGTGCAAAAATAATTTCTAAAACAAACAAAAAATAATCCTACAAAGCTTTTGAATTTCTCTGATTTTTTTTTTGATGCCAGTAACATTTTAAGTACTTTTGTACTCCCGAATGTAGGCGTGCTAATGCTTTAATTGTAGCTCTTAAAAAATTAAGCAGCTTAAATACATACAATAAATTTGTATGTGACACAGATGGGCAGTGTCCAGTAAAGGAAATAAATAAAATTAACAAAAAAAAAAATAATAAACCAGATAAAAAAAAAAAATAAAGTGTAAAATAATAAATAAGTACATAGAATAAATTAGAATAAAATTTATAAATTAAAAAAAAAATAAAAATAAAATAAACTAAAATAAAATAAAGTAAAATAAAATAAAGTAAAATAAAATAAAATAAAATAAAATAAAATAAAATAAAAAAATAAAATAAAATAGAACAAAAAAAATAGAACAAAAAAAAAAAAAAAAATAAAACAATAATAAAAAATAACAAGATAAAATAAATAAAAAATAAAAATATAAAAAGTTTAAGTAAACCAAAATTAAATTAAATGAACGAAAAACGATTTCAGCCCATTTTCAACAGAAATCTGCCTTGGCCAGACCTGTACACAAAATTGCATGGAAATATCTCAATTTTGATTCAAGTTATGTCAATTTATGTGAATTTTCGATATCGAGTGGGCGTGGTTATAGTCCGATTTCGTCCATTTTCAAAGGCACCCTACCTTTGTCAGAAAGTAAGTAATTAAGAAAGGGGGGGGGGGCAATTTCAACTTCTTACACCGTGATACGCTCTACTGCCCATGCCTGGTATGTAGACACTTTCATCTATGTCAATTGATGATGCATCACGCATTCTCAATTACCGTTTCGAGGAGCAAACGTTTGCGTTAATTTAATTCGTTTAGCGCAAATAAATATAAGATGCAAAGACGAACCGCATACTTGATCTAAAGTATTGCTGAATACATATGTAATAAATTTGCTTTTGTTTTATAATGGACAACCGATCAAAGAAATGTATCCTCAATTGAGATAACGTTACGCAAAGGTGTGCGTTGAATGTAAGTTGGAATAAAAAAAAAAAAAAAATTCGTGGATAATTTTTGAGATGGATCGTTGTGGTGCGACGAGCGAATTTATGATCGATCTCTATATAGTAATGCTGTTTGCTGGAAAAAAGTTATATTATTTTTTTAGAATAGAACGTAACTTTGATTTTGAGGGGCAAAAACAAACCTCGGTTGTTTTCTGGAACACTAGCTTGTATAGGATATACGCACCTACATTTGTATATTAAGTACTCTCAGATACTCACGCAAATATACAATACTCATATATTACAGCAAAATTCATCTGAACTCACAAATACCTCATAAAACTCATAAACCTCATTACTTACTTACTTAGTTATCAGCATCATGAATAGATATAAAACTATTTAGTAAATTAATGCACAACACGCAACTGGTGATAACTCATTCTTACTGAAAGATATGCAAATTTGAAAATTGCTTTAACGTTTTTTTATTGGCTTCTGTGCAAATTATACTGAGTATTGTTTACGTCTACTGGTTATCGTAAAGTTATAACCATTTTAGAAATACTTAAAATTTTAATTTCAAAATTTCGTTTGTTAGGCACGTATGGACAAAATGATTATAACTATGTACATATATTGTGATTGTTTTGCGCATAAATAAAAGCTAATTTTTTTTTTCTGAAAAACTTAACAATAATAAATTAGATCCGGGCTGCCCAAACTAGGGATGTTACGGAAGTGAGTTTTTAATATTTTCGATTTTTGTATTGTGTAAAAAATTGGCTGGGTTAGTTCACCAATTTTGTTCCCATACTTTATTATATAAGTAGTATAGTATTGTAAAAGTTCAAACAAGAATTACCAGCTTCTTGGAAAAACCAACTGTGATTTTCTTCTATATATCTATTATGTGTTCCCCTTCACCACAGATGATTGGAATATGCACGTAAAATAAAAGTTGATCAAACTTATGAAATCCAAATGACATTCCAAGTTGCAAAAAACTATCATAATGCAAACATATTTATTCAAGCTGGGGGTTTATTAATAATTTCAATAAAAAAAAACTGTCCTAAAAAATCAATTAATAGATCATATTGACACTGTACAGTTAATTGCAATGATATTCATAATTAAGTTTACGCAATAAAAACGTTAATCCACTATAAATTATGAGAATTAAGTTAATAATGTCAAAACGTATTAGTAAAGGAATGTCTAGTGTAGACTGCAATTAAAATTATAATACGCATAATTGTATATGCATAGTAGGGTGACCTGAAATTTTTCTGTTGTTATGCTTTGCTGCATAGAAAAAAAAAATGACACTGGTAAAATCACTATGAAGTTGACCAAATTGTGTTACATTTATCAAATTTTTGTTATTTGAACGGAATTTTTTTGTTAAAGTAACTGCATTTAATTGTTGATTGAACAGTCATAGATCTGTAAATTTTTCATCAACAAAATTTTGTAAAACTGACAGAATTTTTGTTAAAACAAAACATCAACAAAAATAGAATAAAAACTAAAACTACAGAAAAGGAAAATAAAATAAAACTTTTTATGAAATAAAATTCTTTTTATGAAATAGAAAAGAACATAAAAAACAAAAAAAAACAAAAAAAAATGCAATACCAAAAAAAAAAAAATAGAACAAAAAAAAATAAACAAAATGAAGTAAAAAAAATAAAATTACTTAAAATAAAATAGAATAAAAGCAAAAAAAAAAACAAAAGAAAAAGGGAAATAAAGTAAAACAAAAAAAAAAAATTAAAAAAATAAAAATTAAAAAGTAGAAAAAAAAATAAAATAAAATAAATAAAAAAATAAATAATAAAATAAAAAAAATTAAAATAAAATAAAATAAAACAAAATAAAATAAAATAAAATAAAATAAAATAAACGAAATGAAATGAAATAAAATTAATTAGTTAGAAAAAAGCTTATTGAAATAAAATAAAATGAGATAAAGTAAAATAACTATAAATAAATAAAATAAAAAAATAAATTAAAATTAAGTAAAAAATGAAGCAAAACAAAATAAAACAAATTAAAAAAAAAAAAAATAAAAATAAAAAAAAATAAAATAACAAAAATGAAAAAAGTAATATATGGAAAAGAAAAAAATAAAAATTAAATAAAACAAAAAAAAAGTAAAATGCAATACAAAAAAAAAAAAAAATAAAAAAAAAAATAAACAAAACTTATAATGAAGTAAAAAAAATGCAATACAAAAAAAAAAAAAATAAAACAAAAAAAAAAAAATTAACAAAACTTATTATGAAGTAAAAAAACATAAAATACAATAAGTTAAAATAAAATAAAATAGAATAGAAGAAAACAAAAACAAAAGAAAATATAAAAATAAAAAAACAAAAAAAATTAAAAAGTATAAAAAAATAAAATAGAACTAAATAAAAAATAAAAAATTAAGAAAAACTAAATAAAAAATAAAATAAAGTAAATAAAATAACTTAAAAAATAATATAGTAAAATAAAATAAATTAAAATAAAATAAAATAAAATAAAGTGAAATGAAATAAAATTAATGAATTAGGAAAAAAGCTTATTGAATAAAATGAAATGAGATAAAATAAAATAACTACCTAGTATAAAGCTAAATAAAATAAAAAAACGGATAAAATAAAATAAAATATCTTCCTTTCAAACCAAAAAAAAAAATTAAAGAAAAACAAAAAAAAAAAAAAATTAAATGAAAAAAAAAATTTAAATAAAATAAAATAAAAAAATTAGGAAAAAAAAGTAAATTAAAATCAAATAAAGTTGAATAAAAAAAAAATAACAAAAAATGAATAAAACAAATTAAAATAAAATAAAATGAAATGAATTAAAATTAATTAATTAGAAAAAAGCTTATTGAAATAAAATAAAATAAAATAACTAGCTTGTATAAAGTTTAATAAAATAAAATAAAATAAAATAGGATAAAATGAAATAAAATATTTTCCTTTCAAACCAAAAAAAAAAAAAAAGTTTAAGTAAAACAAAAAAAAAATTAAATGAATTAAAAAAAATAAATACGTAAATTAAAATAAAATAGATTAAAAAAAAAATTAAAAAAATAAAATTAAATTACAAAAATATCTTCAAGAAGAATTGTTATAAAAATGTAAAATTTCGAGTATAAATTTTAACACCCGGTCTAGGCTACCCTAATACTGGTACAACATGCGTCAATTTTAAATAAATCTGATGCAACTTAGTAGTGTTAATTCATAATTTTTTCTATTATAATTTCAATTTACATATCAATACAAAATCAATTTCACATCAACATAAATCATAAAAAGTGTCGCAGTACTAAAAGTCAGCTAGAATTTTATCGCTAATATTTTATAATGTATTAAGGATTAACGTGTCTAGCAAACCTCTAAACCATTACACATTATTACAGCGAACTTGCCTTAAAAGCAGGAAGCGGGTGACAATGAGTTGCAACGTGAAGCACTGGGTGACACATATTACGCCAATGGCATTGCCAGGCAAAAGTGTCCTGGGTTTCCAGCTAAAACTATTACTTCTTTGCTCTGAACTAGTAGAATTTTCGGCTGGGTAGCTATTTAAATACACATAAGATTAATGTTAAAATAAAAGTTTTTGCACAAAAAATGTCTTCCTTCGGTAATTAGTGACACGTGCTATGTTACAATGAAATTCATGAAAATTGTATTGCTTGGTGATTGTTCAGTAGTTAATTATAATTAGGTGCTGTTAATGGTGTAAAAATTACCATTTCTAGATTAAAAGTACTTTTTTATAATAAAAAAAGTGTTTTTTTTTCACACAGCAAACGGCCTTGAAATTGATTCTATTAGTAAATGGAGAAAGGTGTTGCCATTTAATTACAGCAATTTACAATAACTGACATAATAGAACAGTTATTAGGATTGATTTCACCTAATTTATATTGTTTTTTTTTTTTTTTGTTTTTCCACAAATAAAACAATAAAAGGTAAATATAAACATCTGGCAGTTTTATAATTTCATTCTACAGTGTACTTATATGTATTAGACTGGGTCAAATATTTGACTTATCCTTCTTAACTGTATGAGTATTTCCAGAAAAATTAGCCACTTCAATGCAATTCAAGAAAAAACCCTTACACCCTTATTTTTCAAATTTCGAATTTTCCACAACACCCTGTGTCCCGCGAATCGAATTTGAAGCTTAATTTAACCTTAACTATAAGAGCTATTCCGGGTAAATGAGTAATTACGATGTAAATTAAGAAAAAAATCTTACACCCTTATTTTTTAAATTTCGAACTAATCACAACACCCAACATACATATATCAGTTTTTCCGGGAAATGAGCCATTTAGATTCAAATCAAGAAAAAATGCGCACACCCTTAATTTCAATATTTCAAATTTTTCACAACACCCAGCGTCCCGCAAATCGAATGTTAAGCTTGTTTTAACCCGAACTAAATGAGTTTTTTAACCTTAACAATAAGAGTTTTTCCGCGGAGACGAACCATTTCTCTTACACCCTTATTTTTTAAATTTAAAATTTTCCACAACACCCTGTGTTCCGCAAATACTTGACTTATCCTTCTTAACTGTATGAGTATTTCCAGAAAAATTTGCCAATTTGATGTAATTCAAGGAAAAATACTCTTACACCCTTATTTTTAAAATTTCGATTTTCACAACACCCTGTGTCCCGCAAATCGAGTGTTAAGTTAAATTTAACCTTATTAACTATATGTAAACCGAATTATCTGCGAAGTTAAAAAACTTTTTTTTGCCGAGTCTAGTAATTGTAATTTGTTTTAAATAATCTATTATTTCTAATTACCCGCAATTTACATCTTTTTGTGTATGGCGAATTCATTGACCGCTTTCCCTAATGGTAGACACCCTATCATGGTAAATTTTCAAGTAAATTAATAATTGATATTGTGAATGATTTTTGGCGCATTCAACATTTTCTACATAACTCTAAAAAACACGTCCTCTCAACTATTTACTACGTAAATTTTTTGTAGTATTTCATTAAACGTTACCTACTATTAAATGCATGTTCATGTGTGTCTTTCAATTTATTACATTAAATAGCGGTTCTAAGTATTAAATATTCAACACTTGCAATAAGTAAGCGATCTACTCGCGTACCGCTTGGCGCTGTCATCTCAAATCGTGCACGCTGTCGATTTAAAATCGAGCAAAAGGTGCTGAATTATGTAATTTAATAAATCAAACGAACTTAATGTGCCAACAGTTTAACAAATTGTCGGATTAGTTTATATAAATTCCTTATAGAATAATTGCTGTTTTTGTTTCGTCATGAAACATGTTGTTAATGGGGGTCAAGCTTGGTGCAAAAACAATATAAATTACTGAAAAAACGTGCAAATTAAATTTTTTTTTAAATCCGTTTTTAATAAATACTATTAGACCAGTAGAAAAACAATTATTTACAAAAAAAAAAGAACAAATTTAATTTCTTGGGCTTTAAATTCAACAAAATGGGAAGGGTTTACAACCATTTGACGATTTGACATGGAATTACCCAACATAGAAAATTTTAAAAATTTGTTAATTCAGTTACTAATAGCTATATGACGCTACGTATTTTCACTATTATTTTCAAGAGTTTTTTTCCTCCCCTTTTTTGTCTAGGAAGAAGATTTATTTCACAAACAAAACGGTTTTCATAAAAAATCGCGCACAAAACTTCCCAAAAAAATAGAGGAGAAACGTCCAAGTGCCGAAAATTATAAAAAAGTACAACTTTTTCATTTGTTTTTTTTACAGTCAAGTTTGTATTTTCTTCATTTTTTCGTTATTTTTTTAACAAAGTTTGCCCGCTTGCACCAATATGATAAGTTGTATAAGACCGTTTCTTTCGCACAATAAATAGAAAAAATACAAGAAAAAAAAACAGAGAAAATACGTAGTGTCATTTACTATTTTCAAGAGCTTTTTCCTCCAATTTTTTGTGTGCAAAGAAGAGAGACAAAGAGGGCACGCATGCGCACAAAGGAGTCCGTTTGGCATGTTTTTGTTTACATGAAAATCGTTTATTTTTTCTGGACTCTGTTTTTAACAAGAAACACAGGAAAATAAAGCAGAAAACTGTTTAAATGTCCATTGGATTTATTTATTTCACAAACAAAGCAGGTTTCATATAAATTCGTTCACAAAACTTTCAATATTAAAATGTAAACAAAAAATTTTCAACTAAAATAGAGGAGAAACGGCCAAGCGCCGACAAATATAAAAAAAATACAAACTTTTTCATTTGTTTTTTTGCAGTCAAGTTTGTATTTTCTTTATTTTTTCGTTATTTTTTTAACATAGCTTGACCGCTTGCACCAAAATGATAGTTGTATTAGGCCGTTTCTTTCGCACAATAAATAGAAAAAATACAAGAAAAAATCAGAGAAAATACGTAGAGTCATATAGCTATAATGAAATTTGTATCTTTGATTGATAGACATTGGCCAACATGTGAAGTTTTTAAAAACTAATGTGGGACCAAAAAATCAATAAGTAAATTAAAATCCTGTAAGTCCAGCTTTAGATGTTCTGAATGATGCCAGTGAAGCTTTGCTAACCTCAACTACAATTTGCATATGAATATCTAATTACTACTGTTTTTACCGGGTGGTACCACCTGTCAAGAGAAAGTTATTAATTTTCTTTTCAAATGGAATTTTCCAATAGTTGCTGTACAAGTTTGAAAAATGTATCCCCCTTGTTTCTGTTAAGTAGTAGTTATTCATTCATATTCAAATATTATTTATTGAGCCTTAGCATTTAATAAGGTGACACCTGCACAGACATATTTACGGCTTATTTTTTTGTGTTTTTATTGTGCCTATATTATTTAGCTATTTGCATTTCATTTTCTCAATGAAAAGTCATCAAACTTGTGTAAGAGAGTAACTTGGATCGCGGTAAGGAGGTGATTAAAAATTTTGGAAGCGAAATTAACAGCAACTATTACAGAATTGGAATAACCCTATAATAGAGATGGGCGCGTGTATGATTTTTGCTGCACTAACACGCACGAAAAAATAAAACTGTATAGTTTCTTTATGAAAGTTTATCAGATTGATACGTAGAACATTTTCCACACTGGAGATTTTTCGAATTTTTCCCTCCCATACAAATCAACCCACTATAATATGTTTCAGAATTTTTTTTAGCAACGCTCTATCTGAGTACTTGATTCAAAAATAATCTATCTCAGCTAAAAATGTATTAAATTTTCGTACAGAGAGGTGGTTCGTGTTTTTTTTGGATCTCGGACTCAGCACCAGCACGACACGAAATCGCATTTTCGAACAAGAGCACATGAGCACACGCGTGCGTATTTCGTGTCACGGTCAAAAACAAGCATGACGCCAATCTCTACCCTATAAATAAATATTAAAAGCTTCTCGAGTTTACGATTCGAAAGTTCATTTCCAAAACCAAGCACAGCACCCAATAGTGGTAAATGTCATAACCCTAAACAACCGATCACGATTAAATTAAATTTATTGCCGCACATGCATTTACAGTTAGTCGGAAATAATATCGGACAGCCAACCAAATTTTTTAGACATATTTCTTTTATAATCTTCCGTCAAATGGTTGAAATTGACCCCTTCCGATTTTATAGAATTTTGATAGAGAGTTTCTTTGGATTGGGGATTAGGGTTCGACGTCTCCCTCGCAATTTAGCAGTGAGGAGAAGTGTTTCCTCCATAATTTAAGTACATTCTGTACGTCGGTTGCCAGTTCGCCATTATTGTCCTTATAGAAAGTTGCCCTGGTCTTAAAACCTTCCGTCATCCGCCGGATCTTTTCATAGACTTTTCGGGCATCATTCTTGTCACCCAGCATCTCAAGCTCCTCGCGCTCACGCCAGCGGCGGTACGCAATGAGTGAGAGATATGCTTCCATTGCTCGGTTACACCGTTAGGTCGAGGATTGCTCTCCGCTAGCAGGTGTGGGAGTCGAGTGGAGAAATTATCAGCTGTCTGTGTCATGCGCAGCTTCTCGATGTCAAACTTTCCTTCCGTTACTGTGCGCACTTTCTTCGTTGCACAGCGGCGTGTGCGTATCTTGGCTGCAACAAGAAATGGCCCGAGTCGATATTGGGACCACGCAGTACGCACGTCCAGAACGGTGGTGCTATGTACGTATGTGTTTAGGCCCGATGCCTAAAATATTAAAAAAAGTGCCACCCTGCCGTCGATCATGACATGGTCAATATGGTTTCTTGTTCTTTGATCTGGGGACAGCCAGGTGGCTTGGTGTATTCGTTTATGCTTGAACCAAGTACTACTGATGACCATATTGCGAGTAACGGCGAAGTGAGTCAACCTAGTACCGTTGGGGGATGTTATATCGTGGAGAGTAAATTTTCCAACTGCAGGACCAAAGACTCCTTCCTTGCCCACCTTGGCATTAAAGTCGCCGCGCACGATTTTGATATCATGTTGGGGGCAGCGATCATAAGTGTGTTCATGTTTATCGTAGAAGGCGTCCTTCTCTGCATCATCCGTCTCCTCAGTCGGCGCATAGGCGCAGATAAATGTTATGTTGAAGAACCTCACCTTGATGCGGATCGCAGCGAGACGCTCGTCTACGGGGGTAAACGCTAGTACTTGGTGGCGAAGTATCTTTCCCACCACGAGCCACTGTAGTATACGTCACAAGGTCCGATGGCCGTTTTTCCTTGTCCCGTCTATCGTATTTCCTGTAGGGGTGTGATGTCAGTCTTTGCGTTTACGAGGAAATCAACCAGTCGGGCAGCAGCGGTACCATCCATTGAAAGGGTCCGGACATTCCAGGTACATGTACCTGTACGATTTTCTATACAAATGCCGAAAATTCAAACTAATTGTACCATTTCGCCCACGAGTGACTGTATGCAGGTGAAAAAAAATCATTGCACTTGTCTAAACATTTCATATTTATTCTAATTACTTTGCTTTGATGGTATGCAATTGCTACTTAACTAAATAAAATTTACCTTTTTATAATTGACTATTGTGGGTATAATTTGAGTGAATGCAATATAACAGTCTAATTTATTCATATTTAGTTAGGGGTTTTTGTTTGTTTAGTTTTTTGTTCCGTAAAAAATGGATGATTGTGGTATAGCTGCCACACGCTCGTAAATAAATACATAAAATGCCTTGCACGCGCAAACAAATTTCGTTTTTTATTATTAGGCGAACTATTGTGAGTCCGTCCACACAATGGCAAATTAGATGCAGAATGCAATTCGAAAAAAACAATTTTCAGGGGTAATCAAAAAGTTACAACAATTATGAACTTGACAACAAGTGTGCCAATATTACTACGTATTTATTTATTTACTATTGTTGCTGTTACTTATTAATATAGTACAAGTCAATGCACTAACATAAATTCTTTACATACATTAGGCAGGAGCAAAAAATAATTTTAAATTAATTTTTTCAAAATGTTTTTTCAAACCTTTTTATACACTTTGAAAGTTTATTTTACCGATATAATAAAAAATTTAGTGTAAAACTAGAAGAAAATTTTGAATTTGCATAAGTTTTGCAAAAAAAAAAAAAAAAATTGTTTTTGTATTTTTCTTTCTTTGGCAGTACCTTGTTTTATTATACAAAAATTTGCCCCAAAAATTTTTTTCAAATCGGAAAGGTTCCATTCCAACTACTTGAGTATTTGACATGGAATGACCCATATACTCTACAATGTATCTGGGGGGATGCTAGAAAGCCCTACTTCCAAGAAACAAATTATTATTGTTTACTCCGAGCTTAAAACTTTTAACTTAATTTATTTTTAATTTTTTGTTTCAACGCTCATGAATAATTCGCTGACGCCTTGCATGTTTTAAATAAACAAAAAAAAACTCAAAACATAAATGCAAAACAGTAGATCAAATGCTCTATGTTTAATCATCGACACAATTGGCTTACAATAATACCTTCCATACAATAAGTAGCTTATTTACTAAATATAAAGACTATCGACATGAGCCCACGGTTTTAGACACGCCTAATAACGCGTACGGTCAATGAGCTTCTATAAGCCTTCAATAGTTCAATGTGCCAATTAAATTGTTTTTGTTCACACACACATACATAGACATTAGTGTAATACGATATCTTTGTTGCTGCATTTATTTAAGAAAAATTATGTTGAAATGGAAAATTTTGTCTCAAAATCAAAACAAACCAATTTAGTTGTCTACCAAATACAAATTTCAAATTACTTAGTATAATTAATGCATTAATTTCTATATAGATCCCTGCAGCGAAAGCAACTGTTTGAAAACTTTTTTACAACTAGTTGGTGCACCGGGTCCAACTAGTCAGTGTTCTGTCTTTTTTCCATATAAGCAACTGGTATTTTTTACGTGTTGATGTCCTACGAGATGTCAGATTTCGACCAGAATATATCGGCTATCCACTAGTCAGGAAATACCATTTTCATACTAGTTGTAAAATACCAGCCCATACTAGTTCAACCTGGACTAGTGTAATATCTATAAAATGAACTAGTCCACATACTAGTCCAAAAATGACTAGTTTGAAATATACTAGTCCCATACTAGTCCAAATATCATTTATTTCAACCAGAATTTTCCTGGCTTACCCTTTATTTTATCATTTGACTTTATTTTCATGTCTATTCTTCAAAAAGCAGCGGCTATTTGTATTAACCCTATCACGAAAAAGCATCTATGAGTTATAAGCGAAAACGAAACGAATGAATTTTTTTATTTTTTAACTGGTATAATTTCATCCAGAAAAATCTAGTTGTATACTGGTATGAAATGGATATTTCCTGACTAGTATGAATTCAAACAGAAAATTCTAGTTGTATACAAAAGTTAAATATTTAATTAGTTTTTTTTTTTTTTTTCCCTTTTATTATTTTGTTTTATCTTATTTCTTAAAATTAGTTTTTGAATTTAGTTTAATTTAATTTTTTTAAGGTTATTTTATATCCGCTTTTTATTTCATTCTATTTTATTAAATTTTATTTTACTTTTTTTCATTTCATATGATTTGATTTTAATTTGTTTTATGTATTTTAATTTGTTTTATTTAATTTTTTTATTTTTTTATTTAGTTAAATCGTTTATATTTTTTTTATTTTTGTTTTATTTTATTTTATTTTATTTTAGTTTATTTTTTAATTTTATTTTAATTTTTTTTCTATCTTATTTTTTTTTTAATTTTATTTTTTTTATTATTTTTTTTTTTTTAATTTTATTCTATTTCATTTTATTTGGTTTTACTTTGCTTTTTTATTTAAATTTTTTTTATTTCATCTCATTTTATTTTATTTTTATTTCTTTTATTTTTTATTTTATATTATGAATTTTTTATTTAAGTTTAGCAATTTAATTTAATTTTATACCTAATATAATTTTATTTTTATTTTATTTTATTTATTTTTTTGTTTTATTTTATTTTAGTTTATTTTTTTATTTTATTTTATTTTCTATGTTATTTTTTTTTAATTTTATTTTTTTAATTATTTTATTTTTTTTTAATTTTATTCTATTTAATTTTTTTGGTTTTACTTTGCTTTTTTATTTAAATTTTTTTTATTTCATCTTATTTTATTTTATTTTTATTTCTTTTATTTTTTAATTTATATTATGAATTTTTTATTTAAGTTTAGCAATTTAATTTAATTTTATTCTTTTTATTTAATTTATTTTTTTTAAATTATTTTTCTTTTTCTTTTTCTTTTTATTTTTTTAAATTTTTTTTTATTTTTATTTTGTTTGCTTTATTTTATGTTAATTTTTCTTTATTTTATATATCTAATATAATTTTATTTTTTTTTTATTTTTTTTTTAATTTATATTAAGAATTTACTATTATTTTATTCTATTAATTTAATTTTTTTAATTTTTTTAAATTTTTATTTATATTTTTTTAATTTTGTTTGTTTTTTTTTTTTAAATTTAATTTATTTTTATTTGGGTGTAAATTTTAAGTGCAAGTTTAAACGTCAGTGCGAGTTTAAATGAACTTTAGTCAACTTTGTCTGTTGTTTAAACTGGCACTGAAAAACCGGGCCTTAATATGTCGAACGATGTTATAATAAAAAATACTATGTTGTAAAACTCAAATTTACATAAACAGCAACTTTTCGTGGGTAAGGTCAATAACTTACATGTTTACGAATCACTATAACAGTTTTTTTTGCCACCAACTAAAGTAAATGAGTTTTGCTACTCCCTTAAACCGATTTACGTATATCTGTAGGTATATACTACATTGGAGCGTATTATACAAAAATAGTGCCAAATTTTACACACGGGCGTTGACCACATCTTGACTTGGTTGCAGGTAGGTAGAAGTCAGTTATTTTAGTCAATTGCCGAAATTTATTCCCCCATTTTTTTAAAGTTTCACAAGCTAAGAGTTTAATCGCCAGTGGAGCATTTCGAGTTCTGCGAGTTTGGAAGATCACCCTATTTCAAAATATTTTCCAAAAACGCTTTATATTAGAATCTCTTTGAAAAACGTTGTTTTTCATATTTCCAATAGCACCATTTTTTAAAATCCGGTTCAAGACGCCCTTTCTCAGGAGGAGTTTCAAAAACGCTCTAATTCAATACATTTTTAGCTGAGAAAGAACGTTATTGAAATAAATTCTGACACAGGCCGTGTTTCAAAAACATTTTCCATTTCTAAGACTACTTTTGTTCCCTACATTGTGATACGCCCTACCATAACAATCTACTGCGTATTATGAGTGCGTTATTACTAAAAAAAGAAATATTTGAGTGAGTCAAATGAATGGAATGCCCAAAAATTGCTGAACCTTTCTTTATTTTTTTTTTATGAATTTTGCAATTTTTCTTTTCAATTTAGAAAGTAAAAAGAAAAATAATAATAATGAGAAACTTACATATTGACATAAATATGTGCAAATAAGTTATTAAAAGCAATTAATTTTTTTAAACAATTTTTGACTCATTCTTTAACACAGAAAGGACAGTTTGCGTAGGCATAGTTTTGGTCTGAAAGGTATTAAAAAAACAAAAAAAATAAAACATTTTAAAACCCCACCCTGTTTAAAGTCACTGACCTGATTGACTGTCATGCACGCTCGAACATAGTGTCATTTATTATTTAAATTTAAGATTGTTTGTTTAATAACAGTACTTAGCCTTACCCAACCCTATTCCGTCAATTAACAACCACATATTCTAAAGCAAGTGGTTTGAAAAAGTTGTTGCTTCCATCCGCTAAGATAACTAGTACCTTCCCCCACACGAAATAAACAAAATTTTAATTACACAATTTACTTCACAGCATCCAATTGTTATTTTTGCACCTTACCTTTAATTGCACAAAGTAAGGGTTAAAATTGGCCGTAAAATTAGTAATTGAAAAAACATATCTCACCTCATCTCATGTTCATATTTATACGCTGCTAATCTCTTGTTTCGGTTAGATAGTCGAATTCCCTTTTAATCGCTAAATAAACGATCTGTTTTGATTGGTTTTTAATTTAACAGTTATCGTGCTAAAAAGATGCTAACCCGAAGGTCGTTAAATTATTGTATGTCACTTAAGTATTAAGAAAAAAATATAGTCCGGTCAAAATAAACATTTGAAATAACAATAATTCAAAGAGAGCCAGATTTTCGTTGAGAGCTAAGCTTCGCCGTCAGAAAGAAAACTTTAAAAGTCCCCATCGATCCCATGTTTTTAGGATTTTCCTCGAAAATGGTAAGTTCATTCGAAAAATTACCTGAGAGCAAGTTGTAGACCTGGAAATTCTCTACAAATATGGCCTTATCATTTTTTCTCTAATAGTACATTTACACTGCACCAAACAGATAAAAATCCAACTTGGACTAATGGGGACTTTTGAAGTTTTCATTCTGATGGCGAACCTAAGCTCCCTACAAAAATTTGACTCTGTGGGAATTATTGTTATTTAGCCACTATTTTTATGTCTGTTATGACCGGACTATATGGCTTGCTTTCAATTGTGGTGTTCACAGCACGATCAGGGCATGATTGCATGCATAATTGGAAAATACTTTATTTTTATTTATCCCTACTGTGATTGAATGTAATTTGATTATAGGTACTTATTAGGATGGTTGGATCGATGATTGCAATACGGTCAATGTCGGGGTGAATATACAAGGCTATGTGAAAAATGTAAAATAAAAAAAAAATTATAAAAAATAATATAAAAAAATATTAAATAAAAAAATAAATAAAATTTTTTAAATAAAATAAGATAAAATCAATAAAGGAAAATAAAATTACATAAATTGAAATAACAAAAAAATAATAATAGTGATAATTATAAAATTAAATTAAAAAAATTAAGTAAATTTAAATAAATTTAAATTTAATAAAATTAAAAAATTAAAAAAAAAATAAATTAATTAAAATGAAATAACATAAAAAATAGAATAAAGGAAAAAAATAAAGGAGATAAAAAAATTAAGTGTTAAATAAATACAAAAATAAAGTACAATAAAAAAAATTAAATAAGAAAAATAATTTAATTTTAATTTATTTTAAAAACGTAACGTTACGTGAACTATTGGTCGCAGGGTAGGCCGAAATGTACATCACTTCGTATAACTTAACAACCGTTTAAATGATCACTCTGAAATTTTGACTGAAAATTATTAAAAGACCAATTTATGATTAATTAAAAAAAAAAAAAAACCAAATTCAATTATACTCTTTTTCCTCAATTACAAATTGTTTATAAAAATTTTGTAAAAAATTTAAAAAAAAAATTTAATTTTTAATTTTAGGTTTTTTTTTAGATAGATCTAACATTCATTAGACCAGTCCAAAAATTTGATCAAATTCCGTCAATTGGTTCACGAACTAGAAAGTAATGAAAAAATTCAATTTTCAAAATGCCTAAAATTTTAAAATTCATAACTCAAAAAATTGACCACTATGGGTGAAATAAATAAATAGGAGTCGACTTATTTTCCATTCTCAGCAGAAAAAAAATATAGTGGGCATTTTTAAATTTTAGGGCTAAATTTTATATGGAATGACCCATATATTTCTTTAGTTTTTTCTTTTGCCCTTTTTGCGTATTTAGCTTAGAAAAAATTGTTTTATGTACCCGGCAGTCAAACCAACTAGTTGAAAACTACTTTACAACTAGTTTGAGCACCAGGCGCAAGTAGTCAATTTTTTTGTTTTTTTTCCATAGAAAAAAAAAAAGAAACGGCGTGTAGCCAGTACACGTGAAGGAAGTTAACTTCTTAAGTTCAAAAATAACGAAATATGAATAAGGTGTATTCGAGAATGGTTTAGATTCACATTTTCATACTTCCGGGAAGTGGACCAGCGAACCGATCAATTCGAAAATATCTTATACATGGTGCGGTTTCCTTCAAATTCGGTACGTGGGTAGAATCATGACTAAATTAACAGGGGCCAATACGAATGGGATATAGAGGAAGAGGGGCGTGTTAGAAGGAAAGAGGGGAATAAAGAGAAAAATGGAGAGAGATAGTGTGAAGGCGAAGAAAGATGGGAAGAAGAGTTGTAAAAGGGGTTGAAAATTGCG
Organism: Campiglossa producta; assembly: GCA_964058755.1. NCBI lineage: Eukaryota > Metazoa > Arthropoda > Insecta > Diptera > Tephritidae > Campiglossa > Campiglossa producta. The sequence goes on along the minus strand of CAXKVI010000001.1, from coordinate 12,856,226 downwards.
ATTAGGTGGCAAGCCTGCGTGAAATTGTCACATTTTGGAATACGGCCGAAACTACCTTTCATTTGATACCCATATTGGCATGCCTAGTGCTATACAAAAAAAAAAAATGGAATAGGTGGCAACCCTGTAAACTGCCCTTAGTGGCAACACCCATGTTTATAGTCTTAGAATGGATCAAATTGTCTATGTGCCAAATTTTATCCAAATCGGTCAAGTAGTTCCCGAGATATACGAAAAAATGAAATAAGTTGCGGTTAGGTGGCAACCCTAAGTTGCAAGCCTGCTTCAAATTATCTTTTTGGATTACCTTTCATATGATACCCATAGTTGGCATATATAGCTCTATATTTAAAAAAAATCTGATAGGTACCCTGTAAACCGCCATAAGTGGCAACACCTATAAATTCTGCTCGGCCTAACTATTACAATTTGAATTTCACCTCCTTTTTGACTTGCACAGCTAAACATCGTGGTGAGAACAAGGCTGCAACATACGCCCGAAAGTTGGTTACCATTTCTATTTCCGTTGCATCATCAGCAATTTTCTCAAATTTTACTCTCAATCAAAACTTCATATCGCCGCTTAAGAAGTTAACTTCAAAAAGCTGTATTTTTTACGTGCTGATATCCAGAAAATACATATAAATACAATATAAGTATCATACTGGTTGTAAAATATCAATTTCATACTAGTTCAAAAAGCATTGAGCATTATACTATGTAGTATGGAATGGATTTTTTCTGACTATAGTTGTATACTAGTATTTTACTTGCACTTAATTGTTAATGCGCATAATTATATTTTTGCCAACATTATTAATTTGTATGTTCACACATTGTAATTATGTAATCAATTTTTTCCGGAAAGATGAGAATAATTTGATGAATACAAATAAAATATAATATGCTAATCGTGCATGTTTTTTCTGTAAACAAAAAAAGCATAATATTTATCTCAGGTTTGTTTGCTCTTTAAAAGTTTGCAAAAAGAAAAGTGGAACTTTACTAGGGACCAACTCACACAGCCATTTTTTATAACTGCTAGAAAAAAATCGTTGCTATAAAATTTAAATCTAATAAGGCCGTATGCCAATTTGTTGAAAAAAACAAATTTTGACAGAGCGATGGTAAATTCTGACAGTTATCATGGTGAATATGAACGTCAGAATTTACCCTAGCCCAGGGGGCTATTGGCATTTATATTATTTCACCTAAATGTATGTTCGCATAATTGATTCACAAAGCATCAGCTTTTTGCATATGTCAAAATTTACTACTTTCAAAATTTACCTTTTCGTTTGGCACAGCAAAATGGAAAATATCTCCACACATAATACACCATAGCAAATTCGTTCACCTTAGCTTTGTTTCTTGAAATCTCCAGCAAAGAACTGTCAGCAGAAGAGAGTCTTTTAGAAAGCTGTCAAAATCTCAGTTCTGCTAATTTTTCGTCGAACAGGGTTCAGCAGAAACTTGCAGACAAAACAGCTGTTACGTTTCTGATTGGCTAACAATTTGAACTTACATTTTTTGTTGTTGTTTTGCTATGTCATCGATCAGCTGTTCTTGCTTGCTGGTTTCTGCTGGACGAAAAATCTCCAGCAATAACTTGCAGCGAATTGGCGCTCTCTCTCTCAATTAAATGTCAAAAAGCTGCTGAATTCGCTGCTAATTTTTTCAAAGAACACTTTTTTAGGAATAATTATTCATAATTATTCATAATTAGCAGGAAAGAAACAAAGCTCTTATTTTACTCTGACGAAAACAAATATCAATTGACACACAGCCTAAGTATATCACTTTTTGTGAGAAAAGTTTCAAAATAAGCGTCAAATGGTTAGGCATTTGTATAAAATTACAGCTAACTTCAAAAGCACCGTTAACTTAACAAGTGCCACAGTAGGCATATTATTGAATTGCTTTGCATAAATCTATTCACAATTAGGAACACACTTTGAAGCACGTGAGCATCAATAAATGACTGAATAAATTATTTGCTAAATAGCTGTATTTTCTCCGTTCAAATTGCTCCCAAGCACTGGCAATTACGTGCATATTTAGAATACTTCTGGCATATGTAGTTTGAAAATCAATAAATCAATTTTCTATGAAATCGTTTTAGATAAAATCTAAATCGTAAATTTCACTGATGGGGAAAGTTGTAGGTAAACATTGAATCGTTACCGAGTATGAGGTTTAACAAATTTTGATCAAAGGAATAAGGAAAATTTACGATATCTAAAAGAGTTTCCTCATTTCTTTTTTAATAAATAAAAAAACTGTTTTTTTTTTTAAATTCGGTAAAAATTCATTGTTTATTTTTTATATTTAATTTTTTCTACTAATCGCATATTAACTGTATGTCTAAACGGTATCTATTACAGCAAATGCATTTTTAATGAGAAATATTTTGCCTATCTTCAGGGCACTTGCATCTGACTTTCTTAGCCAATTTGCAGTCTTTGCATGTTTCTATTGCAATTTAGCACGTGACTTCGTACCTACGCTCATATAAACATATCAGTGCACAAGTAAATGCAAATATTTAATGCCAATCAACTCGCGTCGTATCGTGCAACCCACTAACACACAAGCATACTTTTTGAAAACATATACAATGTTTATAATATTAGCCAACATTTTGCTTAATTTAAATGCCAACAATGTTATTCGACATTGAAAAACTTGGTAACGTTTAAAGCCTATCAGTACCGATTAGTTGTATGCAAATTATTCCTGACAGTGTTCCTGACAATGCTTAAATGGTAAACGTGGATGATTCTGATAAGCAAATAAAACTGATGTGACATGTTAGAGGAACATTTAGCACGTCTGTTAAGGTCAGTAAAACATAGAGACGTTGAATGCTTTGAGTTGTTGGGTAAATGTAAAAACGCAAAGTAAAAAAAGATTAAGTTGGGATGCGCCGAGACAACGGTATCTTATAACTTATCTTATAACTTGAAGCGAGCTAAACTTGTATTTTTGTATATTTGCATATCCAGACTATCTCGGGAACCGCTTGACCGATTTGGATGAAATTTTGAATATAGATAGTACGGTTGATTCTAAGACTATCCACTTGGGCGTGCCACTTGGGGGGTGTACAGCGTTCCCAGCTATCTAAATTTTTTAAAATTATGGAGCTGCATATGCCAATATGGGTATCAAATGAGAGGTATTTTCGCCGACATACCAACTAAAATATTTTCAAGTAGGGTTGCAGCCCAGCGTTACCAGTTTACCGTATTATATTTGTATTGTAGGTATATTTTTGGGATCCTTTTTGGATTATTTTGGGATCATTTAGGGGTCACTTTGAGATAGTTTTGGGGCTATTTTTAGATCATTTTGGGCTCAATTTTGGATTAATTTGGGACAATTTTTGGATCATTTTCGGATCATTTTGGAGTCGTTTTTCAATCACTTTGGGATAATTTTTGGGTTATTTTGGTAACATTTGAGGGTCTTTTTGTGGTCATTTTGGGATTATTTTTGGATGATTTTGGGGTCATTTTTGGATCATTTTGGGTACATTTAAGGGTTCTTTTGGGGTCATTTGGGAATCATTTTTTTATCATTTTTGTATCGTTTTTCGGATAATTTCGGGAACATTTAAGGGTCTTTTTTGTATCATTTTAGGATTATTTTGGGATTATTTTAGGGTCATTTTGGGTAAGTAAAGCTAGCGCTAAATTGATAGCACCGATCACCCAGGTACCAAAAATAATAAGACAAGCTTAAGTATGTTTTAAATAATAATTGAACTAAGGGGACTAAAATTCTTAGCACGAAGATTTTTCGTTAAATATCTACCAATATATCTCACCTTTTCTAGACACGTTTGATTCTCGATTGTTCGTTGAATACATTTTCAAACTCACAGAATTTAAAATATTCACGTGATTAATATTAACTAATGTATGTATGTATGTATCGCTTAACTATAAGAAATCCAAATACATACACAATTCATAAAAAATTTGAATGAGCAATCGAAAGTGAAACAATAAAGTTTTATTTGACACTTGCCTAGTCCTGTTCTAGAAGTTCATTGAACGCTGGCGAGTTTTTAAACAAATTATGCTATCAAAAAATAGGAAGCTTTCAGCACGTCTCCATTGAATTGCTTTAATGGTTTGGTTCAACCGGTTGGCTTCATCAGTTTTGACGTGTAAAAATCCCCAGCTCTACAACTTGGTTTAATTTATGCGTGCGAGTATAAATAGTTATAGTATTTTAAAAATATGCATATCTGCTTAGGGTGATTAATTAAAATTAATTTTTTTCTACGAGTCTGATTATCGCATAAGATTTCTTGATTCTTTTACAACTAATAGTACATTTACACTGCACCAAATTTGGTGAATTCAGATGAACCAGTTTGACACCGTTTACACGGGCAAATTTGCATTTGGCTGCATCTTACCTGCAAGAATCTTCTACCAGGACAAAAAGCCACCGAAATAAAATGCACTACCGTGATGATTTAAACACCTGTAGAGTAATAATAAAAGAAAATTCAAGATGGCGTCTATCTTTTCCTGGTAGAATTCGCTCATTTTCTTAAAAAAAAGTAGTTGAAATTATTATTTTTAGCTAGGCATAGGGAAAAAGTTATGACACGACAATTACCCATTGAGGTTCTTGCTGAGCAATTCTAAATGTGGAAGACAGGCGGGGTTGCTATTTTGAGGAACTGTGGATAGTGCCGTTCGGCAAATGAGGTCAAATTTGATGGAATTCCAAATTTGGAAAATGAGATTTGTATGGAAAAAGCGCCAAATTTGCAAATGTTTCGCCCAAATTTGCCAAATTTGGTGCGGTGTAAATGTACTATAACACTTCGACGACTGAGTTGAAAAATACCCTATTTCAAATATTTTAACAAGCGCAATTCTGAATTTTTTTGAAGACTGCCCTATCCCAACATACGTCTAAAAAACTTTCAATCCCATCGAAAATTCAATACAATTTCAGAGATAGAAAGTTGTTGAATCTAATTTGGATATAGGGGATTTAAAAAAATGCTGAGATAAGACGTATATGAAACAAATTCTGAAATAGAGCATTTTTGTAAAGTATTTCGTAATAAGTTGATCTTTCACTCAGTCGTGGATTTAAAGAGTTGTCCTGCAGTTTTTAACTTTAAAAGGATTATTTTAAGGGATTTTTCAGGAAGGATACTTTGGCTAGATCGAAAACTTAACTCTAAGAGCCCGATATTAAAATAAAATGCAACTTGGGACAAATCGAACATGCTATATTGCGTACATACATATTTGTTACACATTAGATCTGCTGTGCTAAATTTCTTGTGTCAGTGCGAAAAGGTGATGCGAAGTCGTTAAAATTGGCACTCCAATGGTAAACCGCAATATGTAAACAAAAAATTTAGACTAAAGGTAAAAAATGCATAAGAAAACCCGGTTTTAATATATACATTAGACTGTTATAAATAATATACATTTTTAGTTTTTTTTTTTTTAATTATAATGACATCTGAAAATTTTTAATTAACAAAATTTTGTTAAACTGACAGATGTTTTGTTGATCAAACTAAATTTTGCGTTAAAACAACAACTTCTTCTAGTTAAGTCTACAGCAAAGGAACTGACATTTTAACGTTATAGCATCATCCAATTAAATTAGTAGAACTGACAGAGGTTTTTGTTAATCAATCAAAATTTTGTGTTGAAACAACAAACTCCTGCAGTTAATCTAACTGCAAAGATACTGGCTTTACTGTCTTTGGGGTATTTTGGGAAAATTTTTCCAACAATCAAATTTCTCAGCAACGACTAAAGATAGAGCCATTAAATAAAATGTGTTTGAAACTTCAATTCAATACGTACATATATGAAAAAAATCGGATATGTCAAGAAATTTCAAAACTAAATTTTGAAAAATGTAATTTTTGGAAATTTTGTGTCTGACGAACACTTTGGGCTAGTACATTTTCTTCAGAGAAAAAAATTAAAGTGTTACTTTTCGTCAGACACAAAATAAAAGTGTTAGCATAAATACACGATGGCATCATGGTAGACACCAGCGCTCAGCAGTAAAATAATCAGAGTTCGATTCTCGGTGAAGGAAATAAAGCTACCTGAGAAAGTGTGTTGCCATTTAGAACAAAGCCGTAATTAGACGATGGCAAGCATAAGTATACGATGGCATCATGAGTGGACACCTGGGTTAAGAATATGCTCGAGGTAGGCATACCGGTCGTAAGAGACGAATAATATGCACATATGTAGGTAATGACGAGCTAACTCGATAGTTGATAGTTGGTAGAAGGTTCCAGTAGTAATACAAAATCAGTCGGGCAATACCGCAAAGGAGTACTTTAGCGTACCGGGTTTATATCCGGCTAATGACTGTCAATTTCGGCCCCGCTCCACAAAACTTTCGGGGAGTGTTTTTGCTGTTAACAACAACAACAACAACAACAACACCTGGCTTTCAACCTACCTGAGTTCGATTCTCGGTAAAGTCAATATAAAAAAAACTGAAATATAATTAAAAAAAAAATATTTTTTTCCTTTTACTCCTTTTGGTGTTAAAATAACACTTATTTTTGTTTATATATAGAGCAACAACAATTTTTTTTGTTAAAACAACAGCATTGAATAATGCATAAGAAGTGACCGTGATTTTTGTTGAATCAACCCATACTTTGGTTGATATGACCACCTACACAATTTTTCTCTGTGCATGAAATCGTAAACAATAAACATAAATTTTTTAATAATGGTGTCCAATTCAATTTAACAACAACACGATAACGATATCATACATATGTTAACTAAAATTTAAGTGCGAAAAATGGTTTAATTTTCCATCATTTACTCTATCTAAGTAATATTTATTTACATAAGTGTAAACTTTACTGATTCATCTCAGAAAAATTTCGCATTGCAAAAAAATCGCATAAAATTTCCATTTAATCGACAATATTTACTTTTTGCTCTATATAACCCACCTATGCAAACAATCATTCATACAAATTTGCACACCAGATGGATGATATTAACTAATCACAAAGTAAAGTAATTTATTTATCATTTAACAGTAAGAACTAAAAAATGTAAATTCTTTTAAGCATTTGTATTTACATAACGTAGTCATAAACTGTCAAGATGTGTACCGATGTCAAGTTGTATATCATAAAGTAGAAATTATTGTGTATTATCTGATAGTGCCTTGAACTGACTAGCACACTTATTCTAGTTATAAAAAAATGTAATAAAGTTTTTTTTTTTTGTGACGTTGACTAGTATATTTTAGCTGTATATTTGTGTGTAGTAAAGTCTTTTAACGGTATATAACTTGTTTGCACATCGTTTAAAGCCAACGGTATAAACTCATAAAGATATAAATCTATTTTGTCAAAACATTATAAAATAATTAAAAGTCACTTAATGTTTTGAAGGAAAAAGTGTAACTACTGCAAATGTGTGTACAAAAAAAAACAAAGATGTAATTCTCTTATTTGTTTATAATAATTTTCTGTCTGCTATATTTCAAGGTAAACCTTTAGCAGAACATTGGTAAAAACACTATTGAGTTTCATCTAGTAGTCCTTTAGTGATCCGCCGACAAACATATATACAAACAGGCCGAATTTAGAAGTTAAAAACTCGCAATTAACCTTAAATGACTAGGCATTTCAGTTTGACTTCACGACTTTGTCTGCGAAACTTAACGAACCATAAATACGTTTTTTTTTTTAATATTTCGACTCCAGCGCCACCTAGCGGATTTCTTTTTTACAATATACTTTATATAAAGATAATCCCAGATCATGACAAATACCTACCAAAACGCGAATTTGACTAAAAGGGAATGGCAATATCCCGTCTCAAAAAAAATTATAGCTTGAAAACCCTACTAAATCACATACATATTAGGGTGGTGCAAGAACTCATGGTAAAAATTCAAGTTGAATTTTAAAGCCATCGAGCACAATTCCTTTTTTTTTGATAAAAAATGTTTAGGTCATAAGGAAGGAATTTTTAGGTTTAAGAAGACAACGCTTAATACAGTTTAAAAAAATTACTGAAATTTTTCTACAATTTCTAAAAAAAAAACAAAACTTTTGATTAACACCCGGGACCGCTAATATTTATAAACAGTAACTTTTATCGTACATATATATTGGTTATACTAGTTATTTTTAGATTTTTTTTTCATCCCGATTGAAAACCAAATATTTTTAATTTTTTTTATTTCGATTGAAAAATAAAATAAATTTTTCTATTTTTTCATTTCGTTTTTTTAACTTTTTTCAATTTGGTTGAATATAATCGAAATAAACAAGTGGAAAGAAAATTTATGTTTTCAAAAAATTTAATAAAAACGAAATTTTGTCGAGTGTAAACACGCTGTATGTTTAATAGTACATTTATACCGCACCAAATTTGGCGCTTTTTTCCATACACATCTCATTTTCCAAATTTGGAATTCCATCACATTTGACCTCATTTGCCGAACAATACAATGCACAGTTCCTCAAAATAGCAACCCTGCGGGTGTTCCACATTAAGAATTTCCCAGCAAGAACCTTAATGGCTAATTGACGTGTGATAAATTTTGCGCTATGCACAGTTGTAAATAACAATTTCAACTAGTTTTTTTTTTAAAGAAAATTGGCCAATTCTACCAGGAAAAGACAGAAGCCTTCTTGACTCTTCTTTTATTATTACCCTACAGGTGTTCAAATCATCACGGTAATGCATTTTCTTTCGGTGTCTTTTTGTCCTGGTAGAAGATTCTTGCAGGGAAGGCGAAGCCAAATGCAAATTTGCCAATGTAAACGGTGTCGAACTGGCTCATTTGAATTCGCCACATTTCGTGCGGTGTAAATGTACTATTAGTCAGGCATTGGGATGCAAATATTATGGTAAGCCTAATACTACTATACCTACTCAAAATGTCGTTTTGAAATTATGCATTTTTGAAATTCGATTTTAACACTACAAATTGACGTGACATACGAAAACTAACACTTTCAAAGTTTTTTACGAACGATAACACTTTTAAAATTCTGCAACTAACACTAGGTAGTTTATTTTCTTCAGACACAAAATGAAGTGTTGGTTTTCGTCAGAGACAAATTGAAAGTGTTAGGTTTCGTCAGACACAAAATTTCTGACATCATCTATTTCGGTGAATAAATTGTCAGTTGTTTGGTGAGCCACCCGAATATCCGTATGCCCGTTTTTTTATATTTTTGTTGTGTAAATATTCTTAGATACTTTGTACGCAGCTTTCTTAAGTGTTTAACGCCGACAATTAAAAAATAAATCCAAAGTGGTTTAAACTAGAATTTTTGAGCTTCAAGCGGTGCTTGTCACTGAGTATTTTGGTTCGCAAGTCAGGCTATTTAGTTTTTCTGTAATAGGCAAGCAGGTAATCCATTTAGATAGCAAGGTACGAAACCAATTAAAATAAAGTTCGGATTTCGGTTTTGTAACGTGTTTCGGTTTCGGTTCCGGTTTTGTTCTTCAACATTTGTATCGGTTTCGTTCCGGTTTCGGTTTCCAAATAAAAACACCAACACAAAAAAATGTTGATTCTACAAAACTCAAATATGTACCTAAATGCAAAATAAGTCTGAATTTTTATAACTTTACTCCGGTGCTCATGATGAATTTTCTCCAATATAGTAATAAATATTACTTCCGCTTTTTATGGAAAATCATTTTCTTTAAAATAAATTTAAAAAATTAACTCTACTTTTTCTTCTAGAAATATGTTAAAATGGAACATTAGTATGAGTGATGCTTTCTGAGACGGGCCACTAAACGGATTTCGTAAATTTTTTTTCGATGGCTTCATTCGGATATAGTTCAATTTCCTCTTCCGGAGTATTGATATTGAGGCCAAAAAGTGTCCGTTTGGAACCGGTTCCGGCTTTTGAAATAGTTTCGGTTTCGTTCTTTTTCAGATACAAATAACGGTTACGGTTTCGGTTTCGCAAAATTAATCGGTTTTAATCGGTTACGGTTACGGTTTCGGTTTCAGTCCTTGTTAGATAGTTACTCGTAAATTTTATGCGACCACAAGAAAAATTCTAATTAGGTATTCGTAGTTATGTAGTGATTTTCTGAGATGCAAGATAATCGCATATGCTAAGTAATTAATGTTATTTCCAATTACCTCTTAAACTAGACTCAAACACTGAATTATGTATTTCCTACTTTTTCAAAAGCTATGATAGGGCCATTCACATTTTTATAAAAAATTTTTCTAAAATTACTTGAGCTAACTAAATTTGATCGATCCTCAACAGAGGGGATCCTTTGATCTGTAATAGCTGTTGTGAGAAAACTCTAGAGGCCTGAGTCGAAATTTTATGAAAAGTAAAAACATGGTTGTAAAAGTTGGTATGTTATGTATCAGTTTACTTAACCTAGTGTATACAGCTGAATTTTATTTTTACGTCAATACACACGCGTTTTTTCCGGACAATAATAGATAAGTTTTACGTCGTTTAACCCTTCTAAATCTAGAATACTAGCTCTTGTATTTATAACAGTTTTATTTATTCTACTCCTATCGCTTTTCCCAGCGCAGATGGGTATTAGGTACCTATTAGGGAGATCTTTTTTTGATTTTTTGTCTCAATTTTTTTTAAGTTTTTCTGTCTTTGAGAGAAAGTTTCGCAAAAATTATTCTAGATACATTTGTCCATTCAAAGGTTAATACGAAATAGTAAATATTATGCACACATGTTGCTAACTTATCACCACATCAAATGAAATGAGATGTTTTAAAACTTACAGTTAGGGTTTGTGAGTTTAATATCACGTGAATATAACGCAAATTTATGGTTTTGCCTGTTGACATTTGTAAACAATTTCTTAGAAAAGTAGGTATACATGCAAATACAAATATGTGCGTATATTTAAATTTGTATGACGTTAACTTAAGTAATGTCAAATTTAAAAAACGTTGTGCAAACAAAATACACGTACTTAAGTAAAGAGTCACAACTAGTGAAAAAAAGGAAATGTTTTAGGAAGGAGACATATTTTGCAGGTGCTATCAAGTTTAAGTTAACAGCAAAGCAAACAACCGCATACACAGTAGATTGGATGAGAAATAAAGATTTTTGAGTGATATTTTAATAAGATATAAAAAACAGGAGACGGAAATACAAAACGGAAATGAGAAAAAGAGGACGGAAAGGAACACTTTTAGTATCTTTATCTGGGGAACGGGAGTGAAATTTGGTGTGTACATATATGTAGTATGTTTCATTCTAATATACACCTTCCACTTGGGTATTGCCACTTTGGGCGGTTTACAGGGTTGCCACCTAATAATTTTTTTTTTAAATATTGAGCGAGATATGCCAATATGGCTATCAAATGAAAGGTATTTGCGGCCATATACTACCGAAGATATTTTCAGGCAGGGTTGCCACCTAACGCCATTTTATATATTCCTTCATATATCGACAAATATTTCGCGTACTGCTGAAGCGATTTGGATTAAATTTATCATATATGTAGATATTACGCTTCATTCTTAGAATTTCAACTTGGGCGTTGCCACTTCGGCCGGTTTACACCTATTTCAATTTTGTTTTAAATAGTGAAAGAGATATACCAGTATCAAATCAAAGGTATTTTCCGTCGTATTCCAAATAAGATATTTGCAGGCAGGGTTGCTGACTAAGGTTGCCTCCTAACAGTATATTATTCAATACTTCGTTTGTATATCGACCAATATTTCAGGAAACCATTGAAGTGCTCAGGGTTGCCACCTGTCAAAATATATTTATCTAATAGTACATTTACACCTCACCAAATTACAAATTTTGCGCTTTTTTCATTTGCTGAACAATACAATCCACAGTTCATCAAAATAGCAACCCTGCGGGTGTTCCACATTAGGATTTGCCCAGCAAGAATTGACGTGTGATAACTTTTACACTATGCACAGCTGTAAATAACAATTTCAACTAGTTTTCTTTTAAGAAAATGGGCCAATACTACCAGCAAAAGACAGAAGCCTTCTCGAATCTTCTTTTATAATTACTCTACAGATGTTTAAAACATCACGGTAGTGCATTTTCTTTCGGTAGCTTTATATCCTGCTAGAAGATTCTTGCAGGGAAGCTGAGGCCAAATTCGCCAAATTTGGTGCGGTGTAAATGTACTATAAATAAATTTAAACCTAATAAGTAATAATAATGTGTAGTGGTTTATACGAAACTACTTGTGTTTAGCTATTGTGTGAACATGGTTATAGATATTAACGCCTAACTACTTTTTTATGCCGGTCTAAAAAAAATATCACATAATCGTTAAAAAATTGGATGCATTTTTATTTACATACTTGAATTTCTATAAATACGTTAATCATTTATTCAAATATATATAATTTTAAATAAATAAAAATGTGTTTTAATGTTTATTAACTTTCCATTTACACCTTAAATATTGTGTTAACTCACTTTGTTTGTACCTACATATGTTCAAATATTTATGAATTAAAACTTTGCATGAATATTAAATTGAATTGTATAGATTTAGCTGTTTTTTGCTAAAAATGTGATTAAATATGTATTTAAGTAGGTGCGAATAACGTATAAAATCGCAAGTAAACATGGATCGAACCAAATAAGAAATAACCAGCATGACAAAAAAGTTTCCAAACATTTGCCTTGGTTTAAACCTATGACGCCTTTATAACAAAAAATAAATATAAATAAAAATACTTCTTCTTTTGCAATAGCTTTAATTGGTAAAAACTAATAATTTATTTAGTTCCTCATATTTTGAAGTTCTATTTTAGTTTTAAAATCTGCATTTATTGTTTTAAATGGAATTTTTATTGCAAAATTTATGCATTATGATAATTTTTATGCAAACTATTTCGTTTTTAATGGTAATATTCCGCAAATGCATAATGATCAATATTCCATAACTGTTTTTCTCCGGAACTTCATATATGTATAGAAACAAATGAGCCAGTTCGACACTTCCTGATAGAGTTGGCCCATTTTCTTAGAAAAACCTAGTTGAAATTGTTATTTACAGCTGTACATAGTGCAAAAGTTATCACACGTCAATGATCCATTAAAGCGGGCTACTCACCTGCCAAGAAGAACTGGTCAAGAAATGTTTTCACACGTCAAATTTTCTTGAGCCAATACCAGCTCAAAGGAAAAAATACTACAATTTTCGATGGTTGGCAACGCCGGTTTACCTCAAGAAATAAATATGCTCGTAGTTATTTCTTGAGGTAAACGTGCAGATTCCTTTAAGCGGACTACCCACCTGCCAAGAAATGCCTCAAGAAAAAAAGGAGCATATATTTCTTGTGCCTGGTCAAGAAATTTTGACGTTTATCAAATTTTCCATTTTTTTGCAAATTACTCTTATAAAAATGTATAAAACATGTTTAGTGAAATATTTACTCACCTTTGCCGTGAATCTGCACGTTTACCTCAAGAAATATATACGAGCATATTTATTTCTTGAGGTAACCCGGCGTTGCCAACCATCGAAAATTGTAGTATTTTTTCTTATGAGCTGAGTATTGGCTCAAGAAAATTTGACATGTGAAAACAGTTCTTGACCATTTCTGAGCGTTTTTTTATATGGAGTTTGACATTTCTTGGCAGGTGAGTAGCCCGCTTCACGGCAAAGATGAGTATATACTTCGCTGCACATGTTTTATACATTTTTATAATAGTAATCTTCAATAAAATGAAAAATGCCGTAAACGTCAAAATTTCTTGGCCAGGCAAAAGAAATATATGCTCGTTTTTTTCTTGAGGCATTTCTTGGCAGGTGGGTAGCCCGCTTAAGGTTCTTTCTGGACAATCCGCACTCGCAGGGTTGCTATTTTGAGGAACTGTGGATTGTATTGTTCGGCAAATGAGATCAAATGTGATGGAATTCCAAATTTGGAAAGTGAGATTTGTATGAAAAAAGGGCCAACTTTGGTGCGGTGTAAATGTACTATAAGATTAGGCCAATTTTTTTTGTAAAGGTTACAGACCTTAATGTTAATTATTAGACGTCTATTATGCCTAGTTTCGAGGAACGATCTATGTTTTGCTTTAAAACTGCCAAACCAAACTGTGACAAACTGTTCCCGAGTAATCAGGCTACAAATTTTGATCTGGTTATCAGATTTCACTTTTTTTGCTTTGGAAGCTATTTAAAAAAGCTACAGGTCTGGAGCTTCTTCAGTACTTTGTTTCGACAAAAAATATCCCGGCATGTTCTGTACTTCACATTCGCTCACTTACTTGAACCAAATTTTCACAAAATTTCTTTCGGAAGTGAATTGAAGATTAATATAATTTTTAAAGATTTTTTTTTGGAACATTCTACTATTAGCTAGAGATGGGTACAGTGGTTGAGCCGCTGAAAAAATTAATTTTTATGAATACCTAATTTTCAAATTTTAGCGATGCGGCAAAAAATATACTTCATAAATACTGTCTTTGCTACTAAAGTGTGTGCTGCAGCGTGCTACACTTTCTAAGTATGTATAATAAAATGAAAGTTTTAAATATTCTCTATCGATTACAGAAAAAAAGGTTTGCCTATATTTGCCCTCCCCCCTCTCCCTCCTTGATTTAATGACGCAAAGTCACCTAAAATTTTCATAAAAATTACATGACGTATACGCAACATTTTTTTTGTTTCTTAACGAATGTGTAGACAGAGAAACAAATAATTGATGATTTAAGAAATAATGCTAATGGAATGCTTTAAGAGGATTTAAACTATTTTCGGTACATTGCAATACCTTTCATGAGGGTAACTCAGGCTCAAGTTTCATTAAGATATCTTACATGCTTTTTTTAAAATATGTAGGTAGGTACTTATTTGGATTTTTGTATGGGTCCAAAGAAGGTACCCATCGGGGTTCACCGATTTCAACAATTTTTTTAAAATTTCCTAACTATCCCACATATGACATTTGTGCAAATTACCTAGACCACCCCTTCTATTTGTTTTTTTTTTCAAAAAAAAAAAAAAAAAAAAAATTATGGAGCATTAGCTGGAACGCACTAGGTAACGGTGCATTATTATTTTTTAAAAATTTATTAATGTGTAAAAAATATGTAATTCCTAAATTTTGCGTATTAAAAATAAAAATAAATGAGAAACAGTCTTTTCTTTTGCGCATGAAAAAAAAACAGGAAATAGGTACATATATGTAATTAGAAATTATGATGTGATTCCATGTTGCAACATTTGCGCTTGCAAAATCCACACATAGTGTACCTACTTCGCTGGAGGATGAACAATTAAAAATACACGAAAAGTGAAATCATAACTCATGTTATTATAATTATTGCACATAGATTTGTACATACATACGTTTCTACTGTAGGTATTGCATCTAAATTTGTTACGTTGCGCTCCGTTGAACGCTGCGGAATGCTACATTTGCAACAGTGACGTCACAACTAAAACAATAAGCAATAATGTGAAAAATATGATAAAATTCAAAACAAAAAGTTTATTTTACACGCAATTCACTTCACTGCCTTTCTTCACATCTTTTCATATATTTTTAATGCATATTTGCATTCAAATTCTTTCGTTGATTTGTTTTGATATTCTATTTTTGCTTCCGTTTCCACGCTAAACAATCGTACAAGTTCGATCACAAAAACATGCATTCATACGTGAAGACAGTTACATGCAAATAGGTTACAGTTGTAAATACGAGGGTGAACTAATTGCGAAATATCCACTTTTGTTGAAATATTCGCAAGTTGATGATTTTGATTTCAGCTTTTGTGTGGTAAAGAGTTACCAGATTTTGCGGAAAAATTTGATACAAAGTATCCGGTACTTTTAAAAGTCACAGGGGGCATATTCCCAATCGAAATAAAAGGTACCAAATTTAGCGTGAGCTTTTTTGTCAGATTGTTTTAAAAGCTACTAAAGTTAACGTCCGCATTTTTGACAGATAGTTTCAAATGGTGTCAAAAAGCTGACGATAACTTCAGTACTTACTTACTTACTTTATTTCGACTATGAATATACCCCACATATTCTTAAAAGTACCGATACCGAAGTACTCAATGCTGAAAAATACCCGATACTGCCCAGTACTAAAATAAAATAATGACACGTTTCCAGGAATCAAATAACTACATATCTCATAACTCCCTTGAAAGTTTGATTTTTATCATTACAACAATGAAAATACCCAAAATCGATCTTCACTTAACGATAAGTAATAAACTCATCAGCAGTCCCTCGTGTATCAAGACGTGCGATTTTCTCATTTCGTATTTTGTGCGAAAAACAGTAGTATTTCTACTTTTGTTGCTGATTTGAAATTATAATTTGCAAAAATTTATTTATTACGTGTATGATCATATTTATTCATGCATATGTACATATCTACAAACTTATATGTATTTAAATTAGGGTGATTAAAAAAAAATATGTGCTTGGTCTTAAAGGATGATTTACACGGGTCGATTTTTCTAACCTTTTTTTTTTCAATCGACCGTGTAAACAGCAATTTGACCGATCTTCACCTTGTATTTAAGGGTTGAACACAAGTGGTTCGATAAAAATCGACCAGAAAATCGACCCGTGTAAATGAGCCTTTACCCCTAAAAAGCTAGGGTTTGGTGAGAAAGGGCGAAAAAAATAGTTAGGGGTGGCTATCTTTTTCGCCCTCGTTATGTTACAGTGCTAATTTTTTGCAAGGCGGCCGCCGTGGTGTAGAGGTTAAGTGTTCGGCCTTCTACACCAAGTCGTGGCGGTTCGATGCCCGGCAAAAGTAACATCAAAAATTATTTAGAAAAACAATATTTCTAAACGGGGTCGCCCCTCGGCAGTAGTATGGCAAACTCTCCGGGTGTATTTCTGCCATGAGAAGCTTCTCAGCAAAAAATTCATTTCCTTTGCAAATGCCGTTCGGAGTCGGCAAAAAACTGTAGGTCCCGCCAACTTGTGGGAAAAACTCAAAAAGCAACACACCACAAGTTGGAAAGAGAAGCTCGGCTAAAAATCTCGTTAGATGTTAGATAACCTGTTGGTATATCGCCGCCATTAGTTTTTTTTTTTCTCGTCAATAGGCCCTATTTTTTAGTTTTGAAATATAAAAATCATTAAAAGCGATAAAAAATATCTTGATGACGGAAAAAATTAGTAACACCATAAAGATTCGATTCAGATAGGTCTATGTTGGTAGCTTTTAAACTTCGTGTATAAACTCTTGGGTCCATTCTACCAATCTATCTGATATTTTTAATAATTTTATTTGATATAAATAGTGAGGCACTCTAATGTATGCAGCAAGTAAGATATTTTTTTCATTATATTTTGATTTTGTGATTTTATTCGTCTTCACGTCAGCCACGTTTTCAAATATACGTTTGGCCGATTACGTACATTACCGAAATCGCCATTGACTATTGACCGTTTAAGAAGCATGCATAATTTATTTTAACCGTTTGGAGTCTACAATTTTGCATATCTATACAATAGCAGAGCTGGAAAAAATACTTTAATTTTTATACCCAGCGTACTAGTACTAGTACACGGGTATTAAAATTTTGTGCACATAACGGTATTACGTAACGGCGCAAAATAATCGAGATAGATATAGAGTTCCATTTATGAAAGTTCTTGGGTTGGAAAAAACAGTCCGTGTACACGATAACTTGAGTAAAAATCGAGATATTTGCATGAAATTGTGTATACAGGTTACTTTCTGGCCAAGGTAGGTTGCAATTGAAAATGGGCGAAATCGGATGATAACCACTTTTAAGTGAGGCATTTTTGAAAAATTCGACTGGTCGTAACTTTTAAACTGATTACGATAGAACGATCAAATTTGGCATAAACCATACTAGTATCGTTGGGAGCATACCTGATGAAATTGGATAAAATCGCCCTTCAACCATGCCCACTTTCGATATCGAAAACTTCCAAAATCACCTAAATCGACATAATTCGGTAACGGAAATGGCTAAAATGATATAGTTTGGTAGGATGAATCCCCTAGTCATTCTATTATTTTTTGATAATTTTTTAAAATTTGAAAATTTCACGTGTTTGTTTTCGTCAGACACAAATTGAAAGTGTTAGTTTTCGATAAAAATTTAAAAAGTGTTAGTTTTCGTATGGAACGTCGATATGGTGATCAGTGATCACATTAATGTAATCAGTGTGATAGATTCTTTTGTAGAGCGCTTCATTTCCTGCAAATATGTATTAAGAGAGATACCTACATATGTATTAGGGTCTATTAGCTATTCCGACGGAGCTTCTCGTTTGAGATAATTCGGGAGATTCGATAGATATTTTATCGACTTTAAATCTGGTGATAAGATATGTATATTAGAGCGTATCACGGTGTATGGAGGAAAAAAAAGTTGAAAATGTTCCCCTTCAGTTTGAACACTTACCTTATGATGTTTTCGAAAAAAAATTTTTTAATTTTTTTGTCACCCTGTAAAAACAGCGAAATTGGTTTTTTCTATAATTTCTATATTTCTCGTTCGATTTTCAAAAGTGATACATTTTCAGAAAGGTATTCGCCAATGCAAGATTTCATCCATAGAAACTTTTAGCCCTTCATGCCAAGTTCAGTTTTTATTCTATTTTTACTAAAACCAACACCCTGTATTTGAAAAAAAAAAAAAAAAAATTTCCGGAAAACTAAGAAAAAATGGGCTAAAAGTTTCTATTGATGAAATATTGCCTTGGTGAATGGTAGGTAGGTTCAAGTGGCTGCCGCAGAGGCACACTTAGGCCAGTTTTGAAAGGCCCGTTGTGATACCACCAACGCAAGGAAAGTCAGCCCCGGGACCCAGCCATATGGAAAATCCCTGAGTTGTTGGGATTTTCCACATAGCAGAATCCCGGGACTGACACTCCTAAACCGACACCGTTACTCCTCCTCGAACCACTTAGATGACTTTATGAAGCCCATCAAGTCCTTTATGTCCAGTTCCGCGATCTGGCTTAGACTATCTAGGAACGGAACTCCCAAAAAGCGCGTTCTCACGCCGCTTAAAGCCGGACAGTTGCAGATGAGGTGCTCCACCGTTTCCTCCTCCTCATCATCTTTGCAACTCCTGCAGCATCGTCGGTAGGGCACACTTAGCCTTTCTGCATGCCTACCAATGAGGCAGTGACCGGTTAATACCCCTATCAATATGCAGATTTCCCTCCTAGTTAGGGCATAAATGCGTCTAGACCTTTTAAGATCCCATTTTGGCCAGGTTTGTTTCGATATCCGACACCCTGGGGATTGCAGCCATCTTTCGTTGGCTTGACGGAGTGTGTGCTCCTTCAGCATTAGTTTGCATGTGGCAAACGGCATACCTAAGCGCTCTTTATCCCGAAGAACCTGCTTGGTCGTGCCCTGCCTGGCAAGCTCGTCTGCCTTACAGTTTCCCTCAATGTCCCTATGTCCCGGGACCCATATGAGGTTTACGCGGTTCTGTTGGGCCATCTCCTGAAGAGATCGACGACAGCTGAGCGTCAGTTCAGAGTTGAACGTGTATGAGCCAAGGGATTTGATTGCCGCCTGGCTATCGCTGAAAATAGTGATATCTCCTCCGATAACACGTTTGCTTAACCAGGCCGCGGCGTCCCGGATTGCCGAGACTTCCGCCTGGAAGACGCTACAATGATCAGGTAGTCTGAAGGAGAGTTCAAGGTCCAAATCCCTTGAATAAACCCCTCCTCCAACTCTGCCGTCCAACTTCGAGCCGTCGGTGTATATGGAAGTGCCACCATTTGTTTCGGGACACCAATCCGTCCTCTCCCAGTCTTCTCTGCTGGGAATGTTTATTTTGAAGCAGCTATCCCCGACTGTAGTGGTCGCACAACGATCTGTGCTTAGAGGGAGAAAGCTGTAAGATTCCAGAATACTGGAGTGTCCAATAGTACCCGCACCCCAACTGGAGGTTTCTCTTAGGCGCAGAGCTGATGCCGCCGCTGACCGAAACCCTTCCAGATCAAGTGGCAAAATGCCCAGAATGGCCTGGAGGGCTTCGTTCGGCGTTTTCCTTAGCGCACCGCTTATACAGATCATATTGGATCTATGGACTTTCCGCAACAGATTCAGGTATGTTGTCTTGCTCAGTGCCGGCCACCATACGACGACTCCATACAGCATGATTGGGCGAATGATGGCCGTGTAGATCCAACTGCATACTCTAGGGCTGAGCCCCCATTTTTTGCCAATGGCTCTTTTGCATGTGTAAAGAGCGATGCAAGCTTTCTTCTGGCGCTGAAGAACATTCTCCTTCCAATTCAGTTTCCTGTCCAGAACTATGCCTAGAAACTTGGCCTTATCCGACAAGCCCAGGCGCGTGCCATCTAGTTCTGGTAGGCTTAGTGGCGGTATTTTGTACCGGTTGGTGAAGAGGACAAGTTCCACTTTCCCCGGGTTGATACTAAGTCCGCAGCGAGAGGACCACCTCGAAACCTCTCGCAGTGCTACTTGCATCAGGTCACACAGAGTTTGTGGGAACTTGCCTCTGAATGCAATAGCTAAATCGTCTGCGTATGCCACTATCTTCCCGCCCCCCCAGCTTGTGTCACGTAGCAACGAGTTGACTGTGAGGTTCCATAAAAGCGGGGAAAGAACACCACCCTGGGGCGTTCCCCTTGTGACATAGCGTGATAACTCGACCGTACCAAGTGAAGAAGCTATTTTCCTTCCTCTTAGAAGTTGGTCAATTAAACCAGTTAGAGGTCTATCTACGCCCAGATTAGTTAGAGCGGAGTTGATCGCCTCCGGGCTTATATTGTTGAAAGCCCCCTCAATGTCTAAGAAGGCCACGAGACAGTAGTCCTTTTCACACAGCGATTTCTCAATGACAGATACTAGGCTGTGCAGAGCAGTTTCTGTTGATTTACTCTTGGTGTATGCATGCTGATAGCTAGAGATAAGGTTGCTATCAATAGTCGTTGAAAGGTAGTCGCTTAGTATCCTCTCAAAGGTTTTGAGTACAAAGGACGAGAGACTGATCGGTCTGTAATCTTTTGGCTCGTAGTGGGATGCCTTCCCAGCCTTAGGGATAAACACTACCGTGGCGCTTCTCCAGGAGCCCGGAATGTGGTTGAGAGCCAGGCAGGCTGTGAAGAGAAATACCAGCCATTTAGCTGATGTCTCCAACGTGTTTATAAGTTGCGCGGGGATAATCCCGTCCGGCCCGGCAGCCTTATACGGTTCAAAGCTCTTAACTGCCCACCTTACTCTTTCCTCAGTGATGGGTATATTTACTGCCAGGTTTGTTGCAGGTGCTAGTGGTGCATCATGCAGATTCCCCGGAAAATGTGTATTCAAGAGCAGCTCAAGGGTTTCCTCTTCCGTGCTGGTCCAGGATCCGTCAGGCTTTCGCAAATAGCTGATGGTTGTTTGACTTTTCGAGAGGACTCGTCTAAGTCTCGCTGTGTCGTCGACCTTTTCGACGCCAGTGCAGAAATTTCTCCACGAGGTTCTCTTCGCCTGTCTCAGAGCTTTTTTGTAGGCCCTTAGTTTAGCTTTATATTCATGCCAATGAGGCTCAGAGCCGAAGCTCTTGGCCTTGTTAAATTGTTTCCGGCATGATATTCGGAGCGAGTCCAAATCGTAGGACCACCAATGTGGCCTGTGTTTACCGCGTGGTTTTGGCACTGGACAAGCCTGTCCTAGAGCATTTGAGAGCGCCGATGTAAATGTAGTAACAAGATCCTCCAGCTCCTCTACTGATGAGGGGGCTTGTGAGGGCAGTACTGGTAGGTCTCTGTCTAATATTTCATTGTGTAACTGCCAATCAGTGTTACGTGGATTGCGCTTCATGATTGGTTGTTCTACAATAAAGTCTAAAACCATTTCTATGTAACGGTGGTCGGAGAAAGAATGTTCTTCCAGAACCCGCCATTTTCTGACCCACTCATAAGCGCCTTCACTACAGATAGTGAGGTCTATGACCTCCCTGCGGGTCTTAGTGATAAAAGTAGGCTCATTACCCACGTTGCAAATCACCAGGTTGGTTGTTAAGAGGTAATCAAACAGAGACTCGCCCCTGGCATTGATGTCGGAGCTCCCCCATTGGACATGGTGAGCATTAGCGTCCGCTCCAATAATAAGATTACCCGTGCAGAAATTTGACACCAGGTCTTTCACCTCCATTTGTGGTGGGGGTTCTTCGGCGTCGTAGGGCATATAGACCGACGCCACCGTCAGGCGGGTGCTGTCGACCGTTAGACTGATAGCGGTAATATCACCATTGGTGTAGTTAGGTAGGAGAAAGGAGTTCAACTCAGACTTGACCAAAATACACGTTCTGACTTTGCTCTCCTCGCTGGCTCGAATGAGCTTGAAGCCCTTAGTCCCCAATCCGCAGATTCTCGAGCTATTGACCCAGGGTTCTTGGATGAGGACCACATCCACGTCGCCTTTAGAAAGACGACTACTTAAAGCAGCCGAAGCCACTTTAGATTTGTGCAAATTAATCTGAAGCACCACCAACATGAGAGCGCACAGACTTCCCTGCCGTCCCCATATCGTCGAGGTTTGCTCCATCCCGGAGGTTGCCTATCAACGACGAGTTGTTCCGATTAACTGCCCGATGTGGCGTTGCAGGAGTCCTGCTGCCTGTAGCGTTAGATGTTAGTCGCTCAGCGTTGGCTGCTACCACCGTGACGTCGAGGACTTCCTCGTCCTGTAGGCTGTCCTCCATCTCCGAGTTGTTCACAGCACTATCGCCAAGAGACGTGGCGGATAACATGCTTTCCGCATCGGAATCCTCCGCTTCCTCTTCTGGTAATAAGTTTTCCGGTTCCCCCGGAGTAGCCGAGAAGGCAGCGCGCTGAGCATCACCACGATATACGTGGATAACGATCTGGCCTACGCTGTAGTGTACTAGGCCATTGCACCTTTTGAGGGGCTCGATTGACTCTTTATTCATGGTGAACACCACCTGTCTGTCGGGCCCTACCGCATCCCCGACCAGATTGACACTCCAGTCATGCGTTGGGAGGGACGGATTCATTAGCCGTAGCATCCCGAGTATTCTCTCGGGTTCGTCAGGGATGGCCGGAATCCACGCCCTTGCCCTTGGACGAGCTGGAATGTCCTTCCAGTCGACGACCTCTATCTTTGCGCCCTGGTAGACTTCACCCAGTTTAGCAGCTGCTGCCTTGTACAGTGCTACGGTTTTTGCATCCTCGCATGCGAGTAATTTAATTTGACCCTGGTGCCAACCCGCATCCGTTACTCGTGCCGAACTACCCGGAAACTCCGGAGCAACGTTGAGAAGAATGTTGCCGAGTTCATTTCGCACGTAACGCCACCGGTCCTTGGGGATGGCCAGACGGTCATTGCCTCGGTCAAGGACGCCTATAAGGATCCTGTCCTTGGTTACCTCAGCAAAGCTTAGTTTGCCCGCTCCAGAGGTATTCTGATGCCGCTTGGGAGGGGGAATAAACTCCAGATCCGATCTCTGGCGCTTGAAAGGGTTAACTTTTAACCTCTTTGGCATGTACGAATTTTGGAAATCCGGTATCACAGCTTTCGCTAGCTCTACAGATTTACTGGAATTCGGCGACAGTGATTCCTGCGGTACCCCTTCATACCTCTTCAGGATCTTTGCAGCCAATCTTTTCTCGTGGTACGTGAAGCGGCGGGGAGATGTCTCCCTGGAGTGCGGACCCGTAGTTGCCATCGCGGTCGCTCTCCTTGCCGACATCTCAGTTGCAGCTTCCTTCTCCTTCGAAACTCCGAGGCCAGGTCGTGAGACCGCTGCCACAGACGTAAAGATACTGGTTTTCATATCAGCGGTTGATGGGAGTTTAGCATCCGCCGTTGCCCGCTTAGCTGCGTTGGCAACCGCACTGGTGCTAGCTCCCATCAAGTCAATCTTATTCGATAGAGGGTTGGTTGACCGACTCGTAGTTGCCATCGCTGTCGATCCCCCCCTTGATTGTGGAACGGAGGTTGTCCTCCGGCGTTGTTGTTGCTTCCTCGCCTGCTCCTCCATAGCTCTCCTTTGCTGGGGAGTGAAATTTGGCGTTGTTTGTTTTTTAGATTTTTCGTTTTTATTCAGGTTATTCGAGCTCATCTTGTTCGTACGACCCATCGCCGGACAAGGCCAGCTTAGGGTCAAGGGAAGAGTAGGGGAAAATGTGTCGTCCGCCGCGGCAGAGCCCCGTACCGCGGTAAGGCCATGCTTACTCTCTGAGGCGACCCGGTGTCAGAGAGGCTCCGTTCAAATACAGCCACGATTTGCCTCCCGGCTGCAAACGTCCAATGGGCACGGTTTCGCATAACACCCTGGATTGGGAGGGGGAAGATCTTTGTCGTCGCGCCAGAGAGGCTAGGCTGCTCTCGTGATGAAGTGCCGTACGGAGCTATGATCACAAGGGCAGCGTAGCCCTGTGGCTATCGACTTAAGCCCTCGTACCGCGGCAAGGTATCCACCCTTCACGAGGGAACGCCTTGGTGAATACCTTTCTAAAAATGTATCACTTTTGAAAATCGAACTAGAAATATGGAAGTTATAGAAAAAAAACAAATTTCGCTGTTTTTACAGGATGACAAAATAATTTAAAAAATTTTGTTTGAAAACCTCATAAGGTAAGTGTTAAAACTGGGGGGGGACATTTTCAACTTTTTTTGGTGATACGCTCTAATGTATATATACATATATAGATACAAGCCTAAAGCGAAAATGAAAAACTGCAATGAGCATTTCCATTTCAACCGGCTAATTTTTCAAATCTGAAACTGAAACCGAACCGTTTTTTTTTATCTGAAAAAGAACAAAACCGAAACTGTTTCTGTTTGTTGGAACCGGTTCCAAACGGTTTTGAATTTTTTTAATGCCTTACTTTTATAGTGGGCACTTAGGCATTTTCTTTTACAAAACAGTACCACGAAAAATTTTTAATGGAAGATTGCCGAGCAAGGTTTCAAAAAAAAATTTACCATCAGAAAAAAAATTATAAAAAATGCAGGCCTATCTTGCAGCTACATAACTATTTTTTAGTAGTAAAATTTGTTTGTGCACGTGGTTTTATTTGCAAACTGAAACCGGAAATAAATCGTAACCGAAACCGAAATAAATGTTAAAGAACGTTATTTTAATCGGTTCATGCCTTGATTTTCGTTTGAAACGTTTTTTTGTTGACCCATCCTAATGCACTTATGTATTAATGTGTGTATGTATAAAAAGAATTTTCTGAGTGGTGCTTGAATGTTGATTTGAATGTGAATTTGTATACCCTGAAACCGAAGCATGCTTTTAGGCGAGGCTTAGCGGAAGTGAGCAGCATCACATGGATTGTGGTCAGTGTTCGAACTTTTACAAAAAAAGTGAAAAGTTGAAGAAATGCAAATTATCTTAGAGGACAGAGGACATACCGCACGGGGGGGCATGTTTTCGTAAAGTTGAGCCAGAATGACTCCAGTCGCCCTTTCTACGGTGCTTTTTTCCTCAGCCATTCCGGGTGGTCGGCAGTTAGGAACGGGGTTCACAAGCCTAGACCTGACCCAAGTATTAAATGACTTAGCGTGGATGTGGGTTAAAGCACGCTTCTGTCATAGGGGGGAATCCATGCCCAAAACCTCACGGGTTGGGTGCATGACTTGTGGATCTTATGAAAGAGCTTCCTACTCAGCATCTAGATAAAATTGATACTCAGTGGACCTATCAGTTCTGACTTGGGGGACCGCACGGTGCTGGTACCGGGTTCATAACCGGAAAAGGACTGTGACTATCGACTGCACCACCAAAACCTTCGTAGAGGATTTTTTCGCTACAAAAACTAAGTTCACTTGTCAAAAATAGCCCAGAAGCCAGCTGAAAGTTTTTGGTCCAATGCACGTTTGATTTTCTAGCTTTGCCTACTTTGTTGTTGTTGTAACGACGTGTAGCCCTGTCTAAATGTCAGACAGGGTCACCACGAGTGTATTGCTCTTGGCCGGGTCGATATAATAAAACGGCCCGGGTCGTTTCGGCACGATGGTTACAGCATAAGTACTGGTACCGTAGAACCGGCAATACAAGAAATTAGGCCGTGTAGGTCATTTAGCGTTACCCAGGGTGCACCAAGGCGGCCTACTCTTACACCCCTACTACTTTAATTTACCTTGCTCCTCCTTTGAAAGCTTCTGTGGCCAAATAAGAAGTCAAAAGTAATAGTAAAGCGTATAAAGCCCCAATTACATAAAACTTTGTGAAACTTTGACAGGTGCGCGCCTCAGCTTTGAGCATTTGCCAATATCTGGCTTCGCTTTACGTTCCACAAACTTTGTATGAAAGTGGAACCTGCAAACTTTTATGTAATTGGGGCTTAAGGGTTTGTCAAATAGAGATTTCGGCTATTCGAAACTTTCAAGCGCTTCAACCAAGTAAAATAACACTGAAACTTGACCCGCTTTCATACATTTCAGTAAAGTTCAAACATATTTTCACAGTTCACGACGCAAAGCAAGCGTGCATTGAGCTAATGCCTCAAGTTTCTACCCTACAACGAATTTCTGATGGGTGTATCAGTTTTTTAATATTACTACTACAGATATGATGGACACTTTGCTCTACGCCCTAATGCCGGAGAAGCACTTCCTTTCAGATGAAGGCTCCTATGATGACCAGCTTTATACAAAATATTTATTATTGGCTCATAGCGTTAAAGGTTTCATGATAGTGGTTTAATTTAATATTTTTTAAGAAGCTCCCTGCCAACCAGTGCCACCCATAGTGAAAACAGGGTTACATTGTTAACAACAACAACAACAACAACCCATGGTGAAAACAAATTAGTGCTGTACAATACCAAAAATAAGTGTGGGTAAAAGAAGGCATTGACAACTCGATAGTTCCATAATTTCCCACTCTAATTAACAGCTTCAACATGGGTAGAAACAGGAACACCGCTGAATAAAATTATCCACTTTTTTATCCTCTTCTTTGGGAAGCGCGATCCAGTAATTTCTCAAGAAATTTTCCGAAGATGGCAAGCAGGGCTGTGAACACTTTCATATACGTATATTTTGACAACAACGGGCTACGATGACGCATCACATAAATACCGTGACTCCGCTCCTGACTACTGTTCCTTTTTACCGATAATTGACAACTCTAATAAACAGATGTTTTCGATGGAACGATTGAGATTCTATGAAACGCAAAGAAATCAAAAGCAAATGTATAACAAAAAGCAAAACAAAGAAGAAGCAGCTGCAACACAAATTGTGAATAGACAAATTTTGGTCATTTTGGCAGAAATTCAAGTAAAATAAGTGAAAAGTTTTATCAAAAGTGTAAATTCCACTATAAAAAACAAAGTGAAAATGTGTGGAGGATTTACTTGTTCGAAAAATGCGCTGATTGCGCTCAATATTTTATATGTGGTGAGTGCGTAATAAACGTTTTTCACTTTGGCCTTCTCGATTATCTGTGGGGCAATGTACCACAGGGTCGTGCAGTTGTATATGCACGGGATCACCAAAGGGAATCCTTAAAACTTTATTGATTTTTTACAACACGTTTCTATATTTAGCGTTTAGCGTAAGTATGCGAATGTATATACATATATTAATGTGTTTGTATGTTTCACTTTGCAGATGGTGGGATTCCTGTTGATTGGCGTTGGCGTTTATTCGCATTCAGCTTCCATAGTCACAAATTTACCTATTGTTGGTGGCATATTGGCGTGTGGTGTTATACTTATACTAATTTCAATACTTGGATTAGCCGGTGCTGTGAAACATCATCAAGTGATGCTATTTTTCGTATCCTTTTTTAAGTTCCAACTACGGAGGCCACTGTACAAGAAAGATATATACATACCAAGGGAGGGCAAGAAACGTTCACTACGTTTCTTGATTTAAAGGGGTGGCGTATTGGCCGTTGCACTAACATTAATGTTGGCTAGTCTTTAAGATATTTGTTTATATTTGCTTAGTTGATTAGATAAGGTTTGTTTACGTACAAAGATTATCTTACTTGTAGGAGCGCTGAAGGCTTAACTCAATCACTATCCTCTATGTATCAAAAACTCAACTAAAACACTAGGTGAAGTCTAAAACCGGCAAGAGGCTAGTCTTGGATTTCTGCTTTAAAGCCCGCCTTCCTAGCCGGCTGCCTTCGTATCGATCAAGTAAAACGGGGTCCATATGAATTTAGATTGCCTCTTATGACAGGCATACCTTTCATACTTACTTAAAGTAGCCGTACAACATATCTCGCCAGTCGGTTCGTTGGTGAGAAAACTGGAGCCAATTGGAGACACATCGTGATCTTAGATTAGCTTCCACCTGGTCCTTCCATCGCAGTTGTGTTGTTGTTGTAGTAATGAAGCGTAGGCCGGCCAAAGCATGTAATTATTCTTAGACTAAATTGTCATCAATCTCTTCTAACTTACATTGTTTTTAGTGCTAATGCTAAATAAAGTCCTTTACTATCTCAAAGTTATGGTTGCCAAAACGCGAATACGCTGACTCTTTGCCCGATGCCAGCAGGTACTTCGTTTTACCCTCGTTCACCACCAAACCTTTTGGAGTACGCAGAAGTTACGGCGCGGTTGTTGAGGCCAATAATTGCGATGTCGTCGGCATACGCCAACAGTTGTACGCTCTTGTAATTTATTGTTCCAGTGCGGCTAAGTTCTGCTGCTTGTATTTTTTTCCCCATATCAGATTAAAGAAATCGTACGTTAGGGGGTTACCATGCCTGAAACCTCGTTTAGTTTCGAACAGCACGGAGCGGTCCTTCCCTGTTCTGACAGATCTGGTGGTGTTGCTTAGCTTGGGGGTAAAGAAATAAGCAGAACCGTACCCATTAAGAAAACTTAAAAATTAATTCAACTTTTAAATTTTTTCCTTAACTAAAAACTTTGAATTTCTATTACCCAGTACATGATCATACTCTTCCTGCTCTTCCTCATACAATTCTCCATCGCCAGCTCATGCTTGGCTGTAAGTTCTGAACAGCAAAAGGAGCTTGCCGAAGAGGGTTGGAGTAATGTGCCAGATACGATGCGCAAACAAGTACAAGATACTTTCCTCTGCTGTGGCTTTAACACAACAATTAGTGAGATATCATGTGAAGCGGTCAATAAGCAATGTTGCGGCAATTTCATGATAGGACATTGCTCGTGCCCAACATGTCTGCCGGTATTGGAGGATAAAATCAATTATGCTTTCAAATTATGCGGCGGTTTGGGTATATTCTTTAGTTTCACTGAGGTAAGTAGCTTTGTTAATTAGGTACTATTACTATGCTTTAATTGTTACTAAAAAACCTTTTTCCTTCAAACATGCTAACCTACTTATGACTAACATAGTTCATTGGTGTTTGGTTAACTGTACGCTATCGCAATCAAAAGGACCCACGCGGTTTGCCGAGCGCATTTCTTTAAAGTGCAAATCAGAATCGCTTAACAAACTAACAAGCATATGTACATGTATATGAAATACAAAAACAAAAAACCATCCGATCTTTATTACTCATCTTGTACTAAAAACAAAAAAATTGTATAACAAATACAAAACGAAACCATCGTCTTAGGTTATCATGCATTTATATTTATATATATACTTACATACATATATACAAATGCATACATTTCTAAATTAGCGAAATTAGTCACACATACTAAATCTGTGCATATATTATATATACAAACATAATCGAAAAAATACTTACATATATACAATCATTACATAAAATAATTGTCTAAATGCATCCTTATTGTATACCCCATCACATTCATATTATTCAAAAAGAAGGAGAGAGTGCCAGTTGATTCGAAAATGGCCTGCATTTAGTTTATAACTCATAAAGTACTATGAAGTCTGCATACAAAAAATAATCGTTACCGCCACGGTTCCAAAATTATAAAAATTGTTTTGAATATGCAACCAATCAACGCCACCTTATAATATATACTTATATTTAGAATAAGCATCACGTTTACGCAGTAATAAGCTACTATCATTGCACATGATCAGCAATTGGTGAGAAGTAATTTTAACACTAATTAGGGCCGTTTTCTCGACTACCTGTTAACGTCAAAGTTCACGGTCAACTTCATTTGCTCTTTAGTTAACAGTAAGCTGAACTGGGCGATAAATTTATTGTGAGCGTTAAAGCGCTAGCCGTCAAAGTCGAGAAATCGACCCTTAATATGATTACATACATATTTGGTTGCAGTTTAGACTTTTTTCTTACGTAGTAGTATGATTTCCAATTTTTTTCTTTTTGTTGTTTTTGTATTAACGTTTTTTTTTGGATTTGTTTTCGATTGACACACCCATAAAAAGTTAAAGTTGTAAGGGTTGTATCTTTATTTTCGAACATCACTTCGAATAATTCAATTAGATTTTTTTAGAGTTCTTGAATAACAGTTCTTGTGCGATTGAGCCTTCCTCTTTTGATACTCTCATTTTGGTCTGTCTCATTTTATTAAAAAAATTTCAGATGGCAACCCTAAAAAAATCTGAAGTGGCAGCAGTTTAGTAGAAAAGCTTGAAATTTATTCAAAAGTTCATCCAAAAAGGACAAGTTGATTTCGAGATAACATCGAATATGCAAAAAATAAGCAAATAGGACTAGATTCTAATCTTACCTAGAAATAGAAACAAATCAGATAAGTGGCAACCCTGTATAAACTTCCTCAGTGGCAAAACTTAAGTAAGAGAGCTTGAGTGTAGCACAAGTATTACATATTCAATACATTCCAAGAAGGATCACTATAGGGATAACAAATTTTAAATTTAAAAATATTAAGATAAACGGCAAGCCTGTAAAACATTCTAAGTGGCAACACTTAACAATGGGAGCTTGAAATATGTTTTGAAAAGCGGATGTGTGAAAATAGGAATAAAATATGAATATGTGGCAACACTTGAGGGTATCCTAACCTTAAATATTTTTATTGATACCCTTTCCAACGTACAAAAACGATTTTTAATTGAAGGTGTTAACCATATTTTTCTACACATTAGCGAGAGGAATCCCAAATAATCAAATTTTCTTTTTTATCGCTTAATTTTTTGTAGTTTTTATTTAAATTTTTTTTTGTGTGGTTTTATGTAAAGGATATGTATATTAGAGCGTATCGCCAAAAAAAGTTTAAAATGTTCCACCCTGGTTCGAATGTTTACTTGTTGGTGATTTCAAAAATGGAAAAAACAAAATTTAGGCACCCTGTAAAAACAGCGAAATTCCTTTTTTTGCTTATAACTTTTCTATTTGGTCTTTGATTTTATATTGTTGTAAAGGTTTTAACCCTTGTTATATTTCGTCCATATAAGCCATTAACCTGCGACACCAAATTTAACTTTTATTCAAATGTATTTAAAACGAACACCCTGTATTAAAAAAAAATTTTGAATAAAGTAAATATAGCCTTAGATTTTTTATGCCATACTTTCTTAGTTTTCAGGAAACAATTTTTTTTTTCAAATACAGGGTGTTGGTTTTTGTAAAGATAGAATAAAATCTGAACTTGGCATGATGGGCTAAAAGTTTCTATGAAATATTGCTTTGGTCAATAACTTTCTAAAAATGTATCACTTTTGAAAATCGAACGTAAAATATAGAAATTATGAAAAAAAACTAATTTCGCTGTTTTTACAGGATGACGAAAAAATTAAAAAAATTTTTTTTTGAAAACCTCATAAGGTAAGTGTTCAAACTGGGGGGGAACATTTTCAACTTTTTTTTCTTCCTTACACCGTGATTAGCTCTAATGTATATGTACTTCGTTTTATTATTAATGATATTTTTTTCTTGCTTTTTTCTACTTTTTTTTTTTTTTAATTACAATCTAACTAATATTTATAAAATTTTTTTCAGGTACTGGCAGTCTTTTTGGCCCGTCGTTATCGCAATCAACACGATCCACATTATCTACCAGCGCGCACAGTTTTTCCACACAACTATCAGTATTAGTACAAAAAAGAAAGTGTGCGAAAACTAAAAAAAAACAGCAGCTACTAAAACTACTTGAATTGCGTTTCGACAACAAAATATCAAAAAACTTTACTTATTTTAATATTTTTTTAAATTTTCGCAATACAAAATCTTGTTTTAAATATTTTTTATCAGATGGATTTAACATATAGAATATTTGTTTGTAGTAATCCTCTTAACAGTTATGTATCACACTCATATAGTTTTTAATTATTATCGTATTAATTTTTCGAACAAAGAACGAAATTTTGTTGCAACCATTTTTTAAACTTAATTTCTTAGTTAAACATTTGAGATTATTTTATGAAACTACTACATTATTCTGTTAACTAAAGAATTCTTATAGTCCATAGCATATACTAAAAATGTCACCATGTGTTTATGTTAGCAACCAAAATTAAGTAAAATACAATTAAAAGTACATTTATAAATACTATCTATGTTTGCTCAATAGCACTAGTTTGATGTTATTGTATTGTAGAGATTATTTCATTTATTTAATATTAGTGGTATTCGCTTAAATGTCGCTCTTTAAAGTCTAAGAATCCGTAAAAAATTAACATTTTAAAAAATATACACGTTATACGAGGTTTATAGTGCTTAAGCGAAACCCTTTATTTACTCTCCAACGCTGAAGGCAATCACAAAAAAAGATACATGTTTACAAATAAATATATAGTATAGCTAAGTCATAACTGTAACACTTGAAACACCTATTTAATTGTAACTATTTTATGTTAGCATACATTTCTACCATAGCTTCCTTCCAACAGACACTTCATTTAACCAATACTTACGTAGTCTTTCCACAATGTTCCAACCTTTTACCACAATTTCACAAAGTAAACATGTTTTCATTTACGTTCTCATAAATATAAAATACATTCTTTGTTTAGAAGGAGTTAATATGCATACAATAAGAATATTTAAACTTGTGACCATAAAAATAAACATGAAATGAAATAGAACGGTTTCATTTCGAATTTTCGAACATCTATAGGCAGTGAGAATAAAAATGATACTTCTCTCTAAGAACATTCCGCGATCAAAGAAAGAGTCCGAAATCTTCTGCAAATCTTTTAATTGAAATCGTTTGACAATATTTTGTAAATCGTACCATTTTCGAATATCGGCAAATCTGCTCTGAATTTCAGATTTAGATTTTTTTATATCAAGCTATGTTAGAAGCAGATAACACGATGAAAAACGCTCAACGCTCTAATTTAGGTTTGGCCTAAGACAAAACTATATTCGAAACGTGTATGATTTCACACAACAACAAATAAATTATGCAAGTATTTTCGAAATTCGATCGAAATATAATGGAATAAAACGAATTACATAATACCCTCAACAAAATCATATATATTAACATTACCGATACCATCTCAAATCGCACAGTTTTAAGAACGTTAATTAACATTGATACAAAATTTCGAAATTGTAATTTCGAATTTTCGAACATCTAACTGCAATGAACAAAGACTACTCTGTAGTTTTATTAACAAAATTTTGTTCAAATTTTAAAAATTTTCGAACATCTAAATGCAATGAAAAAAGACTACATACTCTGTAGCCTTATTAATAAAAATTTGTTCAAATTTTAAGAATTTAATTTCGAACTTCCGAACATCTAAATGCAATGAAAAAAGACTACATACTCTGTATTCCTATTAACAAAAATTTGTTCAAATTTAAAAAATTAAATTTCGAATTTTCGAACATCTAAATGCAATGAAAAAATACTACTATCTAGTGTTATTAACAAAATTTTGTTCAAATTTTAAAAATTTAATTTCGAATTTTCGAACATCTAAATGCAATGAAAAAAGACTACTCTGTAGTCTTATGAACAAAAATTTGTTGAAATTTTAAAAATTTAATTTCGAATTACGAATATCTATATGCAATGAAAAAATACTACATACTCTGTAGTCTTATTAATAAAAATTTGTTAAAATTTAAAAAATTTAATTTCGAATTTTCGAACATCTAAATGCAATGAACAAAGACTACTCTATAGCCTTATTAACAAAAATTTGTCAAATTTTAAAAATTAAATTTCGAATTTTCGAACATCTAACTACAATGAAAAAAGACTACATGCTCTGTATTCCTATTAACAAAAATTTGTTCAAATTTAAAAAATTAAATTTCGAATTTTCGAACATCTAAATGCAATGAAAAAATACTACTCTGTAGTGTTATTAACAAAATTTTGTTCAAATTTAAAAAATTTAATTTCGAATTTTCGAACATCTAAATGCAATGAAGAAAGACTACTCTGTAGTCTTATGAACAAAAATTTGTTGAAATTTTAAAAATTTAATTTCGAATTACGAACATCTATATGCAATGAAAAAATACTACATACTCTGTAGTCTTATTAATAAAAATTTGTTAAAATTTAAAAAATTTAATTTCGAATTTTCGAACATCTAAATGCAATGAACAAAGACTACTCTATAGCCTTATTAACAAAAATTTGTCAAATTTTAAAAATTAAATTTCGAATTTTCGAACATCTAACTACAATGAAAAAAGACTACATGCTCTGTAGTCTTATAAATAAAAATTTGTTCAAATTTTAAAAATTTAATTTCGAATTTTCGAACATCTAAATGCAATGAAAAAAGACTACATACTCTGTAGTCTTATTAACAAAAATTTGTTTAAATTTTAAAAATTTAATTTCGAATTACGAACATCTAAATGCAATGAAAAAATACTACTCTGTAGTGTTATTAACAAAATTTTGTTCAAATTTTAAAAATTTCATTTCGAATTTTCGAACATCTAAATGCAATGAAAAAAGACTACATACTCTGTAGCCTTATTACTAAAAATTTGTTTAAATTTTAAAAATTTAATTTCGAATTTCGAACATCTAAAAGGAATGAAAAAATTAGTCTTATTAACAAACTTTTGTTCAAATTTTAAAAATTTAATTTCAAAATTTAATTTCGAATTTCGAACATCTAAAAGGAATGAAAAAATTAGTCTTATTAACAAACTTTTGTTCAAATTTTAAAAATTTCATTTCGAATTTTCGAACATCTAAATGCAATGAAAAAAGACCACATACTCTGTAGTCTTATTAACAAAAATTTGTTGAAATTTTAAAAATTTAGTTTTAGAATTTTCGAATATCTAAATGAAATGAAAAAAGACTACTCTGTAGTCTTATTAACAAAAATTTGTAGCTCCCATTCGATGTTTGAATTTCATTCTTTTCACTTCGGATTTATTTAATCCCCCTTTCGATTGTAGAAAATTATGTATGTACTCCGTTCTTCGAAAATAATCCCAAAATGTTGCATAGAGTTCTCGAATATCTCTTTGTAGAAGACCGAACGAACTACGAGGTAACGATGTCTATTAAAATCTATTCTTGCTTTCGAATTGAACAGCCTTACGAATATACATAACAGATTTTCGGCTGCACACCAATGGTATAGCAAATTCGGTTCGCACTAAGGTCACGAGTGGGCATTAGTATTGTATGCAAATTAGCTGGAAAAAACATATGTACACTCCACTCCAGTTGATCATCACTATTTACAGTTTTTTGTTTTGTTAATTTAATGGTTACAGTTATTTTAAGTCAAGTCTACAGTTGTAAAGAAATTTGTGAACTTTATTGCAAATAAGTAAGATGTTGTAATTTGTACTATATTGAAAACTTAACAATTGTAAATTTAAATTAACAAAAGGATAACTGTTATAATGTATATCAAAAGTAGTCTCTATTTCATTGACGTGGAGTGTATAGTTATATGATAAATAAATAAAATCCGATAATATTCTCTGTATTCTGTGCTGTGATTGAAATAAAAATGATCTTTAAAATGTACACAAAACAAAAATGTAAAATGTTCTATATTACCGAAATGGATGTGAATTAGGTATTTTTAAACATACCTCACTGGTGGTAATCGCTAAAAGTTGTATTGGTGGACCACCCTAATGTACTCGTTTATGAATCTGCGTAAACAAAATAATACAATCAACACAACCTACTTTCATACTTGCCTGCTAAACTACATTTGAGATTCATGCGGTTGAAGTGTTGAAATCATAAATAAATTTAGATTTACATTTTAATGTGATTTCTTCCTTATTTTCCCAACTTGTCCTTCACGCACTCATATGCATTGAAAAAGCAGCTCATCAGTTACAGTCACTCAAATGCAAAAACAACTGCGTTAATGTCAACAACAACAAAGCAGCCTGGAATTATATCGCCACTAGGGTAATATGGTGACATTGTTGTTATTGTCGTTGTTGATTTGTTTTCCTTTGTGCAACTTGTTTACGTCAAATATTTATGTAGAAAGTCCTAGGTGTGTATTAGGGTTCTTAAAGTTATTCGAATACATAGTTCGAATTTTCGTAACTTCGATTTTCATTTTATTGCTGCTGAAAATTGAAAGTTTGATGAGCAACTTGTATTCGAACATTCTATAAACTTCGAATATCCCATTTTTCGAAGTTAGGCCTAAAAAATTTAGTTACGCGCTTTCGAAGTTGGATGTTCGAAAGTGGTTTTCTAATTGTTTTGTTTAAAAAATTGAAAAAGGAAAAATGTGGGCGTGGCCACCTTGCCTCTATTGATTGATTGGTGTTCTTTTTTTATTTAAAAGCGAATGTAGAAGTGCAATACATTCCAAAGTGAGATCTTCGAAAATATCAAAAGCTGTATATTTTTAATTATATAATATTTCTTTATACATACACTTTTAAATTAAAAAAAGTACACCAATCAAGTGAGAGGAGCAAGAAGGACACGCCCACATTCAACCTTTTCAATTTTTTTTTTAAAACAAAACAATTAGAAAACCAAATCTTCGAAGGGCACAACTTGGAACTTCGAAAGCCCGTAACTAATTTTTGGATTCTAACTTCGAAAAACGGGGAACACCATTTTTTTACTTACGTCTTAATCTCTTCAAAAAAGTTGGGTTGATCCCATACCCAGAAAAAAAAGTTGATTTTGTCGTATAGTGAAATCACTCATTCCAGCCAGAACTACCCCTTAACCATCCGATACGGAACCAGTTGAGAACTAGCCAAAGTGGAGCTACCTTAGGACTGTCCCAATTGCAACCGGTTAAGAACGAGCAGCCAAGTAATGCACTGGGGGACAACTGCGACCGCCAATGACATCACCATGTAAAAGGGAGTTTTGAGATAGTTTGAGAATGGTTTAGCTCAAGCATAGTTCCGAGCTAGTCCAATTTACCGCAGGGATAATCTAAACTAACCTAACCGAACAAACAAACTTTCGATTTCGAATATTTTCGGGGTAGTTCTTGTGGAAGAATGATTACACCGATATTCGATTCTTCAAAATGTCTTTAAGCTATCGATTTGGTAACCTCTACAGAATCAGACGCGAAGTGTGTTTGGAGCTTTTTTTAACATGATTTAAAGTTTTCCTTCAGAAGCGTTTTTTTTTTTACTTTCAAACACTAAGTGTGAGTGCCTAATTGAGTGAGTCTCAGAAGTTCATTTTACTCAAAAAGCTTTTTAAGGAGGAACGTCAAGTCACATGGTCTATCTCAGTAAAAGAGCTTTTGTATAAATATTGACATTCAATACAAATCTTTGTATGTAGGTATGTAGCTCGAAGTATTGTTGTTATATAAGGACTTTTATTTGTTTTGTCTCTCTTTGCGTGTTTGCCTTTTTGCTGCCTCTGGCAACAGAAACTAATATTCTTAAGGTTTTGACCGATTATCTGCTGTTTGGATGGTTGACAGACAATAGTTGCATGTAAATATATATCGA
Source organism: Campiglossa producta (assembly GCA_964058755.1). Taxonomy (NCBI): domain Eukaryota; kingdom Metazoa; phylum Arthropoda; class Insecta; order Diptera; family Tephritidae; genus Campiglossa; species Campiglossa producta. Next base: position 12,818,506 of record CAXKVI010000001.1, on the reverse strand, counting down.
CATACTGTGTATATAGAAATACTTAAATACCCAAGTCCTTTTAGGTATCCTTAGATACATATGTATACACAAGTCATTTGTACTTATTTAAGAAATATTCGTACATAGCTAGTAATGGTTTGACGATACTTCAAGGCATAAACACTTGAAGTTCCTTTTTGTATATAAATATTTATCCTTTCAACGATTTACTATTTATGGATTTATATATTAAACATAATGATTGCTGATAAAAAGGGGCGTGCTAGTTACGCCTTTGAGGCTACGTTCGAAAATATACATATGTAGCTAACTTCCTTAGAAGGTTAGGTATTAGACTAAAGGAAGCATCGATTCGATATGAGAGCTCTACTGGTCTATTTTGAATTGTTAAAAGAAATTACTTAATACTAATATTCAAGATTTTATTTTATTTTTGAATTTTACTTCACTTAATTTAATTTTATTTTGTTTGAAAAAATATTTTTTTAATTTTTTTTTAAATTAATTTTATTCTATGTTATTTTATTTTATATTTTGCTCCTTTATTTAATTTAGTTTTATTTCAATTAATTCAATAATTTTTTTATATTTTTTGTTTTATTTTTTCATTTTATTATTCTTATTTATTTAATTTTTTCATTTCTTTTAAATTTTAATTTATTTTTTTTTTAATTTTTTTTCTTTTTTTAATTATATTTTATTTATTTATTTTAATTTTATTTTATTTAAATTTTTTAAATTTTTTATTATTTTATTTTTATTTTTTTTTTTTTATTTTATTTAGTTTTTTAATTTAATAAAATTTTTTTTTAATTCAATTTTATTTCATTTTTTATTGTTTATTTTATATTATTTTATTTTATTTTATATAATTTTTTATTTTATTTTTTTTATATATTTTATGTTTTATTTTATTTTCTTTTTTTAATTTAATTAAATTTTTTTTAATTTTATTTTATTTCATTTTATTTATTTTTTATTTTATATTACTTTATTTTATTTTTTATTTAATTTAATTTTATTTTATTTTTTTTAATTTTATATTTTTTTTATTTATTTTTTTAAACTTATTTTTTTTATTTAATTTTATTTTATTTTTTTAATTTTATTTTATATTTTTTATTTTATTTTATTTTTTTTCAAATTTAATTTAATTTTATTTAATTTTTTTAAATTTAATTTTATTTTACTTTATTTTATTTTTTTTATTTTATTTTTTTTTAAATTTATTTTAATTTTATTTTTTTTAATTTAATTTAATTTTATTTTTTTTTTAAGTTAAATTTTATTTTATTTTTTTATTTTATCTTATTTTGTTTAATTTTTTTTATTTCATTTTATTTTTTTAAGTGGGCACGTTCAATTACAATGTACAGCAGCCGGCTGGGTATGAGCCCATACGAACTTTTTTGAGGAGATTAAGGCCTAAATAAAAAAATGGCGTTCCGCGTTTTTCGAAGTTAGCCTGCAAAATTCAGTTCTGGGCTTTCGCAGTTCGATGTTCGAAAGTGGTTTTCTAATTGTCTTGTTTAAAAAATGAAAAAAGCTAAAATGTGGGCGTGGCTTCCTTGCCTATTTGTTTGATTGCTGTCGTTTGTCTATTTAAAAAAATGTATGTAAGAAGTGCTACCCAAGGCCAAAGTGAGATATTCGAAAAAAATTAAAAGGCGAATATTTTTAATTATATTCTTTATATAAACACTTTCAAATAAAAAAGTACACCAGTACAGTACGCCCACATTTAACCTTTTTCAATTTTTTAAACAAAACAAATCTTCGAAGGGTGCAACTTCGAATTTCGAAAGTCCGTAACTAAATTTTGGAGGCTAACTTCGAAAAAACGGAGTACGTAGTTTTTTTTTGTTTATGTCTCAATCTCTTCAAAAAAGTTGGCTAGATTCCATACCCAACCGGCTGCTATACAGTGCAATATAAAAAAGTCTCTAGTATGGCCTCTTTCCCCAATGTATACTAAATTTAAAACAACAATGCGCTTGGAGCTTTTTCTTTCTTGTTGCTTTGGCTGTTTGATCCTATACGCACAGCTGGTACCGATTTTATGAATGTAGTTAACTCGACAATTATGTATGTAAGTAGATAAGATTAAATTGCCAACGAAAGCGACAGTGAGGAGATGTGTATGACCAGAAAGGGAAAATGTGCGAGAATGCTTGAAGGATATACTTGAATACAGCGTAAATGCTTGCGTAGAGATTTTGAGATATTTGAAAACTCTTATTTAATAATATACAAAACTGTAATGCATAATAAATCATTTCGGTTTAAAATATGACAATGAAAGAAGATGACACCAAAAATATATTTTGTACACTTTTGTTGTATGGAAAACGGATGCCAAAATATATGTAGATACATACATATGTATGTTTATGTAAATACTTGCCAAACCTATTATTAATGGTATATGAGCGAACACATGTTTACTTCGAAATAACATCTAGACATGAATGTAGTACATATGCAAATGTTGTATAATCTTATATCCAAACAAATTTGAAGAAATTGAGAAGGATGGAACATTCGTTTTGTTCAATCTTAAATTGAGCAGAGTTTGAGAACTCAAAAAAGTTTTAGAAAAATAAGCATCGATCCTTCGAAGATTTTTTTTGTTTTATTTTATTTTTGTTTAATTTAATTTAAATTAACTTTTTTTATTTTGTTTAATTAAATTTTATTTTTTTTTTTTTAATTTTTTTTTATTTCGTTTTTTTAATTTTATTTCATTGTATTATGTTTTAATTAATTATTATTTTTTTATTTCGTTTTATTTTATTTCATTTATATTTTTTTATTTTATTTTCTTTTATTTCATTTTATTTTATTTTATTTTATTTTATTTTATTTTATTTTATTTTATTTGATTTTATTTTATTTTATTTTATTTTATTTTATTTTATTTTATTTTATTTTGTTTTATTTAATTTAATTTTATTTTATTTTACTTTATTTTATTTTATTTTATTTTGTTTTTTTTTTATTTGTTATTTTATTTTAACTTAAATTTTTACTATTTTAATCGTTATTAAAATCTTATTTTGTTTAATTTTATTTTCTTTTATTTAATTTTTTTTTATCTTCTTTTATTTCATTTTATTTTCTTTTATTTTATTTTATTTTATTTTATTTTATTTTATTTTGTTTTATTTTATTTTATTTAATTTTATTTTATTTTATTTTTTTTTTTTTTTTTTTATTGTTATTTTATTTTAATTTAAAATTTTTCCTATTTTAATCGTTATTAAAATCCACTAAAAGTACTGCGATTTTGCTTAGTATTCAGAAGTATTTAATTTCACTTTCTCTCTTCTTTTTTCATATAATTTATAGTCTTAATAGTACATATTCAAATATAGCATTCTTATATTGCATTGAAAGTAATTTATATTTTCATACCACCCACACAATATACATGGCGTATGAGTAACTAAATACTGCAGCATTACAAATTGGCTAGAAAAGTTGCTCATACGCACTGGCGCACAGAGGGAAAATTGAAATTTCTGCGTGACAAAAGCTAATGCCAACAGAATTAGAAACGGTATTGAACAACATGAAAATATACATAGAAACTACATAAAACTGATGTTTAGAAAGGAGATTCACTCTTAAATGACCTTTAAAACTAGCATTTTTCTGGGTATTTTTTTTTACTTGAAAAAAAAAAAAAATAAAAAAAAATTTTATGAAGAAGGTTGCAACTTTCCGTGAATCAACTCAAAATTTTTATACATTTTCTTTTAATAAAATCTGCTTTGAAGTCGCCCCTTATCGCTAATCTCTCAGAACACTATCTTTGAGTCTCGGTGTAAAGTATCGATTCAAAAAATGTTGATAAAATGTTGTTAAAAAACCTAGCATATCGTACAATTCAAAACAATATCCCAAAGTATAGAATAATGTTTAGGCCAAACATCCAACACATACACACACACTCTTTCACGCACATGGATGCATATAAATTCGTGTTCATTTATCAACATTTTGTCTCACCACCCTGTGGCATTTGTTTGATGTGACCTTAACGAACGTCATACCGCAAACGCAGTTGAAGACTTATTTAACGTCATTGCTAACGTTGCCCTTTCATACATAATCATTTGCATATGGCAGATGTAGACAAACATATCTACATTTTATATATGTATCTATGTAGATAATTATGTTTTGGATAAAACGCGGCTAGACTGTTGCGAACGTCACGCTGTAAGTGTGTGAGTTGGGTGTGTGATGTTTGAGAGAGTGCCGTTTGTTGCCAGAGGATATGGTTGCTCTGCGCATTTCTAACTCAAAGCTTAACTCACAATGCTCGAATCCTTAGCTTTTGAGTCAATTTATTCATGCACACATACTTTTGTTTGTTCACTAAATATGTATTGAGAACGGTTCCTCATTTAGCGTTGAACTGTTGAGTCATAAAAGAAACACTCTTTATTTCTTCTTCGCTTTTAACAGCTGACGGTGGTAACATGAAAGCACTAACCAAATTGTTTATACCCAGCAGTAATGATTCACAGAGTTTTAAATGATACCGAGTTTTATAGCCATGTTAAAAAAAATATAAAAAAATTAGATAAACAAAAAAAAATTATAATTAAAAAAATAAAAATAAAATAAGGAAAGGTAATTGAAAAAAAAAAAATAAAATAAAATAAATTAAAACAAAAAAATTAAATTATGAAATAAAATAAAAAATAGAAAAATAGAAAAAAAAAAATAAAGTAAAGTAAAGTAAAAATGTAAAAAAGTAGAAAGACATATTAAATTAAATTAAAAAAAAAAATTAAAAAAAATTAAAAAAATTAAATTAAATGAAAAAAATAAAAAATAGAAAAAAAATAAAAAATTGAAAAAAAAATAAAAAATTGAAAAAAAATAAAAAATTGAAAAAAAAAATAAAATAAAATAAATAAAAAGAATAAAAAAGGAAAGTTAAGTAAAACAAAGTAAAGTAAAGTAGAGTAAAATAAAATAAAATTAAATAAAATAAAATAATAAATAAATAAAAATAAAATAAAATAAAATAAAATTAAATTACATTAAATAAAATAAAATAAAATTAAATAAAATAAAGTAAAGTAAAATAAAATAAAGTAAATTCAATAAAAAATATATTAAATTAAATTAAAATAAAATAAAAATAAAAAATAAAAATAAAAAAATAAAGTAGAATAAAATAAATTCAATAAAAATAAATAAAAAATATATGAAATTAAATTAAAAAAAAAATAAATAAATAAAAAATAAAAAAATAAATAAAAAAGAAAAATAAAAAAATAAAATAGAATAAAATAAAATAAATAAAAAAATTAAAATAAAATAAGGAAAGGTAATTGAAAAAAAAAAAAAATAAAATAAAATAAATTAAATTAAAGCAAAATGAAATAAAATAAGTATGTAAAAAAAAAAAATATATTAAATTAAATTAAAACAAAAAAATTAAATTAAAAGAAAAAAATAGAAAAATAGAAAAAAAACGTAAAGTAAAGTAAAAATGTAAAAAAGTAAAAAGATATATTAAATTAAATTAAAAAAAATTAAAAAAAATTAAAAAAATTAAATTAAATGAAATAAAATAAAAAATAGAAAAAAAAATAAAAAATAGAAAAAAAAAATTAAATAAAATAAATAAAAAAAAATAAAAAAAGGAAAGTTAAGTAAAACAAAGTAAAGTAAAGTAGAGTAAAATAAAATAAAATTAAATAAAATAAAATAATAAATAAATAAAAATAAAATAAAATTAAATTACATTAAATAATATAAAATAAAATAAAATAAAAAAATAAAATAAAATAAAATAAAATTAAATAAAACAAAGTAAAGTAAAATAAAATAAAATAAAATAAAGTAAATTCAATAAAAAAAATATATTAAATTAAAATAAAATAAAAATAAAAATAAAAAAATGAAATAGAATAAAATAAATTCAATAAAAATAAATAAAAAATATATGAAATTAAATTAAAAAAAAAAATAAAAAAAAATAAAAAAAAAATAAAAAAGAATAATAAAAAAATAAAATACAATAAAATAAAATAAATTCTATAAAAATAAAAAAAATAAATATATATATAATTAAATTAAAATAAAATAAAAAATAAATGAAAAAAAAATAAAAAAAAATAAAAAAATAAAATAAAAAATAAATGAAAAAAAAAAAATAAAATAAAAATATAAAATTAAATTAAATAAAATAGAATAGAATAAAATAAAATAAAATAAAATAAAAAAAAATATTAAATTAAATTAAATAAGATAAATTAAATTAACACAAACTAAATAAATTAAAATAAAATAAAACAAAAAAAAATAAAAAAAAAAAATAAAAAAAAATAAAATAAAAATGAAATATAATAAAATAGAATAATATAAATTAAAACGAAATAAAATTAAATAAAAAACAAATAAAATAAAATAAATGAATATAATCCTACACCCCAAAACTGAAGGCGTTTATTTAATGTTTGGTTCCTGCCGAATGTAGACTTTCTTACTTGTTGTCAATGTGTTTGTTATCTCATTTGTTATTAAATTGTGCATGCTTTTTTGTTGCTGTCAATGAGTCTAAAATGCTGTAATTAATTTTTGTATCGTTAGATGACAATGAAAAAATGAGGAAATTATATACAGCGGTACATGAGATAATTACCAAAAAAGTACTCGTTCAGCTTTCACTAGTTTTATAGTGAAAAAAAGAGAGTGCTTCCCTCATTTGAGCACCACTCAAAAAGTCTTCTTGTTTATTTTCAATTCACTCAAAAGTGTATCGGATATGAAGTTATTCGTTTGGTGAATTCCATGAGATAGCCAAAGCCCGTTGTTGTCAGTTCGCGTTGTACATTTCGGGGTGTTGGTTGTAAGTTTTGTTGTTCGCATAAAAAAGCATTGAAGCATTCTGTTTTGCAAGCTTTACTTGCATGCATATATATGTAGTTTAACTGTAGTGACATATTGGTAGTAGCACAATTTTAGTGCGTAACAAGAAAATTTCACATACATTTGAGCGTTTATAGTAGATAACTAAAAATAAAGAGAAAAAAATCGTAATTAATTAAGCTACAAAAGGTAAAAGCAAACAATTGTGGTAAAACGATTAAAGTTAATTAAGCTGTGCTTCATTATAAAGATAAACGTTTTTCGCAATTAAAAATCATTAAAGTGGAGTATTGTTGTACAAGAACAAATTTTGCTTTAAAGGGCAACTAATACTGCCATACATTTAAATTTTGAGTAAGTAAAAAAACATATGAGATAATTATATACATACATACATACTATGTATATAAAAAGGTTTACAAATAAGGGAGGTTAAGGGTAAACATATGTAGATACATATTGACATACCTATAGACACCTAGAAGCGTTTGTATGTATAAGTATGTAGATAAGTAGGTATCGCTTCAAGTTCATTCATAATTTGAACTATCCAGCTTAACCGATTCAGAAAAATTTAATCCACGTACATCGTAAATTTAAGCAAACATTGTGCTTTAGTTCGAATAAATATTTTTACTCCTGAAGATGCTAAGAACTGTAAGCGAAATCTTGAAAGTGAAGTTTTCAATTGAACTCTGCCCAATAGATGCAATAGGCTGATAGGTATCAATTATTGACTAGCATACTCCTCAGACGTCCCTTTAGTGTTACTTTCTCCTTTTTTCGTACCTCCCTTTCTATTTCTTCCCCGTCGTTTCTTTATGTTACAAAATCCCTTTTTTTTAATAGTGTCCCTGAAGAAGTTAATTAAGTTGTTTGTCACCTCAGGATCAAACTCTTAGCCACAATTAATTTTTCTATTTTTTTTTGGCGGCCGCTATGGTGTAGCGATAGTGTGCTCGGCCTAAAGTCAGAATTAGTTACCCTTAAAAGTTTTTTTAAACTCCTTTGGCAGTGGTTTGGCAAACTCTCCGAGTGTATTTCTGCCATGAAAGGCTTCTCAGCCAAAATCCATCTACGTTGCATGCGTAGTAATAGAGTTATTTGAATCATGTTACCAATTCGACTACAGAAATATGAAAATGGAACCAATAACCACACTTTTCTAATAAATAAAATAGTTTTATCGTTGGCGAGAAAAAAAAATAAAAGGCCGAGTTTTCCAACATTGACTTTTCTTTGGATTTTTAGGGAAAAATTAAAATTAGGTTAGGTTAGGTGTAAAATAGGAAAAAATTCCCTACTCATCAGTCGTTTCATACCCTTTGCTCCATATTTCTCTTTCTTTTCACCTTTTTTCTTTTTCCCCCTATCCTTATCCTTATTCTTATTCTTATTCTTATTCTTATTCTTATTCTTATTCTTATTCTTATTCTTATTCTTATTCTTATCCTTATCCTTATCCTTATCCTTATCCTTATCCTTATCCTTATCCTTATCCTTATCCTTATCCTTATCCTTATCCTTATCCTTATCCTTATCCTTATTCTTATCCTTATCCTTATCCTTATCCTTATACTTATCCTTATCCTTATCCTTATCCTTATCCTTATCCTTATCCTTATCCTTATCCTTATCCTTATCCTTATCCTTATCCTTATCCCTATCCTTATCCTTATCCTTATCCTTATCCTTATCCTTATCCTTATCCTTATCCTTATCCTTATTCTTATTCTTACCCTTACCCTTATCCTTGCCCTTTTCCTTATCCTTATTCTTATCCTTATTCTTATCCTTATCCTCATCCTTATCCTTATTATTATCCTTATCCTTATCCTTATCCTTATCCTTATCCTTATCCTTATCCTTATCCTTATCCTTATCCTTATCCTTATACTTAAACTTTTCCTTATCCTTATCCTTATCCTTATCCTTATCCTTATACTTATCCTTATCCTTATCCTTATCCTTATCCTTATCCTTATCCTTATCCTTATCCTTATCCTTATCCTTATCCTTATCCTTATCCTTATCCTTATCCTTATCCTTATCTTTATCCTTATCCTTATCCTTATCCTTATCCTTATCCTTATCCTTATCCTTATCCTTATCCTTATCCTTATCCTTATCCTTATCCTTATACTTAAACTTTTCCTTATCCTTATCCTTATCCTTATCCTTATACTTATCCTTATCCTTATCCTTATCCTTATCCTTATCCTTATCCTTATCCTTATCCTTATCCTTATCCTTATCCTTATCCTTATCCTTATCCTTATCCTTATCCTTATCCTTATCCTTATCCTTATCCTTATCCTTATCCTTATCCTTATCCTTATCCTTATCCTTATCCTTATCCTTATCCTTATCCTTATCCTTATCCTTATCCTTATCCTTATCCTTATCCTTATCCTTATCCTTATCCTTATCCTTATCCTTATCCTTATCCTTATTCTTATCCTTATCCTTATCCTTATCCTTATCCTTATCCTTATCCTTATCCTTTTCCTTTTCCTTTTCCTTATCCTTATCCTTATCTTTATCCGTATCCTTATTTTTATCCCTATCCCTACCCAACGAACACTGCAGTTGGATTTCGATTGGAGGTAGACTAGAGAACTAGCCCCATTCTGGTATTTCTAAAGTTAGACGACGACTCGAGAAACACTAACACTGAAACACAAAATGGCACATAATTCTCAAATCGAGAAAACCACCGGACCATAGGACTCGCCTATCTACAAATATACATATTTGGTTTTTATTAATGTAAAAAAAAAAAAAATGGCAATAATTAGTATGTCAAAAATCTTAAGCAAAATGACGAATGAAATGCGAAGAAAGCGCCCAAATTTTTAGCACTCACAATCGAATGCCACAGCAGAAAAATCAATATTAACAACTTTTTTATACAGAGGTATATACAAATGTACATAAGTCGGATGAACAAACATACATACAAACATAGGAATGAATGAATGCTTTATTACATGCTCGAGTGGAGCAGGTGAAAAGATAATTGCCAAGTATTTATTGTTAGCCAGTTTTCTACGCGGTAACACTTGAACGTCATTCATATTTCTGAAGCTATTTACTTACCACAACAATGTGATTAGTATTACTCGGACACTTCAGACAGTGACGGATTTTCGGGAGGGCTTTTGTTATGCTCAATGTGGATGACATTGGCAAGAAGTATTACGGAAAATAATAATTTTAGGAGCGTCAGTTTAACAGCCAGTTCATTTTCCCTTTATTTAACAGGAGGATGAACTGCCCGATAAAATTCAAAGTGAGCGTTGTTGACGGTTAGTTGTGAAATCCGCCCTAAGACATACATACATATATATAGTACGATTATAACTGATCAGTGTTTGTACTTGATATTTACAAGATAAATTTCCATAGAGTTAAACCTTTTCACCTAGCTCAATACCCAAGCAATGCATTCTACTGACCATTGAGATTGAACGAAATGTGTATAAGTACATTGAGCTCATATATTTACTTTATTTTTAGTTAAGTGTTGCTGACATATATATCTACACATGTACTTAAGTATGTTCAGTAAAATCCAACCACTGTACTTAATTGCGCTTAATTGGTTTAAGTATGTACCTACATGTGTGGATAATTATACCCAAAACTGTACTTATATCGCTTTCTACTTCTGGTAATGACATAGTGATTGTCAATTTAATTGCTGCTCAGTGAGTTTTTACAATTCATGTTTTCGTATATGCTAGGTTAAAAAATGCTTTAAGCGTAAAATATAGAGTACCTACCTGGGTGACCGAGCTTGCTCAGTGCTATCAATTTACCGCTAACTTTACTTACCCAAAATGATCCCAAAATGACCCTAAAATAATCCCAAAATAATCTTAAAATGATCCCAGAAAGACCCTTAAATGTTCCCAAAATGATCCAAAAATGATTCCCAAATGATCTCAAAAATGTACCAAAAATGATCCCAAAATAATCCTAAAATGTTCCCAAAATGACCTAAAAATTATCCCAAAATGATCCTTAAATGATCCCAAAATTACTCCAAAATGATCCGAAAATTGTCCCAAATTAATCCAAAATTAAACCCAAAATGATCTCAAAATAGCCCCAAAATTAACCCCAAAGTGATCCTCACGTAGAAAATAATCTAGGCAAATCTATTCTTAATCTAGGCGCTGGCTAGATATTCCTACAATAGACAATTCTGCCTTGGGCCTGCCAGGGCCTCTGGAATGGAAAGCGTATGTTTTTCGATTTACGGGCAATTTATGCTATATTCTGTAAGGGGGCTGCCTAGTTTGCATACCTTGCACCTGCTCAGTTTTTCCAATCCAGGGCCTGAATATTTTTTCTATATTGGGGCGGCCTAGTTTTACAAATATGATCCCAAAAATATACAATACAAATAAAATGCGGTAAAATTGTAACCCTGGGCGGCAATACTACTTGAAAATACCTTAGTTGGTATGTCGGCGAAAATACATTTCATTTGATACCCATATTGGCATATCTAGCTCCATAATTAAAGAAAAATTAAGATATGTGGCAACCCTGTACGCCCCCCAAGTGGAAACCACCCAAGTGGATAGTCTTAGAATCAACCATACTATCTATATTCAAAATTTCATCCAAATCGGTCAAGCGGTTCCCGGGATAGTCTGGATATACAAATATACAAGTTTAGCTGGTTTAAACAACATTTAGGACTCAAGCGACGATGGACCACATCAATGTGCTGTCACTAAAATATATCCATATACAACCCGTCCACCCATTTGATTAATCTTGTGTAGTACATAACTGTCTCAAGTTTCCGTTACACGCGCTTGCAACCGACATACATAGCTTCATGTAACTCAATCATTTGTGAGCTGTTGTTAATTGTCATAAACATTATCAGCCAAAACATCTAATATTACAAAACCGCACATTCGACCTCGACTCCTCGTGGTGTGAAAGGTGAAAAGCGCCAGGGACATTCGCACTACAAAATTTCATTATGACGGAAAGACAAACAGAAAGAAGTTCAAAGAAAAAAAAAACTTAATCCTTTTTGTAGTTTAAAGCTCACACAAAGCGCTCATTTAACGCAAAAACTTGGTAGAACTGGTAGAACTTTTTAGATACGTTTACATAGCGTAACCCTGCGGTAAATTAGACTAGCTCAGAACTATTTTAGAGCTGTTGTTGTTGTTGTTGTTGTTAACAACAAAACACTCCCCGAAGGCTTTGGGGAGTGATGCCGAAGTTGACAGTCCTTGGCCGGATATGACCCCGATACGCTGCTGTACTGCCCGTCTGTCGTGGTAGCGATTTGGTATGACCAGTGGAACCTTCTAGGTCATGGCATCCCTCCATCCATGAGGAAGGAGAAGATGGGTAATGAGAGGTGAGAGGCATCATATCCGTAGATCAACCATCGAGTAGCACGTCAATTACCTATGTGCATATTAGTCGCCTCTTACGACCGGTATGCCTACCTCGGGCATATTCTAAACCCCTAACCCGCAGGGGGCTAAACTTTTTGAATGACATTACTAAATTAAAAAGAAGATAAATATACTACAGAATTTTTTAGCCTAGTAAATTTTGAATTTTTACGGTTATAAGTTAACCCCCTCATTCATAAAAAATATAAAAGGTTTATTAAGCTCTTACAATTCAAAATTTGTATGGAAATGTCATTTTAAAAAGCTTAATAAACTAATTTTATTTTTTATGAATATGGGGGTAAGACTTTTTCCATCTCAATCTGAAAATTCTAGTTGCAAACTAGTATGTTTCCGACTAGTTTGGTGCTTCACTGTAGGGTGGTTTTTATAGTTTTGAGTATTTGTTTTTGTAAAAGTGAGTGCGAATAAAGTGCCATATTGTTGTTATTTAGGAGCAGGGTGGCACACAATCGTGCCAGCATCCTCTCACCAGTCAGGTAAACAAAGCCTTTTTAGCATTGTTTTTATACAATTTTTACTACACTGTTGCATAACTTTTATTGTTATATGCCACGAAAGATACAGAGTTACTTTTTCATGAGTATTAGTGTGGGTCGCAGAAAAATTCGTAATAAAATAGAAGAAAAATAAAAAATAAATGAAAAAAAAAATAAAATAAAAATAAAATAAAATAAAATAAATAAAAACTAAATTAAATTAAAAAAATTAAAATAAACTAAATAAAAAAAATTAAAACAAAATAAAGCCAAAAAAATCTAAAAAATAAACTAAAATATAATAAAATAAAACAAATTAAAATAAAACTTAATAAAAAAGAAGCAAAAGAAAATAAAATTAAGAATAAATAATAAACTAAAATAACAAAAAAGAAACAACAACAGTATTTGATGTATATTTATGAGCTCATGGTCGTTAAGAAAATCAACACAAGGATTTTAGATTTTTAATTAAATAATTATATTTAATTTAGCTCAAAGCTACTTGGCGAACCGTACGGACGAAGCATAGCGAACTAAATTATTATCCCCCTGAAGATGATCGCCGGAGGTGATCGAAATATATTGGGCAAATAAAGAACATTGTTTCATTACTTTTGGACATTTTCATACAATCCCGAAACATGCCTCACAATACCGTCGGTGTTTACAGCAATAGACTACAAGTCAAAAGCAACAAATAATTATATTTAATTTATTTTAAAACCATCATCAGGGAAAAAATATTAAAAAAATAAAAAAAAGTAAAAAAAATTAAATTAAATAAAAAAAGCGAAATAAAAAAACAACGCAAATTGATTAAAACAAAATAAAATAAAACAAAAAATATAACAAAAAAATATTTAATAAAATAAAAAAATAAAAGAAAATATAAAAAAATAAGATAAAATTAATTAAGATGAAATAAATTAGGAATAAAATAACATAAGAATAAAATAAAATAAAATACAATCCAAAAAAATAAAATCCAACAAAATGAAAATAATAAAAAATTTAATAAAATAAGAAAGAAAAAAAATAAAATATATATTAAATTTAATAAAAATTAAATAAGAAAAAACTGGAATAAAGTGTAACAAAATAGATAATATTATATACTTGACCAAATGTTTTTGACGACGCTCACAAAATCTAAGAACTAAAATTTTTCCACGTTAGAAATATTCATCTCAATTAATTTCAAGATTTTATTGTGTTTAGAAAAAATCGAATTCGAAAAATTAATTCTTATTGGGAAATTTAGCGCTAACATACATGTGAGTACGTACGTACCATATCCTATTTGTGCTTACCAACAGCAACCCATCCTAATGATTACTGTGGTTTTTTACGTGCCAATAAATTCTGCTCTGTTATTTATTTCTCACAATTTGAAGTGTTAAATTTGTGAAATGATGATTCTTCACATTTTTGTTGATTCAATAAAATTATGTTTAACCACGGGAATTCAATTTAGCCACAGCTTCATTATTCGTTACATAATTGACGATTTCGTTTACTCAGCTAAACCAATAAGCCAACAGAACGTGAGATAAAACTAATTGGTTTCTTGGAACTCGCGAAATGTATGATGGGAAATGTGGAATATTATTCGAAAGGTAGAATGAGAGAAATGGTTTGACGATGTTGGCAGGTTTTGAAGAGTAGCAGTCGATTTGGTTAGAATCTTATATATAAATGCGCAATGTTCAAAAGTTGTTCCCCTTTTTTGCAATAACCACAATTCTAAGGTATACAAAATTTTATATGTATCGATAGCTATCCTCGAGCTGTGTGTGCCTTAACAAACAAAAAGTAAAAAAAAATTAATAATAATATGAGAAAAAGAAAAGGAAGGACACGAGAGGAAATTTAAGTAAAGGAAAGGAAAAAAATAAGTGCAAATGAAGGCAAAGGATAGGAGAGGAAAGGAATGGAAGGGAATAGAAAGAAAAGGAAAGGAAAAGTAAGAAAAGGAAAAGAAGGCAAAAGTAATGACAGGGAATGAAGGTAAAGGATAGGAAAGGACCGGAACGGAAAGGTGAGGAAGGGAAAGGAAAGGAAAGGAAAGGAAAGGAAAGGAGAGGAAAGGAAAGGAAACGAGGGAAAAGCAAAGGGAAGGAAAGGAAACCAAAAAACGGGAAAGGAAAGGTAAGAAAATGATAAGAAATGACTGGAGAGGAATGGAAATGAAAGTAACGGAAAGGAAAGGAAAGGAAAGTAAAGGTAAGGTAAGGAAAGGAAAAGAAAGGAAAGGAAAGGAATGGAAAGGAAAGAAAACGAGAGGAAAGGAAACGAGAGGAAAGGAAACGAGAGGAAAGGAAACGAGAGGAAAGGAAAGAAAAGGAAAATAAAGGCAAATAAATTACAAGAAAAGAAAGGTAAGTGAAGGAAAGGGAAAAGAAATGGCAGAAAAGGAATGGAAAACGAAAGAAAAGAAAAAGAAAGAAAAGCGAATAAAAGGAAAGGAAGGAAGAGGAAAGGAAAGAAAGGAAAACGGGAGAAAAGAAAATAAAAGGAAAAAAGGAAAGAAAAGGAAATAAAGGGAAAGAAAAGGAAAGAAACGGAAAGAAAAGGAAAGAAACGGAAAGAAAAGGAAAGACACGGAAAGAAAAGGAAAGAAAAGGAAAGAAAAGGAAAGAAAAGGAAAGAAAAGGAAAGAAAAGGAAAGAAAAGGAAAGAAAAGGAAAGAAAAGGAAAGAAAAGGAAAGAAAAGGAAAGAAAAGGAAAGAAAAGGAAAGAAAAGGAAAGAAAAGGAAAGAAAAGGAAAGAAAAGGAAAGAAGAGGAAAGAAAAGGAAAGGAAAGTAACGAAAAAGCAGCAGAAATTGAAGAAAGTGAATAAAAGGACAGCTTAGAAAAAGTGAATTAAAAACGGAAAGGAAAGTAACGAAAAAGCAGAAGAAATTGAAGAAGTTCAAGAAAATGACGCCTTAGAAAAAAGTGGGTAAATTAAAAATTATATGAGCTAAAATAAAAAAAAAAAAAAATGAGGCTGCGTTACTTAATTGTGCCGAAAGTAAGAGGCAGAAGGAAGAAGAACGTGAAGAAGGTAAAATTTATCGAAAAGTAAAGAAAAAATAGTGAAATGAAATGAGAGAGACTTCAAGAAACGTAATAAATTAGAATAAGATTTTGTGGTTGAATTTCAACTACTGGCCAAACTCTAGTGTCAATCAAAGTATATATATGAATGCGCTTTACGCGAAAAAAATTCAGATATGGTTTTAGGAATTTTGATATGTATAGAAAGTATGTATGGGGAATTTTCTTAAGTTCATTAGGTTTGGAAAATTTGTAGTATATTAAAATTTAAATATGCCTTTGGTTTTGTTTTC
Organism: Campiglossa producta; assembly: GCA_964058755.1. Taxonomy (NCBI): domain Eukaryota; kingdom Metazoa; phylum Arthropoda; class Insecta; order Diptera; family Tephritidae; genus Campiglossa; species Campiglossa producta. Next base: position 12,802,359 of record CAXKVI010000001.1, on the reverse strand, counting down.
AGAAATATCATTTACATTAGACGAAACGCTGATTAGCCACAAGATGTCTTTTTTGAGTGGAAACAGTCAATCCCTGTCCGAGGAAGAGCTCGATGAGTAAGTTGATAATTGCAGTACATATTTTCGAACAATCCAAATCATTCACAACGCTATGCAAAGTGTGCTTTATTTAACATCTCTTTCATATCATTTATGCTTAAATACATCCATTATTACTTGAAAAAAAAAAAAAAAAAATTTAAATACAAATTGTCGAGAAAACAGGTAATGACTATGCATATGTGAAATTTACTGAAATATTTCGTTCTTTTTATTAATTTTTTGTTAAGTTATAAAATTTCATGGAAAAAATTAATTTTTTTTCGTTCCGGTCCGCGTAATTTCAAATGAATTTCAAAGCGTAAAAAGAAACACCAATAAAATCAAGAACATGCCAATTACCCAACAGGTGGTCGTACGACCTAATAGAACTAAAGATAGAACAATGCACAACAGCAATGTAAAAGTAGAAGTATATCTTTAGGCGTACAGCGTAATTGACGCCATTAGAAAGCACATAACTGTTTGTAACACACAGTAACCTTCAAACAGTGTTGGTAGCGCCTATTAGTATGCATCTGTTTTGAGTAAGTATACAAGTGCTTATACATTTTTTTTATACAGTGGCGATCACTTAAGTAGCAAAGCTGAAGTGCACATATAGGAAAATTTGTAAATTTTTGTAGAGAGCTTAGGTTTGCCGTCAGACTACCCAAGGCTAAGTTGTAGACCTTAAAACTCACTACAAATATGCTCCCAAAAAGCTTTTCTCTTAAACTAACCAGTTCTGAGATATCGCGAAAATATGTGCCACTTATGGACTATTTTCTTTTACCGTTTATTTGTGACGAAATTTTATGCCGATACGGTTTCTAAGTCACATAAAAACATTTTTTGCATTGTTGCCTCGCTGCTTGCTAGTGAGCGAGGGATCAAAAACAGATAACGTAATTTCCATGGTGCGATGCCCGTTCTTTCACTAATACATACCTACATCCTCACATTCATTTCTCTCGGGCCCTGTTCTATATCAGCTAAATAACATACACATTTTCCTTGTATGCTTGTTAGGCCGCACACAATACAAAAGCTCTTATAAACATGTGAAGTATCCAATCAATCGTTAAATTGAGTCTCAATCATTGAGAGCCAAGTATAGGGGGGAGGGGGGGATTTTTTTGAAGTATTAGGGGTGTATATAATATTGATATTATTACAATGACAAAGAAAGTAGGTACATGATTAAAATCCCCACCAAAAATTGCTTTAGGTGGGCGGTTCCCTATTAATTAAACGTTTAAAATTACTATATATAATATCAGTAAAACTTTCGAAAAAAAATGTTCGGCCCAGTCTAATGTAGTGACGTTCATATAAATATGGGAAGGTCAAAGTTGCTGTCTTCGCTTTGTGGGCCACTTAGGCGAGTTGAAAAGTTGCCACAATCCCCTCATTTTCCCTTCTTGAAGCTACCAAAACGTCTAATGTTGAGTACCTCCTGTGTCGCAGCATCTTCTCACGTACTTATATACTTTTTTTCTTATTTATACCCAGCGTACTAGTACTACTACAAGGGTATTATAATTTTGTCCAAAATAACGGCAAAATAATCGAGATACGGCTAAAAAAAGAAACCTAAATTTTCAACCCGTATAAAGTTTAATCAATTTTTCAAACTTTTTTGTGAAATATTTCAAATTGTCCAAATACCTACAAAGATTTTAAATTTTTTTTGGTTTCGATTTAATATCTAAATAAAAAAGCAATCTAAAATTGTTTTTGGTTTGTTTGAATGTAATTGAATTTTGCCCACAAAAACTTCATATGCGTCATAGCTCAGCGGTAGAGCAGTCGGCTGTGACTCCTGAGCGTTTTAGTTCGAATCCTGCCAGGTGCCACATTTTTTTAATTTTATTTTATTCTTAAAACTTTTCGGTTTAAAATTAAAACTGTTTTGGTTTGAAAATTTAAACTTTTCGGTATAAAATTAAAACCTTTTGGTTCCAAAAATCAAATTTATTTTTGAAAGCTCATTCAAGATTGCATTTTGCCAACAACATTTATATGTGCGATGTAGCTCAGTGTTAGAGCAGACGGGCATGATGCGGGGAGTCTTGGTTCGAATTCCCGCCAACGGACAAAAAATTTATTTTATTTAAAAAAAATTGTTAAAACATTTCTGGTTTATAATTGAAACCCGATTCATTTAGCCAATTTCCTAGAAAACTGGTCTAGATTGAATTTGAAACCAAATTTGATTTGGTCATATATGTAGGACAAAAAAGTTTAAAGGTTAGGTTCAAATTTTTAACCGTGTATGAGTTTTTGATTAATTTTTAAAGTGGGAGGCATTTTTGAAATTTGCCAGGTTTCATGGTGATATAGGAAATATTCCTGATGAAACTGGTAGAAATGGCTGGGTTTTCAATGCTCGATTTACTCGCACTTAGACTTCCTTACTTGTTTTTTTTTTTAACAAGTGCCTGTGACGCAATCAACCAAGGTGCCTTCTGCTCATTCTAGCCTCCTCTCAATGCAATCTCTTTTGAATTTATTGAATTCATAAAATCAACATTATTTTCCAGTTGCAACGCAAACTCAATTTTAATTAAGTCAAAACAAAGAGTGTTCGTAGAAAAGAAAATTGCTTGCACGCTTGGTGTATTTATTTAAAAGGTGGAACAATATGAATAGTGTCATTCAGGGGCGGATCCACGGGTAGGGATTCCCCCTCCCTTCGGGATCATCCACCTAGGGGGATACGTAAAATTACACAAAAAGTAAGGTAGAAACAAAGCAAAAAATACGGAATAGTAAAAATTACAAAAAAAAAAAATATAGTAAAAATTAACCAAAAAAATAGTATAATTTACACAAAACATTTATTAAAATTTACTTTAAAAATATAGCAAAAATTATGGTAAAAAGTACGCAAAAATATAGGAAAAAATTACCAAAAAATATAGTAAAAGTAACGCAAAAAAAAAATAATAATTACACAAAAAATATTGTAAAAATTACGCAATAAATATAGTAAAAAAATTACCCAAAAAAATATAGTAAAAATTACACAAAAAATGTAGACTAATAAAAACATAGTAAAAATTACGCTAAAAATATAGTAAAAATTACGCTAAAAATATAGTAAACATTACACAAAAAATATAGTAAAAATTACGATAAAAATATGGAAAAGGTTACGTAAAAAATACACGAAAAATTACACAAAGAAATAGTAAAACTCCCAGCAAAATCCCAACTCCTATTTTTGCGTTTACGTAATAAACATTCGGTAACTTTTTAAATGATTTACATGGTGGGGTGCGATAAAGCCATGCGAGATAACGCCATATGGCCTTATCACTCAATTCAAAGAGAGATAAAGCCATATTCGCGCCAAAATTTCTGTATGGCTTTATTTCCAATTTCAAAGAGCGATATGGCCATATGGCGTTATCTCGCATGGCTTTTTCGCACCCCACCGATTTACATATGTAAGTGATACCTTGAATCTGACATTGCCCATACTAACATGTGTAGGTGCATATTTTTTTGCAAAAAAAAAAAAACAACAACACAAAAGGCCAGCTTTAAAGACACTGTGAATGACAAAAGAAAAAATTTCAACCCCCATCCTTCCGAAATTATGGATCCGCCACTGGTGTCATTAGAATCTCAATTGACACATATGCATGTACACTATCCTAATTAAGATGTGAAATTTACCCTGCAGAGAAAGCAATAGGTGGTGACGAGAATGGTCGAAGTTAAAACGGATTTCTCGACTGCCTGTTAACGTCAAAGTTCACTGTCAATTCACTGCCAGTTTAACAGCCAGTTCATTTGCCCTTTATTTAACAGGAGGATGAACTGCCCGATAAAATTTAAAGTGAGCGTTAAGTTGACGGCTAGTTGAGAAATCCGCCCTTAGAAGGATTTATTTTTATAGGAAACTCAATTCAACACAAAAAAAGTACCAAATGAAAATAGCTGAGAAGTGAAATAAAGAAAAAAGATTAATATAGATACGAGCTTTTAAAATAGATTAATCTGGAACTTTCCACCTGACGAAAAGCGAAAAACTCGTTTATTTCATTAGTTTGGCAGTTTGAAAGAAAATATGGCATCAGTCCTAACAAAACCTAAACTAGACTTAATAGATCTCAAATAGTTTATCTGAAGGTCTGAAATCTTAAAGTATTGTTTTCCGCCATGCTGAAAATAAGTATCGATATAATTTTCGAAAAACATTTTTTTTCTGCTCCAGTCTAATGTACATATCTACAAATTGCACCACAGAAGGTAACATTTTTCCAATTTGCTTGCAAATCTTAGTTTCTTCTTCTTTATTTGACCTCTTTATCCTCCAGATGTCTTGAATGCTTTAATAAATAAATTTGCATGCTAAAGGTATAGCATAGACATTTTTTTACTTCATAAGCTGCGCCAGAATGAGCTTTTTGGGGCTTCCCTTCCTGCATAGCCTACGCCAGATCGCAGAGCTGGAAATAAAGCACTTGATGGCCTTGATAAAGTCATCTAAGTGGTTCGAGGAGGAGTAACGGTGTCGGTTGAGGAATGTCAGTCCCAGGATTCTGCTATGTGGAAAATCCCAACAACTCAGGGATTTTCCATATGGCCGAGTCCTGGGCCTTTCAAAACTGGCCTAAGTGTGTCTCTGCGACAGACACTTGAATCTAACCTAACCTCATTTTAATGTAACTTGGTACATCTTTAAAGCGAAATTAAGAAGCTAAAGCTACATTTAAACTGCACCAAATGCGTTACTTTTGGACACGTTTTTTCGAGACCGTTCATCCGCATATTGAATTTGATCACCAAATTAGGTCAAATTAAATTAAATTCATCTAATTTGACGAACAAATTCATTCTGCGGACAAACATTCTCGAAATAACTTCGCCAAAAGCGACGCATTCGGTAAATGTAGAAGATCAAATAAAACAGTGATTGACCGACCGCATTAATTATAACCAGAAGAAATCTGCATCGCTACATTGAAATATCAAGCAAATATTCTAGAGTTTTCCTATTAATTGAAGAGCTCTAAACGCCACTACAGGAGCTTGTATATTTGCAGGCAAATACAGCTATGGACGGATTACAGAGTACTAATCCTGGTTTCTCAATCTTAGATTTCAAATGCCCAAAATATAGGGTTCTTGAAAAAAATACCAGAATACCCCTGAAATGGCGCCGATACGCAACAATTCTTTCTTCCCCTATTTTTGACCGTTTCGAGTTTTTCCTTAAATAATAGAGTAGAACTTTAGATATCATAACGTCGTTTGCTTGTCAGAGGCATGAATGTGAAAATTTTCCAGATTTGAGTTAATAGGCTGATATGACTAATCTCTCGTTTCTCTACGATGCACGAAATATCCTGGCTTTCCAAAGTACAAAAAACCTTGGAAATTTGCAATGCCATTTTCATGAATGTGTAGTTCAATCTTTGAAAATGGTGCCAGGAAAACGAATGTGCCACACATACATGTTTCTGGCGGAATAAAAATGTTTAAAAATTGAATTTATAAATTTATTAATGTTGGCAAAATTCAAACTTGAATAAGCTTTCAAAAACAAATAAAAAAGAAACAAAAATTTTAGACCGATATGGTTTTAATTTTAAACCGAAAAGTTTTAATTTTCAAACCAAAAAGTTTTAATTTTAAACCGAAAGGTTTTAAAAATAAAATTAAATTAAAAAAATGTGGCTTTTTTTTTAACCGTGTGACGATAACAACCAATTCAAAACAATTAAGGTTTAGGCGGGTTAGATTTCCTCCCACAAGAGCCACAGAATATCTCAAATGATTCCTATTAAAAAAATTATATTTAAAAAACTAATTTTTCTAGACCACTACGACAGCTGAGTGGAAGTTTACCCCAAATAGATATGCATTTAAACATATTTTTGAAAAACGTTCTATTCCAAATTTTTTTTCAATAACGCTTGTTTGTTTAGCTATTATCTTATTGTTTATTCTTTGTCAACATGAGAACGTGAGCTAAATTTCTGCCCATAACTGTATATCGTCGCCTTGATACTACAAAAGTGTCATGTCAATGTTTTATTTTGGTACTTAAAATGCTTAAAATACTTTAAACAGAATTTGTTTACTCCTAATTCAACTTCTTCGTATAAAAATAAACAGTTTAAAGATTGATTAAAGGTAATTAACATAACACAAAATGCAATCAGTAAGATTTAATTGGTGATTTAACATGAATATTTAAAAGTTGACATGGCACGTTTTGCAGTATCAACGACGATATGCTGATACATATGTTCGAATGCAATTCATTGATTTGAGAATGAAAATATATACATACAAGTTTTATGAATTACAGATAACAAATTAAGATGCTCTCTGTAGAGATTTTATATACTAAATACAACTACGTCTTTATTTATTTAAAATGTTTCGGACTTAAGTCTGATGGGGTAGATTTGCTCCTTTTTTAAAAATCTTAAAAAAATTTAAATCATGGCAGTTATAGTTGGGAATTTTAGTTCATTTAAAGTGTTCAGAGATTTCGAACTACCTCACAAAAATGAACTAGTTCATGTAGTTCGTTTTAAGTTCATTTAGTTCAATTACTTGTATTTGTTTCCCTTAGGAAATAACTGCTAAAACACGTCCAAAAATGTTGATACCCCCGAAATATGCCTTTTGGCCTCGTTATCAATAATCCTACACTTTTCAACGTGTTTTTACAGTTGACTCCTAAAGGAAACAAATACCACCTTATATCCGGAAGTACAAACCCTGCTAACCAGCAGCGGATAAAATCTTGGGAAATTATTGGGTCGCGTTTACCAAAAAAGAGGATAAAAAAGTGGGCAATTTTTTACCCATGTTGGAGTTGCTAGTTCGTGTCCAAAATTACCGAATTATGCGTTGTTATTTCGATGCCCACAGTCATTTTTGGTATTGCACAGCACTAATTTGTGATTTTGTTTTCAACATGGCAAGCCCTGGTTGGCAGGGACTTTATTTTAACACGCGTTTTGGTTTCTCGGTATTTTCACATTCTCAAGTAGTTCATTTGAATTTTGGAACTAGTTCTCGCGATAACTTTCATGATCTAGTTCAATGAACTAATTAGTTCATGAACTACCTAAGTCTAACGGCAGTAGCTTATCATACGGGCGACTATATATCCAACGTAGAGTAATTCTAAAAAAAGAGAGGTTATAAATGTTAATAATTTTGAATGTTTTACGTACATGTCGAGCCCCTTTTAACGTGTTTCTTATTTGATGGCAAATATTATTTAAAAAACAAGCAGTTATAAAGACCGCGTGTAAAACATCACTTGCCAGTTAGGTCGCATAAGACCCACCAATAAAATATGTATGCTATTTCATTTTATCATGGAACTGAAAGTTAGGCCCACTCAATATAGCACGCTTTGTTTCGAAAATCAAATTTAGTTTGCGTTTTCCAAAAATATCAAATTTTGCATTGTTTCCCGATAGGGTGGAAATTTTGCTATTTATGTTAAAGAACGATATTTTCGTCATCATCACCTGTTAAATTTTAGAAAAACACAGTTTTTTCATTTTTAATATTCCATGATATTTCCATCTGTTTGAAATTTGTTTTTAAAAAATGTGTTACACAATTTTTTTAAGAGTTATGTTATCGATGTCTTGATAAACTCTTTCAATAACAATTTTATTTGTACATTTGGTTTTTTTTTAAACTAAACAACTTTTAAAAAACGTCATGTTTTCCAAATACCACAAGTTTTGTGACATCATATTTTGTTGTGCACAAAGATAACACAGCAAAATTTCTTAGATCAAATGGAATCTACGGTTTTATAGCCAGCTGTAAGCTTACAACAAAACCAGTTAACTATTTAAAAAACGCATATTTTGAAAAAATATTTTTACTCAAAAAACATTAAATATTCATTCCATTTACGAAGAATTTCTAAAAAAAAATTTCGCGAAGAAATATTTAAAATCCTTTGTTTAAGTATTAAAAAATTCGAAATTTTTGCGTCATTTCAAGTTGCCATGCAGACACCCTGAATTATGAATAGACCCATACCAAAAAAATCAAAATTCAGTGTTCAACACAGCTGAGTATTAAAATTGCCAATATGATGCTTGTTCTCATATAACCTTCTGCAACCCTTGAAATTGTTTCAAAAAAACCATTGTAAATACCTACAGCAGTTTTTTAAGATGCAAAATTAACATTTTTCTACATCTGTTTTGTTTTAATCGAATAAAAGAATTTGATGAATTGCTATGATCGTATTACATATTTTTAGCTTATCAATCAAAGTCGAATCTCCGTTAAGTAGAATGGCTTAGCGGCAATGCAGAGATGAAAATATATAAAAATATTTGTATACAAACAATAACACTGTACAACAAAATTTAAGTTTTAAAAATCCTACCTGGACTTTGGGTGTGCTGAGTCATAATTTGAACTCAGATTTTTTTGGTCACCCTAGGTTTCCTGTCCACAGGGTGGTTTGTGAAAATAATGGTAGTTGTAAATTTGTTTTTTTTTTATAACTTATCAACTTTTATGTGGTCAAGACACCATAATTTAATGTTGTTTATATTTGGCAGCATACAGATGTTCCATAGTGCAAAAAATTGGGGTATAGTAAGTTATTAAGAAAATTTTTTTTACTACTACCGATCTCTGCACAATTTATCATCTGGCGTTGAAAATATAGGGTGACCCAAAAAATCTGACTTCAGATTTGGACTCAGCGCACCCAAAAACTTTAGAAATAGATGAGAAATCTTCTGGGATTTTTTGGCTGTTGTACAGTGTAATTATTCATACATACTTACATATGTATATTGTTATATAGTTGCATTTGTATTCAATTTGTGGTATATGATATATTAGATCTACAGATCTCTCACACTGCATATTCACGCAAAATATGTTAACTAAGTTGAAAGACGCAACAAACATTCAAAACAGTGTTCGGATCTGTAAAGTTAGATAACGAATTAAATGACTGCGGAAATTGAAATAAAATTCAAATTTTCGTAGTAGATGTAAGTTTTTATTGACCTTTAATAAGGTCTACTTTTGTTTATACCATCTATTGATCTCGAACCTGCGGCAAGTCATATGGGGTTGAATATTTTCTGAAGTGATTATGGTAGTTTTCATAGTACATGGTTAAGGGCCTAATAACGCCTAATCGGTGATTAACTTGACAGCTAACCATAAAAATACGTCAATTAAACTCCGATTAGTCGTTATCGGCTTTTATGCAGCGGCCCTAATTCTTTAGTTAAGCTGAGTAGTAGTAGACTAGATTTCATATTTATAGGAAAAGGATTAAATCTACTCCTATTGGAATACTCTACAAACCCTACGTAGTTTTGTGCCATGTACGGTATCTACATTGGTTTATGTTTATGTAAATATAAATATAAAATACAAATGCATCCATTAGGGTGAACAAACAAAAAAAAAGGGGAGAAAAGAAAAGAAAAGAAAATAAAAGAAAAGAAAAGAAAATAAAAGAAAAGAAAAGAAAAGAAAAGAAAAGAAAAGAAAAGAAAAGAAAAGAAAAGAAAAGAAAACAAAACAAAACAAAACAAACGAAACAAAAGGAAATAAAAAAAAATAAAAGAAAAAATTTAACGAAAAACAAATTTATTTGAAATAAAACAATTAGAACGAAAAAAAATTAGAATGTATAAAAAAATTATAACAGAATGACTGAGCCCCCTAGTCCTAACAACTTATATCATGTTAGCCATTTCCGTTACCGAATTATGTCAATTTATGTGATTTTCGAAATTTTCGATATCGAAAGTGGGCGTGGTTGGAGGGCGATTTTATCCAATTTCATCAGGTATACTGCCAGATTTCATCGTTCTTCCGTAATCAGTTTAAAAGTTACGATCAGTCGGTTTTTCGAAAATGCCCCCCTTAAAATTGGGCGGTACCACGACAATTTTTAAAAATGTATCAAAAAATCATAATAGGATGACCAGCTATAAAATTATATCATTTTAGCCACTTCAGCTTCCGAGATATGTCAATTTTTGTGATTTTCGAAATTTTCGATATCGAAAAAGGGAGCGTGGTTATCGAAATCGGATTAGTCCATTTTTAATAGCAACCTACCTAAGTTCAAAGTAACCTGTATACCAAATTTCATGCAAATATTTCAATTTTTACTCTAGTTATCGTGTCCACGGACGGACAGACAGACGGACGGACATGCCTTAATGAACTTTTTTTTCCAACCTAAGAGCTTTCATATATGGAACTCTATATCTATCTCGATTATTTTTTGCCGTTACGTAGTACCGTTATGCGGAAAAAATTATACATAATACCCTTGTTCTAGTACTAGTACGTTGGGTATAAAAATTAATAGAGTGAAACAAAACAAAAAAACATAAAGTTAAATAAATAAAACAAAATAAAAAAATTTAAATAAAAAAAAGCTATAAAAATTGAAATAATTTATTAAATAAAACACTAAGGGCCGCTTGCATAAAAGCCGATAACGACTAATCGGTGATTAGTTTGACAGCTAACCGAACAAAATACGTCAATTAAACTCCGGTAACCGGGCGATTAGTCGTTATCGGCTTTTATGCACCCGGCCATAAAAATTAAAACAAAATTAATATAAAAAAATTAAATAAAGTAAAAATTAATGAAGGAGAATAAAATGAAATAAAGCAAATCAAATAAAGTAATAAATACGAAAAAAAAAGACAATGTACCTACCCTAATGTCGATATATATGTACATAAGTATGTTCACAGACATATAACATAATACAACAAACAAATTTCTGAGACGCGCTCCGTTGTTGATCTATCATAAAAAAAACTTTTGAACCTACTAAAATGAAATCAGTCCAGTTTGAGTGTTTCACGCGTTCAAGTCGTGTTTTGTGTTGCTCTTAAAACTAGAAATTTCGTTACGCTAGATCTCAACTGAGGATAGAATCTTTAATTAAAAACTGCATATAAAAAATTGCAAAAAAAAAAGACAAAATCAAACACTGTAATTGAGAGCTGTGTTATTTAAAAAAAAAAAAAAAAAAAAAAAAACAATTCAATAAAGAACTAACAGAATAATAACAAAAAAAAAATAAATAAATAAAAAAAAAAAAAACAAAGTAAAGTTAAGAGTCTTCTAGTAGAATTGAATTATGAAAACAATGTTGCGAACTGGCTTAATAGCTGTAGATAAAGAAGATTGCGCACGTTGCAATGAAGACCAAGAAGACGACTCTGACTACGAATTTCGTGCGTGTGTATGCATGTGGACCAGGTATTTCATATATTTTCATATTTTATTAGAAAAATACCTAGCGGTAGTTTTCCATTTCGGAAGTGGGCGTGGTTGGGAAGCGTTTTCGTCCAATTACATTAGGTATACTCCCTATTATGTTAGTTAACCTTGTACCAATTTCAACGTTCTACCGTAATCAGTTTAAAAGTTATGACCCGTGAAATTTTCAAATATGCCTCCCTGAAAAATGGGCGGTGCAGCGCCTACTTTTGAAAATTTATCAAAAAATCATAATAGAATGACCAGGTCAATTTAGGTGGTTTTCGAAGCTTTCGATATCGAAAGTGGGCGTGGTTGGAGGGCGATTTTATCCAATTTCTTCAGGTATACTCCCAAGGATACTAGTGTGCTTTGTGCCAAATTTCATCGTTTCATCGTAATCACTTTAAAAGTTACGACCAGTCGAATTTTCAAAAATGCCTTCCTTAAAAGTGGGCGGTGCCATGCCCACTTTAAAAAATTTATGGAAAAATCATAAGCGAATGACCTATAGAATAATATCATTTTAGCCATTTCAGCTAACGAGATATGTCAATTTATGTGATTTTCGAAATTTTCGATATCGAAAAAGGGGGCGTTATCATCCGATTTCGCCCATTTTCAATAGCAACCTTGGCTAGAAAGAAACCAGTATACAAAATTTGCATGCAAATATCTAAATTTTTTCTCAAGTTATCGTGTACGCGGACAGACGGACGGATATGTCTTATTGAACTATTTGTTTTCAACATAAGAACTTTCATATATGGAACAACTCTATATCTATCTCGATTATTTTGTGCCGTTACGTAGTACCGTTATGTGGACAAAATTATATTACCCTTGTACTAGTACTAGTACGCTGGGTATAAAAAAACGGTCATAAATATCCTGTGGAAATATTTTTCGAAAATTTACTGAATTGGTTGTATAGTTTTTAATATTTTATTATATCACACGGTGTGTTTTAAGCATGTTTTATTAAAAGGTGCATGCATGTTACTCCATTTTTTCTTTTGAATTCTCAAATATGCATTAAAATAAGTTGTGATGTTGAGTTTCAGCATTTTTCCCCGAGCTCTTTTTAAAAAAAAAACTAGCTAGAGCCAAATTTACTCCATTCATGATATCAAAAACCTATAGTGATTTAAGCTTAGATGTCTTCTTCGATAGAGCTAAATTTTTGTGGAGCGCTTAGGTTCACCCCCACAAAGAAAACTGCAAAAGTACCCTTCGATCCCATGTGTGCTCTATCGAAGAAGATAGTTTTATTAATTTTGATAAGAATGTTGAACGAAGGTTAGAGGAAACTGTTACGAGTGAAAATTAAAGTGGGTGGCCTTATTTGGCGCAACTGATAACAGTATATGGCAGCACCTTTGGTAACGAACAAATTCTAACTGTTTTTTAAGGTCCGAGGCCCATAAAACTCGTAGTTAGCATTTTTTCAGACATAATTCTAAAACAGTACTTGATTTTTTGATGTTGTTGTTTATATATATATATACTCAATTGATTAAAAACTTAACAAGTTCATTATCAATTATTATAAAGTAATTGCGTAAATTTAATCAGCTGATTATATTTTTTTTTAAATAAGTTTAGATTTCTACTGTACAAATAAGTTTATGTTTTTGGATTTTTTTTCATGATTATAAATGCATATGTGTGTTTTTGTTTGTTTTTCTTATCAGTAAGTTTTGTCAATTAATCAATAAGCTACTCAATAAGAATAAGAAATGGTTGCCTAATTCATTCTCTGTGGCAAGCTGTTAAAGCAGGTTCACTCATCATGGAGCGAAATATTAATTTTAATTGCCTAGGCCCAACCCCTTATTGCTTTTTATTACAAAAACATCAAGATATCCTTAACTGTAATTGTCTGTAACCAGGGCCGCATTTAGAATTTTTAGACCCAGCACTACATTGGCCAGTAATCATAGTCATTGCTTAACATGCGTATTAGTTAAAAATCTTGACTTTATTAAAAACATATTTATTTAAAACATTGGTCAATCATCGTCATTTTAAAGAAGCATTTTGGTGAAAATGAAATTTAACAGGGATACCTTGTGAAAGAAAATTTGGTTGGTTGGGTGTATGAAGAAATTTTTTTATATTTTGCAAGGTCACTCTGTAGCAAAGCATATCTATGTCACAAACCATACGAGTAGCTTATCTGTACTAATAAGCGAAAAAAGCCAAACTCAAATTTGGAGTAACCACTTTCACAAACACAACCATAGACACAAACCGTGATTATAAATTAGAATATTCGTCATTTTAAAATTAAAACTCCATATTAGACATAAAATTTATTTTAAATTGATTATAACAAATATAAAATAATGTTTACTTTAGAATCATGTTAAAGTAGTTATAACTCTATTTGTTTATAAAGGTGCATATATGTTTTCTTATCTCTTATATTTACAGATATAATTAATAGCTCTATATTATTATTTTTTTCATTTTTATAAACAGATATTCCGATGGCACAGTCAAGCTACGAAATTCCAATATCGAATTAATGGACCAAGATATACTATATCATCTGGCTTTGGGCAGTGGTAGTCATGATTTGCAAGAGATGTTCGGTGATGTTAAAGTGAGTAATGCTAAGTATTTTAGTTAAAAAGAAAACCTCAAGATTTTCGTCTTGGGATACCCCTAGGATAGTATTTTCGTAATATGTAGTTGTAAAGAATATGTAGTCTAAAGCGTGATTTACAGTGTTCGATTTTCTAGTCGATTTTCTGGTCGATTTTTCATTCAACTTTCATATAAAAGGTGTGGATCGACCCGTGTAAATCTGCCTTAACGAAAAATTAACAAATTTCGGCTATGAACGAACAGTTATATAAAATAACATTGTACTGTGTAAACATTTCGATTTCTAATTTTTAAAAAACGTTCTAGCTCGAAATTTTTTTTTAATTAATGACCTTATTTTTTATTCGTTGTTATGTAGATATGTGAAGGTCGTTCTTTGCCTGTTCCATTCTATACATCCAACATCCAATTTATTTGATTACCTACCAAGGCGAATAAATTTACAGGTGACTTTTTCCCACCATATGACTTCTTCTTCTTCCTTGAAAATCTAATCGTAGCTGTCAAATTTCTTATGTTGTTGCTTTGTCTGACATTTTTAGGCACAAGGAGTGTGTGCGTGCGTGTAGATCTGAATTCGCTCGAACACACCTGTAATGAATTCGCCTTGTTACCTACTAAGCAAAACATAAATCATATTTAAATTTTTGTATTTCATTTCAAATTTCAGTTCGTTGTCATGGGCGGAACACCAAAGCGCATGGAAAACTTTGCACATTTTATAATGTCGGAAATAGGTTATAAATTACCCGCCGGTACAAAACTCGAAGATATCAGCGCCTATTCATATCGATACTCAATGTACAAAGTAGGTCCGGTGCTTTGTGTTAGTCACGGCATGGGAACACCCTCTGTTAGCATATTGCTACATGAATTGATCAAACTCATGTACCATTCCAAGTGTCAAGATCCAATATTTATACGTCTTGGCACATGTGGTGGTATAGGAGTTGAGGGGGGTACAGTTATCATCACCGAGGAAGCGATCGATAGTCATATGCGTAATGCACATGAATTTGTAAGTACTATACTAAAGTTAATATATGCTTCAAAAAGGATTTACAACTATTTCTTTTTTTTTTCCTAGACAATTTTGGGTAAAACTGTATTACGACCAGCTATATTGGATAAAAAGCTAGCGCGTGAACTGAAGGCATTGTCCAGTGAGGATGATCCCTATGATGTGATCATTGGCAAAACGATGTGCACAAATGACTTCTATGAAGGTGAGTTCGATTTTGAGCGGTACCACGTTCCCTCAAAGTGGTTAATATGGATTTACTCAAGTTACCCTCTTTAAAAAAAATGCAATAGTCTCACTATTATCTAAGGTGGGCGTGCTTATCAATGTATTTTCTGACGTTTCTCGGCATACGAAAAATATTTGTCGCAAAGTTTTTTCTTGTTTTTTCTGATGTAAAAACTTTAACGGATAGATATTGTCTATTATATTCGTCTATTAACTTAGAAAAAAAATTGTATAAAAATGGACATGGTCCTAACCGATTTTTTTTTCCTTTTTCTCGGGCACAAGCGCAGTGTTTTACAGTTTGATCACTCTTTTATGTCTTTCGTGATATTCGATATGCTAAAAATGGGAGTGGCTATCATCTGATATATGAATGTAGCTTATGTTAAATAGCGATGGGAGATTCAAATGCGATATCTGAAAATTTGATCTCGTTATGGTGATTAGACTTGGGTAGTTCATGAACTAACTAGTTTATTGAACTAGATCATGGATGTGATCACGTGAACTAGTTCCAAATTTCAAATGAACTACTTGAAAGCAAAACGCGTGCTTTAGTAAAATCCCTGCCAACCAGGGCTAGCCATGGTGAAAACAAAATCACCAATTAGTGCTACGCAATACCAAAAATGGCTGCGGGTAAGAGTAGGCATCGAAATAACAATGCATAATTCGATAATTTTCGACACGAATTAGCAACTCCAACATGGGTACAAAAAGAACCTGAACAAAATTGACCACTTTTTATCCTCTTTTTTTGGTAAGCGCGACCCAGTACTTGTCCAAGATTTTATCTGCCGCTGGTTGGCAGGGTTTGAACTACCGTACATAAGGTAGTGTTTTATTCATTTAAGAAACTGTAAAAATATGCTCAAAAGTGTAGAAGTAGGTATCAAAAGACGCGCTTCTGGATTGTTGAGGGCAAACGTCATCTTTTGATACCCCTTCCAACATTTTTGAACGTGATTAAGCAGTTATTTCCTAATTTAACCAAATGAACAAAAAACAAACTACATGAACTAGTTCATTTTGTTGAGCTAGTTTCAAATCTCTGATCACTTTAATGAACTAAAATTCCCAACTCTAATCGTGATGCAAGCACGGGCGAACACGTCTCAATCAATTTCTCTATTCACCACCCTTCACACTTAAAACTTCATAAGTCTATCTCTCTTTATTTATACCGCTAGGCGAATAAATTGAATATACACAGCTGAGTATAAAAAACGTGTATTAAATTAATTTTGTCTCTGTATAAAGGTCAAGGTCGTTTGGACGGTGCATTCTGTGAGTTTACCGAAGCTGAAAAAATGGAATATTTGGAAATGTTAAGCAGTAAAGGTGTTGTCAATATTGAAATGGAGAGTACAATTTTTGCTGCACTCACGCATCATGCTGGCATTAAGGCGGCGGTGGTGTGCGTTGCGCTTCTCAATCGTTTGAATGGTGATCAGGTGAGTAAATTTTTTTGGAAAAAAATAAAAAAAAATTGCACTCAACATTTTGAGATACAACTTTTGTATACAAAATTATATTTCCCTGTTATTTATATTTCTTATTTTCAGGTTAACTCACCCAAAGAGGTTATGCATGAATGGCAGAATCGACCACAAACACTAATATCGCGTTATATTTGTAAGACGCTAGCACAAAAGGGACAACTAAAATCACTCTCTCGAGGTTCGATAAAATCACCTAGACGTTTGAAATTGGTACAACAAGAATCTCAGGCAACAGATTAAATGCAGCAAAATTTGTTTCATTTTATTAATAAAAATATATATTAAAACTAAATAGTATATAAGTACATACATATTGATGAAGATTATTAGTGTTTGATAATGGATAAATTTAAAAATTTTACTCGCCAAAAAAAAATGGCTACACGAAGCTTAGAAGCACACATTTATTTGAATAGGCATTATATTTATATAGATCAGGGACTGAGCATAATAATGATTATACATATTAAACAATTTGATCAAAAAATTAAAGAAAACGGCTAGTCGACGTGTATGTGGCAGATTTTTGAAATTTAAAGATCATATTGAAACTTGTTAAGATAATTATTTTTTAAGTTATAAAATTTTAAATCGAATTTATTTTTGGATTTGTCTTTTTCTGCTAAAAAATACATTTAAACCAATGATTAATTTTTATTGATTTAAATAATTTAATATGTATTAATTTTTCTTACTTGCCTTAAAAATGGTTTTGAATTTATATTTTCTATTGAGCAATATGTACTTTTTTCAATTTTTTTTTTTTTAATTTTGATTTCGTATCGTACCGGAAGCTAAACAAGTCTTTGTAAATGTATATAGTTATGAATGTTCGAAACTTTGAAACAAGTAGAAACTTAGATAAAGTTTGTAAGTTTCAAATAAATAGAAACTTTCATATAAGTACTAAAAACGTCCATACAAGTAGTAACTTTTGTAAAGGTTGGAAAGTTTGGAAATTTCATATAAATAAAAAGTTTCTTACAATTACAATGTTTCATACAAGTACTAAGAGCTTTCATACAAGTAGTAACTTTTGTAAATGTTTGGAAATTTGAAAATTTCATAAAATTAGCAAGTTTCATAAAAGTACAAAATTTAATAATAATACTAAGGACTTTCATACAAGTAGCAACTTTGCCTAAATTTATGGAAAATTTATATATTTCATATATGTACATAAAAAAGTTTCATATAAGTACAAAGTTTCATACATGTACTAATACCTTCCACATAACTACTAATAATTTCCATACAATTGGAAATTTGTGTGAATATGGCAAAGTTTGTACATTTTTTTTATAAAAAGAAAGTTGTATACAAGTGAAAAGTTTCATACTTGTATAAAGTTTCTTAGTAACTTCCATACAAGTAGTCACTTTTGTAAATGTATGAAAATTTATAAATTTGACATAATTCGAAAGCTTCATGCAAGTACAAAGTTTCACACAAGTACTAGTAACTTTCGTACAAGTACTAACATTTGTAAATGAATCAAAATTTATAAGTTTCATACTTATACAAAGTAACATACAAGTACTAAAAACTTGCATGCAAGTAGTAACTTTTATAAGTGTATGGAAATTTGTAAATGTCATATAAATAGAAAGTTTAATGCAAGTACTAAGACTTTTCATGCGAGTACTAAGAACTGTCATGCAAATACTAATAACTTTCGTACAATTACAAGCTTTATACAAATACAAAGTATTTTTTAGTAGCAGAAAACTTTGACAAAAGTTTGTTTCGAAAAATTTACTTTTTTTAAAACGATACGAAGAGAAAAATTACATTTGCTGAGAGTGGGAAAAGACAAAACAACTGTCGCTTTGTCCAACTGTACTTAATTGCCCTAAAAAATTAGTTATGTCTTATTCTTGATTGAAAAAATTTATATTTTTTTTTTTGCTTTGCTTGTAATAATCACAGTCCCTGATTAACATATACTGTAGAAAAATATGTAATTTGCATATATGTACATATGCTTATTTAAATACTAACGTTAGTACATATGGGTCATTCCATGCCAAATCGACAAATTTTTTACCTGACCTCCTTCGATTTCGCTAAAAATTTGCTTTTTCTACCCCCAGAAAGACATTTTTCAGCATTTTTTTAAAATTTTTTTCCTCAAATCAAAAAAAGTTATGAACCTTTAAAAAAAAATTTTTTTTTTCTAAAAATGCTGTAACTTTTTAAAAAATCGACCGTTTGGGATAATTTTTTTTTTTTTTAATTTTTGTTTTTAAATGTAGTCTTCGAAAAAAAAATTAAAAAATTTTAAAACCCCATATATATAAATTTTCTATATTTTTCGAAAAAAAGTCCGACCCTTTTTTTATTTATATTTTTTTTAAACTCCAACTAATTCTGCAATAAGCCCCGCTAATAACAAGATGTGCGACAACCGCTTCTATTTTTTTTGATTGAAATTTTTTTTTTTTCATCTCATCTATTTTTTTTTGATTGAAAAAAAAAATGTCCAACTTTGCCGCATTTTATATAACTTTTGAATGAAATTTTTTTTAAACAAAAAAAAAAATAGAAGCGATTGTTATTAGCGGCGCTTATTGCAGAATTAGTTGGAGTTTAAAAAAAAAAAAAAATGGGTCGGACTTTTTCTTCGAAAAAAAAAAATTATATATCTGTTTTCTATCTATTTTTAAAAACAAAAATTAAAAAAAAAAATTATCCCAAACGGTCGATTTTTGAAAAAGTTACAGCATTTTTAGAAAAAAAAACGATTTTTTTAAGTTCATAACTTTTTTTGATTTTATGAAAAAATTCTGAAAAATGTAGGGGGGTAGAAAAAGATAGCAAATTTTTAGCGAAATCGAAGGGGTCAGGTAAAAAATGTGTCGATTTGGCATAGAATGACCCATATGTAGTAAAAAAGAAGTTTTTTAACAGAAGCTCCATACAAAACATTCCATTAAAAGCGTTAAAAAGGCAAAAAAAAAAAAAAATTGTTAGTTGACGTTAAGTATAAAAAAAAAAACGTTAAAAAAATTAACTCCAAGAAAATCATGTTGCTGAAGGGCTTTAAAATACATGCGTATGCGTTTGCATTATATATACATATACATTAGGCAACAAAATCCCATATGTGGCATTTTCTCAAAAAATTACCAACTTAAGCTAATTTTATAAATATTTTTTGCAGTTATTTAGTTTTTAGTAGTTGCAAATAGCGATAAATTAACAAATGTTACAAATCAACGAAAACGTAGTAAATGCCTAGATACTATATACTTATATAATATAATAATGTGTTTATAGGCAACAGGGCCGTATTTAGAATTTTGTAATCTTGGGGCCCAAAGTGCGTGGGCCTTCAAATTTGTTTGTTAGTCAAAATGTTGCAAAAAAATATTGTTATAACAGCTACTTATGCTTATTCGTAATTATTAGTTTTATTTTTTACAAGTGCTTTTAACTGTCTTAGTAAAAAAAAATATCTTACGCCTCTTTTATCTTTTATTAGCAAAAGTATTGATTGATGAGATATCAGCGCAACTCATATCACGAAGGAAATCACTTTTTACGCTAGGTAGTCAGTTTGGTCAGTCAACAAGTTTAGTGTCGCTAAGTCGCGTAAGTTGTGTCATAAAAAAATCCTTCTCCGTTGAAACTCTACATCAAAATCGATAATTCGGTATCTATAAATAATTAAAAACTTTGAATAATGTTACAGAAACCAAGTGATTTTTTACGTTTTTTTTTTAATTTGTACAAAAAATAAATAAATAAAAAGACATTGTTAATTAAAAAAAAAAGTATATACATATATAAAATATTCTAAATAAATACCACTGCATTTTTGTAGGCATGTGAAAAAGTTAAAAGAAAATCATGCACATAATTCTAAAAAATAGTTATATGTATTTATAATACAAACTTAAGTAGAAAATTTAATAAGCGAATTATATAAACAAAGAGCACAGTGAAATTAAAAAAAAAAATAAAAATAAATCCAAAAAATGTAAACCTGAATAATATTTTGTTTTTAAGTAAGCTTAACGCATTTTAATCTTATACAAATATAATCCTCACAGCTCTTAAACCATATTGTATGTATTGTATTTGTTAGTTGTAATATTTAATTGTGAATTTAAGCGTTGCTAAACTTATTCAAATAAATCTCTATATAACTATCATTCATATACCAAATAGTCAACATTGGCACTGTTGTCCATATAAAAAAAATACTTAAATCTGTGTATCAAACACTGCTATCAAATAAAAAATAAAGCTTCGTGAAATGGATGAGCTGAAAGTGAACATGTTATTTTATTTTATGATTTGCATCAGATCTGATTTTCAAAAAAAAAAACAACCGTTTTTTCTAGAACGGTGATCATAAAGGCTCATTTACACAGGTCGATTTTTGTCGTTCCATCAAATACAAGGTGCGAATCGATCGAATTGTTGTTTATACGGTGGAACGACAAAAATCGACTTGAAAAATCGACCAGTGTAAATTAGCCTTTATAGATAATTAAAATTTCACGGGTTCATCCTACCAAACTCTATCATTTTAGGCATTTCCGTTACCGAATTATGTCAATTTAGATGATTTTCGAAATTTTCGATATCGAAAGGGGACGCGGTTGGAGGGCGATTTTATACAATTTCATCAGGTATACTCCCAATGTTACTAGTAAGCAATGAGCCAAATTTCATCATTCTGCTACAATCAGTTTAAAAGTTACGACCAGTCAAATTTTCAAAAATGCCTCCCTTAAAAATGGGCGTGGTAGCGTGGAGGGAAAACCTAGGATCACCCGAAAAATCTGAATTCACATTCGAACTCAGCACACCCAAAAGCTTTAGAAACCGAAAGAAACCCCTCTGGGATTTTTAGGCTGTTGTACAGTGTTATATCTACGTATATATTTTAAAAAGTTGGACAGTTTTAAAGTTATTGTGACCTACAAAACGGTTTACGATCAAGGCACCTATGACCTAATTCCGTCCCTGATCGAACGAATTTTCATTTCGTATAATGACGCGCATTTTATCATTAACTTGAGCATAATCTTCATTATAAACTCCCAAAAATGAAGAAGATTTGAGCAAATTTAAGGAATTTGCGCTGGCAGTACTCTTCAGATAAATAACAAAACCAGCCAGAAACACAACCAAAATTACGATTTGACAGCTACTGTCACCGATAAATAAACAAAAATAGTCAGAAATACAACTAATATAACGGATTGGACGCTAGATGTCGCCAATAAATAAAAAATTATTGGCGACATCCAGCTTTAAACCGCAAGAAATACAACCAAAACGCTAGATTCCGCCGAGATGGTGGATTCTTACAAGTACAATCTTCAATGTTGTGTGCATCAGGGTAAAATTTGGATCTGTTAAAGAAGATTAATACGCGATAATCTCCGTGTGTGTATCCATAGCATTACGAAGGATAAATTAAAAAAATAATTCGTTTTCCTGTAAAGTTTCAACTCTTCGAGATGTGCCCCATTCGAAATAGTCGATTTAATGACTGTGATGATTGATACATTGATTTGATTGATTGAAATGCTTTCACTCATTTGTCAACAGCTTTTTAGAAAAAAACATTCTGAAGTGAGATCATTATGATCATTACCCAACAAACACCGAAGTTAAATATGCACTAGAGGTAAATTAAAAAAGTACCTAGGCCCGTTCTTGAATCCCTAAACGAGAAAACGACCTGAGAAACACTCAAGTTACATAACGTTGCTCAAATAAATGACTTTCATTTGTTATAATGGGTTTTTATACAACTTAAGACAATCATTTATCCAGGCTCCGAAAGGTTCTCCATATGGGACATAAATCTCAAATCCAAGGAGTTATAGTTCCCCACTCAAATTCTAATCGGATTCTAATGTGAATTGAACTTGCAATAGTTCTCTAATCATTCTCGCACAAGTTCCCTAGCATCTTTCTCGCATTGACAATTTTTTCAAATTGGCATGTAGGACATTTTCAGACGTATGTAGGCCCCATCCCTGCAAAAATCGAGTGATAGACACCAATACACTCAAACGAATTTTTTTAATGCGAGATACGAGATAGAAATAATAACATGTATCTTTCTCAATCGCACAAATTGCGGCGCTCTTCATTTGACGCATCACTTGACACTCATTGGTGATGCAGTGGATCAAGTTTGACAAATGCAAACATCAAGTTTGATGAAGGAAACAGAAGAGTACAGCTATATTACTTATTGAATGGAGAAATACGTAAGTGGAAAGAAGATGGAGTCCACAAAGTTTTGCACATTGCCTTTAAGAACGTGATGGAGGATCGTGTGGGACGTTTACCTCAAGCTTGATATATCAAATGATGGTCACTGTGTTTGCAGGGATGTTTATGCCTTAAAGAGCTCATAATAGAAATTCACTACCGTTTTTGATGTCAAATGTCTCTGATTACCTACGCCATTTTAATTGATCATAGCAATTTTATTATCAGCTAGATGTCAAACTAGATTTCAGTAACGGCGTCACAATATTTAACATATGCCCATTGTACATCCCAACACTTGATATTCAATTAAAGGTGTGCATCTACTTACAATAATATTAGTTAATACTGATTTAAACATTTAAATCGACGTATCTACCCTGCAAGAACGCTGTCAGGTAAGTAGCATGTGATATATCTGCTAGGCCTAACTCTTTGAGTTTCTTAAGGGCAATTATGACAGGGTCGATCCATTTAAAATTACCCAGCCATTTCTGAAGAAATTTTATTTTTCTATGAAACTTTCAGAAATAATTCTTGAATCTATTTTAAATTACACGTATTTTTTGTTTTTTCCCTAGAAGTCTCCGTTTCCGAGAATAAATTTTCCCCGGTAGCCGCGAATGGGGATTTTTCATATTCTCATGAACAACTACGTTAGTTAGTTTTGGAGCACTTTGAAACGGCTTTATCGTAACTAAAAATGGAACAAAAAATCATATCTCGAGAAATACGAATTTTCGCATATTGCCATGATTATATATTGTTGTTCATACATACATCACACATTATATTAAAAAAAATCAAAAAAAATTATGCAATATGAAAAAAATGGTGTTGGAAAAAAAATTGCATTTTTACACAATTAAATTTTTTTAACACTACAAATCCTAGTTCCTAATCCTAACAGATACGTCTCATGTACAGTAGTCCTTAAGTTATCCCTTAACTTACCGTGTGCACTAGCAATAAGCTCTAAATGTTAAAAAGTATTGTAAATTATCGGAAATTCGATAAGTCCCTGTCGACACTAGTTGAAAAACGTTTCTTTCCGCCATTCAAATAAAAACGGAGACTTCTAGGGAAAAAACCAAAAATACGTGTAATTTAAAATAGATTCAAGAATTATTTCTGAAAGTTTCATCGAAAAATAAAATTTCGTCAGGAATGGCTGGATGATTTGAAATGGATCGACCCCACAATTAGATATAAAACTCTGAATAAAAAGTGAGTAGCGAGAACCAAAAAAAAAAAACCATATATGTAAGAAAGTGAGTATTCTGCAAAGAATGCTGTTTGAATACTTTCCTTTGTTCCTGAGAAAAAGTTTGAGATGCTGTGGGGAATCTAGGTAAAAGTGATAGGAAAGTGATAGTGGGTAGCCGTTGTTGGCAGGGCATATTAGGGGTGTTCTCATTTCCAAAAAAGCTAGAATAGGTTTTGGTTAGGTTAAGCGATTAATATTGATTAAAAACTACTTCAAAGCTTTTCGTTAAGGAAAATTAGTCATTTCCCCTAAAAAAAATAGGTACATATTCAGTTTTCGTATTCAATTGGGGAGTAAAGTGCTCTCTCGAAGAACAATATTACTCTACATATATACATTATTTATGCGAATGAACTTCGGGACAGAAAGAGTACCTATCTGGTGGCAGCAGAGGAAAGGGTTTGAGACAGACTTGTCAACTAGCTAGGTTTGTTCACGCGGTCCTCAACCAAAAGAAGTAAGGACATCCCTAATGCATATGATGCATTTATCACTGTTGCACATCATCTTAATCTTACGGCATGTCAGAATAAAATAAGAAAAACCACATAACAAGATTTCGTTTACTTCAGTTTGTATTGAACTGCCGACTACTTATTAAAAATAAAGTAGCAGATACAAAAATGTTAACACAAATTTTATTGTTTATATGTGCGGTAGTTTGCTTGTATTTTTCATATCGTTATGCAGTGGGGCGTCCTGAAGGTTTTCCGCCGGGTTGGTTTTGTTTTTCTAAAAAAGTCTGGCATGGTAAAATTTTTTCATTTTCATTGTATTTTTTTGTTTTTTATCCAAAGGACCTCCACGCATACCAATCTTTGGCAGTTATTTGTTTATGCTGATGCTCAATGCTAAGTACTTACATAAAAGTGTAATCAAATTTGGCAAATGGTATAAATCGGATATTGTGGGTTTTCATGTTGGCAGCTTTCCTGTGGTTGCCGTACACAGTGCCGAAGGTGTTAAGGAACTTTTAAATAGAAAAGAATTTGATGGACGTCCACAAGTTTTTATTGGCAAAATAAGAACACCAAATACGGATGAAATGTTTGGTGAGTTAGTTATTTAATAAAAGTGTTTCCATAGAAGTTAAAGAAGTTGATGATGATGATGAGTGTACGAAATGAAGCTCCGCCTCAGACGGATCAAAGCCTACAAGATCAATGAAAGCCACTTATGGCCGACGTGCAGAACAGTCTTAAGCATTTGCCAAACCTCCTGAGGAAATACATCAATGCACCGAGGAAGGATTGGAAAAGGGGAAATTCTGTAAAAGCTTCAGTTTTCACGAACCGATACACAAAGGTCTGTGGGATAGGAGCGGAAACTTTGAAATACTGCCAGTCATCCGCATATCTCAACTTTTCCCAGGGCCCAGCGAGTGTATCTGAAAGGGAGATCTACGATGTCAAGGTAGCATGCAACTCTCGACCGCCTTCAATCGGGACCAAGACACTGATTCGATATCTTTGGTCGTGTTTTAAGGACCACCAAACGGATGTCTCTACAATCGCAATAACTATTCTCAACTCCCGAATTCACTGAAACATAGGCACACCCTAATGTTGTATCATTGTTTTCGTTTTTTTAGGCATTTTCTTTCGTGATGGCCCCATTTGGAAGGAGCAACGTCGCTTCATTTTACGTTATCTACGCGATTATGGTTTCGGTCGTCGTTTTGTTGAGCTTGAATCGGTCATGCAGGAGCAGATCTGTGATCTTTTGGATTTGATACGCAAGGGCCCACGCTATCAACATGAAAGGGAACTTTCCCAAACGGGTGGTTATAGAGTTAACGTACCAAATATACTAAGTGTACCTGTGGTGAATTCTTTTTTTCACATTCTCACAAATGAGCACCGATCACGCGCCGATCAAGCAGAGTTACTGCAAATGGTCAAAATGGCTATGCAATTTCAACGCAAATCTGATGATTATGGTACCATATTGAGCATAATACCATGGATAAGGCATATTTTTCCAAAAACAAGTTCCTACGAGGCCCTCATGGAATCGAATATGTTTTTGTACAAATATTTCGAAAACGTGTTTGATTCTCACCTCTCCTCCTACGATGAGAGTTCGGAGCGCAATTTTATCGATTTGTATATAAAACAAATGAAGACGGAGCATGCAGCTGGACGCACAGATTGTTATAATCGTGAACAGTTCATAATTAGTTTGGCAGATTTTTCGATTCCACCATCTTCAGCCGCGGGCGCACAATTGGGTTTTTTGTTAGAGTATTTCCTACTGTATCCGGAGGTGTTGAAACGTGTGCAAGCGGAAATAGATGCTGTTGTGGGACGTGGACGTTTGCCAACATTGGAGGATCGTCAGTACATGCATTATACCGAGGCGACACTGCGTGAGGGTATGCGTATAGAGACTTTAGTGCCTTCGGATTTTCCGCATAAAGCAATGGCGGATACCGAGTTGATGGGTTTTAAAATACCAAAAGTATGGTAGCTAATCTTTAAACTTTTTTTAAATGTAAGTAAATTTTCTGCTTTTCCTACTACAGGATACAATTGTTATACCCGGTCTCTATGCATTTCATATGGATGCGCGTACCTGGGATGATCCAGAGAGTTTTAGACCAGAGCGTTTCTTGGATGCGCAGGGAAAGTTATGTTTGCAGAAGGATATAACGCTGCCATTTGGTGGTGGTGAGTAAATTTTACTTGTATGCTGAAACTATTTATTTTGTGCGGAAAAACGTGTTTAACCTCAATCTTCAATTCTTATATTTTAGGAAAACGTCTTTGCGCGGGCGAAACTTTTACGCGCAATATTATGTTCTTGATGATAGCAGCGCTGTGTCAGAATTTTAACTTCGTTTTGGCGCCGGGTGATAAGCTACCTGATTTATCGAAAAGCTTGAATGGGCTCTCTGTAACGCCGCTTGATTTTTGGTTGCAGTTAGAGGAAAGAAATTAGTTCAATGTTTATGAATTTGTTGTTAATAAAAAGAAGAGTACGACTATCCTGTAACGAAAGCAACTAGGTGAAAACTGCTTTACTTACTAGTTGAAAACTACTTTACAACTAGTTGCTGCACCAGGCCCTACTAGTCAGTATTTTGTCTTTTTTCCATATAAGCAATCGGTATTTTTTACGTGTTGATATCCTACGAAATGTCAACTGTCAGATTTCGACCAGAACATACCAGTCATCTACTAGTCATGATATACTAGAGTGATACTAGTTGTAAAATACCAGTTCCATACTAGTTCAACCTGGACTAGTATGATTTCCATAAAATGTACTAGTCCTCATGCTAGTTCAAAAAGGACTAGTATGAAATATACTAGTTCCCATACTAGCCCAAAAGGCATTGAACCTGGACTAGGATGATTTCCTCCACAAATTAATAGTCGCGTTATTTTCACCACTTACACTTTATTTTATCATTTCCCTTCACTTTCATGTTTATTTTTAAGAAAGCAGCGACTATTTGTATTTACCCAAACACGAAAAAGCACCTGTGAATTATAAGAGAAACAAGTAAGGAAAGCTGTCTTCGGCTGTGCCGAAGGCTATATACATTTCATGAATAACCGTCACGATTTTCACTGTTCGATCCCCAGTACAGTCTGTGTCAATTTAACTTAGCTCATATCGAAATTATCGGAACTATCGATTATATGGGGGCGATGTGTTATATTGCTCCAATCTCATTGATTTTAAACGTCGACATTCCACATTCTAAAAGAGCAATAGTTACAAAATTTCACGTTCCTACCTATCTAATTACAGGTGTTATCTACCATAACCTGTTTATCGGAACAATCGATTGTATGGGAGCTATATGTAATATCGGTGGATCCAACAAATGATTTCTATATTAGAATATGGTGGCCGCATACCAAATTTCAGCCAAATATTTCATAAACTGAGGGACTAGTTTGCGTTCAAACAACGAGTTCAGCCAGAAAATTCCAGTTGTATGCGAGTCACATTTTATAAATGAAAACAAGTTAATGTTTTGGCAGGACAACGTCTGCCGGGTCTGCTAGTTTTATTCTATTTTATTTTAATTTATTTCAGGAGAGGGTTCTAGAGAATGAGCCTGTGACCTTGGGTATGGTAGTCACGCACACGACCATGACTGCCGAATACTTGAAGTCACTTTCTTTACCATGATTTTAATGTTTTTACTACAAAAAACTCAAGTAACTCATAAAAATACATAGGTCTGCACGTCGTTTCTGTAACTTTTTAACGAAGTTCGTTATATAAAAATCGTTAATTTTGACACAATTTTCTGTACAAAATTTGTCAAAATCGATGTTAAAGTTAATTGGTTTAAATCGGTTACGGTTTCGGTTTTAGTCACTGATTTGAATTTGCATTATTGAGTATATGCAACCCTGCAAAAAATGCTATCAGTCCAGTATGATTCCTGGATGAGTCGCAAAGGAGCTTACGACTACTTCCTGTTCCGAGCTCTTTATATGGGTTGAGTTGTTGACATTTGTGTGAAAGATACAGATGCCCGCAAAACTTTAAGAAATATACCGTAAGTAAGGAACATTTTAATATCTCGATTCCAGCGCCACCTAGCGGATTTATTTTGTGTAACGGACCTTTTGATTGCATATCAAGTAGGTATAGGTGCAAAAACTGAGAGAAACCGAACATAAATACGCATTTTGAAAACATAGCGACCGCAGAGCCATCTAGCGGGAAAATATCAGATATCACTCATTGTAGACAAAAGATTAGTTAGATAAGTAGCACGATTTCTTGCTGGGTAAGAATGGAGTATCAATTACCGATTGGACTTTTTAATTTCTGATTATCTGCATATGAAACAAACGATGAACAATAAAATAAAGACCATATTAATAAAAAATTTAACAATGCAGTTCTTAGTACTCAAGTTGGTTTTGTTTAAAGCAGCTACAATTTTACGTAACTAGATAAGTTTTAAATAAGAGAAATATGTTAACGGAAATTCTTGTATTCCTTTGTGCTGTGAGTTTACTTTACTTTTGCTATCGTTATGCAGTTAGTCGTCCTGATGGTTTTCCGCCTGGTTAGTCGTGAGATTTCGTGTTTCTCAAGTTATTTTGATCAAAATTGATTTTTGGTTTTGCTTATTCCGTTTCAAGGACCGCCACGTCTACCCATTTTTGGCAGTTATTTATTCATGATGTTGGCTAATAAGAAATATTTGCACAAAGGTGTATTAAAATTTAGCAAATGGTATAAATCGGATATTGTGGGTTTTCATGTTGGCAGCTTTCCTGTTGTTGCTGTACATAATGCTGAAGGAGTTAGAGAGGTTTTGAATCGGCGAGAATTCGATGGACGACCGGGAATATTTTTGGCAGCGACACGTGCTCCGAACGATGAATTATTAGGTAAATGAGAGTTATAGAAAAATTCTGGAAAAAATGCAGTGCCTTCGACAGTAACTGTTATCTAGCACAATATTTTTATCTCGAAATGCCCAAAAATGCAGATCTATTGCAATAAAGTCCGCACTCTAATCTTAGTACATATGTCTTGTTAAATTGATAAACTTCAGACTTTGGAGTGAATAGATAACGCCTCTGTGCTAAAGACGGTGTGAAGAAATATTTTTTTTTTTTAGAAATCTTCACAGATATGTTTAGAGAATCGCAAAAACACTCCCTCATAAAATCTGGAAGGACGCCGTATGGACTCCTATTTTCAATAAAATCCGTGAACACTCCCATGAGGTGCTCTTTAGAAGTAGCCTTTCGCTGCCTCCAGGGAGTTCTGACCGCCCGAGTAATTTTCTCCGTTGCGTAAAAAAGCACGCCATTCATCCCGCTTATCGATAACTGACACTAGTTAGAAACACCATGGGCTTTACAGTCGTTCACTTGTTTCTCCCATTTCAGTCGATGCCTCCTCTTCTCAATTACCGGGTCGGTGCGTATTAAAGCGCGCTTTCATCCCGCTTTATCGATAACTGACGCTAGTTGGAATCGCCAAGGGAGTTTAAGTCCTCCTGAACCGGCTCACTAAATTTCAGTCCTCCCTTCCTCTTCTGCCGAATTCGTAAAACATTTCTATGCCTGCGGAGCTTTTGAGCTTTCAGCAGGAAATTCAGGCTATCTGATCATTGTAGCGTTTTCCAAGCTAAGGTTGCCGCCATCAAGGATGCGGTGGATGGCTGTCCAGCACTTTCACCGTGCAGAAGTTCAACGTTAGACCTTAAGAGGCCAAATTTATCCCTTTACTGGAACAATCTCTTGCATAACAGACCTCATGTGGTATATAGCCAAAAACGGACATCCATTAAAAACTTGTTTTTTATACCTTAATCCTGCAGGAATTTTTTTCCGTGATGGTCCTGTATGGAAGGAACAACGTCGCTTCATTTTACGTTACCTACGCGATTATGGATTTGGACGTCGTTTCGCCGAACTTGAATCGGTCATACAAGAGGAAATAAGCGATCTCTTAGATCTCATACGCAATGGACCACGCTATCCACATGAACATGAATTATCAAAACCTGGTGGCTATAGAATTTTTCCGCTACATATTCTAGGTCCATTTATATACAATTCCCTCAGTTACATTATTATGAATGAACGACGACCACGTTCGGAACAAGCCGAGGTTTTGCAACTTATCAAAATGGGATTACAATTTCAACGTAATGGTGATGATTACGGTAAAATGTTGTCAATCATACCCTGGATACGTCATATATTTCCAAAATGGAGTGCCTATGATGTCTTGAGTGAAGCGAATAAACATCTTTTTGAGCATTTTGAAATGATTATAGACTATCACATTGACAGCTATGATGAGTGTAGCGGTGAGCGTAATTTCCTAGATTTATATATTAAACAAATGAAATTGGAGCATAGCAAGGGGCAGACAGATATATATAATCGCAAGCAATTTATAATGGGTTTGCTGGACTTTGCTTTTCCAGCATTCACAGCGATTGGTGCACAACTCACATTTCTTATACAGTATTTATTGCTTTATCCGGAAGTTATGAAACGTATGCAATTAGAAATAGATGAAGTTGTTGGTAGAGGACGTTGGCCCACGTTGGAAGACCGTAAAAAATTGCACTATACAGAGGCGGTTATACGCGAAGGTTTGAGAATTGAGACTCTAGTGCCATCCGATGTGCCGCATAAGGCGTTAGAAGATACTGAATTGATGGGTTACAAAATTCCAAAGGTAAGTAATACTTTTTTTAGTTAAATAGTTAATGTTGAATTACTCACTTATGAAAATTTTTTTTTGTTAATACAGGACACGATTGTGATACCCAGTTTATATGCTTATCATGGTGATGAACGTGTTTGGGGTGATCCTCTTAGCTTTCGACCGGAACGTTTTTTGGACGATAATGGAAATTTGTCGCTGAAAAAAGATGTGTCATTGCCCTTCGGTGCAGGTAAAAATAAGTGTTCTTATTAATGTATAAAGGTGTTATAAAATTTTTCATACATATTTCATTAAATTTAGTACTCACCACTTTTCGTTTTACGAGTTTCACTAGTACTTCTATAGCGTTACAGATGCAGAAATTATCTGATAAGCCCTTAATTGAAATATATTCCACTTCTCTATTTATTTACAGGAAAACGACTATGCGCCGGCGAAACTTTTGCACGAAATATGCTTTTTCTTTTAACAACTTCACTTTGCCAAAATTTTAATTTTGTGCTTGGACCGGAAGACGGGTTGCCAGATTTATCAAAAAATCTTAGCGGTATAATTATAACACCATACGATTTTTGGCTGCAATTAGAAGAAAGGGACTAGTTTAAGGATGTTATGTTATTCAATTAATAAACCAAGTTTGACGTTTTCGAACATTTTTTCAATGGATGGGTACTAAGGGCTGCTTTTATACATATGTAGAAGCCAGTAATGCTAGACGGGGTTCAATTAACGTTTTTTTATACGAGAAAGTGCGCTGAAATCTCTACATATAATAAACTTGTAACAGGTCGATGTCTGTACATGGCAGATATCAACAAAAAATTGATTGGGTGAATTTATTAAGCGAGTAGAATCCAAATCAACCATTTCAAAAATTTTTGTGTGTCTCTCTGTCTGTCTGTCCGTATGTTTGTGGCCGTATCACTCTGAAAGTAATGAATGGAATTGAATGAAACGTTTATCGTTGGAATGCTCGACGATCAACTTAAAATTTAAGATATTACGTTTTTGCGATATCTTAACCGGTTTTGGAGTTATCGCCCAATATGTCTGTCTGTATGTTTGTGGTCGTAACACTCTAAAAGTACTGAATGAAATTGAACTGTTGGATTGCTAGATGCTGAATTTAAAATTTAAGATATTACTTTTTTGCGATATCTCAACGGGTTTTGAAGTTATCGCCCAATATGTGGACCAGGGGTGACCAAAAATGTCTTAGTACAATATGGGTGTCAAACGAAAGGTGTCAATGAGTGCTGTAATATGCGATGTGATTCATTGAAATATCTGAGATGGTTTGGGAGATATATTGAAATTTCGGTAGCTCGGCCGGTTTCGGAGGTATCGACGAATATTTCCACAAAAATGTGTCAGTACATTATGGGTATCAAACAAAACGTGTTTATGAATTCTGTCATAAACCATTTGATTAATTTCAATACCTTAGCTATCCCGGAGATATGTCATAAAATGTGAAGCTTCTTAACACCAAAACGCGTAATATGGTTACTGTCAAAAATACTTTAACTAACTTAAACTCGTGTTTAACTTTGACTATGACTACGGGCCCAATAGTTTAAGATACTATTTTTTGCGATATATCAAAAAAAAGTAACAAAAGTCTGCCCCTAATTTTGAAGGTTATGTTGAGAGGATTTCGGGGAATTTTTTTTTTATCCCTACAAAAACAGCCCAAATGGTTTTTTATTCTAACTTTTTTTTTTTACATCCGGTCTAGTATACAACTACCTAACAAAAATTGGATGTATATCGACATAACGTTACGACAAGAATACGAGTATAGCGATACGCCAATGGGGTAACTTGACTTTAATGCTTTCCACGTAATGTTCGACTAATTTTTCAGGTATCGTCATCGATAGATTTACATCACCAAATATTTACAAAGCGCTGGCGGGCCAGCAAAAAATTAGTTTTTGTTATTTGAATGAATATTTTATATAAAGCATTAAGCACAATGAATAAAAAAGGTGCGACAGCAAAAACATTGGCAAAGAAGTTAGCCGAGAAACCAAAAGTGGGTAGGGTTATGGAAGTGCAGGTGAGATCGCAAAAATTATTATTTTTATAATACAACTTTTGTAACGGTAATATTTATGTATAATTAAGGATATAGAGGATGCTGTAAAGTTTTTCTCACCGCTGCAAACGCGACAGCAGCGAAAAGCCGAATTCAATGAAACCAATAAAGTGCAAGGGCTCAAAGAATTTGCTGGCAATGCGAGCTTAGCAAAGTCCGTCACTTTGAAGAAGGAAAAAGTGGGAATCAGCAAAAAACTTGCAGTGGGGGCAAAACGCGCTAAAAAAGAGGAGAGCATATTAAAAACGGATGCGAACGACGAGAAGCCTGACACAAATGCCTGGGAACCGAAGGATTGGCGCATAGTGCTCGATAATATTAGAGCAATGCGTGAGGCCACTGATGCGCCTGTAGACACAATGGGTTGTCATAAATGTGCAGACGATGAGTCAGATAAAAAGGTTGTTTATTTTTGTGACAAATATGATTAGTTTATTTCACCCGTTTTTCTTCATTGTTATAGACTCAACGCTTTCAAAAACTTGTTGCTCTGATGCTATCGAGTCAGACCAAAGATGAAATCACATTTGAAGCTATGCAACGCTTAAAAAGCAATAAAATGACACCACAAGTTATTGTGGACATGGAGAAGACTAAGCTTGAGGATATGTTAAGGCCGGTGTCATTTTATAAAGTGAGTTATTACCTACATACATATATGGATTTGAGAATTCTATGTAAAACTAATTGAAGTTAGTAACAAGTCTGCAGATTCTCCTGAATCCATCAATGAATGAATAGGTATCCAAATAGAAGGTCTTGCGTGTGAGGAGTTAAGAATATGCCCGTTTTAGGTATGCTATCGTAACGCGACTAAAATCGACAAAAGGTAATGAAGGGCATATCAGCGTTTGATCCGCGGAACCATAGTCTGGTTCTAAATGACACAGGTTAAGCTGTTATCTAGATCGCTTTACCGTTTGATCTGCGTAACCATAAGCGGCATCCACATTGAGTCGTTTGATACCTTTGTCAAGTCTCGGCCTGTGAACCCTGTTATAAACAGTTGTCCGCCCGAAGTAGCTCAAGAAGAAAGCGCCTTGCCAAGGGATACTAGAGCCACTCTGGCTCAAGATCAGTCTGGCCATTGTAACATGTTAAACTCTTACTTATCCACACTAAACAACATAATTTTAGACATCTCTTTAAGTGTTAAATTGAACCTACTCTGCTGACCCTCTTTTAGCTTTGGTCCAAACCTTTTGAAAATGCTCGTTTTCTTTTGAACTCAGTTAGAAGAGCTTGATGATGGTCTTTGTAGTGATCATGCACTCTAGGCAGGGCGAAGCACTGTTAACAACAACAGGTCCATATTCGGAAAAGAACTGCCAACAACAACCTCCAAAAACTTCCGGGAGTGTTTTTGTAGCTACACTGCTAACCACATTAATTCAAGCCAAGTAACAATCTTTTAAAATTTTCTTTTTAGAACAAAGCAAAGTATATACAACTTGCATCACGCATACTAATAGATAAATATGATTCTGATATCCCAAATACAATCAAAGGCCTTGAATCATTGCCTGGCGTTGGTCCAAAAATGGCGCATATTTGTATGGCCACAGCATGGAATGAAGTCACTGGCATAGGCGTGGATGTGCATGTCCATCGTATAACAAATCGTTTAAAATGGATACCCAAACCTACTAAGGAACCTGAAAAAACGCGTGTTGCCTTAGAAGCATGGTTACCACGCGATATGTGGCCAGAAGTTAATCATTTACTTGTTGGTTTTGGGCAAACAGTTTGCAAGGCTGTGCGTCCGCAATGCAACGATTGTTTAAATCGTTATATATGCCCCGCAACGGAATATAAATGCGTTGATAAAAAGAAAGCAGCGGCTATTGCTAAAGATGATACAATAAGTAAGAAGCCAAGGCTAAAGAGAACTTGAAAACAAATTCTGCTTTCCCGAAAACTAATTACCTATTAATGTTTTAAACTAAGTTGAAGTAGCACATAAGTTTGTTTTATATTCACACATACATTCCATTTCAGTAAATTAATAAAACATATGTTTTAAAAGGAAGTAAATTATTTGATTTTTTGTATATTTATAATCATTAATGAGAATAACGCGTAGCATAACTTAATTAAAACATTTATCAGTCGTCCGCCGCCACCCTCTATTTCTGTTTAGTCTCTTGATCGGTTACATAACGCACATAAATTACTGGATTGGGCACATTGGCTGGTGGTTCTTCAAATTCATCCATATACGAACAAGCAATTGCTAACGTACTACCATCGTGACTAAAGTTCAAAGATGATATCGATGTATCATACTGATGAAATTGACACAGACGCTTTTTGTTGAAACCATCCCAAATATTTACCAAACAATCTGAACCACCTGTTGCAAATGTATTATACACATTATGGAAACTTATAGCATTCACGGGATAAATATGTTCAATGCTATCTTCTTTGTTACGATGACATTTGAAAGCAAATTTGCGCTTTTGTACTTCTGGATCAGGATCTAAATATTCGACAGCCACACGTCCCTCAATTGAAGACATCACATAACCCTCTTTGTTGGGTAGCAAACGTATACAGCGTGTTTGATATTTCAATGATGACTCCCGCTTCATCATATACTCTTCCATTTTACGTAAATCCCAAATGAGCACCTTACGGTCGGAAGTGGCTACAACAATTTTCTCATCATTCACTGACATTGAATACACTTTGCCATTGCTTTGCTCGTATGTGCCAACGCAACGTTTTTCTCGCATGTCCCACAACTTTATAGTTTTATCCCAGCTACCTGTGAGTATACCATTAACCGACTCAGCATGTTCAACGCAACGTACAGCATCATCGTGCTGGCCAACAATGGTTTCGGTGTGTGTATTGACATCGTAGAGCCGCAATTGTTTATCAAGCGAGCCGCTCACAACGTGCACAATATCCTGCAAATGATATAAAAAACATTTGTAGATTTACTCCATCTTTAAATGTATAAAAATTACTTACCATGAACGCTACATCCATTACAGGCATGTCCTCGGAGAATTTTTGCCGCATGGCATTGTTGACGACATCGTAAAAGCGCACTGTTCCATCCCAGGCAGATGCTATTAAATACTGATTTGTTTTTGGTCCGAATTTTACCGCCGATATAGCGTCTTCGGGTGGATTATTTAATTTCACTTCAGTTGGTCGCATAATTTCTTTAAATTGTTTTTTTTTTTTCACTTTTCGTTTAAATAAATGCAAGTCCGGCGTCCAAGTTTTGTTTGTTCTTCTTCTTTGTGTACGAATTTATTCACAGTGGTGGTAAACAGTTGTCTTTCAAACCAGGACAAAAAGCCAGCGACAGAAAATGCATACCGCAGGGTTGCCAGGTTGTTCGGCAAATGAGGTCAAATGTGATGGAGTTCCAAATTTGGGAAATGAGATTTGTATAAAAAAACACCAAATTTGTAATTTTTCGCCAAATTTGCAAAATTTGGTGCGGTATAAATGTACCTTTACATTCTCATACTTTTAAAGTACATTTACACCGCATCAAATTTGGTAAACTTGGGGGAAAAATTGCAAATTTGGCGCTTTTTTCTATACAAATCTCATTTTCCAAATTTGGAACTCCATCACATTTGACCTCATTTTCAGAACAATACAATCCATAGTTCATCCAAATAGCAAACCTGCGGGTGTTCCACATTTAGAACTGCCCAGCAAAAACCTTATAGTACATTTACACTGCACCAAATTTGGCGAATTCAAATTAGCCAAGGGCGTACCCAGCTCTTTACAAAACTTACCAAAGGGGGAGGGGGCATTTATATATTTGCTTTTTTTTTGTTCATTCAGTTTCATTCGGTAAGGGTAGGGCAACGGCATACGCCATTGAAATTAGCCACTTCGACACTGTTTACATTGGCAAATTTGCATTTGGCTTCACCTTCCCTGCAAGAATCTAGGGGTGTAAGAGTAGGTCGCCTCCCCGTTGGTGCACCCTGGGAACGCTAAATGACCCACAAGGCCTTACCGGCTAGTTTCTTGTAATGCCGGTTCTACGAGAACGGTACTTGTGCTGTACCCATCGTGCTGAAACGACCCGGGCCGTTTTCTTATATCGACCCGGCCAAGTGCAATACACTCGGGATAACCCTGTCTAACATTTAGGCAGGGCTACACCTTGTTACAACAACAACAACAGTCTTCTACCAGGACACAAAGCCACCGAAAGAAAATGCACCACTGGATGAACTGTGGATTGTTTTGTTCGGCAAACTCGCTGAAATGAGGCCAAATGTGATGAAGTTCCAAATTTGGAAAATGAGATTTGTATGAAAAAAGCGTAAAATTTGCTATGCGATTTCATCCGAATGTAAACAAACTTTGGTCCCCGATAAAATAGAACGCGCTCGAATTTCTCTGATGATGTCGGATGAAAAAGTCGGTTGCAGTGTGAGCGCAGCCTAAGTCGAGCTTCAAAAGTATTTCACTATGTTTGAAAAAGTTGATTTGACTTTTTAACCTGCCTTGTTGTTTGAGTGGGGACAAAAGTCTACATCTTTCCCGCCAAGTGCCGTCGGTTTCATTGCCATTTGAATGATAAGAACGCAGTACGCACATTGAATACAAGTAAAATACTTTGTTTTTTAATTTACCATCACATATTTATTTCATTATTATTATTATGTTAAAATTTATTCCAATGTCTAAACAACTACTCACACATCTTTAATAAACTAAATAGAGCATTCGAGATAAAATCTGAGCAGTATTAAAATGGGCTTTCCAGATCCGCATAACGAGCAAAGTTTGACTTATGCTTGTCTGTGCTACCAAGGTGAAAGAGGTAACGAAAGTGATCCGAAGAAGACACAATAACAGTTACTTTTATTTTAAAAGTTGCTCATAACAGTTATTTTTTTAATTTTTATATATCGAATCGGAAAATAAGATTTATTTTTCAATTTTTTAATTTCGATCGCAACATAAGAGCTATTTTTAAACTTTTTTATTTCGATCGGAAAGTAAGAGTTATTTTTAATTTTTTTATTTTGATCGAAAAATACGAGTTATTTTTCAATTTTTAAATTTCGATTTCGAAATTTTCGAGAAGCACATTCATGAAACAAAAACTTTTATTTTCCGATCGAAATAAAAAAAATTGTAAAATAACTCTTATTTTGCGATCGAAATAAAAAAGTTTAACTCTTATTTTCCAATCGATCGAAATTTAAAAATTGAAAAATAACTTCTATTTTTAACTTTTACGCAAAAAATAAAAATCATTTCAATAATCGATGAAGATAGTTGCAAAAAATGTTTGTATGTACTCCTTATGGCAGTAGCACTACCCCTTCATAATGATTTTTTTGGTTAAAATTTTGCTTGATAACTGTTATTTGGGAGCCTTGATCACAATTACAACATTGTTGTTGCATGTATATTAGACTGGGCCAAATACAAAATTTCGTTTTTTTTTTAAATTATATTGATTTTATTTTTCGGAAAGGTGGAAAAAATACTGTAAAAATTGACAGATCTTAATAATAAATTCTAGAGGTCTATCATCACTAGTTTAGATTTTACAGACCTCATATTGGGTATAAAAGCGACAAACTATTGCTGTAAAACACCATTTGCCTAGACATATTTTTGTAGGAAATCGAGTTCCCTACAAAAGCTGCATAGACTAAAATTTTCTCAGACTATTGGCATGTTTTTTCGATTTCCAATTTTTTCTTTCAAAAATTGTCAAAAATGCAAATACCTATGTGCAAAAAAGATGAATTCAGATTCTTAAAGGAAATTGAGAGGGCTACAAAAAAGGTTAAAAAACTTTTTTTGTAAAGTCACTCTTTCAAAACTTATTTAATATTAAATTAAAAAAAAATCATATTTCTGTCTTTTTTTGGTGTTTTTGATTCAATTTTTTAACTAAATTTTGTATCTCATATGCGTTCAAACATATTTTTGCTTAATATATACGTTCTCCGCGAAGGTGTAGTTTTTCAGTTTTCAAATGGCGCAGCCACAAAAAAAAAAACAAAAAGTTGACGGATCTGTGAACCCATTACATTAATTTTCATGTTTTTTGACGAGCTAAATCCAAATCCGTGATCTCTAACCTCAAAAAA
The DNA here is from genome assembly GCA_964058755.1 of Campiglossa producta. Taxonomy (NCBI): domain Eukaryota; kingdom Metazoa; phylum Arthropoda; class Insecta; order Diptera; family Tephritidae; genus Campiglossa; species Campiglossa producta. The sequence goes on along the minus strand of CAXKVI010000001.1, from coordinate 12,762,758 downwards.
CCATCACAAAATAGTATCGGTCTGTAGAATTTAATAATAAGATCTGTAATTTTTACAATAAATTTTTTTTCACCTTTCTGAAAAATAATTTTTTTTTTATTTGGCCCAGTCTAATGTATATGGTTAGTTTTTATCTGGATCGGAATTACTGACCATTGGAACGCACTTATTGTTAAGCTTATACTACATTTACACTGCACCAAATGCGTCGCTTTTGCCGCAGTTTTTTCGTGACCGTTCATGCGCAAAATGAATTTGTTCGCCAAATTTGATGCCGTGCAATTGTATTATAACATGAATGGCACTGCCATATTCAAATGTCATATACAACAATTTTTTTCAATCGAAGTTTTTGAATTGAAATTTTGAAAATACAGTTATTATCTACTAAAACTATAGTCATATGCACTATGTAGATAAATTGACACATTTATAATAACTTAACTAACAAGAGTAAATGCTTAATTATTTAGATACTATATTTTATATATTGTAACTACAAATACTTTTGTATAATTTTATGATGTACCTAAATATGCTTAATAAGTAACCATTTTTTTTGTGAAAATGTCCAGTTTGTAAAAATACATTGGAAGTATTTGGACATCCATAATTGGGTTAAAAGTGTTTTTTTTTTTTGTTTAAATTTGGTGGTCACTGTTCGACTTAGGCAACACAGTTTTGCACAAGAGATTTTTTCTATTGCCTTTAAAATTTGAGCAACACTTTGCTCTAATGGGGCGCAAATTTTTCGGTGACTTGTCAGTCTTTCGTTTTGACGCGATGACCTTTATGCGTCGGTCTGCCATTTCCCATATATTTACAAAGTTCAGGGCACTCCTCGACGGTGCTAAATGCAATTGCAAATTGAGCAAGATAATATGTTGACATGATAAGAATCTGAAATGTGACGCAAAAGTATAATTTTCATTATTTTAGAAAAAAATTAAGGCTGATTTACACGGGTTGATTCTTCTAGTCGATTTTTGTCGTTCCACCGTGTAAATAGCAATTCGATCGATTCAAACCTTGTATTTGAAGGTAGGACGCAGTGAAACGACAAAAATCGACCCGTGTAAATCATCCTTTAGGGTGTGAAATAGTTGTTTTTGTGATCGAAGTAGTTGCAAATTAAAATACTAAAAAAACCCGTTTATTCAAAATCGCGTCTGAGCGAGACCAGTAATAGTACCTACATTTACACCGCACCAAATTTGGCGAAAGATTGCAAATTTGGCGCTTTTTTTTCATACAAATCTCATTTTTCAAATTTGGAATTCCATCACATTTGGCCTCATTCGCCGAACAATACAATCTACAGTTCCTCAAAATAGCAACCCTGCCTGTGTTCCACATTTAGAATTGCCCAGCAAGAACCTTTACGGGTAATTAACGTGTGATAATTTTTGCTCTATGTACAGCCGTAAATAACAATTTCAACTCGTTTTTTTAAGAAAATGGGCCAATTATACCAGGAAAAGACAGAAGCCCTCTTGACTCTTCTTTTATTATTACTCTACAGGTGTTTAAATCATCACGGTAATGCATTTTCATTCGGTGACTTTTGTCGTGTAAACGGTGTCGAACTGGCTCATTTGAATTCGACAAATTTGGTGCAGTGTAAATGTACTATTAAAAAAATCCCAGGTAGCTATTATTATATCACCCAATCTGGCAACTCTTTATTGTTTTCTCGCGCATAGTGTAATTTTATCACTTGAAACGGACGCAACCAAAATCATCAATTTGGGAATACATATTTCAACAAAAGTGGAGATTTAGCACATAACAAATTCTATACATACCCTTGAATACGGCACTGTAATCAGGAACATATTAACACCAATTAACAAATCGGATATGACAAAAAATACTGCACCCACAGCACAAAAAGTTTGTATAAAGCTGGCGCTTTGAAGAGCTAATGCAACCGCACGCCAACAGGTGGTCAACAGGAGGGCAGTGTATATGGGAAGACCAATAGCTAGTATGGCGTCGAGACGATTGAAAACAATCAAAACACCTGCAAAAGAAATAAATAAAAACAAAATTGTTTTAATTAAAGGCTTATAAAAATAATTTATTTATTTTTACTTACTTAATGCACCCGCAATGTAAAATGCTGCACCGAGTGCCAGTTTCAGTGGTTTCCAACCAAACGCTGATATGTACCAGATATGAGCTATAGCAAATGCACCCATGCCATGTGGGAAGAGATTGATATTGAGCAATGCATCACCGGCGCATGAACAGATGAGGCCGAGCAATATGCGCTGGGAGCGTTTAAAACTAAATTAAAAAGAAGAATGGATATTAAACCTAAATAGCTGTGGAAAAAATCTCGTATTTTATCAAATTTAATAAAAAAAATATTTGTTTTTCTGTAAATTATATTAGTTTATACACGCAGATATAGCGGCTCCAAGGAATATGCTGTCAAAATTCGAAAAAAATCGTTAGGTAGTTTTGGAGCCAATCCGATAAAGAAAAACCCCTACAACTTTATATGTATTGATTATTTTTCAGAATGGAAAAAAATACCGTAAAAATTTTGGAATTAATATTAATGCCTAACCAAAAAATTTAACTATCAGGTGTTAATTTTCAATTGTTACGAGACTACAGTGTTATTCACAAATATAGATATATAAAAATAGACTTACGCAGGTGTTAAGGCAAATCCTTTCGCCACGACATAAAACATCAACATTACTATGGGAGCGCATTTTAACACCGTCGTCCATAGTTCGCCATGTGGATCTTTTACAAAAGCAAAATAAACAACAACTGCATTGAAGAATGGCATCAATTTTAATAATTGCGATTTTAGCTGAAAGGAAAATAGATAACTAAGATTAGTTTTTGTTAGTTTTACAATTTTTTTAATGTTACATATTCTCCGTGATTACACCCGGTGCCACGTCCAATCTTCCCATGACTCGAATTTTTTTTTATGATAGTGGTATTGATATGGTATATCTTCATACCAATTCCCAGGTAGCTGCGATGACCATTTTTAAGGATATTGTGTATGGTCGTTCACCTTCATACAAATTTTAATTGTCCTACCATTACCCCACGTAGAGGTATTAAGCTTAAAGAATAAGTTTGTATTAGAGCTGTCATGCCTCTTTGCAATAACTCAAACCTATTTCTCTGAGAATGAACCAGGAAATTAGATTCAAAATTAAGTATGTTTTCAAGGTTCCATGCCCCCTTTTGCCATACCTCGATTTTTTTTTTTCGTGAGTATAGTAGCGATATCCTATATCTTCTTACAATTTTTTAGGTCCCTACCATTTTGTAAAGAACATTTGGTCAATATCTCGCAAACGTCCAGGGTCACATGTGTTCCATATAAATATAATATTTCGGAACCCGGCACACCCTGTTAAAACCCTCAACAACATCTTTTATTTTTTACAAATATTATCCAAATACTTTCTAGGGTCGCTCCTGGTCCACATTTTAGTCGATATATCGGAAACGGGTTCGGACATGTAACTACATCTCATTTTTTATATCTTCCCTTAAGTACCCGAATGAAGGTACTTAAGCTAAGGTTATTGCTCTTAAAAGAACCCGCTTAAGTACCTCAAAAGGCTGTACATTTTGTTCGGGGTACTTAAGCGGGCTTTTGTGTATGTCTTCTTCAGAAACAGCTTAGTTTGAGGGTCGTTTACTCTGGAAAAATACAGGATACCTTAAAACCGATATCGCCATACGATATCGCGAAAAATTCCGACATCTCCAAGGAAAAATTAACATATCTACCTTGAAGCAATTTGTACTGGGGTGAAATGTAAAAGTGCGCGCATTTACCTGTCACTCTTTTCGATAAATATCTAATGAAAACGTATGACATACATACATACATACATATTTTCTGATTGAAGCCAATTACATGACGGTGATTCATTTATCAAACGTTGTAGGGGAAAATGAAAGTTATTTTTCAATTTTTAAATTTCGATTAGAAAATAACAGTTATTTTTACATTTTTCCTTCGTGAAAAACTTTTATTTTCGATTTTAAATGGGAAAAAGTCATTGATAATTCTTATTTTCCGGTTGAAATTTAAAAATTGAAAAATAACTATTATTTTTACCTTTTACGAAAAATATGCCAAAAAAAAGATCATTTCACTAATCGATAACGATGGTTATAAAAAATATTTCTATGTTCTTATGGCAGTAGCACTACCTTTTCATAATGATTTTTTTGGTTAAAATTTTGCTTGATAACTCTAACTTGCGGTCTCTGCTTTAAGTATTTAAATACTATTTTTTTTTATAGTGAATGTTGCAGGGAAAAACTTTTACTTTCATTTGATCTCGTTCCATAAGGCAAGATGTACGAGTACATGAGCTTTTATCTCACGCAAGTAAAACAATAACAAGCACACTATAGTTAGCATAAAAGCAGAAAGAGTGACACAAAAATGACCGAGTCCATGATTTTTTCGGACAAAAAAAAAAAAAAAATAGAAAAGCTCGTATGTATGTTTGCAAGGCCAAGGACACAAGATATGTAAGTGCATATGCTAAAATGAACTTTGGACAAGGGGATATGAAATAGATGAAGTGATAAAATAAATGTTAGATTTTTTTTTTTTTTTTTTTTTTTTTTTAATATCAAAAACTCTTTTGGAGTTCAAATTGCAATCAATGCATCAACGTGAATATTAGCTACTTATACCATTTACTTATTGTCAAACGACAGATTGTAAATAAAGAAATCTAAAAAAAAAAAGAAAAAAAGATATTTTTTCAACATGATTTATGTTATATTCAGCAGTGATAAAAGTTAGCAATCCTGTTGACTAAACGTGATTAAGTGTTAGTTTAACGAGGCAGATCGTGTTGTTTTAATAGGAAGACATGTTGTTCAAACTGAGAGACATGTTAGAGGAACGTTTGTGTTAATTTAACAGGTATTCATAGTAAAATAACATGAGCGATTGTGTTGAAAAATAGTTAAGAGGAAGAATAAAAGTAATGTTGGCGAACCTTTATCAGATTCTACTACATTTACATTCACCCTACCAAATTTTAAGACTACCTCTAGAAGGTATCACACAAAAAATAGTTGCGTATACGCAGTGGTGTCCATTTTCACTTTCTGTACAAGAAAAAGTTACCCGGTAGGAATTTGAATATTACACCAAACTAGATTATTAATAGGTATTCGGTTTCTCCATATAACGAGTCGCCGGTCTTTGTCTACAACTGTAGTAAAAAATTAAAATAAAATTTGGAATTTTGTAAAAGTAAGTATGGAAGGAAAGCCCTAAAAAAGCAGGGGTTTTCAAAAAAAAAAAGAAATTTCTCAAAAACGCTTGGGAATGTTCTCTCCGATATCAACACTTTACTGACAAAAAGTGCTCGAATATTTTGGTGCTCGTTGAATCGAGGTTAGCTTATATCGTCTCTAAATATAGCTTCTACACTAGTCGAGGAAATAACCAAAATTTTATAAAAAACGAATAATTCTAATTATTTGAAATTTGTAAGAATTGATTCTTTTTTTTTATA
>CAXKVI010000001.1:12649724-12752224 GCA_964058755.1 Campiglossa producta | reverse complement strand
GAGGGGGTTACAGGGTTGCCACCTATCTAGTTTTTTTTTTTTAAATATTGAGTACGATATGCCAATATGGGTTTCAAATTAAAGGTATTTTTGGCGACATACCAACTAAAATATTTTCAAGTAGGGTTTACCCCCAGGGTTACCATTTTACCGTATTGTATTTGTATTTTTTGGGGTAATTTTGGGAACATACTTGCATTATTTTAGGATAATTTTGGGATTATTTAGGGGTAATTTTGATATAATTTTGGGGCTATTTTGGGATCACCTCTGGTTCAATTTCGGATCATTTTGGGACCATTTAAGAGCCTTCTTGCGGTCCTTTTGTGATCTTTTAAGGGTCATTTTTGTGTAATTTTCTGATCATTTTGGGGTCATTTTGGGATTATTTTTGGACCATTTGTGTTTCAATTTGGGGTCATTTTGGTGCCATTTTTGGATCAATTTTGGGATCATTTTGGCATAATTTTGGGGTTATTTTGGGATCATTTTGTGGTCATTTTGGACTGCTTGACCGATTTCGATGCTTGATTTTAAAACTGTCCACTTGGGTGTTGCCACTTGGGGCGGCTTACAGGGCTGCCACCTATATAATTTTTTCTTGGATATTGAGCAAGGTATGCCAATGTAGTTATCAAATCAAAGGTACTTTCAGCCGTAAACCAGCCATGATGTCTTAAAAATGAGTTGACACCCTGGGCTGCCACCTTACTGCCTTTTTATTTATTTTTTCGTACATTGACCGATTTGGATGAAATTTGGTTTGTGGATAGTATACTTCATTCTAAGATTTTCTACTTGGATTTGCCGCTTGAGGTGGTTTATTTGATATTTTTTCGAAAATCTATATTGCAAAGTTTATGTTTAGTAAGAAAAAATACTGGAAAAAATGTAAAGATCATCGAGCGAGCTTGGTCACCCAGGTACTATGGCTATAATTAAACAAACAATGAATAACTAGTAGTTCGCTTTTATTCGAAATCATTTCCTTTTCTCATTTATCCTTGCACATTGCCAATGAGGAAACGAAAATTCTAAGCACTTGAGGTACTGCAGGCCAAACAGACATTTTGTTGCTTTATTTAGAATCCAAAAATGACAATGGAACGTAGAATACAAAAGGAAAATTTGTAAAACAAGTGCACATTGAACTTGATGCATAGCGACAGTAGCCGTCTCTCGGCAACACTTTGTCAACCAACCTTAATGCAACCCTTTCGTGTTTCATTGAGTGACTGTCTGATATGACAAACTGTTAGTTTGTAACTTTGTCGTATTGGTCTTAAACGAATATTTAGCCACTCAATATTTTGCACTTTAACTTTTTTTTGGCTTATTTGACTTTGTTTATCATACATACAGTCAGAGTCAAAAGAAAGTGAACAGCATAAAATTGCAATTTTCACCATTTTTTTTTTAATTTTGGTTTTTGAATTAAAGTTAAACAGTTTGTGCAAAATTCAAAAAAAAAAAACTTGACAAACTTTCAGGAAAAATGTCTAACTTTTTGCACAGAATTTTTAATTTTTTTCGAGTATGCTTGGTAACACTTTAATACAAAAATATGCTAATCTTAAGCCGCTTACAAAAATAGCTGATTTTTTGGCAATTTTTTTTCTAGCTGTCCTCCGCATTTTTTTTCCTCACAAATTGGTTTTATTTTTTTCGAACTTATGGTGTATACTTTCTTTTGACGCTGACTGTACTTAGGTAATGTAAATACATTTCATCAAATATATGTATGCACTTATTTCTATTTTTATTATCCTTGTTTGCATTTTCAGTGTCAACACATCATAAGACCATCACCTCGTAAGTGTGGTTAGCCGTGGCGTATACGCAACTTAATTCAATTTGCGCGCACTCTTACATAGCAGCAGGCATTAATTGGTTGTGTACGCAACAATTAAAATGGCTTGTCCGTTCTTTCGACGCAGCGACTCACTGACGCGTCAGCCATCGGTGACTACGGAATCGACAAACAACACTTGGGCATTGGAGGATGACGAGCAGCCAGACGATGCGTTGACATTGACACATTTACAAATGGCCATACAATTGCTCACAGCACCCTCGGTAAGTGGAATGTTTAAAAGGTAGTTACAAAAAAAGTTTTATTTAATTTGATTTTGAATTATTTAATTTACATTTATTTTAAGGGTTTTCCTTTATGTTCTTAATTGTCTCGTAAATATTGTAAACTTTGTTTAGCTGTCACTTTTCATATAAGTTTAGGAGGTTTACGCTGTATTTACGACATTGAACGAATACCCTTTTTATCTAAATTTTTGAAGTTAACGTCTTAGGCGGCTATATAAACTTCTGATTGAGATTAAAATTTGCGAAAATGGCTGATGATGCAACGGAAATGATGCAACGGAAATATAAATTGTAGCCGACTTTCAGGCGTAGGCGATTTTCACCACGATGTTTAGCTGTGCAAATCAAATAGGAGGTGAAATGCTACGATCTAGCTAACATTGCACAAATTGTAATAGTTAGTCCGAGCAGAATTCATGGGTGTTGCCACTTATGGCGGTTTACAGGGTTGCCAATTTTTTTGAATATAGAGCTAGATATGCCAATATCAAATGAAGATATTTTCGGCCGTATTCTAAATAAGATAATTTACAGCAGGGTTGCCACTTAGGGTTGCCCCTGTCCGCAATTTATTTATTTTTTCGTATATCTCGTGAGCTGCTTGACCGATTTGGATAAAATTTGGCGTATAGACAATTTGATTCATTATAAGATTATATACATGGGCGTTGCCACTTGGTTGGTTTACAGGGTTGCCACCTCTCTCGATTTTCCTTTTAAATATTAAGCAAGATATACCAATATGGGTATCAAATGAAAGGTATTTTCGGCCGTATTCCAAATATGACAATTTCAAGCAGGGTTGCCAACTGACCGCATTTTATTTATTCTTTGTTATTTCGACCACTATTTCGGTTGCCTATTGACCCGTATGGATGAAATTTTATTACAGTGTTAGTATGCTTCATTCTAATTTTTTCCACCTGGGTATGGCCACTTGCGGTGTGTTACGGGGTTGCCACCTTTTTTTTTTTTTTGAAAATCTCTTTTGGAAAGTTTATACTGTTGGTAGGTAAGACTTGGTGAAAACTTCGAGGAATACCGAGAGCGCTCGGTCACCCAGGTATTAGAAAATTGTAGCAGATTATTTTAGTAGTTAAAGAATTAATTTTAGGTGATTTTTTAAGTTGTATGCCTGCTCATAAAAACAAGCAAGCAAAAGTGCCATTCTCATTTGTTATTGTCCTCCCTTATTCTCTTCATTCCCCTCTTTCCTTCTACCACGCCCCTCTTCCCTATATCCCATTCGTATTGGCCCCTGTTAATTTAGGCGCAATTCTATCCACGTACCGAATTTGAAGGAAAACGCTCCATGTATATAAGATACTAGCTGACCCGGCAGACGTTGTTCTGCCACAAATTTATTTCCCTGAACGTTTCTCTAACCCGATCCCTATCTCCTTCGTATAGGAGGTGCCACGCCCCCTTTTTCGTTATCCCCAGTTTTTTTTTGGAGGTGTTGGGGGTCGATCCTATATAATCCCTTACCAAATGTCTGCGGTCTATCATGAATATTTCCAGAGATATCAACTATGAAGTATTTCATTTGTATGGGAGGTGCCACGCCTCTTTTTTCGTTATCCCAAGTTTTTTTGGATGTGGTGGGAATCGATCTCATAAAACTTCTTGCCAAATTTCAGTGGTCTAACCTAAATACTTCCTTAGATATAGACTATGAAGTATTTCATTCTTATGGGAGGTGCCACGTCTCCTTTTGGTTAACCCCCAATTTTATCTGTGAGAATGGGGTTGTTATCATCCTATAGTTTGTACGGGAGGTGATTTTTTTTTTTTTTTTTTTAATTTGATATTTCTTGTTTTATACATTTTTTTTTTTTAATTTAATTTAATAATTTGTATTGCTTTAACTCACTTATTAAAATATTTTTTATTTCAGAACGCTGATTTGAATACCGCCGTTACAGCACTCATCGCCAAGTATAGTCAAAGTTGGCCAAAGATTTCCAAGCTGTGAGTTCTTTTGTTTTAGTTTATGACATTAAATATACTAAAACCTAAATTTCATTTCGTAGACGCATCGATCTGGATACATTGAAGAGCATACCCAACTATGATTATTTAGCCGACATACAAGATATATTGCTGGAGATGGACGAGTCAAGCGCTAGTGAGATTTTGGTGCTACTTGGCGAAGAGCTGATTACTTCGTGCTGTACTGGTATTATAGAGCGCGCCTTTCGTTGCCTCGGCACAGAATTGCAAGAGTTTTTGGGCTCACTGGATGGTGTATATGATGTTTTAAAGTTGCAGGAGGTAAGTAAAGTTTTATGTATGATTTCTATTTCAACCTTAAATTCGGAATGAAGCTAAATAATACGTACATTCAATAATACTGTAGGAAGACGTCACCGATACCGGTTTTGTATGCGCTGGCGATGGCGAATTAATATTCACTTCCGAACGTCCCGTTATCGCATGGTTGCTACTCGGCTCTCTCAAAGCACTAATGCGTATGCTCTACAATGTTCAAGTCAATATTAAAATTGAACCAGTCGAAGGTGATGCGCGTCGTTATCGTTATTTATTCTCGTTGGTCAAGGAATATAGTGGTTCGACAACGTCTTTGCAGCGTAGCAGCGTTGAGATAGTTAAGGTGCCACCATTGCCAGCACAGCGTACCAATTCGAGTAAAGCAGCCGATTTGACTATGAATTCGAATACATTTTGTAAAGCATTCCCCTGGCATTTTATTATGAATGAAAAATTGGAATTGATGCAGTTGGGTGAGTTAAACAAAAGTCAAGCTTTCTAAATTTGCTATTTAACTCTTTTTTTTATTGGTAGGACGCGGCTTCAGTAAACTCTATAAACCATATATGGCTGAAAACGGTTGCCGCGCTGACACTTATTTTGACTTCAAGCGGCCCAAGGGTTTGACATTGAAATTCCGTGACATTGTTCGTCGTACATATACACCGTTTCTAATTGCATTGAAGAACCCTCCAAATGCTCCTGAGTTTCCGGCTAAGGTGGGTTAAAGGAGCAACGTGTTTTACAGGACTGATTTTATTTAATTTTATTATTTATTTATATTAAATTAAATTTACTTTTTATTTTATCCTTTTTTATTTCATTTATTTTATTTTATTATTTTATTTAATTTTATTATATCTAACTTTTTTATTTAATTTTATTTCAGTTTATTATTTTTTTTTTTAATTTAATTTATAGAGTTTAATTTAATTTAATGATAATGAATTTTTTGATATATTGAAGTTTATTTTATTTTACTTTATTTTATTTCATTTTTGTTTTTATTATTATTTTTTTTTTTAATTTTGTTTCCATTTTTTATTTTGTTATTTTATTTTATTTTATTTTATTTTGGTTTATTTTGTTATTTTATTTTATTTTATTTTATTTTGGTTTATTTTATTTTATTTCATTTTATTTAATTTAATTTAAATTTATTTTATTTTTTTTATTTTTTTTTAAATTTTTTTATTTTATTTTTTTTAATTTTATTTTTTTTTTTATTTTATTTCAGTTTATTTTATTTTATTTTATTTTAGTTCAGTTTGTTTTATTTTATTTTGTTTTATTTTATTTTATTTTATTTTATTTTATTTTATTTTATTTTATTTTATTTTATTTTATTTTATTTTATTTTATTTTATTTTATTTTATTTTATTTTATTTTATTTTATTTTATTTTATTTTATTTTATTTTATTTTATTTTATTTTATTTTATTTTATTTTATTTTATTTTATTTTATTTTATTTTATTTTATTTTATTTTATTTTATTTTATTTTATTTTATTTTATTTTATTTTATTTTATTTTATTTTATTTTACTTCATTTTATTTTAATCTCTTTCTTTTAATTTAAGCTCGTTTTATTTGATTTAATTTAATTTAGTTTTATTTAATTTTAATTTTTTAATTTGTTTTGATCTTTTACATATATTTTATTTAATATTAGGGATGCTACGGAACTTTTATATCGAACGTTCGGTTGAATTTTTTTTATCTTTCACTCACTTTAAGGGCCTGGAAATCAAAGGACAAATGGTGCATTGCCCCGAATCCAATTCACTACTTTTCATGGGCTCCCCATTTCTCGACGGCTTGGATGGCCTCACTTGCAATGGACTTTTCATATCGGACATACCATTGCATGATGCCACACGCGAAGTAATTTTGGTTGGTGAACAAGCACGCGCTCAAGATGGCCTACGTCGTCGTATGGACAAATTGAAAAGCTCCATTGAAGAAGCAAATGCTGCTGTGGCTAAAGAGCGTAAAAAGAATGTCAGCTTATTGCATCTAATATTTCCAGCCGAAATTGCTGAGCGTCTATGGTTGGGCGCAAGTATCGATGCTAAAACCTATCCGGATGTTACTATACTTTTCAGTGATATTGTTGGTTTTACGAGCATTTGTTCGCGTGCTACTCCCTTCATGGTTATTAGTATGTTGGAAAGTTTATATAAGGACTTTGATGAATTTTGTGATCTCTTCGATGTGTACAAGGTGGAGACAATTGGCGATGCTTACTGTGTAGCGAGTGGTTTACATCGTGCTTCGATTTATGATGCACACAAAGTTGCATGGATGGCATTGAAGATGATCGAGGCGTGTGGCAAGCATATTACACATGATGGTGAGTACAAGTACCGAAGAGTCAACTATGGAACTAAAAAGAACTCTAAAAAGTTCATCATTAATAAATAAACAAAATTTTTAAAATTTTTTTTAGATCAAGAAATCCAAATGCGCATTGGCTTACATACGGGCACCGTATTGGCTGGTGTAGTTGGTCGCAAAATGCCGCGTTATTGCCTATTTGGTCATAATGTCACCATAGCCAATAAGTTTGAGTCGGGCAGCGAAGCATGCAAAATAAACGTGAGCCCAACAACAAAAGAGTAAGTTGCTACTAAAAAAACAAAAACAAAACACTCAGTAACTATACAATTATTTTCGCACAGTTGGCTAGTCAAATATCCCGGCTTCGAATTCGATCTCAAACCACGTGATCCCACTTGTTTGCCCAAAGAGTTTCCAGTCACAAGCGGTGACAAGACCTGCTATTTTCTTGAAGGATATCGCCATCCAAACCTAAGCGATGATTTACCATTGGTGGAACACATTAGTGAAGCTTTGAAGTCAATTTCAGAGCAATAAATGAAGGATGGGGAATCAAAAAATGCAAAACAGTATTTCAGTGTTATTGAGTTTATAAAGAAAGCAGACGCTCTGCACTAACTTAGTATAAACATATTTTAAGCCAAGAAATGTAAGAATATATTATCTATTGTACCTACTTACTTCTGAAAGTGTTATATCTGGATAAATGAAAAATGCAAATATTGCATTCCAATCTGAATGTTGTTTTTTCATTAATCTATGTACATAAATTTATCGAGGAGATATCTCAAGCCCCGTCGAAAAAATCAAAAAAGCCAAATACTTTATGGGAAAATAAGCTTAAGGGATACCCTACTACCAATTGCAAAACTCGTATTCCCTTCGAATAAAACAAAATAAAATAAAATAAAATAAAATAAAATAAAATAAAATAAAATAAAATAAAATAAAATAAAATAAAATAAAATAAAATAAAATAAAATAAAATAAAATAAAATAAAATAAAATAAAATAAAATAAAATAAAATGAAATAAAATAAAATAAAATAAAATAAAATAAAATAAAATAAAATAAAATAAAATAAAACAAAACAAAACAAAATAAAATAAAATAAAATAAAATAAAATAAAATAAAATAAAATAAAATAAAATAAAATAAAATAAAATAAAATAAAATAAAATAAAATAAAATAAAATAAAATAAAATAAAATAAAATAAAATAAAATAAAATAAAATAAAATAAAATAAAATAAAATAAAATAAAATAAAATAAAATAAAATAAAATAAAATAAAATAAAATAAAATAAAATAAAATAAAATAAAATAAAATAAAATAAAATAAAATAAAATAAAGTAAAATAAAATAAAATAAAATAAAATAAAAAAAAGTAAAATAAAATAAAATAAAATAAAATAAAAGAAAAGAAAGGAAAATAAAATAAAATAAAATAAAATAAAATAGAATTGAATAAAATAAAATAAAATAAAATAAAATAAAATAAAATAAAATAAAATAAAATAAAATAAAATAAAATAAAATAAAATAAAATAAAATAAAATAAAATAAAATAAAATAAAATAAAATAAAATAAAATAAAATAAAATAAAATAAAATAAAATAAAATAAAATAAAATAAAATAAAATAAAATAACATAAAATAAAATAACATAACATAACATAACATAACATAACATAGCATAACATAAAATAAAATAAAATAAAATAAAATAACAACAGAACAGAACAGAACAGAACATAACATAACATAACATAACAGAGCAGAACATAACATAACATAAGATAACATAACAGAACAGAACAGAACAGAACATAACATAACACAGCATAACATAACATAATATAGCATAACATAACATAAATAAAAAATATAATAGCGAAATTACACAAAATAAAGTATAATAAAAAAATAAAATAAAATAAAATAAAATAAAATAACATAACATAACATAACGCTTTTGCATTTAGCTACGAATTATATTTGTGGAGCATTTGCATTTATTTTCATTACAGCTCACTGTTCTGTTTTGCAATTATTCGAAAAACAGACTTTTACTTAGCGCAGTTATTTCCAACATACATACATATTTGAAGACATGCATGGATGAAGGGGGTATGTCGCATTCTCACTCAATTTCTGTTTTTGGCATTGGTGAATAGTTTTTATGCAGATCTATATTTCTGTCTTATCAGAATCTGCCTATCGTGAAAATTGTTGAAGATAATTCATGGATGAAGGGGGTATGTACACAACTTTGCAATAGGAATTGTTCAAGAAGTGGGTATGTTCCGTTTTTTTCATATAAAGTACTAAACATAAACTTATGCTTTTTATTGCATATTATGCAACGTCTTTTATGGCTTTGCATAATTTTTTTGTCAGTTTTCCATAAAGATTCGAAAAAACCTCAAATGTTTAAGCAAAACTTTAAAGCCGATCGTTTCACTCAAAATGCGACATACCCCCTTCATCCATGCATGTCTTCATTTATCATCCAAGAACAGAACAGATTTTTTAATTAACTATGTCAACAAGGTAAAGCTGTTTTGTTTTAATAGTTGTTGAGTAATCAAACTGTTTATTTATTGTGAGAAAAATTCGGTCTTCGAATTTTCACTTGGTATTATTACGCTCATTCGAAAAAAATACACAAAAATGGCAACAAACTAATTCACGTCGAACAACTTCGGTTGAGGTCAAAAGATGATTTTCCGCCCTTAGAATCATTATCCGGAGGCGGAGGAGTAAGTAATTAATTACACGGTACAACAGCCAAAATCCCATAGTGTTTCTCGTCGGTTTCTGAAGCTTTTGGGTGTGCTGAATCCGAATCTGAAGTCAGATTTTTCG
This sequence comes from Campiglossa producta, assembly GCA_964058755.1. Lineage (NCBI taxonomy): Eukaryota > Metazoa > Arthropoda > Insecta > Diptera > Tephritidae > Campiglossa > Campiglossa producta. The sequence goes on along the minus strand of CAXKVI010000001.1, from coordinate 12,742,638 downwards.
GTCACCCTAGGTTTTCTCTCCAGAGGGTAGTTTCTTCAAAGATCGGTAGCCCTATGCACTATGGAACATCTCTATGCCGCCAAATATAAAAACCAAATTAAATTATGGTTCCTTGACCACAGAAAAATTGTTATATTATTTAAAAAATTTTTTTTTTGTTACAACTACCGATCTCTTTACAAACCGCTCTCTGGAGATAAAACCTCTGGCGACCCGAAAAATCTGACTTCAGATTCGGATTCAGCACACCCAAAAGCTTCAGAAACCGTTGAGAAAAACGGTGGAATTTTCAAAAACTTCAATATGCCTTTAGATACACAGCCGTACCTATTTCCTGGATACATGAAAAAAACAATGTTTTTAAAAAAATTATATATTTTTATACTTCATAACTTATTTTATAAAAAATGCTTTCCAAATACATATGTGTCACTAAATTATTGTTTCTTTGCTTCTTCGTACTTCTTCTTGATGTATGCCTTCACCTTATCGCCCACCTTGCTCGCCATCAAACACTTATGACCACGATACGCCCAAACATCAACACTGTCGCCCTGCTCATTCTTATCAACGCAACTCTCTGCAATGGCTAGAACTTCAGCTTCATCTAAATCCATTTTGAATTGCTTAGCAACACGATCGGCATGATAACCTTCATGTTCGCAGAAGATACCCAATTTCTTGGCAGTGCAAAGTAAATATTTTCGTACTGGCTCCTCATCGGGATAAATGAAATTTTTCATATTTTGTATATCCTGTTCGCTCAGCGGGAAATCTTTGAGACATTCTTGGCGTATAACTTTGATATCGGCTGCAGTTTTCACTTTCCATTCATCTTCTGCATGCGCCTAAAAATTTTGAAGGGGAAACAATTAGTTACCTACATATATGACTGCTATTAAATTACTCTTCCATACCAATGCAACAACTGCCAGGATTGCAATGAAGAATTTCATTTTATTTTTTGTTTTTAGGTGAGTGGATCCCTTTTTATTTACTTGCCGGCAAGCCACAGAACACAACTGAATTGTTGACGATTTTGCTGCTAATATTTATACATTTTGCTGAAGTGATGAGTTTCACAGCTGCACAGACTTTTTCACTCAATTTAGCTCTCGTTTTATTTATTTTTTTTTTCGTTTTGTTTATTATTTATGGAAACGACCTACTGTTATGCCATGTAATGAGTCTTATCGTCTGGAACAGGCATCGCCACCAAGTGGTTCTTTTGGCCCTTCGTGTTGTTTTTGTTGTTGTTGTTGGAACGAGGTGTAGTCCTGCCTAAATGTCAGACCGGGTCACCCCGAGTGTATTGATTTTGGCCGGGTCGATATAAGAAAACGGCCCGGGTAGTTTCGGCACGTTGGGTACAGCACAAATACTGGCACCGTTTTCGTAGAGCCTGCAATTCAAGAAACTAGCCGTGTCGGCCATGTAGGTCATTTTGCGTTACCCAGGGTGCACCAACGGGGAGGCGACCTACTCCCGTGGCTCTAAAACAACATTTTGTGACCCTTTAGTGGCCCGCAAAAATAAACCAGATTTGCAAGAAAAATACGAAAAATCATTGCAATATTATTCTTGGAATACTGTTGAATTCCTCCAGTTTTTTTGAATCACATCTGACGTTACATCTGTCAAAGCCCGCAAATTCATTATAACGGTATCGCGTTTGACTTAAATGAGTGCATGTGAAAAGTATGACGTTGTTGTTGTATGGCCCATTAGGTTGAAAACCCAGGTGACCGCTGGTCTAGAAACTCACTTGAATCTGGCTCAAGAAGCTGATATTTTCATAAAAATATTTTTCTGCCTTTCTTAGTTCAATGAGTTCAAAAGTTTACCTGATAACTTTCTTTCGTATATTGATAAGAGACTAAATATAAATGTATGTGTTCTTAATGTTAATGAGCTAGTATGTATGTATCAGTGGCGGATCCAGGATTTTGGGAAGGGGGCGGGGGTTCAAATTTGTTTTTTCCGAGGGCAATTAGACATTGGTATCACGTAACTTTTACTATTTTTTTGCGTAATTTACTATATTTTTGTTTCATATTTACTAAGTTTTTTGAGTAACTTTGTTACTATATTTTTTGGGTAATTTTGTGTAATATTTTTTTTGCGTAATTTAACTTTATATTTTGTGTAACTTTTACTATATTTATCGATCATTTTTTACTAAATTTTTTTGGTAATTTTTTAATATTTTATTTGTATAAGTTTACTATCTTTTTTTGTATAATTTTTACTACATTTTTTGTGTAGTTTAATAAATATTTTTTGTGCAAATTTGTACTATGTTTTTCGTATAAATTTTACTATCTTTTTTGTGTAATTTTTACTACATTTTTTATGTAATTTTTACTAAACTTTTGGAGTAATTTTTACCTATTTTTTTGTGTAATTTCTCTATATTTTTTTATGTAATTTTTACTATATTTATAGGCCATTTTTTAATATATTTTGGTTTCGTTTTACTATATTTGTTTGACATTTTTACTTTATTTTTGTTCAATTTTTACTATATTTTTACTATAATTTTTGTGTAAATTTTTACCATATTTGTATAAATTTTACTATATTTTTTGTGTAATTTTTCTAAATTTTTTGAGTAATTTTTACCTAATTTTTGGTGTAATTTCACTATATTTTTTATGTAATTTTTATTATATTTATGGGCCATTTTTTACTATATTTTTGTCCAATTTTTACTATATTTTTCGAGTAATTTTTGCTATATTTTTTGTGTAATTTTTAATATATTTTTTGTATAAATTTTACAATCTTCTTTGTGTAATTTTTTTACTACATTTTTTGTGTAATTTTTACTACATTTTTTGTGTAATTTTTACTACATTTTTTGTGTAATTTTACTATATTTTTTATGTAACTTTTACTATATTTATGGACATTTTTTACCATATTTTGGTGCCATTTTTACTATATTTTTGTCCAATTTTTACTATATTCTCTAAGTAATTTTTACTATATTTTTTGCTGTATTACTGAAAAAAGTATTACTTTTTGGATACCGAAGGGGAGGGTTTGAACCTGAAAACCACCCCCGTGGATACGCCCTGGTATGTATGTATGTATGCACGTGCACATATGTTTTTGCTAAAGTAACGTCAAAGTATGATTTATTTTAGAAAAATACATGTGTACATTAGACTGGACCAATTTTTATTTTTTTTGCAAAGTTATCTATGTTGATTTTATTTTTAAATTAACAAAAAAAAAAAAAAAAAAATACTCCAAAACGTTACAGATATTAATTCTAAGAGGCTTAGCATTGCTAGTTTAAATTTTTTAGATGCTTTAAATTCGCCAAAATAACAGAACAGTGAAAAATTCCAATGGTTTCGTATAGTCGTAAAAAATTTTAATATTTTTATATGTTTCTTAATCAATTGGAAAATAAACATAAAAATTTTAAATACCATCAGCTAATCATTAAATAAACTCTTTAGAAAATAAATACTAAAAATTATTATTTATTATTTAAATTACCTAAATATTATTTTAGAAAACAACAAAAAAAAAATTATAAAGAATAAAAAAGTCAAATATTTTTTTTTATTATTACGGACTATTTTTAATTTTTTCCAAAATCCTAAAAAAAAACCATGATCTTAGTTTTTTTTTAAACATTGTTTCTAACAAAAAACAGTCGTCCCTAATAGGAGATGAATATGGAGCACTTTTAGGTCCAACATAGATGATCATAATATCAGAGGTTATCCTAAGACCGGAATTTTACAAAAGCGTTAGTTTTTTCGCCAAGCACCTTAATGCACATAAATATTTAAAAACATAATTCATATGTAAAGAAATGTATATACGTATAAATACATTTGTACCCGATCCAGCAGACATTGTGTTGCCTGGATGTTAGCTTACATGCAGTTGAGATAGAACACTTTCCCTTTCTTTTGGCTCATCTTCATCTCCACGTGTTGTTCGACCTCCATGACTGTGACGCAATTCCCTTTAACCTTTTTCACATTATTTTCACGACACCAGCGCCAGCGGAATTAGTTCTTGGAAAATTTGTCTTCATTCTGGCCAGAAGTTTATATGAGAAAGGGATACATAGCCGAAAGAGAAAACTAAAAACAAAAGATTTAGAAACTTTTAGTAAAAACTTCGATTTTTGTAGAAAGTTTGTTGAAATAGTTGAATGATTGATTTATGATGGATGATTGATTGATGCACATTTATATAAATGTGAATATGATCTAACAGAAGCAAAACTTGTTGAAAATTGCTGAGTGGAAGATCATCATATTTAAAAATATTTTTCAAAAACACCCTAATTGAGACTTTGATTGAAGAACGCTCTATTTTAGAACATTTCTCAAATGCACCCTATATCAAAAATATAATTTTAAGCAGAGAAAGACCGTTTTTAAATCATATTTTGAAGTTCGCCGTTATTGAATTCGACCCCTTTTTGCGAAACTATCGTAAGGGATAGGTGGCAACCCTGTAAACACCCATGTATATAATCTTAGAATGAATCAAAATGTCATATGTCAAATTTTATCCAAATCGGTCAAGCAGTTCCCGAGATATACAAAAAAATAAATAAATTGCGGTTAGGTGGCAACCCTAAGTGGCAACCTTGCCTGAAATTATCTAATTTGGAATATGGTCGAAAATACTTTTCATTTGATACCCATATTGGCATATCTAGCTCAAAATTAAAAAAGATGTGGGATAGGTGGCAACCCTGTAAACCGCCATAAGTAGCAACACCCATGTATTTAATCACAGAATGAATCAAATTGTCTATATGCCAAATTTCATCCAAATCGGTCAAGCAGTTCGCGAAATATACGAAAAAATAAATAAATTGCGGTTAGGTGGCACCCTAAGTGGCAACCCTGCTTTAAATTATCTTTTTTGGAATACAGTCGAAAATACCTTTCATTTGATACCCATATTGGCATATCTAGCTCTATATTAAAAAAAAAGTGGGATAGGTGGCAACCCTGCAAACCGCCATTAATGGAAACACCCATGAATTTTGCTCGGTCTAACTTTTAGAATTTGTGCAATTTTAGCTAGATCTTAGAAATTCACCTCCTATTTGATTTGCACAGCTCAAAATCGCCTACGCCTTAAAGTCTGCAACATACGATTGAAAGTCGGCTACAATTTCTATTTCCGTTGCATAATTTCCGTTGCATCATCATCCATTTTCTCAAATTTTACTCTCAATCAAAACTTTATATCGCCGCCTAAGATGTTAATTGTTATTGAGTATCTTCCACGCACACAATAAAGATTTCTTTTTTACATGAAAGAAAATGCTAAAAATCTTCATAAAACCTTTCCAAAAATTTGCGAAATTCTTTACCAGTACCAGAGACCTTGGTATGACATTCGCATGTAAAACCGACCGCTGGATCCGAAAATCAAGGTTATTTTGGATTCTATGGTAACGTCTTCGAGATATTTACGATTTACCGTTATTAAAATTTTCGAAATGTCGATTATACATGAGAATTTCATAGCAGGGTCTCTGATGTATTTTGGCTGTAAAGCAGTGTAATCGAACACCCTGATATGTACTAAAACATTTTTTTTGTTGAACAACATTTAGCAAATAGCTTTCAAAACGGCAGAAATATGTTTTAATTTTGAGTACTGGATGGCCACAGAGGATTTGGAGTGCAGGAAGAAGGACACAAATTTAATAAAAATTAGTAATTTCTAATCAAACATCAACTTTTTTTGTTTATTATTATTTCACATTTAATAATACTCTAAAGCATTTTCTATTAATCTATTGTTTATGCGCTGCTTTTTGCGCCCTTAGATATGCTTTCACCTTCTCGCCAATCTTGCTGGCAATCAAACACTTATTTCCGCGATATACCCAAACATCGGCGCTACTACCCTGCTCATTCTTATCAGCGCAACCTTGTGCAATGGCTAGCACTTCAGCTTCATTCAAGTCCAATTTGAATTGCTTAGTAATATATTCGGCATTGTAACCACTTTCCTCGGAGAATATGCCCAACTTCTTTACGGAACAAAGTAAATATTTACGGACTTGTTCTTCATCGGGAAATTCGTAAGCGCCGATCTTTTGAGTTTGTTCTGCGCTTAGAGGTACTTCCTTGATACATTCTTTTTGGATTGCGAATATCTCTGCTACACTTTTCACTTTATATTCACCTTCAGCGTAGGCCTAAAAGTAGTTAAGTAAAATATGTATAAGAAATTAAAGTCATTGTAATATTAAAATATGTAAAGAAGTCTAAGTTCGGGTAAACCGAACATTAAATACCAAGCGGTGGTTTTCATATGATTTTCAAAAATGCCTCCCATAAAATTGGGCGGAGTGGGAAAATCATAAGAGAATGACCAGGGGGATTCACCTATAAAATTATATCATTTTAGCCATTTCAGCTACCGAGATATGTGATTTTCGAAATTTTTGATATCGAAAAAGGGTTATCGTCTGATTTCGCGCATTTTCAATAGCGCCCTATCTTGGCCAGAAAGTAACCTGTATACAAAATTTCATGCAAATATTTCAATTTTTACTCAAGTTATCGTGTACACGGACAGACAGACGGACGGACGGACATGCCTTATTGAACTATTTTTTCCAACTTAAGAACTTTCATATAAGGAACTCTAAATCTACCTCGATTAATTTGTGCCGTTACGTATTACCGTTATGTGGAAAAAATTAGAATAGCCTTGTACTAGTACGCTGAGTATAAAAATATAAATAAGTTCTTACGAGTGCGATGACGGCAAGGATCACAATGAGGAACTTCATTTTAGATTTTAAAGTGTATTAGGTATGTATATGTTTGGCTGAATTAAGCACGAGGAAAAAACTGAATTGTTGATGCCGGCTTGTCTTGATTTTATACTGTTCTTTCAAATCAAGTTTCTAAATATGCATACATAAATCTAAGCAGCTATCAACGAAAAAAAAAAAAAAAACAACTTTTTGGCAAAACACCTAAAAATTGATAATCGCATAAAAAAAGAAGCTATTCTAGTCCGGTAAAATCAAAAATTTGAAAAAACAATTATTCTCACAGAGCCTAGCTTCGGGATCAAAAAAAAACTTCAGAAATTTCTAGAAAACGTAAAGTTTTTTCGAAAAGTTACCTGAGACCTAGTTGTAGACCAAGAAATTTTTCTGTAAGAGCAACCAGTTCTGAGATATTGCTTCATATATACATATATGTAGTAAAACTAGCTCTGGAAATTATATGACAATATATGCCACGTACGGACTATTTCTCGAAAACTTTAGTAGGGAAAATTATGTTAATTTGTATAACCAATACCAATACCAAAACAGAGCCAAATTTTTGTGGAAAGCTTAGGTTAACCGCCAGAAAGAAAACTGCAGAAGTCTTTATCGATCCCATGGATAGAAAGCTATTGACAATAGGCGAAATCGGATAATAACCACGCCCCCTTTTTCGATATCGAAAATCACATAAAATGACATAATTTTATAAGGGGAATCCCTCTGGTCATTCTCTTATGATTTTTACACTTTTAAGGGGGACATTTTTGAGAAGTCGGCTGGTCGTAACTTTTAAACTGATAATGATAGAACGATGAAATTTGGCACAAAGCATACCAGTATCGTTGGGAGTATATCTGATGAAATTGAATAAAATCGCCCTCGAACAATACCCACTTTATATCGAAAATTTCGAAAACTACAAATTGACATAATTCTGTAACGGAAATGGCTAAAATGATATAAGTTTATAGGTGAATATCCCTGGTCCTTATATAATGACTTTTTGATACATTTTTTAAGGTAGGCGTGGCATCGCCCACTTTTCAGGGAGGCATATTTGAAAATTTCACGGGTAATAACTTTTAAACTGATTAGTGTAGAACGTTGAAATTTGGTACAAGGTACACTAGCATAATAGGGAGTATACCTTAGGTAATTAGACGAAATCGCTTCCCAACCACGCCCACTTTTGAAATGGATTATTTCGAAAATCATATGAAAACTACCGCTGGGTATTTAATGTTCGGATTACCCGTCGTTGCAACGTCGTCATAACTCAAAAAACTTTTTGAAAAAAAATTTTGAGACAACATTACCAATATATCGGAAATAATATGTTTAATCAACTGACAAAGTGTTATATTCGAGGTTTTAACATTTCACGCAGCATCGCGAAATTACATATCCCATATAAATATACATCAAGTCAAAAACTAAAAATGCGTTTTCTATAATATCACATTTTCTGAGTTTTGACGACGTTGCGGCAAATGAGCGATATGTTTGGCATGCTTCAACGATCTTAGCATGCTACTTGCACATACATAGATACATATAAACGGCCTACTTGGAACACAATTAAAGCTTATCAGTTTGTACGTTAAAGGTTATAGCAAGCCTTGCTATAGCAACACCTTTTGAAGATTCTGAAAGTATCGGACAGGGTGTTTCATTTTTGGGTAATTTATTTTCTTTGTCTTACTTGAAAATAAGATTTCCAAAAAATTAAAAATATGACAGTGGCGAGTTAGCTAACATACATTCCACGATTAACTCTCACAATTTTATTTTTGCTACATATTTAGCTCGTAGAAGTGAAACCTTCATAAAATTGAACAACGGAAGAATTATTTTTAATTTTTTTTGTTTTATTTTACTTCATTAAGTTTAGTGCTGCTCAGGCCCTATACACTTGAAGCACTTTTGTTTTTGTTTTGTCCTGAAATATAGGCTCAAAAATGGTTTACACTTTGAATACGAAAACAATTCTTAAGAAAGTGTCAGAGTTTCATATGAAAGAGCAAAGCAAAAGCACTTTGGTATGCAATTTTTTGAGCAACTCTGATTAAGATCAATGTTTAAATATCCATAAAGGATTTGGGCGGTTGGTTTTCTGTATGCCAAAAAGTTCAAAATATTGGCTCAAATTTTTTACCGTGTAGCATGTAATTTTTAGTAATATAGTTTACATATCGATAGGCTAATCAATTTTCGCATTTTTTGATCGCTGTTTAGATTTAGGTTTATTATAGGTACGCACACAGTTTTTTTTTAATATTTTTTTTGCAGTACTTATTCTATAGAATCGTTATTTGGAACAAAGCGTATAAAAGCAACAGAAGCGGACATCAACAAATCAGTTGTTCCTCGTGCTTAATTCAGCAATACATATACCAGACGCATTTTGAAATCTAAAATGAAATTCCTTATTGTGATACTTGCCGTCACAGCACTGGTATGTACCTACATATATACTTATTTAAATATATACATAATTTTATAATGACAGTCATTTTACTTTATAAATTTTAGGCCTATGCGAAAGATGAATATAAAGTGAAAAATACAGCCGATATTTTAGAAATCCAACAAGAATGCCTCAAGGAAATTTCGCTTAGCGAAGAACAAACTAACAAAGTTAAAGCATTCGAATTTCCCGATGAAGAACCAGTCCGTAAATATTTACTTTGTTCGGTTGAGAAAATGGGCGTGTTCTCCGAGGAAAGCGGTTATATTCCAGAAAATGTAGCTAAACAATTCAAAGTCGATTTGGATGAAGCTGAAGTGCTGGCCCTTGTACAAGGTTGCGCTGATAAGAATGAACAAAAAAGTAGCGCCGATGTTTGGGCATATCGTGGAAACCAGTGTCTAGATGCTACCAAGCTCGGTGAGAAGGTGAAAGACTATCTGAAAACGGCGGTAGAAGAAGCAAAAAAACAATAGATTAATAGAAAACAAGTGATATTGAGAATTGTGAAATCATAATAAAAAACAGAAGTTAGTATATTTAATTAAAAAAACTTTTTTGGTAAAATCGAACTGTCTGAAAGTTTTGTTGGCGAAGCATCCTGCAAATGCTTGCTTAACAAAAATATGTTTCTTGAGACTTATTCTTGTGTATGGTAATTTTAAAGAAAATATCAAATATTTAATTACACAACACCCTGGTCCCATATGAGACCATTTCCAAAATTGGTTTCGAATTATTCTAAGAATGTTATAAAATAAAAGAACGGCAGTCATTTTTAGAATCATAAAACTTACCTCAACTTATCGGTCACAGTTATGGTTAGTTCTCAAGTTCATATCCAACATCATTCAACAAGTATTCTCTAACTTATGAGATATTCTGATAGCTTTATAGTTTTCGAGTTTATCTCCAACATCATATTCAATTATTCTCCAGATTTTTTGATAACTCAAGAACAAACCAAGTTTGTCATTTTAGGTCGAATTGTACTGAGCGGAAGTTATTAATTAAACTACTCATTTGAAGAAATACTTAATTCACCAATCCACATTTTACATAACAAGGAAAAAATGTCGATGCAAAAACAGTTAAACGAACTCGCAAAGCCATATTATTGGATGAACATTTTGCTATCAATTTCGTATGTAGTTGCTAAAAAATGTATTCCATTATGTATAAGGCTATTCAAGCACCGTGGAGAGGAGATGTGCGAACTAGACAGTCGGGAAACGGAGATTTTATTTTTTCTCCTAATTGTGGTTATGATACGCTCACGGAAGACGGGAAGTGTGACTATGGTAAATTATCTCTCCGCATCCTTTCTATATACAAAAGTGGCGAATGTAATTTTATGGGCTTACAGTGATTTCCGCTATGCCATTGCCTTTCTACTGATATCCATCTTGGTGAGCACTTTACTGCCTCGAGATTTTTTGAGAGATTTTTTGATAACTCGATAGTTTTGAATAGTTCGAAAATAAGTACATAATATTTACACAGAAATTGTGTTCATCAAGATGATCCAATAAGGGAAGGTTACAAAGCTCCACAACATTAAAACCGCAAAAACCTCTGAATTCGACTTAACCGGTTATTGCAAAAGGTCACAAATATTTTAAGGACGTGGTGCAGCTGTCGAAAAGAGATAATACACAGAGAAAAATGAACTGGGAATGGATAAGAATTGACCGTGATTTTGGTTGAATCAACAGATATTTTGGTTGATATAACTATATTTTTGTTGATATGACCAAATCACTGTCAATTCTTATCCATCACCAGCTCAATTTTCTCTGTGTATACAAGCGAAAAAACTTAAAAACAGATCATTGTCTTGGTTTTGGACGTCTTTCAGTTTCAAATCAAGGCCTTACGACTTCAAAAATCAATTTTAATGAATTTTTTTTGTTGTCGATCGGCTTTAGTCCCGTCAAAATAGACATAAAAAAATAATGGTTAAACAACAATAATTCCCAAATTTTGGTAGAGAGACCTTAGGTTCGCCGTCAGAAAGAAAACTCCAAAAATCCTCATCGATCCCATGTGTGCTAAAAAAGTTATTCGGGGCCAAAAGTCAAAATTTTAAGTTTTTTGGACTTTTCTCGAAAACGGTAGGTTTTTGTAGTCCTGGAAAATCTCTACAAATAAGGTCCTATCATTTTTCTCTAAGAGTAACCAGAGGTATGGCGACAGTAAAACTAGCTCTGGAAATTATATGTAAACATATGCCACGTATGGACTTTTCGGGATTTTTCTCGAAAAATTTGGTATGCGTAGAAAACTGCAAAAGTCCCCTTTGATCCCCTTTGTGCTAAAGAAGTTCGTAGGGATCAAAAGTGGAGAAAAATAAAAAACGCCTCAAATTTGGATTTGTAGAGAATTCCCAGGTCTAAAACTTTTTCGAAAAAACTTACCGTTTTCGAGAAAAGTCCAAATCCCCTAAAATTTTGAGCCTTGACCCCGAATAACTTGTTTAGCACATCACCAAACTGGAGCAGCCTAGTTGAAGTCCCAGGTCACAGTCAGAACACGAATAAAAAAATTAGAAACAGTTTTTTTTTGTTAGAATGTTATCGCTCCTCGGTAGTGGTCGGCAACCCTCCAGATAGAAGTACCTACGTCACAAATTGAAAGAAGAGTTCTGTCTTAATCTACTCGGTATAATATTACTAAATTTTTCTTGCTGATTAAATCTTATCTCTCAGAGACCTACTGTCAGCTTGAAGAAATAATAAATCTCTAAAGGCCCAATTACATAAAACTTTGTAGGATCCACTTTCATACAAAGTTTGTGGAACAAATCGCGCATCTGTCAAAGTTTCACAAAGTTCTATGTAATTGGGCTTTTATCCTCAGTCAAGCTTAAGCGTGTTGGATTGCTGAGGTAATGATATTTTCCCGTGGCCTCAGCGATAACTTGGTGGAAATCTGTTATTTTTGTCCGGGGGCTTTAAAGGAAATTTTTTGGTACAACATTTTTTTTTTTTTATTTTACATTAATCAATATCACATTATTTCTATTAATCTATTGTTTTTTCGCTTCTTCTTGCACCTTGTTTAAATAGGCTTTTACCTTCTCGCCGAGTTTGGTAGCGTCTAGGCAACGGTTTCCGCGATATGCCCAAACATCGGCGCTACTACCTTGCTCATTCTTATCAGCGCAACCTTGTGCCAGGGCCAGCACTTCAGCTTCATCTAAGCCCACTTTGAATTGTTTAGCAATATATTGTGGATTGTAACCGCTTTCCTCGGAAAAAACACCCACTTTCTTAACAGAACAAAGTAAATATTTACGGACTTCTTCTTCATCGGCAAGTTCGAAATCTTTAACTTTTTTAATTTGCTCTTCGCTCAGATTTACTTCCTTGAGGCACTCCTCTTCGATTGCGTACATCTCCGCTAAACTTTTCACTTTGTATTCATCTTCAGCATAGGCCTAAAATTAGAGAAGTAAAATAGAGAAATGCAAATCATTGCAAAAATATATATGTATATTAGACTGGGCGCAAATTTTCAAACCAAAATCGGGAAATCCAAAAAACGTGCCAATGTTTGAGGCTAGAATACTAGAAACGGCTAGTCTGAGAAAATTTAAGTCTAGGCAGCTTTTGTAGGGAATTCAATAGCCTACAAAAATATGTTCAGATGAATGGTGTTTTTCAACAAAGATTTGTCGTTTTTATACCAAATTGTAGGTTAAGTCTGTAAAATCTAAACTAGCGATGATAGACCTCTAGACTTTAATTTAAAAATCTGAACAAATTACAATAATTTCTTTTCAGCTTTTTAAAAAAGAAAATCATTATAATTTTTGAAAAAAAAATGATTTTTTTTTTTTTTTTTTGACTCAGTCTAATGTATATATAAACAAGTACATACCAGAGCAGCAACGGCAAGGATCACAATAAGCAACTTCATTTTAGATTTCGAAAAGCTTTTAGTACCTATGGCTGATTTGAGTACGAGAAGCAACTGAGTTGTTGCAGCCGGCTTGTCTGGCTTTTATACCGTGGTATCAAATCACGATGCTATAGGTATAATAAACCTAAATCTAAACAACAATTAAAAAATGCGAAAATTGATTAGCGCATCAATATGTAAACTGCATCACTGAAAATTACATGCTACACCGTTAAAAATTTGAGGTAACTATTAAAAAATAAAATAAAGCATTTTAGACTCTTTTTTTCAATTAGGTTTAAATCTAAATTTAAATTTGTTATTGAAAATTGTAGTAGGCAAAGAGGCTTAAAAAATTCCGAAAACCGATGAATGGTTTATAATTTAGACCCAATTTTTTGCCGGTGTATGTTTCCTAGAAGTTATTAATCAGTGCGAAAATCACTTGTTTATTATAAAAATTATATTAGAATAGATTTTGCATTTCAAATGTTTACAAATATCAATGGTCAGTATCAAATGAATAATTTGAGGAGCCGGTACAGTTTTTTCAAAAGCTTTTTCTTTCATATAAAATAAGTCCACTATAATGGTCAGCGTTTTCTTAAACAACAACCTCGGTATACCTTGCAACGACAACAAAGTAGAGGTTTTCTCATCGGTTTTTTAAGTTTTTGCGTGTGCTGAATCGGAATCATAAGTCGGATTTTTCGGGTCACCATAGGTTTTATCTCAAGAGAGACGTGTGGCACTCGGGGACTGCCGCGGTAAAGCTATTGCATATCACTTTTTAACAACTTATGCAATTATAATATTTATTATGAAAACTCAATGAGCATATTTATGACTTTAGAGCAGTACAGCCTTAACCTGTTAACAGTATAGCCTAAAAATAGTCAACAACCTATTTTATGTAATGTACAGCTCCAATTTTATGTAATCGGCCTGCTGTTAACATCAGTCATACGCCTAAATGTAGGCAATGCTTATATTTATTTTTGTCAAGTTATGTTGCTAACGCCGAACCTTTTAACATTGAAAAAAGTCCGTTACGAACTTTTTTAACATTAACATTTTTTTTAATTTCACTCCCACCGCCAAGGCCTGCAATAAAATCTATGCAATAGCTTTAAAAAAAATAATGGGTCGAATTAAAGTAGGTACTAAAGTTAGCGTCAGCTTTTTGACACCATTTCAAACGGCCTATCTGTCAAAACACGTGACTCTAACTTAAGTACCTACTTTATTTCGACTATGACTAGCCACTTTGTTTTTGAATTTTTTTTCCTTAATATGTAAATTAGTATACTCCTATTTTTTGCATTATGGGACAAATATAAAAACCAAACTAATTATGGATTCAAACTAAATATGGAACTTCATTTTAATAATAATTTAGAACAAATGTTAAATTATAAGAAAAGTTTTTTTTTATTTACAACTACCGATCTCTTTACAAATCACCATCTGGAGAGAAACCCTAAGGTGACCGGAAAAATCTGACTTCAGGTTCGGATTCAGCCTCCCCAAAAGCTTCAGAAACCGCTGAGAAACCCAGTGTGATTTTCAAAAACTTTTTGTTATGCAGTGTATTTAGAGATGCTACTAATATTCGGCATTCGGCCAAATAATCTGTATGTATGTACATTAGGGTGATTCAAATTAAAAAAAAATTGTTTTTTTCTTTGGGTATTGATGAGAAAATATGGCTTGCAAAAAATTAGCGCTCTAACTTAACCCTTAAGGGTGGCTATTTGTTTTGCCCTTTCCCATACATTTTGTATGGGGATAAATGGCATTTTTTTCAAAGTGTAATTTTCTTTGAAATTTTGAAACTTTTTTCAAAATATTTTTACATACTCTTAAAGTTGAAGCTTTGAAGCTTTCAAAATGGTAAGCCAGGTGTGATTAACTTAACTATTAAACAAATTTTTTTTTGAAAATATAGTACTTGGATACGTTCTCTCAACATATGTCATTTTTTCCCACTAGATGATAGTTTATATATTTAAAAATTCGTATTTATGGTCCGATTTCATTCATATTTGGTAGTCAAAACCCTGCTGTAAAAAATTAACCAGCTAGGTGGTGCTGCAGTCGCGAGATATCGCTTTTGTAACTTTCGCAGACAAAGTCGTGGGTATCTGCTAGTATGCAATGAAAAACGTAATCGAATACCCAATAGCAAATCATTAAGAAAGCTGAAAAAATACAATCGCGACATCTCATAGCTGGAGACTCTTAGAGAAAAATGCTTGGACCAATTTTGGTCCACAAATTGATTTCAGGTGATTTTTCGAAAAAAAAAACTACCATTTTCGAGAAGAATCCAAAGAATCACAAATATTGACCTTGAACCACGAATAACTTTTTCAGCAAACATGGGATCGATGCGGACTTTTGAAGTTTTCTTTCTGCACGGTGAACCTAAGCTCTGTACCAAAAATTGACTCTGTCGAAAGTTTTGTTATTTCAAATGT
This sequence comes from Campiglossa producta, assembly GCA_964058755.1. Taxonomy (NCBI): domain Eukaryota; kingdom Metazoa; phylum Arthropoda; class Insecta; order Diptera; family Tephritidae; genus Campiglossa; species Campiglossa producta. The sequence continues at coordinate 12,726,998 of CAXKVI010000001.1, read as the reverse complement.
CTAATTTGAACGGACTATATTCGACGTTCGAGGAAGTTTTGTTTGTTAGAGGTGTACGAAAAAAGAAAGAAATATAAATAAAATAAAAAATAGTAAATTTTCATTATTTTTATTATTTCACACTTATCCATATCATTTGCTTTCTATTAAATTATTCTTTTTTCGCTTCTTCTTTTGCCTTTTTGATAAAAGCTTTTATATGTTCACCGAGCTTGGTAGCGTCTAAACACTTATTTCCGCGATATGCCCAAACATCGGCACTACTACCTTGCTCATTCTTATCAGCGCAACCTTGTACAAGGGCTAACACTTCAGCCTCATCTAAATCCACTTTGAATTGTTTAGCAATATTTTCGGGACTGTATCCAGTTTTCTCGCAAAAGACGTCCATTTTCTTAACTGAACAAAGTAAATATTTGCGAACTTCTTCTTCATCGGAAAATTGCAAATCCTGAACCTTTTGGGCTTGCTCCTCGCTCAGAGATACTTCCTTGAGACATTCTTCTTCGATTGCTAATATCTCGGCTGCACTTTTCACTTTATAATCACCTTCAGCATACGACTAAAATACACAGGAAGTGAAAAATGCAAGTCCTTGCAAAATAAAATATGTATATAAAAAGTCCTTACCAGTGTAATAATTGCAAGGATCACAATAAGGAACTTCATTTTTTTTAAATTTTAAAATGTGTTTTGTAGATTTATAGCTGAATTAAGCACTACTTACATAGGAGTAACTGAATAGTGTAAGGCGGCTTGTCTTGCTTTTATACTGTTTGTCTCAAATAATGGTTCTATTAACTATTAACAAAAAAAAAAAAAAAAAAAAAAATAAAAAAAAAAGGGCTAAATATGTTTAATAAGTATAAATATTGATAAGCCTAAGTTTAAACAGCGGTCAAAAAATTCGTAAATTGATTGGGGCATCTTTATGTAAACTATATTACTATAAATTACATGCTACACGGTAAAAAACTTTAGCCTAAATTTGAAACTTTTTGGATAACATATGTATATTAGACTGGGCCAAAAAAGCTTTGTTTTTTTCCAAAAGTTCTATTGATTTTATTTTTAAGAAAGGTAAAAAAAATTACTGTAATTCTTTCAGATTTTTATATTAAATTCTAGAGGTCTATCATCGCTAGTTTAGATTTTACAGACTTTACCTTATAATTGGAATAAAAACGGCAAACCATTATTGTAAAACAGCATTTACCTGAACATATTTTTGTAGGAAATCGAATTCCCTACAAAAGTTGCATTTACCAAAATTTTCTCAGACTAGCCGTTTTCTAATCTTCTTGCCTCAAAAATTAGCATGTTTTTTCGATTTCCCATTTTTTCTTTCAAAAATTGTCAAAAATTCAAATATCTATGTACAAAAGAGATAGATATAGATTCTTATAGGAAATTGAGTGAGCTACAAAAAAGGTTAAACAACTTTTTTTTGTAAAGTTACTCTTTCAAAACTTATTTAGAATTATCGAAATTAGCCTAACAGGTCGCAGTTCTTCTATAACCTCACAAAACCATCACAAAATAATATTTTTTTTTTGCAAGGTTAGGGCCGAACATCGGACCCATTGTTGAATTCTGATATTCGGATTCAGCAGCCAATTTCCCTTAAGAAAATTTGTTTAGCTTTATTCCCAGTTGATTTTTTCATGTTTGGCAAAATTTTCAAACCAAAATTCGGGTAATCCAAAAAACATGCAAATATTTGAGGTTAGACTATTAGAAAACGGCTAGTCTGAAAAATGTTGGTCTATGCAACTTTTGCAGGGAATTTAATTTCCTACAAAAATATGTTCAGGTGAGTGGTGTTTTTCAACAATGATTTGTCGTTTTTATATGAAGTCAAGTCTGTAAAATCTAAGCTAACAATGATAGACATCTAGACTTTAATTTAAAAAGCTGAAAAAATTATAATAATTTTCTTCACCTCTTTTCTTGAAAAGAAAATCAAAATAATTTCTGAAAAAAAACGAAATTTTTTTTGGCCCAGTCTAATGTATGTATATGGCTGTAACAAATGTTGTCTAGAATTAAAACTAAATAAGTTAATCAGAGTCGACCTTCTCTGCTCACTTATTTCAGACACATACAAAAATGAAATATAAAAGTTAAACAATCTAACATCTTTATAGTACATTTACACCGCACCAAATTTGGGGAAAAATGCAAATTTGACGCTTTTTTCCATACAAATCTCATTTTCCAAATTTAGAATTCCATCACATTTGACCTCATTTGCCGAGCAATACAAATCCACAGTTCCTAAAAATAGCAACCCTGCCTGTGTTCCATATTTAGAACTGCCCAGCAAGTACCTTAATGGGTAATTGACTTGTGATAACTTTTGCATTATGCACAGCTGTTAATAACAATTTCTACTAGTTTTTTTTTTTAGAAAAACGTGTCAATTCTACCAGGAAAAGACCTTCTTGACACTACTATTATTATTACCATACAGGGTGTTTAAAACATGACGGCAGTGTATTTTCTCTCGGCGGCTTTTTGTCCTGGTGGAGAATTCTTGCTGGGAAGCTGAAGCCAAATGCAAGTTTACCAATGTAAACAGTATCAAACCAGCTCATTTAAATTCGCCAAATTTGGTGCGGTGTAAATGTATTATTAGTTAGCTCGTTTTACCCCGCGGCATGCTGTTACTAAATTTGACTAATCGTTTTTCAAAAGTTTACAAACGTCAACAAAGTAATGATTTGGCTGTAGATTGCATCGTCAACAAAGTAATAATGTTGGAAAACATTTTTTATACAATAGCTCAGTCCCCTTTTACACTAGGCAATTCTTGAATTCAAGTCTGTGGCGACATAGGCGAAGGAGGTGAGAAGAGAGGGGAAGGGTACACTTGAAAGCGTACCGTCAATTCGTTTCACGCTTTTCTTGCTATCTCTTTCACTCCTCCTTGTACGGCCGTATTTTGTTTCACAATTGCTTTCAAGAAAAATTGAAAACATAAAGGAGAACGTCAGCAGAGTTGAATTCAAGAATTTCCTGGTGTAAAAGGGGACTTAGGGATACCTACAAAACTGAAGCTTATCTCTTTATAGAAACAACAAGATTTCAGAGCTACATACATATGCCCCCACTAACTTTGGAACATCTGTAAGGATAGAGCAATACATACATATATGTATAGGTATAAATAACAGATGTGGCGGATTACATTATATGCAGTGGAGTACAGGGACGGATCTGGAAAATATTTTCAGATGTGCCAATTCTTCCCCAGTTGCTTTACTACTCTAAGCGGCCATCTGCGGTTATGATTGCGTAACTAAGGTGGTGCTGTGCGCTCAGAAGTAGCGATATCCTGCCCCTTACCATAAGCAAAAAATAACTTAACAAAAATATTTCACTTATTCAATAATTTTTAAGTCTTTTTATTTAAATTTGTTTTCCAAAATATGTCACAGTTTATGCACTATGTTGTTCAGCCTGCTTCTTGAGATGCGCCTTGACATGATCACCAATCTTGCTGGAGGCCAAACACTTGTGGCCACGGTATGCCCAAACATCAGCGCTGCTACCTTGCTCGTTCTTATCAACGCAACCCTGTGCAATGGCTAGGACCTCAGCAGCATCCAACCCAGCATTGAATTGCTGGGCAACACGTTCGGCATGATAACCTTCATGTTCGCAGAAGACGCCCAATTTCTTAACGGAGCAGAGTAAATGTTTGCGCACTGGTTCCTCATCGGGGAATTCAAAATTTTTCAAATGTTGAATGTTTTCTTGGCTAAGTGGAAGTTCCTTTAGGCATTCCTCGCGGATTGCTTTAATTTCGGCGGGACTCTTCACTTTCCATTCGTCTTCGGCATGGGCCTGGAAGAAAAAGGGGTTTTATTTTTGATTGAATGAAATTTTAATTATTTGGGATTAAATAAAAAAAAAATTAATTTTTTTTATGTCGATAAAGCAAAAAATGCCTACCAATGCAACAACGGCGAGGATCACAATGAAGAACTTCATTTTCAGATTTACTTAGTTAATTTTTGGGATTGTCAAAAAGAACTGATTTTTTGTAGCGACTTCGCCGTAGTTTTATACTTTTCTTCCATATGGGCATTGCCCAAAAGTATGTATGTATGTATGTATTTATTTTAAAATTTAAATTAGATTAAATTTGGACTTTTAGGTTGCTGTCTGAAGAAATGGTTTACTAGAGCTGGAAAACAATCGATACCAAAGTCGATAGTTTAATCGATAGCTCTTATGTGAGGCATTATCAATGTTTAAGAAAGTTTGTCCAATGACAAACATCCTGTATCATATTCTGATGAAAAAACTACTATGCAAAAACGACTCCGAAACACAAAAGGATCCGAAAGGGAATATGAAGCTTGTTAAAACAAAAAATAATGACTTTTGTCAGATATCCAACTTAAAAATGGGATATCTAGCAAGTTACAATAAAACAAGTAAGAAAAGCTGTCTTCGGCTGTGCCGAAGGCTATAATCCTTTCATGAATAAGCGTCACGATTTTCATTTTTCGATTCGCAGTACAGCTTGTGTCAATTTAACTTTAGCTCATACCGAAATTATCGGAACTATCGATTATATAGGGACGATGTGTTATATTGGTCCACTCTCATTGATTTTTAACATCGATATTCCATATTCTAAAAGAGCAATAGTTACGAAATATAACGTTCCTATCTATCTAATTACAGGAGTTATCTACCAAAATCCGTTTATTGGAACAATCGATTGTATGGGAGCTATATGTAATATCGGTCCGATCTCGCTGGTTCCGACAAATGATTTCTATATTAGAAAATGGTGGCCGCATATCTCAAAAACTGAGGGACTAGTTTGCGTTCAAACAGACAGACGGACATGGCTAAATCTACTCATCTCGTAAGTATAATCATTTCGGTATACTTTCATCTTCATGAAAGGTATTAAAATTCTATTGATAGAATTATCAATGAAGATATATTGTACTGAGACAATCCATGACAATTTCATTTTTGAACCTTTAGCTAAGTATAACTTTACATGTGCTATCTGTCAAAAATCCTTTAACTAACTAAAAATCATACTTAATTTTAACTATGACTACCCAACAAACACTGAAGTTAGATGTCGATTAGAGGTAACTACATAGTTTTGATATCTAGCCTTATTCTTCAACCTCTAACGTAAGAGAATGACTCGAGAAACGATTGAGAACTATAGTGTTCTCCAACAAAATCATAGTTCTCCAATGGAGTTCTAATGTCAATGTGAATTTTTCGACAAATTTGCCAAGTTTGGTGCGGTGTAAATGTATTATAAAGCTGTTTCGTAATGCCGCTGAAAATTTTAACTAAGAATACCACTAATGGAACTTTATAATTTCATACGAACAATTCCCTCACTAGGAAAATTAATAAAAGTTTTCGTGGAAATTTGAATTTTATCATTTTTAACAGTTCAAAATTTGATCGATATCATTGATAATTTCTTTAAAAATATCACAAATTATCGCTGAGCAGCAACATCGTTATTAAACCATCTCTACGATTGATGTTTATTTAGTTATGTAGATCAACAACCTGCCCCCACCATGAGCGGTCAGCTGTAGTTGTTTGTTTCTGCACAGAGCAAATCTAATCTCTCTCTGTCCCTTAGAATAGTTTGCCGAAATTATTTAAATATGTACATACATAAAAAAAATGTTTTATGGTTCCTAGTTATATTAGGTTAAATAGTGTCCAATAAAAAACCCTGAAAACTAATTCGGACACTAGTCTCTAGAAAGAGTAATACTAATTAATAGGGCGGATAAATTTTCGCAAATTTCGAATTAACTCTGTTTTTGGGAGTTAACTTGAGCGTAATCTTCATTATAAACACCCAAAAATGACGAAGATTTGAGCAGATTTCAGAAACCGAAAGTACGATTTGACGAGATATACTACCAAAATTACGACCGCTACTGGACAGTAGATGTCGCCAAAAAATAAAAAAATGTCAGCGACATCTAACCTCAAACCGCCAGAAATACAGCCAAAACACTAGATGGCGCCGAGATGGTGGATTGTTAATCTTCAATTTTGTGTGTGTCAGGGTAAAATTTGGATCTGATAATCTCCGTGTGTGTATCCATAGCTTAAGTTTTTTATCGGGTATTCGCCGGTATTGATAAATTTCTCCTAAATCAAGTCTGCAGACATTCAGTTTAATAAGTTAATGATTAGATAACTTGTCCCATTCCCTAAAATGTATATAACACTGCGGTACAAAAACGAACTTTTTTTCTGTCCTATGAACCAAATAGACTTTTTCGGAAAGTGGACAAAAAATAAAAATTCACGTGTATCGGCGATTTTCATGTACACGTCAGAATTTTTTTTTATGTATTTATGTGGTGGCACAATTTTATAACAAGTTCCCCTTCTTAGTGAGCGATTTATAAACAATCGCTCCTTCCATAGACCTACTGTGATTTTCTTTCGTCAATCTATTCCTGAATGATTTACAAGTCGAGCAAGTCTACTTTTCACACCTAGAAGTATGCTACACAAATTAAATACAAATTTTTTGGGCTAGATCTAAGAAAAAAGGGCCAAAAAGGGCTAAGTTTTTCTAAGAAAATGCAAAACCATTCCAAAAAGCGCTAAAAGTAAATATACATTAGACTGGGCAAGAAAAAGAGGCCCCAAAATCACAAAAATGGCAGCACTCACCCCAACTGTGTCCACAACATGCAATGATCAAATATAGCCCACTGTAGACGAAAAGTACCAATCGCGAGTCACTCACTGAAGAGATCAGTAGCACGAATTTCAGCAGGGTTATGTTAAAAGGGTGTTTATAAAATTTTCCATACATCCATTCTGAAGAAAAATTTTTCCATTGTAAACATCAAGCCAATATTAGGCACTTATCAATCCCAAAGCGCTTTCTTCACAGCTGATTTTACAAAGCAATAAAATACTGAGTCTGTTTTTAGCATATTCTAATCAGCAAAGACTTGTGAAAATATTATTACATTATTTTCAACTCGATCTTCGAGAAGTTTGTCATTGCTTGAAAATTTTTGATAGCAGAATTTGACTCTTTGAATATAATCTTTAATAGTCTGGTCAATATAGACATAAAATAGTGGTTAAATAAGAACAATTCCCAAAGTCCTCATCGATCCCATGTGTGCTTAAATAGTTATTCGGGGTCAAATGTCAAAATTTTAGTTTTTTTCGAAAAATTACGTGAGACCATGTAGACCTGGAAATTCTCTACAAATCCTATAATTTTTTCTCTAAGAGTAACCAGTTCTGAGATATCGCGATTGTAAAATTAGCTCGGGAAATTATATGAAAATATATGCCACGTATGGACTTTTCAGGATTTTTCTCGAAAAATTTAGTATGCGTAGAAAAAATTTCTAAAATGATGGTAAAGGCTATAATTCTCGAGCTAGAGCCACCTTTTCTCCATGCATAATATCAAAAAACACTATTCCGGTAAATTTAGTTTATCTTGAATAACAAAAATTCCGAGAGAAAATTTTATTTTTGAGAGCTTAGATTCACCCCAAGGAAGAAAACTGCAAAAGTCCCCATCGATCCCATTTGTACTAAAGAAGTTATTCGGAGACTAAGGTCGAGAAAAATCCAAATTTGACCTTTGACCCTGAAACACTTTTAAAGCACAGATGGGTGAACCTAAGCAAATATTTGGCTGTGTGGGAATTTTTGTTGTTTCAAATTGACCGGACTATCATTAACATATGGAATAATTATGTTAAACTAATAAACAGGTTTCATTCTCTTATCAACATTTGACATTTGAACTTTTGTCAAACAACTATTTTTTTCTAGGTACAGTGAGAGCTTCTGATAATAATGCTGACTTGCCTTTCTTCTGTTCATGGCCGGATCGAAGGTGAACTGAAACACAGTGGGGAACGGGGCCTAGCCATATTCATTCCTGAGTAAAGCTCGTTGTTCAATTAACTTTGATACACGCGTTGCCATAAATTTTTCGGAAAACTATACTCTTGAATATTCCAATGTACTTAAATAAGAAATTTTTCGTGAGTGTCCACGATTTCGAGGGATGCATTAGAAAATGTATGATGAGAGATTTATCTTATAACTTTAAATGAGCCAATCTTGTATATAGCATTTTCAGGTCGAATGAAACCTTTTTCAAATGAAATGCAACCTTTTTCAAGTCAAATGAAACGTTTTTCAAAGAAATTCCTTCGGTTTCATTCGAGCTGAAAATGCCATATATCTAAATATATCCGGTACTATCTCGGGAACCGCTTTACCGATTTGGATGAAATTTGGCATATAGATAGTATGATTAATTCTAAGACTATCGACTTGGGGTGATTTACAAGATTGCCACCTATCTCAATTTTTCTAAATTATAGTGCAAGATATGCCAATATAGGTATCAAATAAAAAGTATTTTCGTCGACATACTAACTCAAATATTTTCAAGTAGAGTTTCCACCTAGCGGTGCCACCTTATGGCAGTATATTTGTATAACCGGTACCATCTCGAGAACCATTTGACGAATTTCGATGAGATTTGGCATAAAGATAGTATGAGAATTCTAAGACCATCCACATGGGTGTTGCCACTTAGGGAGATTTGCAGGGTTGCCAACTATCTCTATTTTTTTAAATTATGGGGCAAGATATGCCAATATGGGTTTAAATGAAAGATATTTTCGACGACATACCAGCTAAAATATTTTCATGTAGGGTTACCATTTCACTATATTGTATATTTGGAGTATTCTAAGATCATTTTGGGATCTTCTACGGGTAATTTTCGGATAACTTTGGAATCATTTAATAATAATTGTGGAACAACTAAAGGGTTTTTCGGCATAATTTTCACACAGACCAAGCTCGGTTACCCAGGTATAAGAAGGTGCTGATGCAGCCGCACTGATAAGGGTCTTACCTTGCCATCAGTATTTCTCTAGACCTCTTGGTATAAAACATTGGTTTTTTAGCTGGGTTTTTAAAACTGACTTTTAACTTTGTTTTCAATTTTCATTTATATTTCTTTGAAAATCCTATGAAATCACCAAGATTTCAAGAGACAAAAGCCAACTAAACTGAAACACAGTGGGAATTGAATTCAACGTTCCAAATTATCTTAGAAATTACCTATATATATCACGCATTTATTTTTATTAGAAATCATTATTCAGCAGTCGTTTACTCGCAGTGTACATGTTCGAATTATACATATTTCGAAAACAGTAGCGGTAAGCGAAGATACAAACCACCTTAGCTAGGAAACTGCAGATGGCGCTGTCAATTAAAGGGTGGTTCTTTACACTTTATAATAATAGAAGTAGGTACATAGGTATGTATGTATGTGTAGAGTAGTGCTGATGATGATGATGATGCTCTTAATAATTATGTTGTTGACAATGCCGATGATGACACATGTCGGTACATATATTAGTCTTATAAGGGCATTTCAATTATTATTTAAGAAATTGTATCAGTAAAAATTTAAAATAAATATCTCGAAAGGAAATTAAAATACGCTTTCAACGACGTATAATATGTAGGCGTGGACCAAACCATCGCTGAGAAATAGCTGGTCAAAGTCTTGTCTTTCTGTCTGTCTGTATGTTTGTTGTCGTATCACTCGAAAATTGCTAAATAGAATTTAATCAAACTTTCACTGTTGTATTAGGAGACGTTTAACTTCAAATTTAAGGTATGCCTTATTTCGACAACTCGACCGGAGTGTCTTAAATTTCAAGTTAAACGTCTCCTAATAAGACAGTGAAAGTTTCATTTAAATCTATTCAGCAGTTTTCGAGTGATACGACAACAAACATACAGACAGACATCCGGACAGAAAGAGATAGACAGGCAGAGGGACAAAAATTCTAAAAACGGTTGATTTCGGCTCTATTTTCTTAGTAATGATTGACACCATGAATTTTTGTTGAATATCTGCTTTATACAGTCATCGACCTGTTACAATGTTATTAAATAAATTTAGAAATGTTGAAAATTAAAAAAAAAAAAATTCCCAAAAATACAGTTTCTCCTTGATCTTATTACTAATTTTAGAAAAAGTAAAAAGTTCCCGATTTTTAGAACTTGGCATAAAAAAAAACGACGAGAAAGATGTCGAAACCCGTTTTTTAGGCTCACCCTAATACATATGCGAATTTACCATATAAACTTCATACCTATTAAGGTATCAATTGCAATACAATTTACAAAAAATCAATATCGCATTGCCTTACGTGATTGACGATGAATGAATGCCAATATACTGAGTCTCAATGGCGAAGTGTTCGATTTCAAAGCAACCTACGAGCAAAAAAAAATGTACCTTTGCTGTTACCTTGAGTAAAACAAATTACTGTAGAATACTAGAACATTTTGTTGCCAACTCTTGAGGAATTGAAAAAGTATGTTTTATATCTTTAGCAAAAATTACAAAGAAATGAATTTGACACCATCTTTGTTGCGATTTCACACATTTTTCTATGCTCTTGCAGATATTCGTAAAGCAATACTATAATACATATATACATATGTAGATATACAGATGCACCCTTGTAAAAATGCTATTGGTCTGGGATGCATCAGGTATGACTCGGAAAGGAGTATGCGATCAATGTGTAGTTTTTTTTTTGGTTTAAGTGGGTCCTATGAAGTACCTTTTTGTGTCTGAATTTGCATTCCCGGGCAGGTCCTTTACACAAAAATATACTACGAGACACGCGAAAAAAATAAAGTAAAAATTACACAAAAAATATAGTAAAAATTATACAAAAAAGTTTAGTAAAATTTACATTAAAAATATAGCAAAAATTAAAGAAAAATTATAGAAAAAAATACGCAAAAAAATATAGGCAAAAATTACCCAAAAATATAGTAAAAATTACACAAAAAAGACAGTAAAATTTTCACAAAAAATCCATTAAAAATTACACAAAATATACTGTAAAAAAACCCAAAAAAATATATTAAAAATGACGCAAAAAAAGTTTAGTAAAATTTATATTAAAAGATATAGCAAAAATTACACAAAAATTGTTGCAAAAAATACGCAAAAATAAAGTAAAAAAAATTACCCAAAAAATATAGTAAAAATTACACAAAAATTATGGTAAAAAATACGCAAAAAGTATAGTAAAAAATTGCCCAAAAGCATAGTAAAAACTAAGTAAAAAATACAGGAAAAATTACACAAAAAAATACAGTAAAATTTTCAAAAAAAACACATAAAGAACTACAAAAATTATAGTAAAAACTACCCAAAAAATATAGTAAAAGTTTAAAAATAGTAAAATTTACACAAAAAATTTAGTAAAATTTACATTAAAAATTATGGTAAGAAATACGCAAAAAATATAGTAAAAAATTACCCAAAAAATATAGTAAAAATTACACAAAAATACGCATAAAATATAGTAAAAAATTGCCCAAAAGGCATAGTAAAAACTAAGTAAAAAATACAGGAAAAATTACACAAAAAAGACAGTAAAATTTTCACAAAAAACACATAAAGAACTACAAAAATTATAGTAAAAACTACCCAAAAAATATAGTAAAAGTTTAAAAATAGTAAAATTTACACAAAAAATTTAGTAAAATTTACATTAAAAATTATGGTAAGAAATACGCAAAAAATATAGTAAAAAATTACCCAAAAATATAGTAAAAATTACAAAAAAAAAGTAAGGAAAGCTGTCTTCGGCTGTGCCGAAGGCTAAATACCTTTCATGAATAAGCGTAACGATTTTCTCTGTTTGATCCCAGTACAGCCTGTGTGAATTTAACTTCCGCTCATACCGATATTATCGGAACTATCGATAATATGAGGGCGATGTGTTATATTGGTCCAATCTCATTGATTTTTAACGTCGACATTCCACATTCTAAAATAGCAACAGTTACGAAATTTCACGTTCCTACCGATATAATTACAGGAGTTATCTAACAAAATAAATTTATTGGAACAATCGATTGTATGGGGGCTATGTGAAATATTTATCCCATCTCGATGAGTTTCAACATTGATATTTGATGTATAACAATAGCAACACTTACAAAAATTCACGTCCCTTCCTCTTTAATTACAGGAGTTATAGCCCAAAATCCGTTTATCGGAACAATCGGTTGTACGGGAGCTATGTATATGTAATATAGGTCCGATATTGCTGGTTCCGACAAATGATTCCTATATTGGAGAATGGTGGCCGCATACAAAGTTCAGCCAAATATCACAAAAAACTGAGGGACTAGTTTGCGTTCAAACAGAGAGACAGACAGACGGACATGGCTAAATCAACTCATCTCGTCATCCTGATCATTGCGGTATACTTATTGATGGGTCTATCTCTTCTTCTTCTCATATTTACAAACATCGGGCCAAAGTTATAATACCATTTCATGTTCATGAAAAGTAAAAATGACGCAAAAAGTACAGGTAAGATTCCACTAAAAAATAGTAAAACTGCCAGCAAACTGCTAACTTTTTAAAAAATTTTCTTAAGTGATACCTTAAATCTGACATTGCCCATACTAACAAATGTATGTAGGTATACATTTTTTCTTGAAAAAAAAAAACACGCATAAAAGGTCAGCTTTAAATAAACTGTGAATGAAAAATGTCCCCGAAATTAAAAGAAAAAATTTGAAGCCCCGCTTTCCGAAATCCTGGATCCGCCACTGGGATCAATTATAGCCCATTGTAGAGAAAAAGAGACTAGCGGACTAGTCGTAGCCTAGTATCTTTAAAGTTTAGTAAGATGATTTTTTCGACGTAGGTGAAAATATTATATCATTGAGTTAAAACAATAACATTTATACGCATAATAAGGGTGTTAATTTAATAACGATTTCAAAAGCACTACAAAAACAAAATTTGTACCTATACCTTGTTAGTGTTTCATAGCACAGCTACTTGATATATTTTTGACCTTTTTACCTTTTCTCTTCTTTTTTGAGATGCTAATCAATACTTTGTTTGCACATTTATGGGGTAAATACTGTTTCCGATATATGAGTAGGTACTTGAGAGTTGCTTTATAAAATGATTTATGAACAAACACACTTACACATACAAACATAAGTATATCTCAACTTAGCGTTCGTCAACCCTGCGTCGTTTTTTATTGAAAAAGTGTAATATGCTACCGGTTGACGCCCATTTAGCGCCCTTCCCTAGCACGATACTGTTATTAGTTTTAGCAAAGGACACAATTTTTTTTCTGATTAATTTTGTTGCTGTCGGCTCAAATGTTATATGAGATGCAAAGTATCTGTTCAAGTGAAATTTGGCCTCTGTCATACACTCATACTGGTTTTAAAAGGCGAATATGGCGAACTCTGCTGCAAAATATCCACCCTTTCCACATGATATAGTTACGAAAATGTTTACATACAATCCCTCTTGATATACCCATTTATGAAAAGGAGTGCGTGTTTAATTTAATGCCACAGTATGCACGTTGAGTTATCCTTATGTCCAATTTGATATACCTTTAGGCTAGGTTAGAAATTATGCGACAAAAGAGTTTCTTCTTTGTTGTTTTACTTTTTTAATTCGACTGATATATTCCAGCTGTGATTTTAATTTGATTTAAATTTAGAAAGTTTTACCCCTCGCTGGCGGTGTTATTGCTTTATTACTGCAAAGAAAACTTTAATCGGCTGACATAATGGCGTCCGAGTATGTGTCATTATTATCCATTGAGGCTTCCCTCCAATCACGTCAGTCGCAGAGGGTAATGGTATGGTAATGGTATGGTAATGGTATGGTAATGGTATGGTAATGGTATGGTAATGGTATGGTAATGGTATGGTAATGGTATGGTAATGGTATGGTAATGGTATGGTAATGGTATGGTAATGGTATGGTAATGGTATGGTAATGGTATGGTAATGGTATGGTAATGGTATGGTAATGGTATGGTAATGGTATGGTAATGGTATGGTAATGGTATGGTAATGGTATGGTAATGGTATGGTAATGGTATGGTAATGGTATGGTAATGGTATGGTAATGGTATGGTAATGGTATGGTAATGGTATGGTAATGGTATGGTAATGGTATGGTAATGGTATGGTAATGGTATGGTAATGGTATGGTAATGGTATGGTAATGGTATGGTAATGGTATGGTAATGGTATGGTAATGGTATGGTAATGGTATGGTAATGGTATGGTAATGGTATGGTAATGGTATGGTAATGGTATGGTAATGGTATGGTAATGGTATGGTAATGGTATGGTAATGGTATGGTAATGGTATGGTAATGGTATGGTAATGGTATGGTAATGGTATGGTAATGGTATGGTAATGGTATGGTAATGGTATGGTAATGGTATGGTAATGGTATGGTAATGGTATGGTAATGGTATGGTAATGGTATGGTAATGGTATGGTAATGGTATGGTAATGGTATGGTAATGGTATGGTAATGGTATGGTAATGGTATGGTAATGGTATGGTAATGGTATGGTAATGGTATGGTAATGGTATGGTAATGGTATGGTAATGGTATGGTAATGGTATGGTAATGGTATGGTAATGGTATGGTAATGGTATGGTAATGGTATGGTAATGGTATGGTAATGGTATGGTAATGGTATGGTAATGGTATGGTAATGGTATGGTAATGGTATGGTAATGGTATGGTAATGGTATGGTAATGGTATGGTAATGGTATGGTAATGGTATGGTAATGGTATGGTAATGGTATGGTAATGGTATGGTAATGGTATGGTAATGGTATGGTAATGGTATGGTAATGGTATGGTAATGGTATGGTAATGGTATGGTAATGGTATGGTAATGGTATGGTAATGGTATGGTAATGGTATGGTAATGGTATGGTAATGGTATGGTAATGGTATGGTAATGGTATGGTAATGGTATGGTAATGGTATGGTAATGGTATGGTAATGGTATGGTAATGGTATGGTAATGGTATGGTAATGGTATGGTAATGGTATGGTAATGGTATGGTAATGGTATGGTAATGGTATGGTAATGGTATGGTAATGGTATGGTAATGGTATGGTAATGGTATGGTAATGGTATGGTAATGGTATGGTAATGGTATGGTAATGGTATGGTAATGGTATGGTAATGGTATGGTAATGGTATGGTAATGGTATGGTAATGGTATGGTAATGGTATGGTAATGGTATGGTAATGGTATGGTAATGGTATGGTAATGGTATGGTAATGGTATGGTAATGGTATGGTAATGGTATGGTAATGGTATGGTAATGGTATGGTAATGGTATGGTAATGGTATGGTAATGGTATGGTAATGGTATGGTAATGGTATGGTAGTGGTACCCAAAATATTTGTTGTATAATCTGTTGCGATGTTTTTTATTCTTTTGCCGAAGATTCGCACGGTTCCACAAAGTGCCAATTAAAATTAAAATTTTTACAAGACACACCTGACGAGTTGCAACAAATTCTTTTATATTACTCATCAACAAAATAGTAGTTAAAAAAATGGTTTAATCAAAAAAATCCTCAATTGCCTTACCGCTGTGCTGTTGTTATGTAAGTGATACTTTTATTGCCACCACCCCCGCTGCCGCAGCCAATTATCCTATCCCCTTCAATTGCTTTCATTCAAATAACCCACTCCTTTGGAAATTCATGCGTTTGGTAAAATAAAAAGTCGGCATTTCACTGCTTTTGTTTGCATTTTTGTTTCGCGGTTTTGTTTGTTCTGCGGTATTCTATGCTGCGGTTCATAGATAAATATCAAATGTAGCCCCATCACTTAGCGCGCTAACCACCTGCGGTGACGAACAAATATCGCATTCTAACATTTTCTATTATTGGAATAGGATATGAATGCGTAACGTTACAGATACTTGTTTGATGAGCAATCAGTTCGCTGGTGCTGGTGGTAATGGTATATTAGGATCGTGGGAAATTCCACTGACTTTTGTTGTTTTCGCACAAAGCAAATACCTGAAACAAAAATTGTTTAGTATGCATTCGATATTATCAAATTTGTGCGATATTCGTTATTGTATGTATAATGAATACTTCTCGGGGATCGAATAGTTCTCAAAAATAAATCACAGTATAGGTAGCCTATCATAAGATTTCCTTCGATACAAAAGACCATAGTCATAGTCGAGATAAAGTGGGTCCAAAAGTTAGCGTCAGCTCTTTTAACAGATATGCCGTTGGAAATGGTGTCAAAAAGCTGACACTAACTTTAGTACCCACTTTATCTCGACTATGACCATGCCCCAATACCACTGCCATACCATTACATATGTCATATCATACCCACATATATTATATCGAACCAAAACTGTCAAAATTGCCTAACCGACATAGTTTTCGATTTTACCCGTTCGAATTTGAGTAAATTTTCTTCCAATAAAAAAGCTGAAGTCTATTATAATCCAAGCAAATTCCTATCTTGCAGATATTCTTTATTTATATATGTCCAACCAGTTAAAACTAATAGTACATTTACACCGCACCAAATTTTGCGAATTGTTGTTGTTGTTAACAATGCATTGCCCTGTCTAGAGTGTATGATCATTCCGAAGATCTTCATCAAGCTCTTCTAAGGGGAGTCCAAGGAAACGTGCAGTTTCAACAGGGTTTGTCCAGAGGGACAGAGGGGTTAGAAGAGTAGGTTCAAATGAACAATTGAAGAGATGTAGAGTATCATGGGGGGTCCTACCACATGCAGGGCATGTGTTTGAGATTGTGTCATTAAGTCTGGACAAGTAGGAGTTTAACCTTACACTATATCCAGACCTAAGCTGTGCCAGGGTAACTCTTGTCTCCCTTGGTAAGGTGCGTTCTTCTTCAGCAATATCCGGTGGAGGACTGTTCAGAACGGGGTTCACAGGTAGAGATCCGACAAAAGTATCTACCGACTCGGTGTGGATGTCGGTTAGAGCCCGCTTATGATTCTGCAGATCAAACGGCAAGGTAATATGATGCCATAATGTTTACGGAGATGTTTCCTTATGTCTCTCGGGGGCGGATCTATGTCCAAAAGATGACGGTTTGGATGTGCTGGCTTGTGGCAGTTCAGAAGGAATTGCTTGCTCAGCATTTCCGCATGCTCTTTTACATTGAGCAGTTTTGCCTCCTGATGGAGGTGAGACTCGGAAGACATGAGGAGACATCCCGTAGCAGTTCTGATGGCAGTATTTTGGCAGACTTGTAACTTCGTCCAGTTGGTGTTATGTACATTAGGCGACCATATGGGTGCAGCATAGTCAAAGACTGGTCGGCCAATGGCCTTATATGTAGTCAACAACGTTTCTTTGTCCTTTCCCCAAGTACTGCCGGCAAGTGACTTGAGGATCTTGTTGCGACCACGTACCTTTGAGACCATGGTCGCAACAAGATCCTCAAGTCACTTGTCGGCAGTACTTGGGGAAAGGACAAAGAAACGTTGTTGACTACATATAAGGCCATTGGCACTTCTCAGAGCAGAAAACCCAGGACATCGCCATGGATCTCTGCGCAGTGGAACCACCCGGGGTTTTACCTCGGCCAAGGACTGTCACTTTCAATGTAACCCTCTTTAGTAATTTTGCGAATTCAAATGAGCCAGTTCGACACCGTTTACACTGAC
Source organism: Campiglossa producta (assembly GCA_964058755.1). Taxonomy (NCBI): domain Eukaryota; kingdom Metazoa; phylum Arthropoda; class Insecta; order Diptera; family Tephritidae; genus Campiglossa; species Campiglossa producta. Next base: position 12,709,392 of record CAXKVI010000001.1, on the reverse strand, counting down.
AAATTTGCATTTGGCTTCACCTTTGCTGCAAGAATCTTCTACCAGAACAAAAAGCCACCGAGGGAATATGCATTATCGTGATTATTTAAACGCCTGTAGAAGGCTTTTGTCTTTTCCTGGTATGGAAAAAAGCGCCAAATTTACGATTTTTCGCCAAATTTGCCAAATTTGTTGCGGTGTAAATGTACTATAATACTCCTTTACGCTACTTTCCATCCAGCTCCTATCAGCTACTGCTTATTTCTTTTTCACTTATTTTCGAATGAGCAATTGTAACTTGCCGCGTTTGAGCGTAGTGCTCATTTTTGAAACTGTCAAGCACAGACAACAACACTTGATGAAAAAGTTAATTTAATTTCAAGTGCGAAATAACAAAAGCATACCTACATACCAACAAACAGACACAGACAAGAAGTTAAAAATGAATATTGAAAACAAGTACAAAAAGAATGCTGAGTAACTGCAATCGAATGGTTTCAATAACAGTTTCTGAAGTGAAGTAGCTTACAAAATCAAATAACATCTTTTTTTCTACGCATTTCTTACTACCAAAGAATTCACAGTATGTAAGTTTGTATATTGCCCTTCATATAGCACACAATTTTGTTGCAGACCGTGCAACGGATATTGTTTTATTTCCGCTTTTAACATCTCAGGTCATGAATAGCCTTCTAACCTCACTAAACTTCATACTCACTTGCAAGCCGATACTGCTTTGGTCACAATGTCTTTCAAAAATAAACTTTTGCCAAGGAATTTCCTTATTGTTTATTTAGCAAATAAAATATCTTATAAAATCACAAAGCTTCTTCTTTCACTTGTGCCATCATCGTTCTCCTTATATCACGATATGAGTATCAGCAACCCATGTTACCATTTATCTTGCATTTTTTTACGCCCACTAACTTCTTTCTTCTTATCAGAGTACGAATTGTATGCAGATAGTAGGTAAGTGCTTTAGGCCGTATCTTAAATAGAAAAGCTCGTCTCTGAAACGGTTCATAACAGAGTTCGATTGAAGAACTCAGAACGTTTTACCGACGCCTGAGTGAAGGACCACTGACTACAATTGGAAACCCCAAGGGAGTTCAAGTCATCCTCCATTTGTTGTTTCCGTCTCAGTCGAGGCCTCCCCCTTCCTCTGCTGCCAAATTCGGGTGTCGATATGAAAACCTGCTGTGCTGGAGCTTCTTTGTCCATTCGCATAATATGACCCAACCAGCGGAGCCTTTGGGCTTTTTGGCAAAGCCGTATAAGCCTTGCAGGGAAGTCAAATTCAGGCATGGCGGCATACAGGCAACTCCTTTTTGCGCTTTCAAAAGTGGCTTTAAAATCGACAAAGAGATGTGGTGTCTGTCGATGCTTTTATCATGGGTCTTCTCCAGGATTTGACCAGGTCTAAAGCTACACTGATAAGATCCAATCAGTTTGTCTACGATGGGCTTCAGTCTTTCGCACAAGAACCTTATATGCGATATTAAGAAGACTGTTTCCGCGGTAGTTGGTGCGGTTAGCGGGCTCACTTTTCTTGTGGATTGGGCAGAGCACACTTAAATTCCAATCTGGGAGCATGCACTCGTCTGACCATATTCTGCATAAGAGCTAATGCATGCTTTTTACCAGCTTTTCGCCTCCGTGTTTGAACAGCTCGGCGGGTAGTCTGTCTTTTCCAGGCGTTTTGTTGTTTTTTGAGCCGGGATATAACTATTCTCACTTCATCATAGTCAGGTGGTGAGACGACTTTTCCATCGTCAGGGTTTGGGGTATCGGGTTCAACGTATCCCTTGCAATTTAGCAGTGAGGAGAAGTGCTCCCTAAATAATTTAAGTACACTCTGTACGTCGGGACTTGCCCCGGTCTTAAAACCTTGTGTCTTCCGCCGGTCTTTTCATAGAATTTTCGGGCGTCATTCCTGTCAGCCAGCATGTCAAGCTCCTCACACTCACGAATTTCTGTCTCACTTTTCTCTTTTCCGTAAAGGCGCTTCTCTTCCTTCTTTACCTCACGATAGCGTTGCCATACACTGCGGGTTGCGCCCGTTCGCAACATCTCCTTGTAGGCAGCGTCCTTTTTTTCGAGGCAGTTTTGCATTCCTCATCGTGCCAGCTGTTCTTGCGAGCTCGCTGGGACCCCATAGGTAGTGGCCTCAGCGGCTGTACGTAATCAGTGAGAGGCTCGGGACCAGCCCGGAAAAAAATTTCATTCACAATTTTTTTGTGGGGATTTTAATTTGAAAAATATAATTTTTTGTGCCCCGTCTACTGAGTATATATACATATATTTAGGCATTTTAATCCTTGTACATGATAAAGGCAGGTTGCAAGTTTAACTCAAGTTTTGTCCCTGGTATCTTTTGCCGTTTGTTGCTCTGCATATTCGACTTATTTACAACTTTTGCTGTTCTGTTACTATTCATGTTGCTGTAAAGCGTTATTCTTATCATTGTTGTTGTTGTTTTTGTGGTGTGTTATGTCCGACGAGGCGTGAAATTGCATTTAACTTTTTTGTATACATTTGAGGCAGTTTCGAAAGTGCTGTTGCTCCTTCTCCTGCTGGCTGGCAACCAGCAGTCAAACTTGCGATGTCACAAAGCCTAAGATGTAGAAGAAAATGGCGAGAATTTGTGCGGAATTGCTTTTTCTTTTAAGTTTTCTGTTGTATGTAGCTTTATTGTTTTTGGTTTGCTTGCCGTTGATATTGTCTTTATTTAATTTTTTTTTAGCTGCGGGTTGGATTGTGCTGTGTGAGTGTATCTAAGAGATGTTTTACATTTGTAAATTGTCATATGCAGATACTAAAACAGTAAAGAAACTAAACTTTTGACTCAAAGATATGTTACGCGAAATAGGAAAGAGAAAACTTTTGATAAATAGGATATTGAAATTTCAATACATAGACTTTTGATGTTCTCAGAACAGCGAATACTAGCATATTTGTATAGGATTTCCAGTTCTACAACTTGGCCTCAGGTAATTTTTTGAAATAACTTATCGTTTTCGAGAATAGTCCAAGAAACCCAAAATTTGGACCTTTGACACCGAATAACTTTTTCAGAACACCAGAACACATCGATTGATTGAGATTTTTAAGGTTTTTAAGGTTTATACCCAGCCTACTAGTACTAGTACAAGAATATTATAATTTTGTTCACATAACGGTACTATGTAACGGCACAAAATAATCGAGATAGATAGATAGTGTTCCATAAATGAAAATTCTTAGGTTGAAAATAGGAGTTCATTAAGCCATGCGCTTCTGTCCATGTACACGATAAATTGACTAAAAACTGAGACATTTGCATGATTACTTTCTGGCCAAGGTAGGTTGTTATTAAAAATGGGCGTAATCGGACGATAACCACCCCCCCTTTTTCGATATCGAAAATTTCGAAAATCACATAAATTGACATATGTCGGTAGCTGAAATGGCTAAAATGATATAATTTTATGGGTGAATCCCCCTGGTCATTCTCTTATGATTTTTCCATAATTTTTTTATAGTGGGCGTGATAACGCCCACTTTTAGGGGAGGAATTTTTGAAAATTTTACTGCTCGTAACTTTGAAACTGATTACGTTAGAATGATGGAATTTGGCACAAAGTATACTATTATCGTTTGGGGTATACCTGATGAAATTGGATAAAGTAGCTCCCCAACCACGCCCACTTTCGATATCGAAAGCTTCGAAAACAACCTAAATTGACATAATTTTGTAACGCAAATGGCTAAAATGATATAGTTTGGTAGGATGAACCCCCTAGTCATTCTTGCATGATTTTTTGATAAATTTTTAAAAGTAGGCGTGGCACCGCTCACTTTTCAGTAGGCATATTTGAAAATTTCATGGGTCATAACTTCTAAACTGATTACGGTAGAACGATGAAATTGGTACAAGGTATACTACACGGTTAAAAATTTCAACCTAAATTTTAAACCTTTTTGGACTACATATATGACCAAACCAAATTTGGATTCAAATTCAATTTAGACCAGTTTTCATGAAATTTGGCTAAATGAAACGGGGCTCAAGATTTTAACAATTTTTTAAAGATAAAATAAATTTTTTGTCCGTTGGCGGGAATTCGCGCCAAGACTCCCAGCATCATGCCCGTCTGCTCTACCACTGAGCTACATCGCACACATAAATGTTGTTGGCAAAATTCAATCTTTCAAAAATAAATTTGAATTTTCAAACCCAAAAGTTTAAATTTTATACCGAAAGGTTTTAAATTTCAAACCAAAAAGTTTTAAATTTAAACCGAAAAGTTTTAATTTTCAAACCAAAAAGTTTTAATTTTAAACCGAAAAGTTTTAAGAATAAAATAAATATAAAAAAATGTGGCAGCTGGCAGGATTCGAACGAAAACGCTTAGGAGTCACAGCCGACTGCTCTACCGATGAGCCCCTGCGGGTTAGGGGTTTAGAATATGCCCGAAGTAGGCATACCGGTCGTAAGAGGCGACTATTATGCGCATAGGTAATTGGCGTGCAACTCGAAGGTTGATCTACGGATATGATGCCTCTCACCACTCATTACCCATCTTCTTCTTCCTCACGGATGGAGGGATGACATGACCTAGAAGGTTCCACTGGTCATACCAAATCGCTACCACGACAGTCGGGCAGTACCGCAGCGTACCGGGGTCATATCCGGCCAAGGACTGTCAACTTCGGCATCACTCCCCAAAACCTTCGGGGAGTGTTTTGCTGTTAACAACAACACCAACAACAACAACAACAACAACAACAACAACCGATGAGCTATGCCGCACATTAAGTTTTTGTGGGCAAAATTCAATTACATTCAAACAAACCAAAAATAAAAACTTTAGACTGCTTTTTCATTTAAATTTTAAATCGAAACCAAAAGAACTTGAAAATCTTTGTAGGTATTTGAACGGTTTGAAATATTGTACAAAAAGGTTTGAAAAATTGATTAAACTTTATACGGGTTTAAAATTCAGGTTCATTTCTTTAGCCGTGTAGCAACATACGGAGTATACCTGATGTAATTGGACGAAATCGCTTCCCAACCACGCCTACTTCCGAAATGGAATATTTCGAAAATCATCTGAAAACTATCGCTGCGTATTTAATATTCGGTTTACCCGAACTTAGACTTCCTTACTTGTTGTTGTTTCAAATGTCCGGGCTACAAGACAACATCGATTTCTTTAAAAAGTGGAAAACGTATATATTTTCGCCTAAAATTCACGGTCAACGGAATCTTTTATATCACTGAATTCTTGGTAAATCGGTAAATATTTCAAAAAAATAAAATCAGCACGATTGATATAAAGGGTAAATATCTTAAAAAGTTGAAGTCGCAGAAAAAAGATCTACATCTGTTGAAACATTTGTATTACGCAAGTCGATAAATTTGTACCATTGTTGTTATTGGTGTCGTGTTTTTTCATATTTATTACTCATGCCTTTTAATTGCATGTTTACTTGCTACCAAAGTTGCACAAATATTTGACAAAGTTTTCAACATTTTTGCTTTTAAGGAATATGTATTAAATAATGAGAAATATATTTCTTGAACTGGACGTTAGTATAAATAATACTTGTTGTTATTATTGTTGTATTTAAGACATTGTCATAAGTCATGCGATAGCATTGGACTTGAAATTTTTTTGTTATTAATTTTTTTTTTTTACCTATTTACCAATTGACGTTTGTTAAATGTAGATAAATATGAACGTCCAATTTACAATCTTACACACGGAAAAATTTTCATGTAAAATCAACATTTTTTTTCAGGTTGTTATTTTTCAACACTATCGTTCATGTTATTTTAACATGATGCTCATGTTGAATAACTTCACTTTGTGTTAAATTAACATGACTTCCTGTTAAATTAACATGAGTCTCATGTTGAAAAACTTGACTTCGTATTAAATTAACATGAATTCCTGTTAAAATAACATTAATTCCTGTTAAAACAACACTATCTGCCTTATTATCTCATGCAAATTTAACAAGATCTTTCTTGTTAGTTTAACATGGTTCATGTTGACAAAATTTATACTCTGCGTATTAACTCAAATGAGGAACATCGGAACTTCCATACCTCGAAATCTGACTTCATGGTTTGTTGGGTTACCAAAGAAACAAACATGAAGCAAATGTCAATCAGTACGGTAGGTCAATCATCCGTAACAGTATGTAGTAGCAGCATCCATCAGCAGTTAGTTATATCAACATTTAACTTAAAATTTGAATAAATTTCTTAGTTATTAAAATTTGTTTACTTTAAAAGTCTTTGTAATATTTTACCGCAAGTACATTAGGGTGATTCAAATAAAAAAAAAAAATAGTGCTCTAACTTAACCCTTAGGGTGCTTATTTTTTTTTTCCATACATTTTGTATGGGGAAAAATGGCATGTTTTTCAAAGTGAATTTCCTTTAAATTTTTGAAACTTTTTTTCAAAATATTTTTACACACTCTTAAAGTTGAAGCTTCAAAGCTTTCTAAAAGGTAAGGCATAATCGCACATGCCTTAACTATTAAAATAATTACAGCGAAGTTGAACCCAAAACGACCCAAAAATGATCCCAAAATGACCCCTAAATGACCCTAAAATGATCCCAAAATGATCCAAAAATTATTCCCAAATGACCCCAAAACGCCCTTAAATGTACCCTAAAATTATCGCAAAATTATTCAAAGACTTTCCCAAAATAATCCTAAAATAATCTCAAAACGACCCCAAAAAGACCCCAAAAAGACCCCCAAATGTTCCCGAGATGATCCCAAAATGAGCCAAAAATGATCCCAAAATGACTTTAAAATTGTCCCAAACTAATCCAAAATTAAACCCAAAATGATCTCAAAATAGCTCCAAAATTATTCCTAAAATAACCCAAATATGATCCCAAAAATTGTCAAAACAAATAAAATACGGTACAGTGATAACCCTGGGCGGCTACCCTACTTGAAAATATTTTAGTTGGTATCTCGGCGATAATACCTTTCACTTGATACCCACATTGGCATATCTAACTCCCTGATTTAAAAGAATTGAGATAGGTGGCAACCCTGTAAACCCACCAAGTGAAAACTTCTAAGTGGATAGTCTTAGTATCAATCATACTATCTATATTAAAAATTTCATCCAAATCGGTTAAGCGGTTTCCGAGATAGTCTGGATAAACAAATATACAAGTTTAGCTCGTTTAAAGTTATAAGATAAACGTTTTTCTAAGTAGATACATATATTGCTTTTATCGTTTTTGCAAAATTGCTTTATTAAATATTATGAAATCAAAAATATTTTTTCCTTGGCTCAGTCTAATGTATATTATAATGTTGTCATCACTACACTCAATATTATTGCTATTATTGTCTTAACATTTGTGTAAATATTTCGGTATATTGAATCCTGTTTTTAATGGACTGCCTCGTCGGCGAAGCGCATAAAACCATCATTGAAATTGAGTGAAAATGTTACGTCGTTTGGTTGGTTGGTCTGTCGAATGAAGCACTCAAGTGACTGTTGCTACTGCAATGATGTTGTCAAGTAATTTACATATTTTGTTGCTACCGTAGTTAACGCCACAGTGATGCGTACACTCAAGAAGTCCATGTCAAATTATTAAGTACAGTGGGTAAAAAAAAAATTATTGAGACAAAAAAAAAAAAATCATATCTGGTCAAAGAGGTACCTCACCAAAGCCGTCGGAGTTTTCTTTTTCTAGCTAGGAAATGGAAATTATGAGTAAGGGTAAAATAAAATACACAAAACTATACTGAAGCAGTCATGTTACTTGCATGATGGGTATACATACTAGGCAGACTTCAAAATTTTCAAACGAATTTCATACTTTTTTGCAAACTTTTTATTTTTAAGCCTTTTGTAGCCCACTCAAAATATACTTTAAAAAAATGTCGTTATAAAATGTGGGCAATGTTCTCACATTTTTAAATACATAAAGTAGAGATTTTTTTAAAGACAAAATTACCCTATTTATACACACTGTACACTGCCCAAACAATGCTTGAGATCCACACACTGACATTCATTGCATCCCAGATATGTGCGGGAGTGCAAGAAGTGTGGTGCATGTTACAAACAATTGAATTGACTTAAGTGGCTGTCATTCGGAAATACCACCAAGGTGGCATTCATTAAAGTCATTCAAATAAATAAATAAATAAATAATAATGCGACAGTTGCTAAGGCTAGTTTGAGTAAACACCATGCTTACTTACATATATTTTCACATGCCTACTGCAGGAGTAAACAAAACAACCGACTCTTCAAAATTATGTATGTGTCCAAAGGATGTTTTCGTACGTTTAGTATATGATGAATTTCATATAGCATTTTCAGGTCGAATGAAACTTTTTTCAAGTCAAATGAAACCATTTCTAGATCATTGTAGTATATCGCCAAATCTAGTGCTTCGAAAATCGATTAATTTATTTTTTTGATAATTTTGTACAAAAAATATTTTTTTTTGAAACGAATTTCGTTAAGAAGTTACAGAAACCAGGGGCTGATAGAAATTGTAAGCTTTAGTTAAATTGGATTATGCACTTTTGTATCCCATTCAATTTGAGAGTGCAGATGTATGTATATTAGGGTGTTTCAAAAAAAAAAAAGGTCGACTTGGTCTTACCCCCTAAAAAGTTAGGTATTGATGAGAAAATAAGCCTTAAAAAAATTACATTTTTTTCAAAGTGAATTTTCTTTTAATTTTTCAAACTTTTTTCAAAATATTTTTACATACTCTTAAAGTTTATAAACTTTTAAGGTTTCAAAATGGTAAGCCATGTGCCATTATCTTCTATCTATTGAAATAATTACAGCAAAATGCCATTTCTTAAGGCTTATTTTCTCATCAATACGTAACTTTTTAGGGGGAAAGACCAAGTCGACCTTTTTTTTGAAACACCCTAATATACATAATCCAATTTAACTAAAGCTTACAATTTTTATCAGCCCTGTACGGCGTTTCTGTAAGTTAATTCGACCGAACGTCTCGACTAAAATAGTCGATTTGACGTCATATTGACGTCACACTCATTTTTTTGTTTCTGTAAAAAAAATTTTATTTTGTCGAATTATTTTCTCTCACAAAAATTTTTTTTTTCAATTTTTAATCGAGTCGAGTGTGACGACATTAAAATCGAGAATTTTGTCGATTTTTTTTACAGAAACGGGGTACTGGTTTCTCTAACTTCTTAACGAAATTCGTTTCATAAAAAAAACATTTTTTGACAAAATTTTCTGTACAAAACTATCAAAAAATTACATTAATAGATTTTCTCTTTGAAAACATTAAAAAGATTTTCTCTACAAATTTAAGAAGCCCATATTCTTAAAGAAAAACTATAGAAATATCTCCTTACTTTTGTTCCATTTTATTAGGCGGTTTTAGATCTGTGTGGACTTGGGCGATTTTGAAATTAATCGACTCAGTATAATAAATAAGTATAAAAATAAGTTAAAGATTATTAAAACCATATTATAAATATGTTTTCAACAACCTTAAAAGACTAACAAAGCAATCGGAATCGGGGGTAATACTTGAACTAAAAGTGGATTCATTTGACTTGAATAAAGTTAAATTTTTTTAAGTTTGAGAACATATTTTTCTAGATTTTAGAAAAATATTTTTCTCCGTGTCCGAATATTTTGCGGTGAGGTGGCAACCCTGCTTGAAAATATTTTAGTTGACATGTCGCTGGAAATACCTTTCATTTGATATTGGCATATTTTGCCACAAAATTAAAAAAAGAATTGAGATAGCTGGCAACCCTGTAAACCGCCTCAGGTGGCAACCCCCAAGTGAATTGGCTTAGAATCAATCATACTATCTATATTCAAAATTTCATCCAAATCGGCCAAGCGGTTATCGAGATAGTCTGGATATACAAATTTACAAGTTTAGCTCGTTTATACTCGGGTTTTCAGTGCGAGTTTAAACTTAGTTTAAACAGTCAATTTGTATGAGTTTATCTCTCGTTTGTCTATGGTTTAAACTTGTACTGAAAAAATGGACCTTAAAGTTATCTCACTAATATATAAAAACGCAAGTTTGTGACTGACAGTTAATGTTTGTCGCTCTTTACCGTCTGAACCAATGCCCCGATCTTTACCAAATTTTGCACACAAATTCTTAGGAGTATAAAGTCTGCAACAGGCACCAAGAAATTTCGATATATTTATCGATAACATAGTTATCGGTCAAAATGTAGTTTTACGTAAACTTTGGAATACTCGCACAAAATTGGTAACTAACGAGGGGAAAACCACAGCTTTCATTTGGACTTCGGCTCATTTCGATATATTTATCGAAAACAGAATTATCGGTCGAAATGGGGTTGCGCGTAAGCTTTCGAATATTCGCACAAAATTGGTATCAAACGAAGGGGTAAGGCCAGATGTTTCATTTGGACTTTGCTGCAATGTTAGCATCTATTTTGATAACGGCTGGACATAATAAAATGAAATTTGGAAGGTAGATTTTGTATCAGATCAAGATGGCTATGCCTAAAAAATAAAGGCATTTGTAAAGTTTTTGGAGATATTGCTCAAAATGTGGACCAGCGAAACATTATTAAGTGTTCGTTCAATATGGGCATCAAATGAAAGGTATTGATAAGTGTTTTAAAATGGTGTAGCTTTCAGTCCAATATGAGACGAGATATTGATTAAAATGTCAACCAGGAGGGGACCCCGATGGTAGGTATTAGTGCGATATAAGTATCAAATGAAAGATGGTGACAACAGATTTAACATGTTTAAGTATTTTTCCCATATAATACCAAGGTTACGCGCTATTGATCAACACGTGCACCAGGAGTGTAGCTAGAAATCTTTTATGAAAAATTGATGACGGTGGGGTGGACGAGAAGAAGGTTGTGAAGCTAAAATAAGGAGGGCGAGTCACATTTTATAAATGAAACTAGTAAGGAAAGCTGTCTTCGGCTGTGCCGAAGGCTATATACCTTTCATGAATAAGCGTCACGATTTTCACTGTTCGATCCCCAGTACAGCCTGTTTCAATTTAACTATATTTACTATACACATTACACATCTTTGTTATAATTTAAAAAAAACTTACAAATAATAGGATCCGAGTTATCGGAACAATCGATTGTATGGAGGCTATATATTATATATTCAATTGTACTGACTTACACTATACACATTACATATGTAGAAAGTACTAAAGGTGCAATATTTTACGTTCCTAACTTTTTAATTGCAGAAGTTTTGGTCAAAAAACCTTATATCTGAACAATCGGTTGTATGGGGGCTATATGTTATACTGGTCCGATCTTGCCAGTTCCGACAAATGATTCCTATATTACAAAATGGTGGCCACATATAAAATTTTAGCCAGATATCTCAAAAATTGAGGGACTAGTTTGCGTTCAAACAGACAGACGGACAGACGGACATGGCTAAATCAACTCAGCTTGTCATCCTGATCATTTCGGTATACTTATTGATGGGTCCATCTCTTCTTCTTCTAATACTTACAAACATCGGACCAAAGTTATAGTACCATTTCATGTTCATGAAAGGTATAAAAAGAAAATGTTTGGGCAGGACAACGTCTGCAGGGTCTGCTAGTAAGATATAATTATACCTTTCATGAACATGAAATGGTATTATAACTTTGGTCCGATGTTTGTAAATATGAGAAGAAGAAGAGATGGACCCATCAATAAGTATACCGAAATGATCAGGATGACGAGCTGAGTTGATTTAGCCATGTCCGTCTGTCCGTCTGTCCGTCTGTCTGTTTGAACGCAAACTAGTCCCTCAATTTTTGAGATATCTGGCTGAAATTTTGTATGTGGCCACCATTTTGTAATATAGGAATCATTTGTCGGAACTGACAAGATCGGACCAGTATAACATATAGCCCCCATACAACCGATTGTTCAGATATAAGGTTTTTTGGCCAAAACTTCCGCAATTAAAAAGTTAGGAACGTAAAATTTTGCAACTCGAGTACTTTCTATTTATGTAGTGTATATAGTGAAAATCAACGAAATCGGGCAAATGTAACATATAGCCCCCATACAACCGATTGTTCAGATATAAGGTTTTTTGACTAAAACTTCTGCAATTAAAAAGTTAGGAACGTAAAATTTTGCAACTCGAGTACTTTCTATTTACGTAGTGTATATAGTGAAAATCAACAAGATCGGGCAAATGTAACATATAGCCCCCATACAACCGATTGTTCAGATATAAGGTTTTTTGACCACAACTTCTGCAATTAAAAAGTTAGGAGCGTAAAATTTTGCAACTCGAGTACTTTCTATTTACGTAGTATATATAGTGAAAATCAACAAGATCGGGAAAATGTAACATATAGCCCCCATACAACCGATTGTTCAGATATAAGGTTTTTTGGCCAAAACTTCTGCAATTAAAAAGTTAGGAACGTAAAATTTTGCAACTCGAGTACTTTATATTTATGTAGTGTATATATTAAAAATCAACAAGATCGGGAAAATGTAACATATAGCCCCCATACAACCGATTGTTCAGATATAAGGTTTTTTGGCCAAAACTTCTGCAATTAAAAAGTTAGGAACATAAAATTTTGCAACTCGAGTACTTTCTATTTATGTAGTGTATATATTAAAAATCAACAAGATCGGGCAAATGTAACATATAGCCCCCATACAACCGATTGTTCAGATATAAGGTTTTTTGGCCAAAACTTCTGCAATTAAAAAGTTAGGAACGTAAAATTTTGCAACTCGAGTACTTTATATTTATGTAGTGTATATATTAAAAATCAACAAGATCGGGCAAATGTAACATATAGCCCCCATACAACCGATTGTTCAGATATAAGGTTTTTTGACCACAACTTCTGCAATTAAAAAGTTAGGAACGTAAAATTTTGCAACTCGAGTACTTTCTATATACGTAGTATATATAGTGAAAATCAAAAAGATCGGGCAAATGTAACATATAGCCCCCATACAACCGATTGTTCAGATATAAGGTTTTTTGACCAAAACTTCTGCAATTAAAAAGTTAGGAACATAAAATTTTGCAACTTGTGTACTTTCAATTTATGTAGTGTGTAGAGGAAAATCAAGAAGATCGGGTAAATATAACATATATTTAGCCCCATACAACCGGTTGTTCCGATATAAGGTTTTTTGGCCAATACTTCCGCGTTTAAAAAGTTAGGAACGTATAATATTGCACCTTTGGTACTTTCTACATATGTAATGTGTATAGTGTAAGTCAGTACAATTGAACACGTATAATATATAGCCTCCATACAATCGATTGTTCCGATAACTCGGATCCTATTATTTTGTAAGTTTTTTTTAAATTATAACAAAGATGTGTAATGTGTATAGTAAATATAGTTAAATTGAAACAGGCTGTACTGGGGATCGAACAGTGAAAATCGTGACGCTTATTCATGAAAGGTATATAGCCTTCGGCACAGCCGAAGACAGCTTTCCTTACTTGTTTTTCGTTTGTTTTTGTTTTTAGCTATTATTTCAAAATATAAACTTTATGTGAAACAATCTAGGCTTTCTTACCTGCGTCAAATTAGATATCCTGCAAAATAATAATTGAAATAAACAAAAAAAATTTTACAGTCTAATGAACGCTGCGATTCATTTTTTTTTTTAAGTTTTGGAAAAATATATTTTATTTTAAAGACTTTCTAATCTGAAACAAAGAAGAGCATCCCTGAAGTTAGCATAAAGCGCATATTTCTTTCTTTTCTTCACATTTCCCGTCGGTTCTGCCATCCAAACATCCATATATTCTGATCCTCAACAAAAGCATATCCGATAGTCCTTGGAATAAGTTAAATCATGATAGTTTGCTTTGCAATTTAGTTTCCTTTTTATTTATTTCCTGCCAAGTGGTTCACATACATTTATATCTAAATCTGTGTGTGTGTGGAATTTCAATGTGTGTGCGCCTATTGCTTTCAGCACACTTGAAAAAGTTATTTCACTTTGTTTTTGTATCTTATGGGTAACAATTCTTGTTTTGCATGCAAATGTGTGAGTGTTGAATGTTTATGTGTACGCTTCAATGTGCGGTATGGCTGTGCATATCCGTTAGCTCCACCTCCAAGCAACAACACATGCGCATTTGTTTGCTTCTCTTTCTTTTGCTCTCTTGCGTTTTGTAACATTTCGTTTATTACTTTTAGCCTTTTTTTTTGTTTCAATTTCCTGAGGCGGGGTTTGTTGCATGGTTGTAGTGGTGTATTTTGGTTTGTTGGCATGGCGCATTTCGTAATTTTATTTTGCTATACAAAGTACACATGTACGTAAGTGTTATTGTTAGCTGTTATTTTGTAACATTCTTATAGGTTGAATGGCGTACCCCCCACTCAACAGGGTACTCCAATGTTTCTTTGTATTATAAAAGAAATATGCATTAGTATTCTCAATTACATACGTACGTGCGTAAGATGGGTACAAAAAGGTATGAAGTACATATGTACCTGGAAAGAAAAGCTCATTTGGGTTCATAAATATGTATAAAAGTGAGAATCGATAGGGTCTGGTCAAACTGCTTTGACATCCGTAAAAAAAATTTAAAAAAAAAATTAATTTCAGAAAAAAATTTACTAAAAAGAGACACCACTACAAATGCAAAGACACGTATTTTTTCTATGAAGACGATTTTGTGTGAGCAGGCATGCTTCAGCATGCTTGCTTGAGTTGGTGTTATTGTTTTAAACGCCGAAAGGAGTCTAGAGAGGGCACAGAATGGTAAAGAAAAAAATATAAGAAAAAATTAAATACATAAAATGAAAAGAAAAACAAAATTGAATTAATTAAAAAAAAAATAACAATAAATTAACATAAAATATAATGAAACAAAAAATAAAATAAATCTTATAACTTTAAACAAGCTAAACTTGTATATTTGTATATCCGGTACTATCTCGGGAACCGCTTGCCCGATTTGGATGAAATTTCGAATATAGATAGTATTATTGATTCTAAGACTCTCCACTTGGAGGTTGCCACTTGGGGGTATACAGGGTTGCCACCTATGGATATTAATTTTTTTAAATTATGGAGCAAGATAAGTCTAAATGGGTATCAAATGAAGGGTATTTTCGCCGACATACCAACCAAAATATTTTCAAGTAGGGTTGCCGCCTAGGGTTACCATTTTACCGTATTGTATTTGTAAATTTTGGTGTCACTGTGGAATCTTATATGGATTATTAAGGATTATTTTGTTATCATTTTGGGGTCACTATGAAATATTTTTGGGACAATTTTGGGATCATTTTCGTATCATTTTTGGGGTAATTTTGGAATAATTTTAGGGTCTTTTTGGCATCATTTTTGGGTCATTTTGGGTTCAATTTTGGATCATTTTGGGAACAATAACAGGTCTTTTTGGGGTCGTTTGGGATCATTTTAGGATTATTTTGGGATTTCTTTAGGGTCATTTTTGGATAATTTTTGGGCCATTTTTGGAATCATTTTGGGATCACTTTTACGGTCATATTTGGGTCATTTTAAAATATTTTGGGACCATTTTTCGGATAATTTTCTGAACATTTAAGGGTCTTTTTGGGATCATTTTAGTTTTGTTTTGGCATTATTTTAGAGTCATTTTGGGATAATTTTGGAATCATTTTGAGATCATTTTGGGTAAGTAAAGTTAGCGCTAAACTGAAACAGGGATGGGCAATATTTTATTTTTGAGTGACGAGTAATGAAAAAATAAATTTTGAGTGATTAGTGACCGGCTATTTTTATTCAAAAAATTATTTTTATTTCAAGCAATTTTTGGATAAAATAAATTGTTATTAAATAAAGTTAAGTAAATTAAAATAAAATAAAACAATAAAAATAAAATAAAATAAAGTAAACAAATTAAATAAACTGAAATAAAGTAAAAAAATAAAATAAAATAAAATAAAATAAAATAAAATAAAATAAAATAAAATAAAATAAAATAAAATAAAATAAAATAAAATAAAATAAAATAAAATAAAATAAAATAAAATAAAATAAAATAAAATAAAATAAAATAAAATAAAATAAAATAAAATAAAATAAAATAAAATAAAATAAAATAAAATAAAATAAAATAAAATAAAATAAAATAAAATAAAATAAAATAAAATAAAATAAAATAAAATAAAATAAAATAAAATAAAATAAAATAAAATAAAATAAAATAAAATAAAATAAAATAAAATAAAATAAAATAAAATAAAATAAAATAAAATAAAATAAAATAAAATAAAATAAAATAAAATAAAATAAAATAAAATAAAATAAAATAAAATAAAATAAAATAAAATAAAATAAAATAAAATAAAATAAAATAAAATAAAATAAAATAAAATAAAATAAAATAAAATAAAATAAAATAAAATAAAATAAAATAAAATAAAATAAAATAAAATAAAATAAAATAAAATAAAATAAAATAAAATAAAATAAAATAAAATAAAATAAAATAAAATAAAATAAAATAAAATAAAATAAAATAAAATCAATATTTGAATTTGTTTTATTATTTTTCTAGTGTAAAACCGAGAAAAAAGGTGTATCAGTTATAATCTATTTCTTCCATAAAGGGCGCAGCACTAGAGTCTGCGCATTACTGATATGAGTTTTTAATGAAATGAAAATGAGAGTGAGTTAAGGAATTGAGCGCAGAACACGCCTCGTCCCCCCATTGCTAGTATACATTTCAACAGTAATGTAGCATTTACTGTTTCAAATTGTAGGTGCTGCGAGAATGGCTCCAGGTGAAGAAAATGGACGTCGAAACAGTGAAAACATGTGTTTGTAAGTACGTGCGAGTATGATTACGGTTGAAAAGTTTAAGCTGCACTCAGTAGGAAAGTTACGAGTTATACATACTTATATATACTTATACGCATTGATTCTAGTCCGATTTTGCCCGGCAATGCTCTAGTTTTGAACCACTAATTGATTTTTTGGTTAAATTTAAATTTTAGTCATAATAAGATTTATGTAAATTGACTCTTAAAGCAAATGTTTTTCGTTAAAGTTATTGTCCATTAAATACAATTCAAAATGTTTTGTTATGCCACTCTACCGGTAATTTGCCTGAAGAGCTACAGCTTTCCCTACAGGGTGGGCATGTACGTTTCAGTTGTTTCAGTTGTGTTTGTGTATGTATGAAGCAGCTGCCGCCATGAAAACCAGAAACAAAACGGCTACACAAAATATAACATTTTAGTTGTTGGGAGAGGGTCATACCACAACAAGGCAAAAAAAAAAGCAAAGAGCCAAAGCTTTTGGTTGGCTATTAATATTGCTCCAGGCAGCAAATGTAGCAGATGTGGGGGCGTATATTGTTGTTCTACTCTTCATTTATGTAGGTAGGTTCCTAGTCAAAGAAATTTATTACTAGCTGGTGTGGGGTAGAGTGAGTAGATGCTCAAGGCAACGAAAATTTTAAAAAGATACAAGGAAGAGCTAACGAGTAAATGAAACAAATGAGAAACATGATAGGAGAATTTCACACAGTTTATTTATTCTGTGGAACTCTTATTTTTTTTTTTTTTAGGACTATAAGTATTGAATAATTGATATATATATGAACTGAAATATACTAAATAAAAATAATACAATTATGGGTATAAGAGTAGGTCGCATCCCCGTTGGTGCACCATGGGTAACGCTAAATGACCTGCATGGCCTACCCGGCTAGTTTCTTCGTATTGTCGGTTCCACGAGAACGGTACAAGTACTTGTGCTCTACCCATCATACCGAAACGACCCGGGCCGCTTTTTTATATCGACCCGACCAAGAGCAATACACGGGGGGTGACCCTGTCTTACATTTGGGCAGGGCTACACCTCATTATAACAACAGCAACAATACAATAATATTTTAAAAAAGGGAAAAGCCCCAGAAATTGACGGAATATATGCAAAATACATTAAAGCAGACCCAGATACCGTAGCTGAAGCTTTAAGTCCAATCTTTCGTCAGATTTGGGACGAAGAATCCTCTACCCTCATCAGTGAAACGAGGGAATACTTATAAAAGTCGCAAAAAAGAGAAAGGGCTTAGATTGTAATAATTACAGAGGTATCAAAAAACTCCCGATAAATGGAAAAGTTCAACTTTAATTCAGAAACGCCTACAAGTTTTTATTAATAAATGTCTGCGCCGAACCCGAAATATTCGCTGGTCCGAAAAAGTATCAAATGACCACTTATGGTCTCGAACAAATCAACCGAAGGCTGCTACAGAAATAACATCGCGCAAATGGTCACGGACTGGCCACACTCTCAGAATACCTTCAGTAAATATAGCCAGACAAGCAAAGCGATGGAGTCCACAGGAAAGTCGACGACCTGGTGGACCAGCGAAAACTTGACGCAGAACTGTGGATAAAGAACTAGAAGACGCAGGATACACGTGGAATGATGTCACGAGAACAGCACCTAACAGAATGCGATTGAAGTCGGTGGTCGAGGTTCTATGCTCCAATAGAAGTTAAGTAAGTTAATGATGACAAAGCTTTATATAAAAATAAGAGAATGAAAAAATATATTTGAAGGCAGCCTCTAAAGAATTGTCCATGCAGGGATGGAAAAATGCGATTCGTGTAGGATGCGCGGATACCAATTGTACAAACTTATACCCGGACGGGTACGAAAGGATTAACCCACTTTCCTCCTAAGCGGGTAATTTTAACTCATATGTGCATGCTTCGAAAGCTTTAATTTTTTATAAGTCATACACGTCGTATGAGTAACATTTAGTTGTAAAAACAGTTCAAATAAATTGTATTCATCATAACTACCAAAAAAAAAGTTATAAGTCGCTATCTGTGTAAACTCTGGGCTCAATCTAGGGTACAGTTTAGATCCTTTAGAAGATCTGAGGGATTATTTCATTTTTTTTTATTCTTGGAAACCGAATGAGATTTTCTGAAAAAAAAAAAAAATAATAAAAATATTGCCTAAAAATTGAACAACCTAATATTCGTACAGCTATATGGATTAGGGATGCCAAACCCGGAATCGCGTAATTTTTGATTTGAGACCCTGTAACACTCGGGATTTCTTAACTTTTTTGTTAAAGCGCAATATTTTTTCAAATTTTAGTTTTTTTATTGATTGTTTTACTTTAGGGCCCGTTTTCTCATAATTTAAAAGTTAAGTATCAATTTATTTGACACTTCATTTTCCCTTTAAATTAAATGCCAAATTAAGTTAACTTTAAAATAAAAGGCTAGTTGCGAAAACGGTGGTGATTTGACAGCTTTCGAATAGAATTCATTAAGTTTTATATGGCCAGTTAAGGACAAAATAAGGCTCTTGTCGGGAATACTTGGTATTGCTCGGGTCCATGTGGGACCTTTGTGGAATCATGCGGTATCACTCTAAAGCCATTTAGGGATATCTTCCGCACTATTCCGAGATTGTTTTAGGGAGACTGCTACTGGATTATTTCGGGATCAATTCGTGACTTTTTTAGGGAAATTTTCTTGATAATTCCGGGGTTGCTTACGGAATTATTTGGGATAATTTCGGGTCATTTTCAGAGTAGGTTTAGAATTGTTTTCGGGATTATTTTACTACTTTGGGATACGGCACTGAAACAGTGCTGAAAGTATTTCGAAATAATCCCAAAAGCAGTACCGAAAATATTCCCGTCCCGAAATGACGCCAAGTTATCCAGAAACGAAAGAAATTTCTATCCCATATAAAAAAATGTTTTTTTGGCAGCTTGCTAGTAGTATTGCCTGCCTTTCGCATCGCGTTACAGAGTGACCCCCCTGAAATTATCCCACAAAGGTAACTACTTGGACTCCACTAAAAGCAAGTAGTCCAGACAAGAGGCCTATTTCGTCCAGGAATGAACGTCAACTACCTACCTTTCGAAAACTTGAGTCAAATCATGTTCAACACGAAATGATAGAGAATATTTTATTTCCAAATCCCGGGACTAAAATTTTGAAATCTAATCCCGAAAATCCCAGAAATTGGCATCCTTAGCAGGGATATATGTACGTAGGTATTATAACGAACAATAAAAGCCATGCCAGTACCTACGACAGCAGCAGCGCAGTCGAGTGATTGAGCAACTTTGTATACAGTGCCGAAAAAACGAATTTGGAAACTTTTTTTAATTAAGCGCCCGCCTGCCAACCAACCAACTGCAACCTCAAGCAGCAGCAGCATACGCCCGCCACATCCACGAGCACACTCAAACGCACACACACACTCGCACACTCCCAAACATTTTCACATGAATTTGCCTTTACTGTTGCCATTGCTCAATTCATGCAATTGTTGTTATTGCTGTATTATTCATTGTTGTTGGCGCTGTTACTGTTGCGGTGGTTGTTGCAGAGTAAAACTACCAAACCAACTCCACACATACACAGCACAGCCCAGCAGTTTGAGGGTAGGAGCAATACATTTACAATTTCAACCCTCGCCCATGAGCCAAATTTGGTTGAGTTGAAACGTTCACACGCTCAATCATTTGCGTGCTCGCTCACACACATTTCATTTGTTAGTTTGTATGTGTTACATTTCTTTGCTTTTAGCAACATACTTATGTAAATGTAGCTGCGTATGAATGGCGGATACGACTGCGGCGGCGGCTGACTGCCAGGTTCAGAGCAAATACTTAGTTGGTTGGCTGGATGGGTTCGTTGATGATGATGATGATGACTGGGGGTTTCGAATGTGCTTGCCAAAGTTGATTCAGTTTCAATTGAGTATCCGCCGTGTAACAACGTTGTAACGGTGGTAGCGCGCACGAAAGTATGCAACAAATCGTTCTGATTGAAGGGTTGCTTTTTTTTTGTTTGTGAGTGAGCAAATAAAAGTACACAAAGCAACATTTTTTTAATAATAGAAAATGGTCGCCAATTTGTAAAAACTAAACAATAAAAACGGTAAATAATGGAAATGTGATTGTTAGTCGAAAAACCTATTTTGGCAACAATAAAGCAACACAATAGTTGTTCAAAAGTGTTTTAAGTGTACATATGAGAAGAGTACAAAGCACAAAACAGTTTCGCAAATATTTTTATAATTGAAAAAAAAAAAAAAAAAAATTCTTAAGTAAACTGTTAAAGCTGCTGCAGTGAAAAGCTTCTTTGTTCGCAAAAAAAGTGTGTTTTGTCAGTGATTTCTTTGGAAATACGAAAATTCGAAATTAATTGCAAAAACTTTGCAATTGCTTTACCGTCGCTTACACCATGAGCTTACCCAGCGGCGTGGATATGCAAAATCTAATGTCGCAACATCCAGTTTTAGGCGCTTTGCCTCCAGCTTTCTTTTTACGCGCCGCTTCTGAACGCTACCAACGGACACCGAAATGTGCGCGCTGTCGGAATCATGGAGTGGTGGGTGTAATTTTTGTTTATTATTATTAACTATTTAGGATTACACTGATTTTTCTCAATATTTTCTCAATCCCAAATTTGAATAATTTAAAATTTTTTATTTATTTTGCACTTAAATTAATCAAAAAAATTCAAAAATATTTTACACTTTTGAAGCGACCTAGTAGAGATTGTCGAGTTATACACGAAACACTCTCTAAAAGATTTGTAACACCGCCAAAATCTGGTTTTAAGGCCAAAAAAACGTTTTTTCAGTTTCTTCGTAAAAAAAATTCATTAAAAAACCAATTTTCAACCGATTTTAAAATTCTCAACGGTTTCTGGTAGACAATTGTTAACACTTTCAATTGCAAAATTCAACCGGTTTTCCGGTTTTGACGTCATTTTTTTGGCACTAATTGACAATGAATGATATTTTTTGGTTATGTATCATTGAGAGGTAACTACTACTTAATTATACCAATTTTATTTTTTTGGAAAGGACTACAAGTTTTCAAGATATACAGCATAATCCAAAATCAAATTTTTTGGTCTCAAGCGCCCTACAGGGGTACTGTGTGTAATGAGGCAGGTCGATTTCAAAATTGCCCAAGTGACAAGGAAAATCGTATTTTAGGGATCAAAATAAGATACTTTGCCGAACGAAGCATACCTCTAAAACCAATTCTGATATCCCGACTTTTTACTTTTCACCTTGAGCGCCAATGTTTGAAAAATCTCTAGTTGAACCATTTAGAGTGCCGAAATCGTGCCCAAATGTATGACCGACCCCCACTAACTTGAAGGGCTGACCCACCCATGCCAGTGGCACACCCCCTAAGACCCCACCTGTGAGGGTAATCAGGTAAATGATTATCTTTTTTTCGTTTTGGAGTTCATTTTTGTCTTAAGAACTTGAAAAAACATAACCATTTTACTGATTTTTTCATAACCCCACTCTAAACGGGCCAAGTTAGGCTTTTTCAAACTTTGGCGCTCAAAGTCAAAAGTACAAAGTCGGGACATGGTTTTAGAGGTATGCTTCCTTCAGCAATTCCTCTACCCAAAACCGTTGAGAATTTGTTTAAAACCAAATTTTGGGGGTGCTACAAATCAGATGAACAATCTCTACTAGGTCGCTTCAAAAGTTTATTCAATTTTTTTTATTTTTGTAGCACTGTGTAATTTAAGAAAATATCTTCACTTATACCTATGAATAAAAAATAAGGAAACTGTATTCAAAACTACGATTGAAAATTTTCGAGAAAACCTGTTCTTCAACATCCCAGCATATTTAAAAAAAATTGTAGACAAGGTTTATTCAAATTTCATACTCCAGATGGAAAACATGTTTTTATTTATTTTAGTGTTTATCAAAGCAGAATTGAGAACACATTTTCGTATTTTTGAAAATTTTGAAATTCTTAATATATATTAAGAAAAAACTTTCCAAGTTTAAAATTATTCCTCGACTTCCTTGTTTTTGGTAAAAAAAAAGACGTGTGGCACTCGGGACTGCCGCGGTAAAGCAACTTATACAATTATAATATCAGTACAACGTCACACTGTTAGTAGTATAGCCTAAATGTAGGCAACGCTTACAGATCCAATTTTAATGTAATTTAATGAACAGCTCCAATTTTATGTAATCGGCCTGTTGCTAACATTAGTACAACTTCATACGCCTAAATGTAGGCAACGCTTATATTTATTTTTGTCAAGTTATGTTGCTAACGCCGAACCTTTTAACATTGAAAAAAAGTCCGTTACGAACTTTTTTAACATTAACATTTTTTCATTTCACTCCCACCGCCAAGGCCTGCGATAAAATCTATGCAATAGCTTAAAAATTCTCTCCGTGTGGTTTATGTAATTCGAAATTTGTATCGAACTGTCATTTTGAAAAGCTCTGTTTATCTTTTTTATTTTTATGAATAGAGGGATAAATGTATACCAAATTACTTTAACAAACCGTTTCAGGAGCTGAGAAAAGTCTGAAATGAAAATGTTAGCCGTCGGTAAAGCTGCAAAACTGCGTATGATATATTTGAGGTAGGAGATTTTTCCACTATAAAACGTTAAATTTTAAGACGAATAGTCATTTTATGGATCAAGTTTGACTCTTTGAATTATTTTCACACCAGTACATAGGTATCGACCCATTTTCGCACAGTTTTCGTGATGTGAATTTGTTTTACATCCGACAACATATCATCTAGTAAAATACATAGCTGAAATCCTTGTTGGTAGTTGTACCAAAAATTGGCTTACTTATTTAAAGTATGGAACAATTAATACAGTAATAAAAAAAATGCTCTCCTGTAAAATTTGTATTTTGCTCCTTACGATAATTTCGCGAAAAGGGGCCGATGTAAGTTTCTTGCCAATAAATTGAAACACCTTGATGAAATATACATTCACAGTGAAAACGATACGCACGAAAAAACAAAACTGTATAGTTTATTTGTAAAAGTCTATCAGATTGATCCGTTGCACATTTCCCGCAATGGCGATTTTTCGAATTATTTTCAGCAATTCTCTCTCTGAAATTTTATTCAAACACAACCTATCGCAGCTATACAATGTATTGAGTTTTCGTTCAGATAGGCTTTTCGACACGAGCACATGAGCACATGGGCACACGCGTGCGTGTTTCGTGTCACGTTCAAAAACACGCACGATGCCCATCTCTAGTTGGGTGTCTAGAATAATGTTAAGGGGGTTTGACAATAGGTACTAGAGTAGTAAAAGTTTACATTAGCATTAATTAAATCAATGGATAGAACATCCATAATTATTGATACCACATCAAAATATTTAATTTTCATAATAAGCATTTTGACTGTACTATAGTGCAGGCGCAAACCGAATTTATCAAAACCTAGAAAAAAAGGAACCAAAAACCCAAAAAAATTTTGGCAGGCAACGTTTGCCGATATCTTAGAAAATTGCTAGGACCATTTTTGTAGTGAATTTTCAGGTCTACAACTTGGTCTCAGGTAAATTTTCGAAACAAACTTACTGTTTTCAAAAAAATCCAAAATCTAAAATGTTGACCTCTGACCCGCGGTTTTATATTCCAAATTTCTATTTTTATTGTAAACTGAAATCAAAAAATATTATGCCATGAATTTCGAAAATATTAAAAAAATTATCCAATTTTATGTTCCAAATTTTCTTTTTTACACAGACGCAGACACAAAAATTGCACTACCTTGCACATTTCGGTTGGGACCCCCAGGACTCCTTCCCTGAATACGTGCCTGATAGATATTTAATTTTTTTTTTCTGTAAGAAAATTAAATTTTCTCGATTTATTTTCTCCTTGCTTTTGAGGTGGTGACAACATTTTTTCTCAATTTTTAATTCAGTCGAGTGTGACGACAACAAAATTCATAATTTTGTCGATTTTTTATTGGCAGCAAATAAGATTTAATAACTTGCTCATTCTGAATGAATATTGCATCAATTTTCTTAACTCCTATTGGACCATAGGACCTCAAGTTTAGACTTACACTCAAAAAAGAGTTTCCTTATTTCAAGGAAAAATTTCCCATATTTGACTCCAAAGACATGGCTTCCTTAATTTAAAGACTTTTTCCTCAATTTAAGGAAAAAAGTCTTTATATTGAGGAAAAAGGTCTTTAAATTAAGGAATATTTTACTTAGTTTAAGGAATCCATGTCTTTGGAGCCAAAATAAGGAAACTTTTTTCGGAGTATAGCTGCTAATTTTTGTTCGATTCAGTTATGATGACAACTGGTTTCATAAATCTGGGTACTGGAGCAGGCACCGATTAAAGGGTGTTTTTTTTTTAAGTCAACTTCTTAGGCGTCGATATGAAGTTTTGATTGAGAGTAAAATTTGAGAAAATGGCTGATGATGCAACGGAAATTATGCAACGTATATAGAAATTGTAGCCGACTTTGAGGCGTATGTTGCAGACTTTCAGGCATAGGCGATTGTCACCACGATGCTTAGCTGTGCAAATCAAATAGGAGGTGAAATTCTAGGAGCTAGCTAACATTGAACAAATTGTTATAGTTCGGCCGAGCAGAATTCATGGGTGTTGCCACTTATGGCGGTTAACAGGGTTGCCACCTATCCCAATTTTTTTAAATATAGAGCTAGATGTGGCAATATGGGTATCAAATGAAAGGTATTTTCGACCGTATTCCAAATACGATAGATTGAAACAGGGTTGCAACTTAGGGTTGCCACGTTTTATTAATATTTTTCGGTGTAAATTTTTGAAAAAAACTTTTTAATCCAATGATATCTGCTGGAAAGTTTTGGGAGCTAAATGAAAGCAAAACGGTTACTTTTACACTTTTTGAATGTCTCATTTTGTGAAAAACGTAGGTGGACTCGACTCTACCAGACTCTATTTTGCTAGGTTTTCCAAAGTGGCAACCCTGGGCTATTTATCTAGTTATGCAGAAAATTTGATTTTTAACTCGGACCTGTGTTAATTTTTTTAAGGAAACGGAATTGAACTATTACTAAAAAATAGAACCAAAATCAAAAAATTGTAGTAAAACGATTTTTACGTTTTTCGAATTTCTTTTTAAATTTACGCTTAGCTAAATAGCTAATTAATAGATAATTCATATTATAACATTCATAACCAATAATTAACAATTTGATTTCTTTCTGCAGGTCAGCGCACTCAAAGGACACAAACGTTATTGCCGTTGGCGGGATTGTGTTTGTGCGAAATGCACACTGATTGCGGAGCGACAACGTGTTATGGCCGCACAGGTACGCATTAAAGTCGATTCGCAACTAACAGCACGGAACGATGCGTTACAATACTTTAGAAACTGCTATCAAGTAAATCAAACGTAACAAAAAATTAATGAAAACAAATATTCGCACTCAGCGGCAGTGGAGTACAATCAAAGTGTGCAAAAATAGCAACAAAAAGAAAACAACTAAAACTAAATTTTATTTAATGAAAGAAATTATTGCCATCGAGTGATAAATATGATTGTTTAGAATATATCGGACCCTGGTAAACTTCCTGGAAGAAAAATCATCTACTTTTCGGGAGAAAATGTATCATATATCTTAATTAAAGCATATAGCTTCCTACACACCAAGTTTCAAGCAAATCCGATATACGATTGTTTAGAATAAGTCAGTTCTGGGTCAACTTTCCCGAAGAAAAGTTATCCTATATTTTAATCTAAGCATATAACTACCTACACACCAAGTTTCAAGCAAATCGAGCCATAAATACGATTGTTTAGAATAGATCGGTCCCTGGCCCACTTCCCGGAAGAGAAATCATATCTAAGCAAAACACTACCTACATACCAAATTTCAAGTAAATCCAACCATTTACACGATAGTTTCAAATATGGCGGTCCCGGGTCCACTTCCCTTAAAATAACTTAACAGAAACACTCTCCAGGATCCTACAAATCTTTTCCGAAATGTTCCGTATTATAGATAATTTCCATAGTCGAAAATATCGAATACCGATATGGGTGCTGAGTTTATAATACGATTTTTATCGAATCGGCACAATGGGCACTTAAGGGGTTAATTTAGTTTCAATTGTTACGATTTTGCTATAAATTGGTCCCACGTGGTAAGAATATATCAAGGAAAATTAAAAAAAATATGCGTTCCGCGCTGTTCTGTGCCCTGCCTATGGGTGTGAATCTATGTATGTATGTAATTTTGAGCTCGTTTAACCCCTTTTACACCAAATATTTTTTTTCTTCAAATTCCCCGTTACAAAAACAGAAAAATGTCATTTACAGTTTTCTCATCAATATATTTTTTTCTACTCCAGGTTGCGCTGCGCCGCCAACAAGCTCAAGAAGAAAATGAAGCGCGTGAATTAGGCCTACTTTATACCAATGTGCCACCTGGGCAACAAAATGGATGTGACGGAGGTGGCAACGGTGGTGGTGGGCCACCAAATACACATAGTCCGGCGCCACAACTAACAAATAACGGCGGCGCCTTCCATCCAGGCATCCCATCACCGCCCAGCGACGGTTTGGACACCAGCAATAGCCAACGTATGCAATATAATGGCAATGAATCCGATACGGATGTACGAATGCGTTCTACGGAACGGCTCTCAATGGGTTATTCGCCAGATCGCAGCACCGAAGTGGAGAGTCCAGGTAAGTTAAAAGACGTGCTTGAAGAAAAAAAAAATACAAAAAATGGCAAAGCTGAAGTTGTTGTCAAAGACGAATTAAGTGGCGCGAAAAGAGTTTTGTATGATGTCGAGCATAAATGGTGTGCAATGTTGCACATTTTGAGATACTTTTTTTTGTTGTTGTCGCGTTTGCTGCTATTGTTGTACTTAAGCGGTGAAGTGTGTTTGCTCGCACTTTTGCGACTTCCGCACAAGAACACCGTTAAGAGTGTGGAAAAATTACAGCAAAACGTTTATTTAAATAAAGAAAACGCTTAACCGGCGATCTGTGTGCGAGTTGACGGAAGTGCAGCCGGGCGTTGAGTGTTGCTTCGAGTGGGTGTACATGTGTGCGCTGTGGTGTGTTGTGGGCGTGTGGATGTGCTTTTGTAGACTATTGCGAATGTGTGGGAGGGAACCTTGCAAAAATTAATCTCGAAAGAGAGTTGTGCTCCATTAGTACCTTTTGTCCCTAGTGGGCTATACTACCTACACGGAAAAATGAGCCTAAATTTCAAACCCGTCTAAAGTTTAAGCGATTTTTTTTAACTTTTTTTTTGGAATATTTCAAGTTTAAAAATAATTTCAATTTCTTTTGGTTTCGATTTAAGATCTAAATGAAAAAACAATCCATTCATGTAAATGAATTTTGTCCACAAAAATTTTATGTGCGGCATAGCTCAGCGGTAGAACAGTCGGCTGACTTCTGAGTGCCACATTTTTTCAAATTTTATTTTATTTTTAAAACTTTTCGGTTTAAAATTAAAACCTTTTGGTTTAAAATTAAAACTTTTCGGTTTAAAACTGAAACCTTTCGGTTTAAAATTGAAACCTTCCGGTTTAACATTAAAACCTTTTCGGCCTACAATTTTTGTTTTGTTTTCATTCATTTTTGAAAGATTATTCAAGATTGAATTTTTCCCCACAACATTAATGTATGCGATGTAGCTGAGTGCATGAGTCTTGGTTGGAATCTTATCCAACTGACAAAAAAAATTATTTTTTCTTTAAAAAAATTATTGAAACATTTCTGGTTTAAAATTGAACCCCATTCATATAGCAAATTTTCGTTGAAAGCTGGTCTAGATTTAATTTGAAACCAAATTTGGTTTGGTCATACATCGTTGCTCCCAACGAAGACTAACACGGTTCGTTCTCTGCGTAGAAGACTAACACGGTTCAGATTTCTGCGTGGAAGATATCTTAGTCTTCGACACAGAGAACGAAGTGTGTTAGTCTTCGACGCAGAAAACTGAACCTCGTTAGTTTTCGTTGGGAGCGACGATATGTAGTTCCAAAAAGTTTAAAATCTAGGCTCAAAATTTTTAATCGTGTGGTCTTATAGTGAACCTTATAAGGTCTATACACAGTGCGTCGGACTCGCGAGTCATCTGTGTACGTGTTGACTCGCCGTCATTCTACAAAATATCAAACTCGTTTTGATTTTCTTGAGGCATGTCGGTGTAATTACTACATACACATTTCTCACTAATACACCTAAACTGACTCTTGACTCAGACGCATCGTGTATAGGCCCTATTAGAGAAGACCTATAAAACAAGTTTTTTTTTTCAAAACGTCACTAAAACTTGTGGTCTCCCACTTTCGTTTGACATTTTCACTGATGACTCATTTATCGATAAATATATCGACATATAGCAAATTTTATGGTTTAAGGGCAGCCATATTTTGACCGATATCTCATTTTTCGACACGTTTATCGAAAAAACGAGGTGGATTGGGGCGATCCAAGAGGTCTTTCGGCTCCTTTTCCCATAAGTGATGAAACCTCCATCTCTATGACCTATATACCAAATATCATTAGTAAAGTATACTTCGAGCTATAACGAATCCGAATAAAAAAAATTAAAAAGAAACTGTTTCTAAGAGACCTAAGACCGCACATTTATTTTTTTTTTCAAAAACATAACCTATCCCTTCTGCTAGACTTTTATCTATCTGCATGTAAAGTTTCATCTCAATTTCTGCTCTTTCATCGATCCTTTTTAATCAATACATTTAATTCTATATTAAACTATTTTGTTTGAAATTTCTCATACTCAAATTACAGTATTTGGTTGCACACTTCCAAATCTCAACCCCACTTACATAAGTCAATTTGCATAGGTACTTAAACTGTAAAAATTAAATATTGAAATACGCCCTCACACTGCGAAACCCCACTACAAGAAATTTTATATCTTCGTATATCCGTACCATTTTCGGAGTATTTGTTTAAGAGACACTTGATATCATCAAGGTAAAAACAAACAGTGAATAGAAAAAATATATATTGTATAAATATGTGCATTGATTCCTTACATGTTTTGCAAAAGAAAGTATCGAATTGAGGAAAAGCATTAAGGTGTTCAAATTTTAGGAACTCAATTTTTCTTGGGTTGTCTAAAAAATAACTTGTTTTGAGTGAATCGCCTGAAAATAAATATATCTACATTGTATATCTAATACAAAGTAAATACGGAGTTCGGAAAAGATATGAAAAAAACCACCAAAAATAAAACACCCTATAAATGTTTGTACAGTAAAAAAAAATTAATCACGGGAACTGCAAACATTGAAGCCGGTGTGGGGATGTTAGGAAAATATCCAAGCACACCAGCATACCCATAAATGCAACGACAACGAAAGGTTAGCTAAAATATATATAGATAAATCTAGGTAAAAAGGAGGCAGGTGTTGGTCGCTTAGAAACGCGCAAAGTATTGAAAAAAATAGCAAACAGTTATTTGATATCTTCTGTGCAGCTCCTTTCCTTTGCTTTGTTTTGCATCAATTGATATTTTTGTGACTTGTTGATGAAATTTGAGGGATGTGTAATTTAATTAAGTCGCTACGAGCCGTTGAGTACAATTGACTGATGTTTATTGGCAGGTGTAGATTCCAGCACTTTTGTTTAAAGTAAGAAAAATGTTCTTCTTTTGTTTACTTAGATTTATGACTGTTAAGTAATACTCCAATAATGTCAAAAATGTACTTTGTAGACGAAATAATGGGGATGCGGATATGTCCGTGTTTATAAAAATAAAAATAAAAATTAAAAAGAAAAAAATTTCACACAAAATATATCAATATAAAATAAAACAAAAAAAAAAAAATTAAATAAAAAAAAAAAAAAAAATAAAATAAAATAAAATTAAATTAAATAAAATAAAATAAAAAAATAAAACAAAATATATCAAAATAATAAAAAAGTATATATATATATATTTCAAAATAAAAAATAAAAAATAAAAAATAAAAATAAAAAAAATATAAAAAAATAAGTCCACCAAAGTTTCAAAGATATAAAAAAATTAAATAAAAAAATATATCAAAATAAAAGAAAACAAAAACAAATAAAATAAAATATCAAAATAAAAAAATATATATATGTCAAAAAAAAAAACAATAAAAAAAATTAAAAAAAAAGAATAAAAAAAATAAACAAAACAATAAAAAAAATAAAAAAAATAAAAACAAAAAAAAAATCAATAAAGAAAAAAAAAGTATATCAAAATAAAATAAAACAAAAACAAATAAAATAAAATAAGATAAAGAAATAAAATAAAATAAAAAATATAAAAAAAAATAAATTAAAATAAAAAAAAAAAAATAAAACAAAGTATATCAAAATATAATAAAACATTAAAAATAATATAAAATAAGATTAAATTAAATTTAAAAAAATTTAATAAAATAAAAAAAAAAAAAAAAGAAAATATATCAAAATAAAATAAAACAAAAAAAAAATAAACTAAGATAAAAAATTAAATAAAATGTATCAAAATAAAATAAAATAAAATATGTGAAACCAGCTCAAAAAAAAAAATATAACAAAATATATCAAAATAGAATAAAACATAAAAAAATAAAATAAAATAAGATAAAAAATAAAATAAAATAAAATAAAAAAAATTAAACAAAATATATCAAAATAAAATAAAAAAAAAAATAAAATAAAACAAAATATATCAAAATAAAATAAAACAAAAGAATAAAATAAAATAAACTAATATAAAAAAATTAAATAAATTAAAATAAAATATGTGAAACCAGCTCAACCATATTTTTAGTTAAAAATAACCTTTAATTTGCAACCGCACAATATACTTCTTGCCATGCGACCTACCTTAATGCGCACACATTTAAGTCAGCCACTAATTTCACTTTTTTCTTATATTTTTTCCCCCCTCTCCAGGTTCAAAACGTGCACGCCTCTCCAACGAAACCGATCAAGACACTGGCTCCGAATCTGGCTCACCCAGCAGTCCACGTATGAAAACACGTAACTACAATGATTCCGGCAATCTCTCACCTACACGCACCGGACCACCAAGCTCGCCAGAATCTGATCTAGACGTGGACTCGGCACCAGATGAAGCCACACCCGAGAATCTGAGTTTGAAGAAAGAAGATTCCACATCACCGCCGAATACGCCCACAGATAATTTACATATGTTACGCACTTTCAGTAATGGCGCCGCACAAGGTTTCATTCCATATCATCACACGCAATTTCTAGCTGCTGCCATGCCTGCTGCGGCCGCCGCAGCTGTCGGTGTACATCCACACAATCAACATTCGCCGCATGCACAACATCATCATCAACAGCAGCAGCAGCAGCAACAGCAACAACATCAAAATCACGTGCAACATCAGCAGCACAATCAACAACAACATCAACACCAACAACAGCAACAACATACACTGCCATTAGCGATGGCGGCACAACAACAAATGCAACCACAACAACGTTCACCAGTCGATGTCCTATTACGTGTATTTCCCAATCGACGACGCAGCGATGTTGAGCAATTGTTGGCGCGTTATCGCGGTGATGTTCTGCAAGCCATGGAAGCAATGCTCTCTGGTGAGGATATGACTCAAGCGCTCGCCTCAGCGGCGGTGGCTGCAGCTGCTGCATCAGCCGCATCTTCACCACCGAATGTGCCGCCTTCACCACCATTTCAGCTCAAGTCAGCCTTTTCGCCATTGGTTCCTCCTGCTGCGGTCTTCGGTTCACCAACGCATCGTTATCCGCCATTTATGCAAGCGCATGCGAAGCGTTTTCTTACCGGTCCCTATGGCGGTGGTGCCTACTTGCCAGGCGTATTGCCGCCAGATGTGATCGATCAAGCTGAGTCGAATGGTGGCACGTCAATGGATCGCAACAGCAATGCCGGTGATTCGCAGGATTGAAAAAGTTGCTAATCAGCCGTCGGCGATTGTGAGTGTGTAAATATATTTTTTGTAAATATCAGAGGAAAATAAACTAGGCAGGCGTATAGTAGCCGACCCCTATAACCCTTTTAGCCAGTGTTAACATTTAGATAATGAGTGTAATTTTACTGAAAGTCGCAAAAAAATTCGTTTTATAAATTAGTTTTAAAGTTGGCTCAATTTGTATTATTTTAGTTGTAATCATCGGTATCCAAGACAAAACGTAAATCACTAGTTCAAATAGAAATTCATTAGTTGCATAAATGAAAACTATATACTGCAGCATATAATTCGAGCGAATATGTGAAAAATAATTGTACTTAGTTAGTTCTAGATAATTTTAAGTGAAATTATTATCTACTGTAAAACTAAAAGTACTGTGTTAACTCATATAAAAATAAAAAATTAAATATAGAAAGTAAACTGTTTTTAATTGTATAAAGGTTTCGTAACAGTCTTTCACCATGCCCAACCGACACATCGGTAAGTTAAACCATGAGCCCAAAAAACAAGCTGTTGCACCGTAATGGGCCCAGCGTGAGGAAAGTTGGGTTTAGTTCTTCAAGGAACAACAAAGAAATTGTTTGAAATAAGTCTGCTTAATGGCGCATTATATACAGGGCGCATTTACGTTCCGCGACTGGATAATTTTATTTTTTATCTTACACTCAGAGAAAAAACAAGAATTTTGTACTTAAATCAAGCCCAAATCAAGAATTTTGGTCACGAAAGTACGGTAATACCGAATATTCTTATATGAAGTACAAAATTCTTATATCAAGAATTTTTTTCTTACTTCGAAAATTCTTCTTTCAAGAATAACTTTGTCCGAATTTAAGAACGCCCGGTGCTGTTTCAAGAACAATATATTCTTAGGGTTAGTTTGTTGTTCTTAATTTTAAACCGAAAAAATCTTTTTTCAATCCCAATTGTTTCTTAAACTAATACCAGTATTCTGTAATTTTGTCTCATATCAAGTCACTAAATTTGAGATATTTCATTAGACTTCAGATGAATCCGGTATTCAATAAGAGATAGTCACAAGAAATCTACCACAGTCTCTCTCTCGCTCATTTTAAGGTGTGGTGAATACAGAAATTGCATAAATTTTAAGTAACGCATTTGACACCCGCCCTATAGATGTCGATGTAGCCCAGGCGTTAAGCGTCCGGATTATGACGCGGGAGGTCGTAGGTTCAAGTGCCGGTCCGCGAACAGTAAATTTTTATTTTTTTATTTAATTTTTTCAAATTTAATTAACTTTTTTTTAAACATTTAAATACTTCTAACTCGCAAATTCACTTTTTTTTTAATTTTTTAACAAATTTTCTTTAATTAATTTTGTTTGTTACCTGTCTATAAGCAGATGACAAATTAGTGACTCTTTATTGAGACTAGAGATGTGAGGCAGCTTACTGAATACCAAATTGTATCAAATAAGAAATAGACCACGAAATGTCTCTATTAGTGACTAGATACAGCTTACAGAATTGAGTTATAATACTAAAATTCTCAAAACAAGATATAAGTTTAAGGGGTTGTGAGTTCGATTCTCGGTGAAGTCAATAAAATTATTTTTTTTATTATTATTATTTTTATATATAAAAAAAAAAAAGATTTTTTCAGAGTTCTTATATTGACTTGATTGAGAATCGAACTCAGGTCCCTCGAACGCTTAACCAGGGTGGTTACTATGCAATCGTTTACTTTTTCTTGCCACTTTCTAATTACATGTTTCTTCTAAATGACACGTTGCTTTTTGTTGCCTCTACCGGGAATCGAGCTCACACGCTTTGACTGCTGTACGGACGTCTCTACCACGAGGCTATCGCGTATTTATGTTTGCTGCTGTCTCTTTGCAGCTATGTTCTATTGTTATTTTGAGACAGGGTAGTATATTTTCAAGAAAAAGTGTTCTTGTTTAAAGACCACAAAGTGTTTGATTATTTCGTTCATTTCATATCATCTGCATTACAAACCAATGTAATTCGCAGATAGTTTATGTAATTTTCTTAATATAAGTAAATTTTTCTAATTTATTGATTTGAGTATGTAATAGTTTTGTTTTAAGAACACTTTTTCTTAATTTAAGTACATTATTCCTATTTGAAGTTTTTGCATCTCAATTTCAAAACCAAGAACGAAAAATTCTTATTCTAAGATTATTTAAGTACGAAAAATTCTTGAAATTTTAAGAATGGAAAAAGATAAATTTAATTCCGGTCGGACTTAATTTTAGAATTCTATTTTTCTCTGAGTGTACGTGTACCTACTTTTCAGTTTACAAAATCAGCCCCTTAAAACACAAGTGGCATAAGTCCACCTTTTCTCGAACTGAGATATTCAAACGTTTTTTTCAAAGGGTACCCCCTTGGTGTTCACAAGTTCATCATTCATCATTTATTGGCGCTTAACCGCCTACGCGATTCTGGCCGCTGCCTATCAAAGCACGCCAGCCATTTATTTTTAGCGACAACTGACGCTAATTGGAAACCCCAAGGGAGTTCAGTCATCCTCCATCTGTTGTTTGCATCTCAGGCCTCCCCCTTCTTCTGCTGACGAATTCGGGTGACGCTAGAAAAACCTTCTGGGCTGCAGCTTCTTTGTCTATTCGCATGACATGACCCAGCAAGTGGAGCCTTTGGGCTTTAATTCACTGGACTATGGTCAGATCTGCGTATAGTTCGTACAGCTCATCATTAAATCTCCTTCGATACTCACCGTTGGCATCACAGGAAGGACCATACATCTTCCGGGGTACATTTTCTCTCAAATACTCCAAGGGTCATCTTATCTTCTCTTGACATTGTCCATGAATCTGAGCCAAACATCAGGACAGGTATGATGAGCGACTTATAGAGCGTGGTCTTTATTCTTCGAGACAGGAATTTACTTCTCAATTGCCTACTCAGTCCAAGTAGCCGATTCTTTCTTTGTTGACAGCAAATACTTCGTCTTGTTCTCGTTGACCGCAAGACCCACTACTTTTCGCTTCCTTAGCCAGTCCAGAGAAGGCGGCGGTTACGGCGGGGTTGTTAAAGCCACTGATATCAATATTATCGGCATACGCCAGCAACGCTATTGTTTTACAAGTTAGTTCTGCTATTTATTCGGTTGTTAAGGAAGCTAGGAGAATCTTCGTTACATCATTAAAAAAAAAAATGAGCCTACCTAAATTGATTTATGAGAAAAATCGGAATAAATCGCCCGAACGACTCTTCGAATTAAATGGGTTAGCGGTTTAGAATATGCCCGAGATAGGTATTCCTGTCGTAAGAGGTGACCAATATCCAATTGGTCCCAGGCTACGGGGTCAACGAAATCATTCCCAAGACAATCGGGCTAGTAACACAAGGTGGTATTCAACGGAAGGTACCGGATTCATATCCGACAAGCGACTGTCAACATCAGTACAACCCTGTATGGTCGGTCGCGTCCCTTTTTATAAGTGGATCTTCTGACTAGGCAGGGCGAAATACTGTTACAACAACAACAAAAATTTAACGAACAAGGTCACCCTCAACTCTACCCTAAACGAATACCGCGTTGCCAACTGATATCGAGCAATCCACCCAAATCCGTCAGAATTTTTAAGGACGTCATGAGAGAGACCAAACGGGGAAAAAAACTTATGGAGGCGATATACCAACCTCTAACGAGATTTTTGTGCTTTTTAGATATTTGCATGCAATTTTTTATACAGGTTACTTTCGGGCCAAGGTAGGTTGCTATTGAAAATGCGCCAAATCGGATGATAACCCCGCCACCTTTTTCGATATCGAAAATTTCGAAAATCACATAAATTGACATATCTCGGTAGCTGAAATGGCTAAAAATGATATAATTTTATAGGTGAATCCACCTGGTCATTCTCTTATGATTTTTCCATAAATTTTTTATAGTGGGAGTTGCACTGCCCACTTTTAAGGGAGGCATTTTTTAAAATTTGACTGGTAGTAACTTTTAAACTGATTATGATATAACGATGGAATTTGGCAAAAATCTTCGAAGAGTCCATTTCGAAGTTCGAAAGTCCATAACTAAATTTTGGAGGATAACTTCGAAATACGGGGTACGTAGTTTTCACGTATGTCTCAAACTCTTCAAAAAAGTAGGCTACAACCCATACCCAGAAAAAAGTTGATTTTGCTGTATAGTGCAATAATATCAATATCACAAATATCATTTGAATGCAAGACACGTGCTTCGCAATAGCAGCCCTTTTTATTATTTTCATCATCGCACAATCAAAAACTTTTTGACTTTTACCAATAAACGGTCAATAAGTTGAAATTCACACCAATCAGTATTATCTTGATAAATATCACACCCACGCACAAAGGGCGCACGGTCGAACGCCACAATATACATATGATACCCAAATAAATATATACATTATAAAGGAACAGAGAACACCACACGTCCGAGATTAAACGGGATAATCAATTTGTCAACTCACTTTATGAACAAAAAAAATAAAATAGTTTCTATAATAACAATACGAGAAGCAGAGCAATAATAACAAAAACTATTGAGTTATATGCTGCTGTATGAGAATTTTATCGGACAATAACGGTGTGAACGTTGTGAAAATTATTAAAACAATCAACGAGTCATTGTCGAAACTCACAGCCACACATGAGCCTTGATATCTTTGTATGAATGTGAATACCTACATATATCTATTTTATTCAGTGTCCATGGTTGTGTGGGATCAAGTGTGAAATCCCTTTTCAGTTTTGTGGTTTCTCGCACGAGTCACACCAAACCAATTGAGCATTATTATGATGATATTTGCTGGTCCACTGGCTTAGCTATTGTTAAAATAAATTTATTAGTTATTTGTAGATATATGTATCTGTATTTGTGTTTGTATCCATTATCCTTTTGTATAATGACCAGCATATTGGATGGACTGGATGGAAAATTTACAATGGCAACATAATAGTATATCTCTAGTATTGACTGTATAAATCATCAGATATTAAATATATAAACATACTTAATAACATTTATGAGCACATATTAGGGTGGTTATTGGGAAGAATAAAATAAAATGAATTTAAATTAAATTAAATAAAAATGAAAATAAAATTAAAATATCTGTGGTCATAAGCAATAACAGCCTAAGTCGACTTAAGAAATTAGACCAGTTGAAATTTTTTGCTGGCGAATTTTTGTAACAAAACTGTTTTATAACTAAGACAATCGTATTGGATTTAATTGTTTGTAAAGAAAGTAAAAAAAGACCAATGAAAGTCTTGAAACATTTCTCGATGTTGTTATTCAAAATCACCAGCAAAAACTTCAACTAGTCTAATTTCTTAAGTCGACTTAGGCTGTTATTGCTTATGACCACAGATATAATAAAAAATAAATAAAGAAACCAAATAAAAAAAAAAAATACAAAAAAAAAATTAAAAAAACTAAAATAAAAAAAAATACAAAAAAAAAATTAAAAAAACTAAAATAAAATAAAATTAATTAAAATTAAAATTAAAATTAAAATTAAAATTAAAATTAAAATTAAAATTAAAATTAAAATTAAAATTAAAATTAAAATTAAAATTAAAATTAAAATTAAAATTAAAATTAAAATTAAAATTAAAATTAAAATTAAAATTAAAATTAAAATTAAAATTAAAATTAAAATTAAAATTAAAATTAAAATTAAAATTAAAATTAAAATTAAAATTAAAATTAAAATTAAAATTAAAATTAAAATTAAAATTAAAATTAAAATTAAAATTAAAATTAAAATTAAAATTAAAATTAAAATTAAAATTAAAATTAAAATTAAAATTAAAATTAAAATTAAAATTAAAATTAAAATTAAAATTAAAATTAAAATTAAAATTAAAATTAAAATTAAAATTAAAATTAAAGTAAAAGAAAATGAAATAAATAGTTAAACAAAGCAAAAAAAATTAAAATTAAAAAAGCGCTAAAAAAGATAGCCTACCCAATGTATCCTCGACAGAAGTCCATATCTACTTATTTAAGTCTGTTCATGCCAGTAGCAACTACAAATAGCCATGTGAGCGTAAAGGAAGGACCAAAATTACATTAACAAAAGCACATGAAACAAATATAATATAATAGTTATGACAACAACAACAACAATGAATTATTATAAATGCAACTGACCAGTCATTCAATTCAAACAAACGCCCACACTTAAAGCCATACAAAAGAGTTAAGTTTCAACTGTGGAATACCTAGTCATTGACCAATGTGAGTGTGTCTTGAGCTTGGCAAAAGGCAACAGCCAAAATGTAAGGACCTCCATCCGCACATAACTTGAAAGGAATACACTGAAAGAATTGCTAAAGCATACATAGAAAATTAGTTTGTGTTTCAAAAATTTCTAAAGGTCGTTTTACACGATTTGTTTTGTAATCTGCACCTGTACCGTTTTCTTTCCATAAGTAGCCATATGTGTGTCAAATTCGCTTAAATTACTTTGCGTTTACATGCTATGTCAGATGAAAATAGAAACCATTCAGACACTAACATCTTACAAAACATATCGTGTAATAAGCCTTTAACCTTTACAAGCACAATGCATCTCGCTAAAACTTCCTACTCCTTGAAAAGACGTTTATTCGGAACACAGGAAAGTTTCTCCGGAGGGATACGGATATGGGCAGTCCTTTGACGGATTAAATATGGTACTGGAAACGTCGAATACTAACCCCGTTCCGTCGATTTCCGTCGCTTCTTTCGAACGACATACCTCAACGTGAATACATTGGAATATCTCCAAAACCGCTGGCTCAATTCACCCATATTTTTTCTCACAGTTTACCATACATGCTTTCATATATAAGCTTTTGCGTCGTTTATGAATGCCAGCACTTCGATCGGCCATGTTCATCCTGCTAAGCCGCCTGTGGTCGGTTGTTTCCATTGTTAACTAAAACAATGAAAACTATTATCTGTGAATATTTTCTGTTGTTCCTGTTGTAGCCACAATGACTGTATGACTGTGTTTGTTGTAGTTGTTGTCGTAGCTGACATTGCTGTTGTTCTTGTTCTTTTTTGCTGTTGTTAAATGCTTGAGAGTGTATTTATTTGAATTGCTGTTGCTCCTCCTGCTAGAGCTGTTGTAGCCAACGTTCCATGGATGTTTTTGTAATTTTTGTTCTTTGGCAAAGATATATTCCTCTTTCAAAGGGATAATGGTAAATTTTTAGCCAAGTTGAACATCTAAGCCAGAACTCGTTGGCCAATAGCTACAATGGCTTTATTTTGCAAATTGAGTTTAAATAGTCAAGAAGAGTACCGGGTAGGAGTTTGAAGAGAACTTCGTTTAAGACGGCTAACATTTAATAGATATATCGCCGGTTCCAAAGTAAACAGAAGTATTTCAAAATTTAAATTATTTTTGAAACGGCATTCAAAATTTCATTTTTACAATGGAGTTCTATGATAAAATAAAAGTTGGAAATGCTGTTTTCCCAAAAATTTTAAAAAGTAAATACATCTGTTTACTTTGGAACCGGCGATATGCAGATAGAATCATCAAAAAATCTTGATAGTGCTTTCAGAAATTTATCAACTAGTTTTGTAGCATAGACCACCTCGCTCTGTTTGTGAATTAATTAGTTCCTTTGTTCCAGTTAAAGGAAACATATGAAACCCAGATAGGTCGAATGTGAAATAGAATTACGAAAAACTAATTTGAAGCAGTATGGAATGTAGAAATGTGCTATAGTGCCGAGAAACAGCAACTTCCCGAACTCTGCAATCCTAACAATCTTTGAAATCCTTAGAACCAGATGGTATTTTCATGTTAAATACCTTGACAATGAGCTACTTAT
This sequence comes from Campiglossa producta, assembly GCA_964058755.1. NCBI lineage: Eukaryota > Metazoa > Arthropoda > Insecta > Diptera > Tephritidae > Campiglossa > Campiglossa producta. The sequence goes on along the minus strand of CAXKVI010000001.1, from coordinate 12,668,858 downwards.
ATTTACTTTACTATCCTCGCAATATGGAAAGAATGATGTTAAGGCAACTGCCCTTCTCTCTAGACTGGATCAACTCCAATGATGCCATAGAAGACTCGCTGACGGATGGGACTGAAGGCAAACGAAAGGACTAACTATTCTATGATATCCAGCTACCATCTAAGGATCCAATGCGGAACGGCGAACTAAAGTACCAGCGCACAAATATGTGGAGTGAGTTGATGGTTTGGAGGTGTATTAGCTTGGATAAAAAAGGATGGTTTCCACTTTTGAATAAACAGGGCAGGATGGTTTTTATTCAAGCTGATCCACCGAGTTAAAAACGCAATAAAAACACAAACAAAAAAGTAGAGACAGAGACTCAGGAAGACGGAGAAAGATATCTATGGGCTACTAAAACAAAATCGAGACGGAATAGCAAAGGTTGATAAAAAGAGAAAATTAAAGGTAGAGCGCAAGATATAAACATCTTGATTACTTTTTAGTTCTGAGAGTAAAAGAAAACTCTGTCAGGACAATGTCTTTCGTTAGATGGTTAGCTCGTTTTTAGAAAAAAAAAAAATGTGGAAGGTTCTTCAAAGATTTTATTAGAGAGTTCATTTGCGAGCTATTGGAGCGAAGTGTGGTTCATTTCACAATCCTCTTCGAATACCGACACATTTTATGATATAGGTACGTCGATGGGTAGCACATTTCAAAGAGAGCTCAACAATCTGCTTATCTTGCCGGCGGGTAACTTCACTCTTCGAAGCTCATAATAAAAAGTAATTTATACTCTTCGCCTTAAATTATGAAACACGCCTGTCTTTAAAGGTTACTCTTCTTTGGAAGCCACTGATTTATTCGTTTAGAGCGCCGCTTTTGAGTTGTAACATTTGTCTTTGCATACAAAAAAACAAAAAAATCAAAATTGAAAGGCAAACAATCACTGTTGGTACAACCAAAATGCGAAGGCTACTTAAAACAAATGTTTTCTCTTAATTTCCTTTTTTTGTCATATTTACAAAAATTTGAAATCGAATATGAGTTGACTAAGTAAACAAGGTGTGACCTCCCAAGTGTAAGGCAATCATATACATAAACATTTTTATTTATGGCCTGTAGGAAAAACAACTAGTTATACAAGTAACTCTCAACTGGTATAGATCACAGAAGTAACTAGTCAATCAACTGTCTGAAGATGAACTGCCTTGGTCGAAGTGGGCGATAAGGAGTTGTTCTGCTTGGAAACCATCGCTACCACCGAGCATAATATTCTTACAAACACATTTCACTTCAAAGGAAGTAAGCACGACATAGGGTAGTTACTTTTAGGTGATGTAAGTTCGATCTTTTGCGGACTAGTTCTATATGAGACAGTTGTTAACCTCATTTTTTTCACTGCAGGGTCTATAACTATGAACATATGTATGTACGTAAATGGATGTATATAACTATGAATGTTTATCAGTCTGCCAGATCCATTGCCACCAAGTTGACAATGAGCCAACCAATTGATGTGTAAATACATACGAGTATATTTACATATGTTTGCACCGGTAGCACCACCGACATTTTTTGAGTGCACGGATGTCATGTAAACATTTTCATTTTAACTTTTTTAATTTAAATGCTATTTTCTTTTACTTTCTTTGGTGGCACTTTTTCTGCTTCATTGATGCGCTCCATTATACTCATGAGCAACTTTCATACTTACAAAACAAGGTGGAAGGTTGACTGGTTTATTTTTGAATTTACAGACAAGTATATAGTATTTCTCAAATTAAATAAAAAACTGTATCATCATGATCATCTTTCTTAACTCCTATTCGAGCATAGAATCTCATCTTTCAAGTTTTAAAAATAACTTTATTGGCAACTTTCTAGGATAAACGAGGGAAAAAAATGAGTTGAAGGTATAAACCATCAACTAGCCCACCCTTTATAATACGATTTGAATGAAACTATTTTTATTTACTCACAGTGGCTCATATGCCATAATCAACCATGCGTACACTCCGTCTTGTCGGCTTACCTTAAAGCAGCAGTTTTCAAATGTGTACAATTAAAAAAATATTGAAATTATGTAGTGCAAACAAACGAAAAAGATATTGAATGCGACTCTTAACCTTCCGATCACACAAAAAATCTAAGGGGTAAACTACCTTTGAACAACTAATCAAGGGGCGGATCAAAAGGATTTTGGCGCAAAGAAGTGGTGTTCTTTTGTAAACAAGTAGCTTCCACTAGCGGCTTCGGTCACATTGAAACTATCAGTATCTATATTACTATTTTTATTCCTATTCATACCCTTTCCCTATCAATATTTTTTTTTATCTCAAGATGTATATTAGAACGATTATCCGTCATACCAATTCTGGTTTGTTACAAACCGGTATCGGCGATCCGCTGTATACAGTGTATGTTTTCGTTTTCGTTTTCTATATATATATATATCTATCTCTATCTCTATCTCTATCTCTATCTCTATCTCTATCTCTATCTCTATCTCTATCTCTATCTCTATCTCTATCTCTATCTCTATCTCTATCTCTATCTCTATCTCTATCTCTATCTCTATCTCTATCTCTATCTCTATCTCTATCTCTATCTCTATCTCTATCTCTATCTCTATCTCTATCTCTATCTCTAGCTCTATCTCTATCTCTATCTCTATCTCTATCTCTATCTCTATCTCTATATCTATCTCTATCTCTATCTCTATCTCTATCTCTCTCTATCTCTATCTCTATCTCTACCTCTATGTCTATATCTATATCTATATCTATATCTATATCTATATCTATATCTATCTCTATATCTATTTCTATCTCTATCTCTATCTCTATCTCTATCTCTATCTCTATCTCTATCTCTATCTCTATCTCTATCTCTATCTCTATCTCTATCTCTATCTCAATCTCTATCTCTATCTCTATCTCTATCTCTATCTCTATCTCTATCTCTATCTCTATCTCTATCTCTATCTCTATCTCTATCTCTATCTCTATCTATCTCTATCTCTATCTCTATCTCTATCTCTATCTCTATCTCTATCTCTATCCTATCTCTATCTCTATCTCTATCTCTATCTCTATCTCTATCTCTATCTCTATCTCTATCTCTATCTCTATCTCTATCTCTATCTCTATCTCTATCTCTATCTCTATCTCTATCTCTATCTCTATCTCTATCTCTATCTCTATCTCTATCTCTATCTCTATCTCTATCTCTAGCTCTATCTCTATCTCTATCTCTATCTCTATCTCTATCTCTATCTCTATCTCTATCTCTATCTCTAGCTCTATCTCTATCTCTATCTCTATCTCTATCTCTATCTCTATCTCTATATCTATCTCTATCTCTATCTCTATCTCTATCTCTATCTCTATCTCTATCTCTATCTCTATCTCTATCTCTATCTCTATCTCTATCTCTATCTCTATCTCTATCTCTATCTCTATCTCTATCTCAATCTCTATCTCTATCTCTATCTCTATCTCTATCTCTATCTCTATCTCTATCTCTATCTCTATCTCTATCTCTATCTCTATCTCTATCTATCTCTATCTCTATCTCTATCTCTATCTCTATCTCTATCTCTATCTCTATCCTATCTCTATCTCTATCTCTATCTCTATCTCTATCTCTATCTCTATCTCTATCTCTATCTCTATCTCTATCTCTATCTCTACCTCTATCTCTATCTCCATCTCTATCTCTATCTCTATCTCTATCTCTATCTCTATCTCTATCTCTATCTCTATCTCTATCTCTATCTCTATCTCTATCTCTATCTCTATCTCTATCTCTATCTCTATCTCTATCTCTATCTCTATCTCTATCTCTATCTCTATCTCTATCTCTATCTCTATCTCTATCTCTATCTCTATCTCTATCTCTATCTCTATCTCTATCTCTATCTCTATCTCTATCTCTATCTCTATCTCTATCTCTATCTCTATCTCTATCTCTATCTCTAGCTCTATCTCTATCTCTATCTCTATCTCTATCTCTATCTCTATCTCTATATCTATCTCTATCTCTATCTCTATCTCTATCTCTCTCTATCTCTATCTCTATCTCTACCTCTATGTCTATATCTATATCTATATCTATATCTATATCTATATCTATATCTATCTCTATATCTATTTCTATCTCTATCTCTATCTCTATCTCTATCTCTATCTCTATCTCTATCTCTATCTCTATCTCTATCTCTATCTCTATCTCTATCTCTATCTCAATCTCTATCTCTATCTCTATCTCTATCTCTATCTCTATCTCTATCTCTATCTCTATCTCTATCTCTATCTCTATCTCTATCTCTATCTATCTCTATCTCTATCTCTATCTCTATCTCTATCTCTATCTCTATCTCTATCCTATCTCTATCTCTATCTCTATCTCTATCTCTATCTCTATCTCTATCTCTATCTCTATCTCTATCTCTATCTCTATCTCTACCTCTATCTCTATCTCCATCTCTATCTCTATCTCTATCTCTATCTCTATCCTATCTCTATCTCTATCTCTATCCCTATCCCTATCCCTATCCCTATCCCTATCCCTATCCCTATCCCTATCCCTATCCCTATCCCTATCCCTATCCCTATCCCTAAACAAATCTTCTGCATGCAAAGAGACTAAGAAGTTTTGCAACTTGGGACTAAGTCTTTCATCCTGAGTTGCATTCATTTGGCCCGTAGGCGCCTTTCGTTGAACTGCTCATGGATTGTATAAACTAACAGAAAAATTTTAAGCACAAACGGTAGCAAACAATGTGGTAAGTAGTTACCCACCGTTTGTACCGAAGCGGCAATAATTGACTTTGTTCATTGTTATTTAAAATTATTTGCTTTTTAACATTATAATTTAAAACAGTTGCATATATCAAACAGAATCAAAGTATTCAAAATGTAATATAAGGAGTCATTCTCACGCTTGCTGATGTGGTCTTTTCAGAAAGCATCTCATCGTAAAGATGCAGGTCCAAAGGGGGGAATAATGTGATGAAGACATAAAAGGGCCGACCGGGTTTCTTTTGTATATGTGGACTTTTCTGCAGTGCCTTAAGAAATCTATCGATGGAAATCCTTCGACGAGTTCAGCCTAATACATATTTCCACACTCTATTTTTCGAGGTTGGTCAATTTTGCGCTATCCCAATGCACTATTTTATAAGAAGCCTATACAAACCTTGAATGGTATTCATCAGCAAATTTTGTTACGAGTGCAATGATAGTTGATTTTCTCAAAAATGTTGAAAACTAGCCTCATAAGTGTTTGAAGGTATGAAAAACCGGTTTTTGATCCCTAACTCGGGATTTTCGAGGTGTCCGGAAAATTTCTCTCTTCCCAGGTATTTTTTCATGTTGCACTGTGTAATTGCACTTCATTTTATTTTCAAATCTCAAAAATATTTTCCAATTTGTTGATACAAATTTGAAAACCAAAGTCACGGAAACCATATTTTTTTAAGTACGAATTCGCTACTGTTTTTTGACGGCATTCATATAAAGGAAGTCTTTAAAAATGTTTAAAATATTGATTTTAGGGTCTCCTAAGTTCCTCAATGTATTAGCCCGATCCATGTGTGATCAACGAAGCGAAATTGTTTAGTTTCTATAGCTTTCCGGGAATCGATCAATGAATTTTCGGTATATCTCGATCTGTGTGCCACCTAGCGGATTTTATTTTTTCGTTCACATTGCATTGTTACGGAGCTCTAAACTATGTTCCAAGTTTCAAAAAATTGTCGAACTTTATACGACCCATACTAATATGAGACCTTTTCTCGATCTGAAATATTCAAGGTTTTGTGTTGTCAACAAATAGGGGGTACCCTTGATTTCACAAGTTAGTTCTGCTATTTTTTCGGTTTCTATGGGAGCTTGGGAGTTACCCGGTTAGGGTGTTATATAAAACACATTTTCCCCTACATAGCGTCATGCCCCCAAAAACGGCTCATATCGTCGGTGATTATGCAAAACGACGTAAGCGCCAAATGCAAAACCCAGTAAGCGACACTTTGGCCAAAAACGAGATTTGCTTTGCAGGGCTTCTGCGTACCCGGATCCTTTCATTAGTAACAAAAAAGTAGGGGTTTGTGCAAAAGAATGTCAAAAAAAAAACGACATTTGAATTTGACCAACCACATAGTGGCTCGTTCAAAAGTTAAACAGTTGTTTGTCTCTCCTGTAAAATTTGTGCTCCATGATTACCCAATGACAAACCATTTGCATTTTGCATTTTGCTATTCATTTGTCGCTAGTTTCTCCTTTATTTTCCCCTCCAATTTCTTTCTTGGGTTATTTTAAATGTTGATTGCTTTGGTAGCATTTGTGTGTCATTACTTGAACCGTTGGCTCTGTCTTCTCAGCTTCCATTAGCTACTTCACTTGTGTTGCTTAAAATAACTGACTGTTGTTATTTTATACATTATGTTTTGCTGCAGCACAGATCATTTTCAAAAATAACAAAACATCAAAAACAACATTTGAAAACAAGTTTCAAACCGATCGTGGACCACCCTCACGCATTTCTTCGATTTCTTGGCTGAGTTTATGTTATCTTATGTATTTTTGGTTTTGTTTTCCTATCTACCGCAGCGCTTACATAGCCTTGGGATCTTGCCGCCAATGATAACTAAAACGCCTACAACAAAAAAAAAAAAAAAAAAAAAAAAAAAAAAAAAAACAATATTCATATGCACCCCTTTTACCACGCAAAGTAAGAAAATACTTTAGGATTTTTTAACGCCGCAGGCGCTAACCAATATATACCGCTGCAATCCAAACCAAAACAAAATAACAAATCACCTAACAATTGCTGAGGTTTATTTTCGCTATTTCCTAAAGTATCAGCTAAATAAGTTCTTCAGCTTGGGTGCCCCAAAGATTAACCTCATCCGTTGCTCGCTGTGGGCATGCTGTGAAGGATAAGTGCAAATTTGTTAACCACCTTTTTGTGGGGTTGCAAATGAAATTAAAAAAATTAATACCTTCAAGATGTTATCTACTTAATTGTTGTGTATATGTAGGTAATTGTGTTGGCTAATTTGTTGTTTGTTACCTCTATTAATGTCTTAAATGAAGTGAGCACATCACTTAGGTAATTGTGAAAGTATTATAACCTGGAAAAACGGGCAGACAGATGTAACAACCGCCATTAATGAGTCTATCTTTCTGTGAGTATTTTTGCGTTAATTGGTTGCTTTGGAATAATTTTGTTTCATTATTTAGTTGAGAGAGAGAGAGAGTACAGACTTTAAATGTTGCTAAATAATTTTTGTGTGCAGAATGCAAACTAGGTTCGAGTGTGGGTTGTTCTGGGCCAATGGACCCTAATATCAAAACGATGAACCTTGTCAGTATGATCCGATTTATTTCCCGAACTTGAATAAATCTGACAATTTCTAAAGTTTAAATCGGAAGTCCAAATCAGCGACCAAGAAGCTGGGATACCGTAAAATAAAAATACAATGTTGAATAAAAAAAAAATTCACCTTTTTTGTCAATTTCGGCATCACTCCCAAAACTTTTGGGAAGTGTTTTTGCTGTTAACAACAACAACAACAATAACAACAACAACAACAACAACAACAACAACAACAATAACAACAACAACAACAATAACAACAACAATAATAATAACAACAACAATGACAACAACAACAACAACAACAACAACAACAACAACAACTATATAAAAGGAGTACCCATATAAATGATACTTTTATTTGAAGATTCAAACCACAAATAAAAAAAAAAATTCCTTTAATTTCGGGGATATTTTTCATTCACAGTTTTTTCAAAGCTGGCCTTTTATGCTTGTTTTTCAAAAAAAATATATATCTACCCCTGTTAGTATGGGCAATGTCAGATACAACGTATAAGGGACATTCCATCGTGACTCCTGCGACATTTGACTCGAGCGCTTAGTCAACTTTGACTTAATAAACTGATATCGGGACTTCAATTGCTATAAAATATATTTATCGACATGGGTAAATATCCAATACAGTAATTGCATTAAATAATTGGCGAAGTAACAACAAATAGCTTTATAATTACTCAGTAAAGTGAGTGTGACTCCTGGGACATCGTAAAATCCCTTTGTTGCACCTTTGTGAGTACGAAAACGTGTCTTAGCTTTACAGTTCAACTTCGACCTACAATTTGTATATGATCGAAAGTACATATCTACTACATAGTATCATATTCTTTAAAAATAAGTTCAGTATTAACTTTTAGGAACTTTTCACAAAGGTTAAACAGTGTGACTCCTGGGACATTTTCCTGTTTCTTCTTCACACAACTTTAAAGTTTTTTTCAGTTTTATCGATGCAGTTTCCAAAAAATTTAGCTAATTGCATAGTTACCCCTAACCCATGATAGTAAAAAGACCTTTATTCTAAAGTTCTGTCAGGGCAGTGGGAGTTTATGGCATTTTAAAAATTTGGTACTTTTCCTCTCTTGGCTGGAATGTCCCATAATTTATGTAAATCGTTTAAAAAGATACCGAATGTGTATTACGTAAACACAAAAATATGCGTTAGCAGTTTGCTGGCAGCTTTACTATTTCTTGGTGCAATTTTTCCTGTATTTTTGCCTAATTGAGGCGGCCGCCGTGGTGTAGCGGTTAAGTGTTCGGCCTTCTACACCAAGTTGTGGCGGTTCGATGCCCGGCAAAAGTAATATCAAAAATTATTTAGAAAAAGAATTTTTCTAAACGGGGTCGCCCCTCGGCAGTAGTTTGGCAAACTCTCATTTGCTTTGCAAGTGCCGTTCGGAGTCGGCAAAAAACTGTTGGTCCCGCCAACTTGTAGGAAAAACTCAAAAAAGCAACACACCACAAGTTGGAAAGAGAAGCTCGGCTAAAAATCTCGTTAGAGGTTATGATAACTTGTTGGTATATCGCCGCCATTAGTTTTTTTTTTTTTTGTGTAATTTTTACTATAATTTTTGGGTAATTTTACTATATTTTTTTCAGTAATATTCGCTATATTTTTTGGTAGTTTTGACTATATTTTTTGTGTAATTTTTACTCTATTTTTTTTTTGTAATTTTTACATTATTTTTTGCGCAACTTTTACTGTATTTTTTGTGTTAATTTGGCTGTCTTTTTTATATAGTTTTTGTCATATTTTTTGTGTATTATTTACCATAATCTTTGTGTAATTTTTGCTTTATTTTTAATGTAAATTTTACAAAATTTTTTGTGAAATTTTATCTTTTTTCTATTTAATTTTTATTTTATCTTTTGTCTAAATTTTACTATTAATTGTGTAACTTTTATTATATTTTTACTTTATTTTTTAATTTCTACTATATTTTTTGTATAATTTTTATTAATGGGTTGAACCCCATAATCTACCCGGGTAGAAAATAATCTAGGCAAATCTATTTTTAATCTAGGCGCTGGCTAGATTTTCCTACAATAGACAATTCTGCCTTGGGCCTGCCAGGGCTCTGGAATGGAAAGCGTATGTTTTTCAATTTACGGGCAATTTATGGTATATTCTGTAAGGGGGCTGCCTAGTTTTGCATACCTTGCACCTGCTCAGTTTTTCCAATCTAGGTCCTGAATATTTTTTCTATATTTGGCCGGCCTAATTTTTCCAATCCAACGCCAGGATAGTTTTTCCACGATTATAAATTTCAATTAAAGTTGTTCATTTGCCGAACAAATTTCATGAGCTGTAACAGCTGAATGGATAGAGATGATGACTGTAATGTGAAGGTGCCTGGGTTCAATGCTGGCTCTGAATTTTTTAATTGATTATTAAATGTATGTGAAGAAGTTTAATTCAAGTTGTTCATTTGCCGAAAATATTTCAATGATTGAAATAGCCCAATGTACAGAGCGGACGAAAGTGCTGTAAAGGTGGCCGGGTTCAATGCTGCGTGAAAGGCAATGAAATATTTTATTTCTTAGCTGGCATTGCCTTGGAAAAACTAGGCAGGGCCTTGATATGCAATACCCGGCAGGCCCTTTATTAAAAAGCATTAACAAACATATAAGGGCCTGCGTCAACTTAGTCAGGCCCTAGGCTAAATTTAACAGATTTTCTACCCGGTATGGTAAGTTTTGAAAGTTTCATAGTTTTTTTTGGTTGTGTGCTTTTCGGCTAAAGTGTTTTCTGATAAAATTTTTTTTGTAATATTTAAAAAAAATTTTTCATTAATATGGATTTGAATAAGCTGTACTCAAAGTCAGTGCTCAACCATCACATTTTACTAAAAATCAAAGCTATTCTCAAGTTTTATTATTTCGCGAGATCTTTGATCTTTGAATGTTTTGAAGATATTATGTGTATTATGTTTTACCACTTTTAACGTTTATGAAAAATATTTCCACTGATTGCACAAACGATTCAACGATTCAATAGACATTAAGGATATTAGACGTGAAATGCAACCAAAGGCTTTATCAAAAAAACACGCACACATACATACATACATATGTACATTCATACATAACCTCTTATATAATTGTTCTATTATAATGAGTGCATTAATTAGTACTACATTAAAGGGACATATGCTGTAGTTGAAAATTCAAATCAAAAGCATTTTAATGGCGAATTTGACAAAGTCGGAGTTGGCAAATATTTGGCGTACAAAAAAATTAAATTATTAAAAAACACAAAAACTCAACGTGATTTGATTTCGGAAATAATAATAGAAGCCGGTGTGTTGTTGTCGCACGCTCAAAAACTTTGACATATCAAAGCAACAGCAATAACAACAACAACAACAAACATAATAATAATAATCACAAAAATAGAAAAAATAAAAAGTGCTAAACACCAAACGATCTATATACATAAATAAATAAGATGCTTTTGTTTCTCACACGATATGCAGCTTAAAGCGTTGACGGCGGCATAAACAAATAAATATCAGCACGAATAAATCAGGACATGTTCGGCACGTTGGTGGGTAATGCGATGAAAAGTAGTAATCCTATTTACTATGTTCAAATGTTATAGGTAAGTATGTATGTATGTGTAAATGTAAGTTTGTGCATGCAGATGAACTTAATGCATTTTGACATGTGCTTTTACAATAAAAATATTATATGCACAACTATTTACAAAGTTTTGGAATATGAGCATGTTTTGACAATAATACTGCCTATGCCTTTGCAGTGCTGTAGAGAGGTGTTGGAGAAAGGGTGCAAAAATCTAAAAATTTCACTTACAAACGCCTGAAAATAAAATAAAATAGTATAAACTTGAATAAAAACATATAAAAAGAAAATAAAAACAAAATAAAAAAGCAAAATAAAAAAAATAAACTAAAAAATAAATAATATTAAATAAAAAATTAAAACCAAATAGAAAAAAAAAATTAAAATTATATACAAAAAAAATTGAAAAAACAAAATAAAATAAAAAAATAATTAAAAAAATCAAAATAAAATAAAATAAAATAATTTAAAATAAAAACAGTAAAAAAAAAAATAAAAATAAAAAAAATAAAATAAAATAAAATAAAATAAAATAAAATGAAATAAAATAATATAAAATAAAATAAAATAAAATAAAATAAAATAAAATAAAATAAAATAAAATAAAATAAAATAAAATAAAATAAAATAAAATAAAATAAAATAAAATAAAATAAAATAAAATAAAATAAAATAAAATAAAATAAAATAAAATAAAATAAAATAAAATAAAATAAAATAAAATAAAATAAAATAAAATAAAATAAAATAAAATAAAATAAAATGAAATAAAATAAAATAAAATAAAATAAAATAAAATAAAATAAAATAAAATAAAATAAAATAAAATAAAATAAAATAAAATAAAATAAAATAAAATAAAATAAAATAAAATAAAATAAAATAAAATAAAATAAAATAAAATAAAATAAAATAAAATAAAATAAAATAAAATAAAATAAAATAAAATAAAATAAAATAAAATAAAATAAAATAAAATAAAACAAAATAAAAAAAAATAAAATAAAATAAAATTAAAAAAAAAAATAAAATAAAATAAAATAAAATAAAATAAAATAAAATAAAATAAAATAAAATAAAATAAAAAAATAAAATAAAATAAAATAAAATAAAATAAAATAAAAAAAAATAAAAAATAAAAAAAAATATAAAAAAAAAAAATAAAATAAAATAAAATAAAATAAAGTAAAATAAAATAAATAAAATAAAATAAAATAAAATAAAATAAAATAAAATAAAATAAAATAAAATAAAATAAAATAAAATAAAATAAAAAAATAAAATAAAATAAAATAAAATAAAATAAAATAAAATAAAATAAAATAAAATAAAATAAAATAAAATAAAATAAAAAAATAAAATAAAATAAAATAAAATAAAATAAAATAAAATAAAAAAAAAATAAAAAATAAAAAAAAATATAAAAAAAAAATAAAATAAAATAAAATAAAATAAAGTAAAATAAAATAAAATAAATGAAGCTGAAAAAGTTTAATAAAGTAAACCTAAAATAAAACAAAGTAAAATAAAGCAAAACAAGATAAAAGAATAAAAAAAAAATATAACAAAAAAATATAAACCAAAATAAATACACTTTTACCCTATAAATAGACGAAGACTGACCAACAAACCGCCTTATTTCCACTTTCAAAAATTTTTCAGAAACCGAAGAAACTTTGACAGAGTCAAATAGCCACAGTTTAATGTTTTAATGTAGCGTTACTAAAATAAGACAACTACGCCCAACTGGGGTCATCGCTTTTTTTGAACTTTTTGTTTGTGTAGTTGTAATTTGTTAATTTGGAAATACGCCCTTCTGTTTGAAATAGGCAATTTTATACGGGATTCCATGGAATTATTTGCGTTAAAATAACTGGGTGAGGCTTATATCGTGCCGTCGTGAAGTGTGGACACCTTGCCGCGGTACGAGGGCTTAAGCCGATAGCCACAGGACTACGCTACGCTTGTGATCATAGATCGGCATGGCACTACATCACGAGAGCAGCCTAGCCTCTCTGGCGCGACGACAAAGATCTTCCCCTCTCCCAATCCAGGTTGTTATGCGATGCCGTGCCCATTGGACGTTTGCAGCCGGGCTGACTGTAGTCGAACGGAGCCTCTCAGATACCGGGCCGCCTCAGAGAGTATCTATGGTCTTACGGCGGCGGACGACACACTTTCCCCTCCCTCTTTCCTTGACCCTAAACTGGCCTTGCCCGGCGATGGGTCGTACGAGCAAGATGAAAAACACAAAACATAACTTTAAACAATCAGCAACTGCGTTCACTCCTCAGCAGAGGAGAGCTATGCTGGACGAAGCGAAAGCACAGCGTGGGAGGACAACCTCCACTTCAAAATCAACCGGTGGACTGACAGCGATGGCAACTACGGGTCGGTCAACCTATAAATCTCTATCAAGCAAGAGTGACTTGATGGGAGCCAGCACCAATGCGGCTGCCTACGCAGCTAAGCGAACAACGGCGCATGCTGAACTTCCATCAACCGTTGGTATGAAAACCAATCTCTCAACGCCTATGGCAATGGTCTCACGACCTGGCCTCAGAGATCCAAAGGAAAGAGTAGCAGTAAATGGGCTGTCGGACTCCCAAGAGACAGCTCCCCGCCGCTCTGCGTACCTGGAAAAACGATTAGCCGCTAGGATCCTGAAGAAATATGAGGGAGTTCCGCAGGAATCGCTGTCGCCGAGTTCCAGGAAGTGTGTGGAGTTAGCACAATCTCTGATACCGGATTTCCATAGCAGTTATGTGCCAAAGAGGGTAAACGGAAACCTTTTCAAGTGCCAGGGATCAGACATAGAGTTAAAACCCCATCCCAAGCGGCATCAAAACACCCCCGGAGTGGGCAAATCAAGCTTTGCTGATGTAACCACGGACAGGATCCTTATAAGCATTCTAGTAGTGGCATCGAATATCTCCTTAAAAATTTCAGGCCCCTAACTTGAAACATTTAAGAGATATTCAGCAGGAAAAGCTAAGTTTTTATGGGAGGTGCCCTTTTCATAAAAAACACATCCTATTGAAACCCTCATCAACACCTATTTAGTTTGGTACCCATATTGTCCAAAGACTTTCTAGGGTCACGTCTGGTCCACATTTTGGTTGATATCTCGGAAACGGGTTCCCATATGCGACTAATAATCTTCCTCTGCTAAAACTCTTACAACACCTGTCATTTGATATCCATATCGTACAAACAATACGGTCACACCTGATCCATATTTTGGTCGATATTTGGAAAACAACAACATTTATTTGATACCCATATTCGATACCCATATTCCAGAAATTCATCACCAGTAACTAAGTGGGGTACATACGCCCCTTCAATTCTTAAGGTATTGTTATTTTTCATACAAACACCAATCGTCTCTCATTAAAATATGCTTGAGGCCGATTTTGATCGCTCGCTTGACAGAAAAAAAAAACACAAAATTTTTACACAATCATATTAAGGGCATAACGCGATAACATCGTCTAAACATGGCAACCCCCAATGTTTTCGCACTAAAATCATTGTCGTCGACTGTCATAAGTACAAAGCATGACTGGATTAGTGTATTTTAAATTTAAGGTATCTACATACATACAAACATTACTTTGATTGAGAACAATTCATTTGTCATTGTAAGTGAGCTTTATAAAAATTCAATTTAACAAACCTTTGCTATTGATGAAAAACGTTATTTTGCGCATTCAAAAGAACGCTCTCATGCTGCTTCGTTGCAGATTGCATCCAACATCCTACACGCACAAAGTCAGTGTGCCACGCTGCTAAACCATATTGTGTGTCCACCATATCGGTGCTGTCAACCGCAGTGCACCACACGTGACACACATTTTGACGTGTGTGTCATTCTGGTCGTCCTGCTCGCATCTACCTAAAGCTCGTACATTCACGCGACAATCGACGTTAATCAAGCGTGGAGTAACGCAGTCACCCTTTATAGCGGGTTGAGAACGGTTTTGAACTCAATCTATTTTCTATAGCCTTTGAATTTGTATTCTTTTCATTTACCAAAGTTATGCCGATTTTATACCATCCAACTCTGTCATTGACTTTGGTCGCTTTGACTGGTAATGAGCGAGTTAGATTTTTTCGAACTGATTAACTCATTACGTGCATTAAAAATTCAATTATTAAGAATAGCTAATCCATAAAAGTTGCAAACCATGTAAACAAGCGATTCAGATCTGATTGAACTGTTTTTTTTTTTTTTTTTGTAAGAGATGCTTTGAAAGGCCTAAAGAACGGTCGACGAAATCTTTCGATTCTACCTAACCTAATTATTTTTTTTTTTTTTTGTGATCCTTCCCCCGCCTGAATCAATTTCCAGTAATGAGACAGGTACAATCGTTTCCACACTTCCTAGCGCCTTTCTAAAAGATCCGAGTCAGCTGTTCTACTGATGGCAAGTAGTCCTTGCCCACCCTCAGGTGTTTTCTGACCCAGAATTGATAAAAGTGGCAGAGCTACCCTATTCACACATATCACTGCTTCCCCTAGGCGATGTCTTGGTTTGGCGTCATAGCATATGTATAAGAACCGCGTGTGAGGTTGTGGGTACTTTTTCGATTTATGCTGACACCGTTGTCAGACATCGACCGCTTCATGACTCCACATTGTCCACTGTACTTTTGCACTTACTGAATGTTCTCCGAGTATGCTAAACAAGGTTATAGACTCTTAGTCGTGCTTGAAACAGCTTGTCAGCATATTGGCATCTACAAACTCATTAAGATTATCATCCGGTGCTTTCGACGATAGCGCGATTTCCCTAAGAGTGACCCCAGGGTCTTGCGGTTACTCTATCTATCGTCGATCAGGGCACCTGCTATCTGCAACTTAAAACACCGGACGAATTTGTCCACATCCACAACAGCCTTGGACCACGAAATGCGACCTCTGTAGTTGTGTTACGACCTTTGTAGCTAGGGTAGTCTCGTATTGTTTGACCATCGATTCACACTTCACTCTGTCCTCGGAATCTCGCCTGCGGCATCATCACTTTTTTCATTTCTTGCTACCCTTTCGAGGCTATAGAGCGTCATTTGATAAATTTTCTCCAGCTGGATATCTGACAGCTTCCTTGGATCTTTAAAAGGTAATGTGACTGGTGACCTACCTGTGTATTTTATTTCATTTGTAGGTATGACATTAGTACTCTGGCTAATACCTATTTCATTGCTCACTTTGACTACTGGGATATCGCCCTCCGATATTGTTGCCGAAGAAAACTGGAAATTGTATATCCACCTAAGCAGGCCCGCATACCGAGATAGGGCGCTTATTAACACTGCCATTCCCCGGGTCTCGGAGGCGCCGTTTGATGTTATATATTCGGCAAGGGTACTTCAGCACCTTACCTAAGAATGATGTTGTTCCAACTATCTTCCTTTTTTCCTTAAGGAGTATTAGAGTACTCCTAAAATATCCCCTTTCATATAAAAAATGTGGTTCAATTCACATGGCGATGTCCTAGGTGTACTTGGTAGCTGTTTCATGAAGCAGGCAAAGAAATGAAGTACTCCGAGATGAAGTCGGAATTTTTCATAAAAAAATTGGTTTTTAGAAGTATTCTGATACTCTTTCGTTTTTTGCAGAGAGCGAAGTTTTCTTCGCAATAAAAAAAGAGGCTGAAATGCTTAAAAAATATTCCTACACTATAAAGAGGTAACCAAATTTTTTGACTGTATTTCATATGATTGCAAAAAAAATTTCGTAATTCTTGGTACTTACAAAGCTCGGGTTCCTATACATCTCATGCACATATTAAATATAAATTATACATTTTTATATGAGTATAAACACTTTTTCTGTACTTTTTGAGTGTACTTAAAAGGCAAAGCATAGGGCACTCAACAAAGAAAAGGATGAAAGGCGAAGCAACCAAGAACACTAAAAAGCCAACAATAAAGCTAAAATGATAAGTAGTAAAAAAAGAATGCTGTTAAAATAAATATAAAATGGAAGCTTTTAATAAAAATAAACATAAGATACAAATAATAAAATTGTGTTTTTCTTCAGTTGGGAACATAAAAGCTATGAGAAAAAAATACAGTCTAGGTCCCATACGAGTTTTGTAAAGGACAACAATTTTTTCTTCAGCAAATTAACTTCAGACCTTTGCAAATACAGTTTTTTATTTCGATATCTGGGCGAAAGATACTTATCAAGAAACGCTCGAGTTCAAAAAAATTTTTTAATTAAATTAAATTAAACTTTTTCTTTTAATTTTGGGGACATTTTTTATTCACTGTTTCTTTAAAGCTGGCCTTTTATGCTTGTTTTTCAAAAAAAAAAAAAATCTACATTTGTTAGTATAGGCAATGCCAGATTCAAGGTATTACTTATGTAAATCGTTTAAAAAGTTACTAAATGTGTATTACGTAAACACGAAAATATGAGTTGCCAGTTTGCTGGCAGTTTTACTATTTCTTTGTGTAGGAAAAATCCTGTATTTTTTGCGTAACTTCTACCATATTTTTTGGGTAATTTTTACTAGATTCTTTGGGCAATTTTTTACCAACAATTTTTGTGTAATTTTGCTATTTTTTTAATGTAAATTTTACTAAATTTTTTGTGTAAATTTTACTATTTTTTGTGTAATTTTTACTATATGTTTTCTGTATTTTCGGCTTAATTTCTACTATATTTTTTGTATAATTTCTACCTTTTTCGCGTGACTTGCAATATTTTTTGTGTAATTTTTACTATATTTTTACTGTATTTTTTACTGTATTTTTTACTCTTTTTTTTCTAATTTTTGCCATATATTTTTTGTAATTTTTACTTCATCTTTGCGTAAATTTTACTATGTTTTTTGTGTAATTTTTACTTAATTTTTTGCGTAAATTTTACTTTGTTTTTTGTGTATTTTTTTCTAAATTTTTGGCGTAATTTTTACTGTATTTTTTGTGTAAATTTCACTATTTTTTTGTGTTTTTTTACTATAATTTTTTTTTACTAATTTTTTACTATATTTTTTGCGTAAATTTTACTGTGTTTTTTGTGTAGGTTTTTCTATATTTTTTGCTTAATTTTCACTGTATTTTTTGTGTAAATTTCACTGTCTTTTTTGTGTACTTTTTACTATATTTTTTTTTTTAATTTTTTATTATATTTTTTACGTATTTTTTACCAAAAATTGTTGTGTAATTTTTGCTATTTTTTTAATGTAATTTTTACCATTTTTTTTTTTTAATTTTACTTTTTTTTGTGTAATTTTTACTATATTTTCAGCGTAATTTTTAGTTTATTTTTTGTGTAAATTTTACTGTGTTTTTTGTGTAGATTTTTCTATATTTTTTGCTTAATTTTCACTGTCTTTTTTGTGTACTTTTTACTATATTTTTTTTTAATTTTTTACTATATTTTTTGCTGTATTTTTTTCGTATTTTTTACCAAAAATTGTTGTGTAATTTTTACTAAATTTTTTTTTAAATTTGACTATTTTTCTGCTTAATTTTTACTTTATTTTGGGTAGTTTTTAGTTTTTTTCGCGTGACTTATAATATTTTTTGTGTAATTTTTAATATATTTTTACTGTATTTTTTACTGTATTTCTTGCTAAATTTCTATTATATTTTTTGTATAATTTTTACCAAGCGTTTGAATCTGAAAACCACCCCATTGGATTCGTCCCTGTTTTTAAGACAAATACATTTAGCAAACATTAAAATAACCGATATAGTTTCATTCCAATCACACAATTTTTTTTTTTAATTCTTGAACCGAATTGTACTTGAGGGAGGGGGGCTTTGAACCTGGAAACCCAAACCGTGGATCCGCCCCTGCTCGCACCTCAGCATATTGATTCGAAAACGTTCCATCTCTTCTGAAAATGTATTGAATTTTCCTTAAGATAGAGCGTGTTTGAGAATAATTTGAAATTGTATATCTGCGTATTGTCGCCCCTGCCGCCGCCATTTTTATTTTCTCTTTTGTTTTTTTCACATTTAATCACATTTAATTTCATATACTGTATTTTTTTATGCCCCACATTATAATATACAAATTACTCAACGCGACTCTATGTGAGTGAGTGTACTTGAAGATGAGTTGTTCCATTTGTTGCAGCAAACAACAAACGTTGTCACTCCCCCTGAACTCAAGCATCTAACGAGTCGCATATTCCTTTTAATTTGATTCAGTTTA
>CAXKVI010000001.1:12584724-12644724 GCA_964058755.1 Campiglossa producta | reverse complement strand
TTCTAAAAGATATCTACTATAATTTCTTCCCAGTCGTCACTTTCCTTATTACTAAGGAAGTCTCTGTTGCTGTTTTTGAACGACGACCGATACTGATTCTTCTCTGAGAATTAAAAATTAAAAAATCGTTGTCGTTGCCCTGGATCATATTCGTGACGATGAGGCTAAACTTGTTTACGATAATGACCCTTAGTAGCGCGACTCTCCATTGCATAGAATGGCCCATATAGGTGGAAAACCGGTAAATCCGAGCTGATGGCGGGAAACAAACTTCAGATTTGAATTCAGGGCACAAAAATACATGGAAAATTACTTCGTTTTATTTGTATCCAAAAGTTTGCCTAAATTTGTTGGCCTGTGTTGTCAGGAACTCTGCATAACCCCGATAATCCTTGCAAATTTTAGACCATAACTTTTTAATAACATGAAATAAGCTTTACATAAGGTATACAATTTTTTGGTGGGTTCGTCATTTACCCTTATGTTCACATAGTCACACATGTACGTACGGCAACAGAAAGACACATTCTTCTTATTGGCCACAATGCCATGAGCTAGCGGTACGATTCAACTCGCATCGAATTCCAATTTGTTGCATACCACTCCTTTTGATATGACATACATACAATTATATCCCAACAAACAATAGAAAAGAAAAATTTTAAAAGCTTTAAAAATAAACTTTTAAAAAGATACCAGTTGGGAAAACAGTTGAAATTGTGAGATCTGCAAAGGTCTCTTTTAAGAACTTTTATCCGTCTGTATTTATATTTGTTCGCTTATCACTCATAAACCGCTTTATAGAATTTAATCAAATTTTCACCGATGCATTGGTAGATATCCATCTGAAAACTTAGAACCCTTTTCGAGGTTTACATATCTTCCTGCTTCCCAAATTGATATCAATCAAAAATGTTTATTGGGTACATCCTTAGCAAAACGTGCATACTCGTATAGCAATGAATGCTACGCCATCATATCATTCTATTCAAATTGGAAATCAATGCATAACTTATTCACTTAACCAACAGCTTTGTACCTACGCACATACACAGGCACACATTAAACGTTTATGCCGCATGTATGAGTTTACAATTCTGCGTAGAATATCCTTTTGTGTTGTATCCTTTGCTGTAGTCGGCGACCGCAGCAAAGCCAAAAAGCGCGCAAGTTCACATTTATTTATTGATTGGCAGAAAACAATGAAAGAATTTGTCGTAATTTCTATATTGTGTGGTTATAGTATGTATTGTAGTTATTGTTGCTTGGGTACAATGTTGGTAAATCGGAGTTTTGTTGCTCTCGTACACCTACAATTGCAAATACTCAAAAGGATGTAGATACACTTATATATGTACATATGACGGAGGGACGCTACATATACCTAAATGGTTAGAGGAGTGGGTTCACGTTGCATTTGTAACGGTTAATATGCCATAACCATAAACTTACATAAATACATTTTTACATGAGATTTGTTAAGTTTGAGGACACATTTTAGGAAAAAATTGTGTTCTTCTCTCTAGGTAAAAAAAATTAGATCTTTATAATGAGATCCAAAGGTGGCAGCCCTAATTTTTTTTTAGAACATGGGTCCTGGTATTATAGACAACAATCCCAAATAGCAGTGGTGTTGAAAGCGATTGAGCCGTTATCGAGTTTAGAGGCCTGTTGTTTTTTTTTTAAGGTCGCTTTCCAAATTGTTTGTTGTCTAAAAAATATTCTGGTATTATAGCGAACAATCATTCTAATGAGTGGACCGTTCTAGAGTTTTTCTTTTTTTTAAGGTGGCAACACCATTTTTTTTGCTAACATGGGTTCTGATATTTTCAACAAAAAATAAATAATTAAAATCGTTCAAGCCGCTCTCGAGTTTTGAAGTCTGTGTTTTTTTTTAAGAACAATTTTTTATCTTTCTAACATTGCCCCTGGCATTACGCAAAACATTTTCATTCCATATATTTCATGGAGGACCACTGGCATGAATCCTTCTTCTTTAGGCCACCAGAACATGTTAGGAACTCAGTAAACCACTTTTTAACCATTGAAACTGAGATGATGGTGTAACGTAAAGATATTGTATTTTTTGAAGTTAACTTCTTAGATGGCGATGTAATGTTTTTATGGAGAGTGAAATTTTGAATATAAAATAGGAAAAAGGGACAAAAGTACGCACCGAAAATTGAAAACTACTTGGATGTTGACACTTTAACGGTTTACAGGGTTGCCACTTATCTAAATTTTTTTTAAATATTGAGCGACATATGCTAATATGGGTATCAAATAAAAGGCTTTGTCGGCCGTATAACAACGAAGATATTTTTAGGCAGGGTTGCCACCTTTCTCCCTTTTTTTTTAAATATTTACCAAGACATGCCAATATGGCTATTAAATGAAGGGTATATTCGAAGATATTTTCAGGCAGGGTTGGCACCTAGGGGTGTCATCTTATCCCATTTTTATTTATTCCTTTGTATCTCGACCAATATCTCGGGAGCGGGTGAAGCAATTTGAATCAAATTTGGCATATATGTATGTAGAGAGTATGCTTTATCCTAAGTCTTTATACTTGGGTGTGGTGACTTCATGCGGTTTACAGGGTTAGCACCATATATGCCAATATGGATATCAAATGAGATACACCAACGAAGATATTTTCAGGCAGGGTTGCCAATTAACGGCATATTTTTATTCTTGACCAGTTTTCAGGGTTACCACCTATCAAAGTTGTTTATGACTATTGAATATGGATAGCATCTATTATATATAAATGCGCAAACATAACCGGTTCCTCCCTTTTTTGCAATAACCACAATTCTAAGGTATATAAAATTTGGTATGTATCGATATGTCTCGCCGAGCAGAGTGGCCGAAAACAAACCAAAAATTAAAAAAAATTAATTATAATATGATTTGGAAATCACACCACTACATGTGATATACACGCATTCGCTTTATAGAGCCGCTGTTATGGGTGTATGTATGTAGGATTGACCACTTGCATTGTTGTGTTTGCATTCATTGCAGTAGGGTGAGTTGTTTTGTTGGCAGCAATAAGATAACATGAGCCAGCGCGTCAACTTTATTGAGCTTAGGTACAAACAGTGTTTACAAAAACAAAATCTGTGCGTGGGGATTCAGAGAAGCAAATGCTTTAAAAAAAAAGCACAAATAAGCTAGGCCCTTCGTGGCTAGACTTAGTGAAATAAAATAAAATGGAAAATTGATAAAATTAAAAAAAAAGTAAAATCAGAAATAGAAAAGTGATTGAAAGTAAAAAAATAAAATTTGTTGGAAATGAAAGGAAAGGTAATAATATAAAATAAATAAAAATGAAACAAAATGAAATTAATAAAATATTAAATTAAGAAAATAATAGGAAAAGAAAGGGATGGATAAAAGGAAAATTAAGGTAAGTTAAGGTAAGGAGTCGTGCATATATGACGTCACGCGATTTTTGGTAGTTTTTGACCCCCCCCTCCCCCCATGTCACACCCAGTCACAAACTCCAGACCCCCCCCTCCCCCTCGAATGTCACATCACACCCTTAATAAATATAAATTCAATATTTATTTGACATAAAATCTGATACATATTTAGAATGTTTATATTAATTATTAAATAATATTTGCCAATCGAAAGAATGAAAACGTGCTAAATTTGAAAACGTTCATGGACGTTGCACGCTAGAAAACATGCAAAAAATAACGTGACATCACATAAGTGCTACTCCCCCCCTCCCCCAATGTCACATTTCGTCACAAATCGCAGACCCCTCCCCCCCCCCCTCAAAGAGCGTGACGTCATATATGCACGACCCCTAAGGAACGGAAAATATGACAGAAAAATCAAAGGGAAAGGAAGGGAATGGAAAAGAAAAAAGAAAGGGAAGAAAGGAAATGTAATGTAGGTAAAGCAGTGGAAAAGAGAAGCAAAAGGAGAAAGACAAAGAAAGGAAAGAAGAAAAAAAGAAGGGAAAGAAAATGTAGCGAGGAAGAAGGTATGGAAAATAAATGAAAATAAAAAGAAAGAAAAATAAAGGAAAGAAAGGTAATGAAAAGCTAAAAAAAATAAGTTAAGGAAATGAATGAAAGAAAAAGAAAAGCAAAGGAGTTGCGGAAAGGAACATAAGAAAATAAGGAAACGGTAGGAAAGGAAAGGTAAGGAAACGAAATGACAGGAAGGGAAGTTTAAGAAAAAAAGTGAAAGAAAATAAAGGTAAGAAAAAAATAAAAGAAAAGAAATGAAATGAAAAATAAAATGAAAGGAAACTAAAGCAACGGAAACGAAAGGAAAGGAAAGAAAAAGAAAATAAAAGGAAAAAAGGAATGTAATGGAAATGGAAAGAAGGATCAGGTAAGAATATAAAAGAAACGAAAAGAAAGAAAAAGAACACAGAAGAACAAAAAAGAACAAAAAAGAAAGAAAGAAAGAAGGGAAATAAAATGAAATGAAAGAAGAGAAAAGGAAAGAAAAGGAAAAAAAAAGAAAGGAGAAGATAAGGAAAGGAAATAAAAGGGAAGAGAAGGAAAGAAAAGCAAAGAGAATAAATTGAGATGAAAGGAGAGGAAAGGAAAGGAAATAAAAGCAAATTAATGCTAAGGAAAGGAAAGGAAAGAAATACGTATGAAGACGACCTAAGAAGAATAAATAATTATCAACACTGGAACTATATTACTGAATGATGTAAAGAGGGAGGAAAAGGCAAAATGAATAGGAATGTATAGAAACTAAAAATATACAAAATATGGAAAAGAAAGGAAAATTTAAAATAAAATAAGGTTTTGGTGGTTGAATTTCAACCACTGGGCGAACTCTAGTTATCTAAAAAATGTAAAACCTAACAAGCAATAGTAAGAAAAAAAATTTTTTTTTAGTTATTGTTATTATTGGTCATTATATTAACGAACTTTGAAAATTTTGTAGACTTTTCTTCTTTTGAGTTTTTTGCGAAAACAAGTTGAAAAATGCTACGTGCAATGCCAACTACGATGATTTTAATTTCGATCTTGTTGAAGGATCTTGTAAAACGGTTGTCAATCTAATCTCCTCTACTTGACTCGATGACCAGTAAAGGTGATGAAAAATTTCTAAACAATAATACAAAGCGGTTTGACAATATCCTTTAACAAGATCGAAATTGCAATCATCGTAGTTCGTATTGTACGTAGCATTTTTCAACTTGTTTTCGCCAAAAACTCAAAAGAATAATTTGATAAAAATTATTCGACTGGTAAAAAGTCCACAAAATTTCCAAGGTCGAAAAAATAAAAAGCTGGAGTTAAATGTGGGCGGCGAGCAGTTTACTATTATTGTTGTTGTTATATTATATGGTTGAGGGAGTTGGCCGGGGTTGCCGGTTCGAATCCCACCTCAACCAAAGTCTTTTTAATTTTATTTAATTTATTATTTTTATATTCCATCAAGTCTCATGGACTGTGTTTGGTTCTTTTTAATTATTGGTATGTACCATCAAGTCTAGCGGACTGTGTTTTGGTATTGACACTCTGTATGTATTAATTGGGGCGAGCACATTGGCTCTGAGAATGCATCGTTGGCTATTCTCACTTCCTTAGAAAACCCCTCAAAATTGTTGGTGGTGAGCACTTGGGCTCTGAGGCATTGGCGGCTATTGGCTTACCCCATTTTGCTTGTGAAAAACCACGTTTTGTGACTGCGACTATAAGCTATGTATTCCGAATATTCCATAAATTATCTGCGAAGTACAATAATATGTAATGCAGATGAAATAAACGAAACCATCTTATGTCGCTTAAACACTAAGGTAAGAATTTTGTTTTTTTTTTTTTCGTCCTACTTCAAAATTACGTTAAAGATCACCCTATCTCAAGATGAGTTTCAGATAGGCGGTTTATCTCTTCAAAAATATTTCGAAATTGGGTAATTCTTCACTCAGCGATATTAAGACTGATACCACGATAGTAGGGACCACACTTGTGTTCCCTCCAAGTCTATTACCAGGCCACCGGACAATTTGGCAGAATTTTTTGGGATTATTGTCATGAGGCACGCTCGCAAGCTTCTCACACTCTCGCCTTATGGGAATAATTTATTAATTAAACTGCATGAAAGCTTTTGATGTAGAAGAGGTTTACCCTCTGTCCAACCAATGACGGACAAAAAAAGTAAAGGTTTTTAGCTGCTGCTAAAGGATTTAACTAAAAACTTTTCAAGTAGCTATCGTCTAATTCTAAATAATGTGGGAAAGTCTGTTCCCAAGCAATGATGATAAAAGCAAAAAACATGCTTTCAGTAAAATGTCTGGCCATTTTTCTGCTTAATTAAACACACTATTAAGATAAAAAAAAACTGCCAAATTTTAAATTTCCTTGACCAAAATGACCTCATCTTCTCATGAATGCCAAAAATTAAAGAATAATTGACCCAGAAGTCAGGACCACCGTGTTAGTGCTGAGTAGCAACAATAAAACTTTTTTTTTTATAAAATGCTTATGATTTCCAATAAACCACTTTTTTACTTACTTAATGAACATTCACACAATACATTTTTCAGCTATACACAACATACCTACTTTGTTACTTAAATACCTTAAATGCATTTTAAAATGGCTTTGTGTAGCCATTATGTAATGTGTGGTACGAGTGCATATTTCAGTACAATTAATATAATACGAAATTATGTGAACATATACTGAATAATAAGAGCAATAAAAAATATATAATACAATTTATGAAAAAAAAAAAAAAAAATCACATCAATAAGGGGCAAGGATATAATAAGTATGAGAGTGTGTGTGTGCATGCGCAATTCTCAGGTAATAATACCTTTAGGAAAAAAAAGGTTTCTACAATGAACACGCGAGCGCCGCATTCGGACGCGAAATATTCCAATGGACGCTTAACAATGCCATTTTTGCGATTTCTTCTGCTCTCCTTCTACTGCTTCGCGACTCGAGTGGGTACTTCAGCACAGATTCAATTTGATTCAATTTTTTCTAAATGCTTTTTCTTCTTGATTATGCATTTCTTAACTAAATATAATACTGTGTTTCTTACATTTCAGGCAATCGATCCTTTTTCTGCTTTGTGGTTGGGAGTGTTATAAATACTTTTGTATATTTGTATAGCAGCAATTCATTTGAAATGCGAAAAAAAATCGACTTAAATTGAAATTCGTAAGATATTGGCGATCTTTCTACGCATTTGTGGCACGATATCCTTACAATTTCTTTAGTTATGTGAGTTAAATAGTAAGACAGGAAATCAGTTCTATTTTATATGCTGCCTTTTTTTGCTCCTACATGCCTACGTATTGAGATAGCAATGTAGAAGTGTGCAATACTATACATTAACTTTAGACGATGTGGCATCTTCTTGGCAGTTTTAATCAAATCCACACTTTTGTTTATTGTTTGAACTTTGAGTTGTAACGCAATTTATATTCAATATATCTATTAATTATACCCAGATGTGAGCTGCACCATAACATTATTTGATGGTCTTATACATACGTTAGACCGGGTCGAAGAAAAAAGTTGCAAAAGTGTGCCCCTAAATTTGAAGATTATGTTGATAGGATTTTGGGACAATTTTTTTATTTTTTTATCCTTACAAAAACAGCCCAAATGGTTTTTTTATTGTAACTTTTTTATTTTACATCCGATTTTTAAAAATGATATGTCAAAATTTTTATTTCGACAGCCCGCATAATTCTTCTGAATGTCCTTTTGGGCTCGGAAGTCGTTTTCGCATAGTTACGGCAGCTAACTCCGTTTAAGGTCCTTAAAGTATCCTTTTTGTCTCACCTAAAGAAAGTGCTCTGAAATTCATGAGCGTTTTCGCCGACATACCAACTAAAATATTTTCAAGTATGGTTGCCGCTCAGGGTTACCATTTTACCGTATTGTAGGTATATTTTTGGGATCATATGTGGATTATTTTGGGGTCATTTTTAGATCATTTTGGGGTAATTTTTAGATCATTTTGGGGTCACTTTGGGATAATTTTGGGGCTATTTTAAGATAATTTTGAGTTCAATTTTGGATTAATTTGGGACAATTTTGGGGTCATTTACGGATCATTTTGGAGTCATTTTGGGATAATTTTTGGTCATTTTGGAAACATTTGAGGGTCTTTTTGGAGTCGTTTTGGGATTATTTTAGGATTATTTTGGGATCATTTTTGGATAATTTTGGGGTCATTTTTGGATCATTTTGGGTACATTTAAGGGTGCTTTTGGTGTAATTTGGGAATCATTTTTGTATCATTTTGGGTTCATTTTAGATTCTTTTGGGATCATTTTGGGATTATTTCGGGATCATTTTTGTGTCGTTTTGTGTTCAATTTCGTATCAATTCGGGTACTTTAAGGGTCTTTTTGGTATCATTTTAGGATTATTTTGGGATTATTTTAGGGTCATTTTGGGATCATTTTAGGTAAGTAAAGTTAACGCTAAATTGATAACACCGAGCACGCTCGGTCAACCAGGTACTTATTATAAGGCCTTATTACATCGCGACCATTTACACGATCTATTGTGTGACCTTTCAGCTTATTGCTGTATGCGGAGGCTCTTTATAAATTTGAGCACCACCTCAGGTTTGTTATTCCATATCATGAACGTATTGAGAGTGACCCCACCTAGGTAGCAAACTCTCTTTCTTGCTAACGCAATGCATTCGTCCAGCTTACTCAGGTGATAACGCAGACCGCAATGTCGCATGATCCTAAGCGTAGGAGGTATTGCGTCACTTACTTGCAATATAGGACTATTTATGAAGTTCTTGACTATCTTCAGATGTCCTGTCATATTTCCGTTTTTTAGATCGAAAATATTTTGAAGTCTTAATGCAGCAAGTGTGGCTTCCTTCTCTATCAGAATAGGGAAGGTAGGTATTCCCACAAGGGCACTTAAAGCATCAGCAGGGCAAGTTATCATTGCACCTGTTATAGTGACACAGACTACACGATGCAGCTTCTTACTTAACTTGGTTGCCGCTGTTTCTTGAGCAGTCATAGGCCACCAGACTAGAGAAGCGTAGGTGACTATTGGTTTCACAACTGTATTAAATATCCAATAGAGTAAGAGTAGGTCGCCTCCCCGTTGGTGTACCCTGGGTAACGCTAAATGACCTACATAACCTACACGGCAAGTGTCTAGGTATTGCCGGTTCTACGAGAACGGTACCAGTACTTGTGCTGTACCCATCGTGCCGAAACGACCCGGGCCGTTTTTTTTTATATCGACCCGGCCAAGAGCAATACACTCGTCAGGGCTAGACCTCGTTGCAACAACAACAACAACCAATACGACATTTTGGGAGACTGCCACCATGTTTTGTCATAAAGTCTAGTGCCATCTAGGCCCTCGTTGCATTATTTATGGTAGCCTCCAAAGGAGCATTCCATGTGAGGGGTTTGTGCAATGTTACTCCTAGGCATTATGCTTCCGTCGAAGCGCGTGATATATCGATGAATGTACACAGGACTATGTTTTTAGACTCTATGGCCTTTTAAATTTTTTCAGTAAGGCAATGGATTGCAGTCTCCGTGGATTTTCCGGGTTGGTAGGCAAATTGGTGTTTTACACAGAGGGTGTTTCTTTAAGTTGACTTCCCTAATATGCTGATTTAAAAAAAATTTCCAACCTCTTCAGAAGAAAGTAACTGACACTTATTGGTCAATATGACGATGGCAGATCAGGAACTTAGTCAAAAGTAGATTGCAAGATTCCTAATGACAAGCGGAGGGTACGCACAAGGAAGGGACTTAATACAAACTCAAGTTTTCGTATCTACTGAGTTTTGGAAAACTTTTAGCGATACAGAACTGGAACTTTTTGTCTAAATGTATGGCATCAAGTCCATTCTCATGACAACATTTTAAGCACATTGGTTAACGGGGCTATCTTTAAAAAAAAAAAGTAGTATTTTTCAAACCCAAAAAGAGGATGAGAGAGTTAAACCGAGGTATGGGCGGGAAAAGTAAAGCGAAAGGGGATACAAAAAAAGACGGTATGAAATAGGTAGTTAAGATTGGGAAAAAGAAGATCGAGAGCAACAATAAGGAGATGAAGGGGTAAAATAACAGGAATAGGGGACGATCACCTAGGTCCATTATTAGCCAGGCCCAGTCTGATGGGGTTTCGTTAAAATACCCAATTAGGGATATGGCTATTTTCCATATTTTCAACCTCTGCCTTAACATCTTCAACTTCATCGTCAAAATATATTATTGAGGAAGCCATGTCTTAAGAAAGATTGCATTCATAAGACCGTGTTGTATTGTCTAGCTTTTCCCTATTCACTTTTATTTTACATTTATATTAAATATCTACTTTAACATTACAATTCTGCAATTGAGTTCTCTTTGGTGTTGCATTGCTTTCTTATTTTGCTATTGTTCCCACATAGAAAATAATAGCTGCATTGTAATCGATATGCGGCAATGCTACAAATTCGATGACTAAATTCCTGTTGAATGAGACGCGGCAATTAAATTAATTTATTGTATTGTTTGCTAAATAGTAGATTAATTGTGCATGTCTTGAATTGTGTTACATACACACACAAACATATTTGTACAATTATATAGCCTTTGTTGTGGGTGAACTTGTGATGATAGATCTGACGTTACTTGCATCTATGTAACACGAGTTTACCAGGATGTGGCAGGATATCGCAGCTGCGCGTTTGCTAATGAAATAATATGTGTGGATGTGCTTGAGGAACCACACTTTTTATTCATTTGAAGAGTATCTACATCCTGCTCAGATACGCCATTATTTCGAAAAATCCAAATGTTTATTATCGCTGAGACGTCTTAAAAGGAATCTCCCAAGAGTTCGGTTAAAATAGACATAAAAGTAGTAGTTAAACAACAATAATTCCCACAGAGCCAAATTTTGCACTCAAAGAAAGAGTTTCCTTATTTCAAGGAAAATTTCCCTTATTTAGCTTCAAAGACATGGCTTCCTCAATATAAGTAACATTTTCCTTAATTTATGGACCTTTTTCCTCAATTTAAGGAAAAAAGTCTTTAAATTAAGGAAAATGTTACTTATATTGAGGAAGCCATGTCTTTGGAGCCAAATAAGGGAAATTTTCTTTGAAATAAGGAAACTCTTTTTTGAGTGTGGTAAAGAGCTTAGGTTCGCCGTCAGAAACAAAATTTCAAAATTCCCCATCGATCCCATGTGTGCTAAAAAAAAATTATTCGGGGTCAGAACTCAAAATTTTAAACAGTAAGTTTCTTCAAAAAATTACCTGGGACCAAGTTGTAGACTTGGAAATTCTCTACTAATGTCGCCTTAGCATTTTTTCTCTAAGAGTAACCAGTTCTGAGATATCGCTACTGTAAAATTAGTTCTCGAAATTATATGAAAATATATGCCACGTACGGACTTTTCAGGATTTTTCTCGAAAATTTTAGTATGTGTAGAAACATTGTTTTTTTACGGTTTATTTGTCACAAGGTTCCCCATCGACAATGAAAATAATTATTTCTGTAAAGCCTATAGTTCTCGAGCTAGAGCCACCTTTTCTTCATGCATAATATCAAAAAAGACTAGTCCGGTAAATCTTATAACTTTAAACGAGCTAAACTTGTATATTTGTATATTTGGATTTGGGTATCAAATGTAAGCTTTTTTCCGCGACATATCAACTAAAGTATTTTCAAGTAGGGTTGCCACCTTACCGAAATATATTTGTATATCCGGTACTATCTCGGGAACAGCTTGACCGTTTTTGATGAAATTTGGCATATAGATAGTATGATTGATTCTAAGACTATTTCCTTGGGGTTGCCACTTGGGGGGTATACAGGGTTGCCACCTATCTCAATTTTTTCTAAATTATGCAGCGAGATCTGCGAATATGGGTATCGAATTAAAGGCATTTTCTGTGACATACCAACTAAAATATTTTCAAGTAGGGTTGCCGCCCAGAGTTACCATTTTACCGTATTGTATCTGTATTGTATATCTTTGGGATCATATTTGGATTCTTTTAGGATCATTTAGGGGTCACTTTAAGATAATTTTGGGATTATTTTGAGATCATTTTGGGTTCAATTTTGGATTCATTTGGGACATTTTTGGGGTAATTTTGGAGTCATTTTAAGATCAGTTTTGGATCATTTTGGGATAATTTTTGGGTCATTTTGGGTTAAATTTTGGATAATTTTGGGAATATTTTTAGTATTATTTTGGGATTATTTTAGGGTAATTTTGGGATCATTTTTGGATAATTTTGTGGTCATTTTCCGATCATTTTGGGTACATTTAAGGGTTCTTTGGTTCATTTTGGAATCATTTTTGGATCATTTTAGGGTCATTTTGGGATCATTTTAGGGTCGTTTTGGGTTCAATTTCGGATCATTTTGGGAACATTTAAGGGTCTTTTTGGGGTCGTTTTGGGATTATTTTGGGATTATTTTAGGGTCATTTTGGGATCATTTTGGGTATGTAAAGTTAGAGCAAGCTCGGTCACCCAGGTACTTTAGATTATCTTGTATAACAAAAACTAGGTTCACTCCCAGGACTTAAACTGCAAAGGTCCTCATCGATCCCATTTGTGCTAAAAGAGTTATTCGTGGACAAAAGTCGATAAAAATCATCAATTGAGAGTTTATTTTGTTTTATTTTATCTTTTCAATTTTTTTATTTTCTTTTATTTTGTTCATTTTGTTTTATTTTATTATTTTCTCGTTTTGTTTTATTTTATTTTCTTTTTTATTAAAAATAATTAAAATAATAAAAAATAAAAATAAAAAAATATTTTTTGTTTTTATTTTTTTTATTTTATCTCTTTTTTATCTTATGTTATTTTTTTATTTTTATACCTTTCATGAACATGAAATGGTATTATAACTTATGAAATGGTATTATGTTTGTAAGTATGAGAAAAAGAGATAGACCCACTAATAAGTATACCGTTATGATCAGGACGATGAGTTGATTCGATTTAGCCATGTCCGTCTGTCCGTCTGTTTGTACGCAAACTGGTTCCTCAATTTTAGAGATATCTCGATGAAATTTGGTATGGAGGCGTGATTTTATATGAGAATAATCATTCGTCGGAACCAGCAAGATCGGACCAAAACTACTCATAGCTCCCATACAATCGATTGTTCCGAAAAACGGATTTCGGGCTATAACTTCTGTAATTAAAGAGCTAGTCACGTGAAATTTTGTAGGTATTGATGTTTTTATATGTGAAATATCGATGTTGAAAATCATTGAGATGGGATAAATATTTCATATCGCTCCCATACAATCGATTGTTCCGATAAACGGATTTCGGGCTATAACTTCTGTAATTAAAGAGCTAGTCACGTGAAATTTTGTAGGTATTGATGTTTTTATATGTGAAATATCGATGTTGAAAATCATTGAGATGGAATAAATGTTTCATATAGCTCCCATACAATCGATTGTTCCGATAGACGGATTTTGGGCTATAACTCCTATAATTATAAAGGTAGGGTCGTGAAATTTCGTAACTATTGCTCTGTTAGAAAGTGGAATGTCGACGTTAAAAATCAATGAGATTGGACCAACAAAACACATCGCCCCCATATAATCGATAGTTCCGATAATTTCGGTATGAGCTAAAGTTAAATTCACACAGGCTGTACTGGGGATCGAACAGTGAAAATCGTGACGCTTATTCATGAAAGGTATATAGCCTTCAGCACAGCCGAAGACAGCTTTCCTTACTTGTTTTTTTTTTATTTTTCCATTTTTTTTCTTCATCTAATTTTATTTTTTTATTATTTTTTATTTACTTTATTTTATATTATTTTATTTCATTTCATTTTATTTATTTTGTTGTTATTATTTTTTATACTACAATTTAAAATGTTTAAAGTTCATACAATTTTCAATAATACCTTCTAACTAAATCCTCTCACTTTTCTCCACTTCAAACAAAGTCGGTACTTTTTCCATAATCCTTTGTGTCTTTGTAAATAAGTGTGATTATTTCTTTTGAGTAGAATTGAGTTCATTATTATGCGCTCACCCCAACTGCAAAGCAGCTGCATAAATGTAGAAATCTAAAAGGAAAACTCCTTACCCGAAAAATTGTAGGCTGCTCACAACAATCAAAAAGTAAGTTAACGTTAACATAAATACAAATACAAAGAGTTATACAGTTGGCTACCTTTTGTGATAAAAAAGCGCGCACCGACGAAGCCGACAATAGTGAATGCCCAATCTTGATGTGGAGCTCACTCTTTACCTACTCCCAAACTGCAGACTAGAAACTCTTCAGGTGTTCGCCTAAGAAGCAAGCTTTTCGCGCAAAAATTATTGTAAATAAATTGTAAGTGAGAAAAAAAAAAGCTTTTGTGTTATAAATTTTAATATTTTCTTGTCCTGCTTAAATCCTGGTAACAACTACAAATACAATACTAATAGCAACAACAAAGCAGTGTTGGCAAACAAAGTAAACGTGTTACACAATCAAAGGAATATTGCCGTTTAGGTGAGGTGAAGCAACAGCTCGGAAAATCGGCTAGGAAGCAACCAACACCCCGATTTTTGGCTTACTTGGCCTGCACAAAAAAAGAAAAAAATGTTGGCTGTTCAGCTAAAGAAGCAAATGCTAAGCCACGATATAAATGCTACAACACACAAATCTACTCGCATATTCATAACTATTACAAAGGTTATTTACGAGAAGCTGTGAGAAATAACAACAACAACAATCAAACAAAAATCTACAAAAGCGAATGCGCTGAATGCAAAATTACAAAAGTAAAAAAGCAAAAGCTAAATTTTGTATTTAATTTAATTGCATTTAAATTGTTTTCAATTATGTATATGTATGAGTTTTTGCGCATATACACAAACAAAATGTAAGGATAAAGATTCACCACATACGCGCATTCATTAATACAGGTACCCGTTAAAAAATACCCTTCTTTTTATTTTATTTTCCTAAGCTTATTTTTTTTTTCTTATTAATTCATTTTACTTTTTATGTTATATTAATTTATTTTCTTAGTTTTATTATTTTTTTTTTGTTTTTATCTAGTTAATTTGATTTTAATTTGTGTTTTATATTTTATTATGTCTTATTTTATTTTACTCTTTATTTTTATATTTAATTTAATTTTATTTTGTGTTGTTTTTGTTGCATTTTACGTTATTTTTTTCTTTTTTTAATTTTCTAATTTTTTTTTTCAACTTTTTTACATTGATAACTTTTTTTCTTATATTTAAAATTTTTTTTACTTTGTTTTGTTTTTTTCTTATTTTTATTAAATTTTTGAAGTTAGCTTCTTAAGCGGCGATATGAAGTATTGATTGAGAGTAAAATTTGAGAAAATGGTTGATGATGCAACGGAACTTTTGCAACGGATATATACATTGTAGCCGACTTTTAGGCGTATGTTGCAGACTTCAGGGTTATAGGGTTGCCACCTATCCCAATTTTTTTTTTAATAAAGAGCTAGATATGCTAATAGGGGTATCAAATGAGAGGTATTTTCGACTGTATTCCAAATGAGATAATTTCAAGCAGGGTTGCCACTCAGGGTTGCCACCTAACCGTAATTTTTTTTTTCGTATATCCCGGGACTGCTGGACCGATTTGGATAAAATTCGGAATATAGATTTTAATACCGATACATATCGATTCATTCTATGATTATATACATGCGTGTTGCCACTTAGGGCGGTTTACAGGGTTGCCACCTATCCCCATTGTTTTTTTTTTTTTAATATAGAGCTAGATATGCCAATTGGGCATCAAATGAAAGGTATTTTCGGCCGCATTTCAAATATGACAATTTCACTTAGGGTTGCCACTTAGGGTTGCCATCTAACCGTAATTTACGAGCCCTTTTACAAGTCTCCTTCATATCTTTCTTCGCCTGCACACTAGGTTAGGTTAGGTTCAAGTGGCTGCCGCAGAGGCACACTTAGGCCAGTTTTGAAAGGCCCGTTGTGATACCACCAACACTAGGAAAGTCATTCTCTTCATTACCCTCATTCCTAGTACCACGCCCCTCTCCCTCTATATCCCATTCGTATTGGCCCCTGTTAATTAAGGCATAATTCTACCGCACGATGTAAAAGATATCGAATTGATCGGTTCCCTTATTTTATTTTACTTTATTTTATTTGATGCCAATAGACCAGGGTTGGGCCATTTTGAATAAAAATTATTCAAATAAAAAATAAAAAATTATTCATTATTTTAAAAGTGATTGAAATAAAATCGCTTGAAATAAAAATAAATTGTTATTCATCACTTCGAGTTTTTTGAATAAAAATAGCCGGTCACTCATCACTCAAACATTTTTGAATAATGAATAAAAATTTATTTCTTATTTTTTCGTCACTAATCCCTCAAAAATAACGATACAATTTTATTTTTAAATGACGAGTGACGAAAAAAAAAAAAATAAAATTTTTATTCATTATTCGAAAAAATTTGAGTGATGAGTGACCGGCTATTTTTATTCGAAAATATCAAAGTGATGAATACAAATTTATTTTTAATTTTTTCGTCACTCGTAACTACAAAATAAAATATTGCCCAGCCCTGCAATAGACAATAATTTGGAGCATAATTACCTTATTACATATAATGTTTCCCTATAGTCCACTTTTTTTAACTTTAACATAATTTTTTGTTGGGTGTGCAGTGCAAATTATACACACACATGAAAGCAGTTGATTTTTGTATAGCAGTGCATATAAACATATTTAATATAAAGAATATTAAAAAAAAAACACCAATAAAAATAAAATAGATCTCAAGTGTGGTTTTGCCTTATATTTAAGGATACGTTTAAGGTCGCGCGAAGAAAAAGGCAACATATTTGCAATGCTTATAGCGTTGTCTTTTCTCCACGAAAATGTTGCCATTTCGTAGAGGAACATTTTTATAATTTTAATTTCGCCCTGTGAAATTGCTGCACACTTAAAATTTTGAGTGTCACCCTGGATGTCTTCATGAGATGAAAACACTGCCGCCATATGAAATGTCAAAATTGTGTTGCCTATCGGTGCTGATTTATCGTCGGTGATATACATGTGTTAGAAAGTGACAGATAGTATACTGTTTTTGTTTGTTATTGCCATTTATCAGGGCAAATAATCGCACCGTTTACGACAGCGAGGGCAAGTAATGTTGCCTTTTTGGAATTTTATAGGGGAGGGTGGTTGAGAACAGATGGTGATGCCCTCTATGAAGGTAATGCCCATTTTACAACAGAACATGGCTTTTAGCGGGCATGCGGCGAGGGCGACATTTTCGTGCAGAAAAGAAAAGTAGTGTTTCCAGTGTTTTTTTTTTTACAAAAACAGAATGTCCCAGGTTTGGGAAGCTTCTTATGACATTTACAGAACTTCAAAGAGTAAATTTTACCGACGTAAAAGATTCGAGTTCCAAAATATAGAAAAAAATGTTCAATCGATCTGGCAACCTCTGCTTTTTAACAATAAAAACATATACATTTATGTGGTTGAACGTACTTATTTTTTTGAATAGAAGTTAAACTGCAAATTTCCAGCCTCTTAATGCAGTCAAGTAGAAAACGTATACGCACTTAACAGATTTGCGAGCGAGTCTGAGCTCACTTGAAAGCAGTCGCCAAGAAAATGTACAAGCAAGCACTTAGAGAGCAGGGTCACAAGTCTCGAATCGGTGTGGTCTAACTATTGTTCCCATTTGTGTGGTGTGGCAATGCAAGTAACTTTTATATTGGTTGTTGGTGGTTGATGGGCTGCCCGTTGAAGGCTGGCTGACCTGCTTCGGCACACTTATGCCAAGGAAGATGAATAAGAAAAATATTCTCGTAGAAAGTAGAAATAATTGCAACTCAAATAAAGAAAATGCGTATAATAGGAATGTATATTTGTGAGATATATTTGCACATGTGGGCGCCAACTCGTACATGTTGAGGAGGTAATATTTTTATTTTATTTACTTTTCTTTTGCTATTCAGCTGATGTGTTTTGATATCTCTTTTATTGATGCGATTTATTTTGTTATTTGCCCATTTTTCGAAAAGTTATTATACCTTGTTATTGTGCGAAAAAATTCTCATGCTTATTATTGGATATTTGTGTGGTTTGATTCAGTTTATGGCAGGCATTGTAGGTAGCTATTTCTCAGTGAAGAAATAGGGAAGGATATGGATATGTTTTGATATCAATGTAAATCTTGTTTCCATACCCACTAGGAAAATTACAGGGTGATGTGAAAATATATTACTTCCACCTCAGAAAGAACGGGTACAGGGGGTCCGGACACCCCCCGAAATGCGCATGTTAGTGCAATTTTTTTTTCTGTAACTGTTAAAAAAGAAATTTGGAATATAAATGCCAAACTCATGGGATAATATTTTTTGATTTCCGGCCAAATTAGACATTTGAAATAACAAAAATTGCGACAGAGCCAAATTTTTGTAGAAAGCTTAGCTTCGCCGTCAAAATAAAACTTCAAAAGTCCCCATCAATCTTATGTGTGCTAAAAAAGGTTGAAGGTCAACACTTGAAGTTTTAAGATTTTCCCCAGAACGGTAGTTTTTTTCGAAAAAACTATCTGCGACCAAGCTGTAGACCTGATAATTCACCATAAAAAATGGTCCTTGAATTTTTCTAAATTACTGACTAACCTGGCAGACGTTGCCCTGCCAAAAATTTATTTGCCTGCATGTATTTTGAAAAATCTGGTTTGCATCTGCACTAGAAACAGAATCAAAATTTAGCTGAGTCAATTCCTTTTTCTTGTCAAAATGGATATTTTGGAAAAAAGATTCATTTGAATTCATTTTTTTTTATTTTGTTTAGTTTTTTTATTTTTTATTTCATTTCATTTAATTTTACCATTCGAAGCAAAACCAGTTTATTTCACTTTATTTAATTTATTTTATTTTATATTACTAGCTAATAGTTTTTTGTTGAATTCATTTCCCAAATTCCCGATTACGCCCGTATTTTCTTTATTCGAAAAATTAATTTGGTATGGAAGGTGCCATATCCCCTCTTCCCATAACTCGAACTTTTTTTGGTAAGAGTGGTATTGATATCGTATTTCTCCATACCCACCCAGGTAGGTGCGATGATCATGTTTAGAGATATTGAGCCTTTAAAAGTAAGTACATATGTACAGGAGGTGCCACGCCTTTTCCCCATAGCCCCCATATTTTTTGCGAGTGAGTTCGTTCACCTTCATACCAATTTTAATGGCCCCACCTTTACGCCCCATAGAAATATGAAGCTTAAAGAACTAAGTTTTTATTAAAGCAGCAGCGCTTTTTTTGCGACCAACCTATTTCTTTGAGAATTTATATCAATTTTCAGGTCCTTACAATGAACTCTTTTATTTAGAGATATTCAGCATGAAAAGCCAAGTTTTCCTAAAAACCATTTTGTAGAGAACATTTGGTCAATATCTCGCAAACGTACAATATCTCGGAACTTAGTTCGCATCGAACCAAGAATCGTACCCTATTCAAACACTCAGCAACATCTTTCATTTGAAGCCCACATTGTCAAAACATTTTGTTGGATCTCACCTTGCCCACATTTTGGTCGATATTTCGGAAACGGGTTCGTACATGGTACAGGAAACTACTCGCTTTTAAAACACTCACACAACTTTTCTTTTGACATCAACATCGTACAAACACTTTCTCGACTCACACTTGGTCCACATTTTATTCGATATTTTGGAAACGGGTTCGTACATTGGACTTAGAACCCCTCCCTGTTAAGAGCCCCGCAAACGCCTTTTATTTGACATCCATATCGTAGAAACATCCTCTGAGTCACCCCTGGTCCACATTTAGTATATGTCGGTCACACCTGGTTCACATTTTAGTCGACATCTCCGCAACGGGTTCTCATATGGGACTAAAAACCACGCTCTGCTAAAACTCGTATAAACACCTTTTTTTCTGGCAACCTTAGATGTCGCCCAATTGCATTTTTCTTTATATCTTCGGCATTTATTGTCGAATTATAAAGGATGATACACAATTTTTTTTGTCTCAGGTAGTGGGTTTTTTTCAAAAAAAGCTCATTGATCTCAGGCACTCCGTTGTGGTACCTACCCACCATATCTCAGTTGCTACCACCCGAATGTACTGATCTAATAACTGCAAATTAAAGAGCGTAAAAATCATAAATCGTTTACGGTCTTCAATTAACTGACATTAGTTCGTTACATTAGGGTGGTAGGTAGAAACTGAGATATGGTGGGTAAGTACCACAACGAAACGCATGAGCTCAATGAACTTTTTTTAGGAAAACAGATGCCAGAGAGAAAAATTGGGCGACATCTAGGGTTGCCAGAAAAAAACACTTC
Source organism: Campiglossa producta (assembly GCA_964058755.1). NCBI lineage: Eukaryota > Metazoa > Arthropoda > Insecta > Diptera > Tephritidae > Campiglossa > Campiglossa producta. Next base: position 12,624,412 of record CAXKVI010000001.1, on the reverse strand, counting down.
ATTTTTCAAAAACACTTCATTTTTTTTTTTTTTTTTTTTTCATTTAAATTTTTTTCTTATTCTTTTTATTTTACTTTCTTTTCTTTTATTGCATTTTTTATTTTCCTTTTTTTTTATTTAAATTTATTTAAAATTTTTTTTTTTTACTTTTTACTTTCTTTTTTATTATTTTTTATTTCATTTTTTTTTTTTTTTTTTTTTTTTTATTTTATGTTATTTTATTTTATCGCATTTTATTTTATTAAATTTTTTTTTTTTTTTGATTTTTTATGGCAATATTTTCTGTATTTCACTACATTGTTGAGTATTAAAATCGCTTGCACTTTTGTGTACTACTAGAAGACAAATCCCCACAAAAGCATATTTCAATGATATTTCTGTGAAGTGTAGTGCACTGCCATTGTAAAAATATCCGTATGCACAAAAGTGTGTGTGCACAACGTATGTGGGGCACAAAAAAAGCAAGTAGTGAAAGGATTCATCTTCAATTGTATTTTATCAAAAGGAATACATTTTTGCTTGTTGTGGTTGCCAGTTCCACTGCATTTTATTCTGAATGTTTATTTTTATTTTTTCTACTTTTTTTCATATCAAAATATTGTGCATGGCTCTTTGTGCAATAATAAAAATATCCAAACTCAAATGTGCCTCCAATTATCTTTTGTTAAATCTCATAGATACAATGAGTATAAAGAAGGAAAAAAATTGTGTATAAATACTTATAAATATCTGCTTGAGTTGGCATTATTGATTTGGTTGGATTAATTCGTAATTGCTCAGATAAACCCTTCGGCACAATTGAGTTTCATGCATGCGATGGGAATATTTATACAAATTGAAATGATAAAATATAAATTGAGATGTTTGAGTGGAAAAGAAAATACATATGAATATCCTTTCACATGTCCTTACATCAATTTTTTCCTTTAAATGCAATTGTTCGCCGTTTTCAGGATTTATCTGATTGAGACGATCTTCGTTGACAATTAGCCTATTTGACGTAACCCAAGAGTAGATATTAAGTGGAGCTACATTCGATAATATGCTGAATATAATGATGACATTGCCCATTGATCTATTTTCTTAAGATGTTGAATCTACCAAAGCTTCAGCAGATCCAGGTGCTTTAACTGATATGATTAGCTCTAGCAGAGTGGAGTAAAGGACGAAAAAGAAAAGAACATATTTTTTAATCAACTTTCAAGGTGGTAAGTGGAGGTCCTTGCTACTAGGCTTATTAACTGAATAACGGGTTTTAACCTTGCAGGGTCGACAAGCAACTAAGTATCACCGTATTATCACATTCAATCATTTTCGTAAGCCTAAAAGAAAGCACCACTATCTTCTGGAGGGATCTTGAAAAGCAACTTACCAGAAGGTGTGTCCGCCTTGTGCTTTTTTTCCATTAAAGTTCACCAAGCTACTGTCCCATATGAGCTCCACATCGCCACTGCTTTCTCGAAGGTATTGAGGTGTAGGAGTTTGCTAGGTGAAGTCTCAATTAATGAAGAAGAATAAACTGCTAAGGATTAATGGTTTGCGACAAATAACTACCCGGTCAAGAGACTCGTAGACGTGTTGTTCGCCTTGCGTTGGTGAGGGGACTTAAGTTTTTCATTGGAGTCTGCCCTAGAGTGGGAAGTCCTAATTTGAGACGAACCAAAAGGAAATCCTCTTGATCTGGGGGAAATTCTCTGGAAGGGTGAGTACATCGAGACGAACCGTTGTCAGTTGCAGAAAATGTGAGGATCACCGCACCAACACTACCCTAAGCCAAAGTGTTTCAGAGGTCAAACCAAACCAGACCGAAGAAAGTGAGGAACGGAAATCTGGGACGGCTGGACACAGAACGTAGGAATTACAAGATAACCTAGTAACATATGGACAGCTGAGGAGAAAGGAAAACTCCTCGCATGAGTATTTCCTTTCCCTCAGACAGTGGTAGTAAGTGGCGGAGCAAGTGATGTGGCCAACAGTACCCCGCCAAGGAATTAAGCGAAGGCTGCTAGGAAGCGGTCTGGAAGTTACGCGGTCCAATGCATTATAAGAAAAAGGCGGTAGCTCCTCTCTCTGTCGGTCCTGGATAGGTTAGAAAGGAACAAGGCAAACGCCCATCCCAATAATGTGCCGCTTACAATTTCAAGCTGAGATCGATGAATCCCCGGGTGTACTTAAATACTAATGATAGTTCATCCGTTTGTAAGAGGAACAGGTGTCGGTAGGAGCAAAATTACATCAGCCGAAGAGTTGGTTGGGGCACGAACATTATCTGAAAAGGTCGGTGCGACCAGCGACAGGCCCGCCTTGGATAAGTGGACGAGAGATGATCTTCCAGTTTGTGAAGGCTAACCCGAGAGGTAATCTCCTCTCCTTAGACTCGGAGGAGGTTGTTCGAGGTCGTATAGTTTAAGGTGGCAAAGCATCTATCAACCAGGGCGTCTATTGAGATTTAAGACTATGCCGAACTGACTGAACGCTATTATAGCCTTTGTTGCTCGAGTTTATCGCTGTTACTGGGGCTAGGGTTCCTAAGAAGGTATTCTACGGGTTCCAAAACCATCCTATGAACAGTAGTAGGAACTCACCAACACTATAGTCGAGACACCCGGATGGCATAGCAAACTACCTTGCTCAGAGTAAAGAAAAAAGTATGAACTCACTCTGCATTGGTATTCGAGCTCTTCAAACTATATGGGGTGAGTAATTATTGCCGCCGTGTAACAATTCAAGCTCAACTCATTCACCTGCTTCTCATTACCCGCGATTATGAATTATTCTTATTAAAAATTAGAGAAACGCTTAAGAATTTCGAAAGAAGGTGCACCCTGGTAAGGTGTAAAATGTCAGAGATGCCATTTGAATTTATAATTTTGTTATACTGCGATTAACAATTAAAACACAACGCACAGTTATACTAATTTAATTAAAATTGTAAATTTCCATAAGAATTTTCTTGGCAGCAACTTTTGCAATTCTTCACAATGAAACGAGAGTTATGCCATATGCGAGGAATTTGCTTGAAACGAGCTCACGCAGTCAGTGAAATTGAAACGAGAAAAGTTGCTGTTTGTTGTTGGTGTTGCGAGTGCAACTCATTGTTAGCCGAACGTTGTCAATGACAATTCAAAGAGATAACAACAATTTCATATGTCGCAAACATTAGAAATTTACACAGACAAATTTAAAACAGATGAATTGCTACAGATTAGTGTTGCCAGCAGCACGGAGGAAGGTACATACATACATAAGTAAGGGAGTGTGGTTGGTGTGAGGTCATTGTACAGTGTCGCTGCTGCCAAGTTACCGGGTTATCAAAATTAAATTTGTTACTTATTAAAAAATGCGCCGCAGCGCACGTGTCACTCACTCACTCACTCACCCCCCACACTCTGCGCTACGCATATGCTTGCAATTCAAAGCACAACAATCGGCACACTGCTAATCCCATCGCTAGAAGATTACTGTCACCAAAACATATTTCAACTTCTTATACAAAAGCCAAAAATGGAAATTATTTATAATCAAATTGACCTGCCACATTTTGCGGCATAGCGCACCATCTCTTTGGTGGAAAATTTATGCGAAAAACTTGCAATGCTTTGAAGAAGAAGAAGAAGAAGAAGAAGGGTCGTCGGTGCTTTGCAAAGTATTTATTATTGTGTGATTTTTATTTTAAAATGTGGTCAATGTTATCCTCTGGCTTTCAAATTGGATGAACATTCGATAAAAAGTTTATTTGCGATTTGTCAATGAAGTTGACCGCGTTTATTTGACATTTGCTGTGTTTGATGTTTGAAAAAAAAAAATTCAAGTAAATAAAGATTTCGCCGTGGTACAGTGGGGCGAAAAGGGTTAAAAGTATAAATGCACAAAAATGCGAAAAACACAACATAGCTGTAAAACTAATTTGGAAATGATCAGAGAAGAGTTCCCAGGGGGTTTATCCTACCAAACTTTATCATATATTAGGTGATTTTCGAAGCTTTCGATATCGAAAGTGGGCATGGTTGGAAAGCGATTTTTTCCAATTTCATCCTACCTGTATACAAAATTTCATGCAAATATCTCAATTTTTACTCAAGTTGTCATGTACACGGACAGACGGACGGACGGGCGGACAGACGGAAAGACAGACAGACCGACGGAAATGCCTTAATGAACTTTTTTTTCCAACCTAAGAACTTTCATATATGGAACTCTATATCTATCTCGATTATTTTGTGCCGTTTCGTAGTAGTAGAAAATATTGTACAAATTACCCAAAAATATGATAAAAATTAAAAAAAGGTAGTAAAAATCTTGCAAAAATTATAGTAAAAAGTACACAAAAAATATAATAAAAATTATCTAGAAAAAGGTAGTAAAGACTATGCAAAAAAAGTAGTGAAAATGATACACAAAAAACTTTGTGAAGATTACGCAAAAAGGTAGTAAAACTATAAAAAAAATATTGTATATATTACACAAGAAATATTGTAAAAATTACAAAAAAAAAACATAGTAAAAGTTACACCAAAAATTTAGTATAAATTACGCAAAAATTGTACTAAAAGTTACACAAAAAATTTAGTAAAAATTACACTTAAAATATTGTAAAAAGGAAATAAAAATTTGAGTAGAAATTACACAAAAAAAATAGTGAGAATTACACCTAGAATATTGTAAAAATTACACAAAAAATATAGTAACACAACTACCCAAAAAACAAAGTTAAAATCTCAAAAAATACAGAAAAAAATACCAAAAAATGTAACGCAAAAACATAGTACAAGTTACACAAAAAATAAACATAGCAAAGACAAAAAATGTATTACATAAAAAATATAGTAAAACTTACACAAAAAAAACAGTAAAAATTACAAAAAAATATATAGTAAAAATTACACATAAAAACATAGTAAAAAACTAACAAAAAATATTGTAAAAATTACACAAAAAATGTAGTAAAAATTACACAAAAGATATTGTAAAAATTACACAAAAAATCTAGTAAAACTTACGGAAAAATACAGTAAAAATTACAAAAAAAAAAAAATATTGTAAAAATTATTACACAAAAAATGTAGAAAAAAAATAGAGTAAAAATTACAAAAAAAAAAAAAAAATATTGTAAAAATTACACAAAAAATATAGTAACAACTACCCAAAAAATGAAGTTAAAATCTGAAAAAATACAGAAAAACCTACCAAAAAATGTAGTAAAAATTACGCAAAAACATAGTAAAAGTTATACAAAAAAAAAAAAAATAGTAAAGACAAAAAATGTATTACACAAAAAAAAGCATTAAAAATTACAAAAAAATAAATAGTAAAAATTACACATAAAAACATAGCCAAAAACTAACAAAAAATATTGTAAAAATTACACAAAAGATATTGTAAAAATTACACAAAAAATCTAGTAAAAATTACGGAAAAATACAGTAAAAATTACAAAAAAAAAAAAAAATTGTAAAAATTACACAAAAAATATAGTAACAACTACCCAAAAAAAAGGAGTTAAAACATAAAAATATACAGAAAAACCTACCAAAAAATGTAGTAAAAATTACGCAAAAACATAGTAAAAGTTACACAAAAAAACATAGTAGAGACAAAAACAAAAAAAAAATAGTAAAAATTACACATAAAAATATAGCAAAAAAATAACAAAAAATATTGTAAAAATTACACAAAAGATATTGTAAAAATTACACAAAAAATCTAGTAAAAATTAGGAAAAATACAGTAAAAATTACAAAAAAAAAAATTGTAAAAATTACACAAAAAATATATTAACAACTACCCAAAAAAAAGGAGTTAAAACATAAAAAAATACAGAAAAACCTACCAAAAAATGTAGTAAAAATTACGCAAAAACATAGTAAAAGTTACACAAAAAAACATAGTAAGACAAAAACAAAAAAAATAGTAAAAATTACACATAAAAATATAGCAAAAAACTAACAAAAAATATTGTAAAAATTACACAAAAGATATTGTAAAAATTACACAAAAAATCTAGTAAAAATTACGGAAAAATACAGTAAAAATTACAAAAAAAAAAAATTGTAAAAATTACACAAAAAATATAGTAACAACTACCCAAAAAAAAGGAGTTAAAACATAAAAATATACAGAAAAACCTACCAAAAAATGTAGTAAAAATTACAAAAAAACATAGTAAAAGTTACACAAAAAAAAATAGTAGAGACAAAAGCAAAAAAAAATAGTAAAAATTACACATAAAAATATAGCAAAAAACTAACAAAAAATATTGTAAAAATTACACAAAAAATCTAATAAAAATTACGGAAAAATACAGTAAAAATTACAAAAAAAAGAAACATAGTAAAACTCACGCAAAAAATATAGTGAAAAATGTAGTAAGAATTACAAAAAAAAAAAAAATATAGTGAAAAATATAGTAAAAATTACCATACATAGGTAGTTCGACTTCGATGAGAGTTTTTTTCGATCGCTATAATTTTCATTTCAAGCAGAAAACAAATAGCGTTTTATTACCAAGCGAGTATTATTCCTAATTTACTTTTTTCTTTGTTTTGTGGTGTATCTCTTTTAAATAAATTTAATTAATTTCCCATTTCAATACACTGTAACTTCGGATCCTCACAACTTTACAATAAAAAAAAGTTCATGGTTAACAATAACGGTTACTCTTCCGCCCTTTATCGTTTTGACAACCCTCTCACATGCGTACATCAGATCAAAACCGCACAGACACCCCTTTCCGCATTTTCAACTATTTGTTGTTGCTGTAATTGCCGTGTCATAAATCTAATAAATTAAATGCATCCGTTACAGCAACAATTGATTCAGTGATGCGCAGTCAAATGATGCTAACCAACAAACACTTAGAAGGACGACGATAAAATGTGATTGTAAATGCGAATACAAATAAGAGTGGGATACAGAATGTGAATAAAAAAGGGTATAATAATAAAGAACAGAATCAAAAAACAGTAGAAAAAAAATGAAAGAAAAAAAATCAGTTAACAGAGTACATTTGGTAAACGCTTTATTGAAACTCAATTTGCACCCCCATTTATAAATAGTATATGAGACCAAACTTTGTCCGTTTGTTCAGCTTCGAAGACGAAACACGATGAAAAGGATATTCGTTTTTAATTTCGAGTATACATAAACGTACTTTGGCTGAACAAATCTTACTTTTTATTGAGAAAAATTTTGATTTTAAGGAAATTCGTTGAGTAGGGAGAAAAAAGAGGAAGCTGGAGTTCAAAAAGGGCAGCACCAAGCCCACTTAAAAATCTTTTTTTATAAGGGCTACCGATTTCATTTTTTTTTATACCTTTCATGAACATGAAATGGTATTATAACTTTGGTCCGATGTTTGTAAGTATGAGAAGAAGAAGAGATAGACCTACTAATAAGTATACCTTTATAAGCAGGACGATGAGCTGATTCGATTTAGCCATGTCCGTCTGTCCATCTCTCCGTCCGTCTGTCCGTCTGTTTGTACACAAACTAGTCCCTCAATTTTAGAGATATCTCAATGAAATTTGGTATGGAGGCATTATTTTATATGAGAATAATCATTCGTCGGAATCAGCAAGATCGGATCAAAACTACTCATAGCCCGCATACAATCGATTGTTCCGATAAACGGATTTTGGGCTGTAGCTCCTGTAATTATATATGTAGGATCGTGAAATTTCGTAACTATTGCTCTGTTAGTATGTGGAATGTCGATGTTACAAATCAATGAGATTGGACCAATAAAACACATCGCCCACATATAATCGATAGTTTCGCTAATTTCGGTATGAGCTAAAGTTAAATTCACACAGGCTGTACTGGGGATCGAACAGTGAAAATCGTGACGCTTATTCATGAAAGGTATATAGGTTTCGGCACAGCCGAAGACAGCTTTCCTTACTAGTTTTTGGATATATTTCAGTCGTATAACTCTTTCGAGATATTCGCTTTTTAAAATTTACACTATTTGGACAATATAACCAAAAGTGGGCGTGGCTATGAACCGAATTTTATAATTTTTACCAAAAATTTGACTTTTCATACATGAAATATAGGATTATTTATGAAAGCAATACACCTGAGACACTTAAAAAATATTCGCCTCGTTCCTAGTTCGGCTTCGTCTCAAATAAACCGAGACTCGGTACGTTTTTAAAACTCATTATTCGATCGTTCACTAACAAGTAGTATTAATAGATGTTACCAGCAACAACTAAACAAAGCCGAAGCTGTTTAAGAAAGGAAACAAGGACGAATTTGCAAAGCATTTATCTGAATATTTGGAATTTGTAACCCCTGTTGTTTAGAGTTTAAAGTATTTATTATAAGCGTATAAAATGAGAATATTTAATTGAATGCATGTACCAAAATAGTTATGTATGTATATACCAGAAATTCTGCGAGCAGACGTGAGTGCTGTGAACTGCGGTTAGCCCGTTACAAAGAAGTACTTGGACAAAATCAACCGTGTGTAGTGAAGTGTATTAAATTGTTGTTAATTTCGAACTGAAGTAAATTGAATCTTAATTAAGTTACCTTTATATTTCTGTATGTATATTCTTTGAACTGACGTACAAACTTTCCTGAAACCTCCAAACATAATTTGTTCCGTAAGATAACTAACTACTTCAAGGCATATTTGTCTTGAGTTCGGACTATTACTATTTTCATCTATTTTACCGCCTAGGCGATTTTGGCCGTTTCGTATCAAAGCACGCCACGCCAGTCTTTCCTTTTTAGGGATAACAGACGCCAATTGAAAACTCCAAGGGAGCTCAAGTCATCCTCCATCTCAGTCGAGGCCTCCCCCTTCCTCTGCTGCCGAATTCGGATGTCGATAGGAGAACCTTCTGTGCTGGAGCTTCTTTGTCCATTCGCATAACATGTCCTAACCAGCGGAGCCTTTGGGCTTTAATCCGCTGGACTATGGTCAGGTCTGCGTAAAGATCGTACAGCTCATCGATAAATTTCCTTCGATACTCGCCGTTGGCATCACGTGAAGGACCATAAATCTTCCGGAGAGCTTTTTTCACAAATACTCCAAGGGCCATCTCATCTTCTCTTGACACTGTCCATGATGAGAGACTTATAGAGCGTGATCTTTTCTTTGCGAGAGAGGCATTTACTTCTCAATTGCCTACTTAGTCCAAAGTAACACTTGTTGGCAAGAAATCACCCCGTTGGATTTCTAGACTGATATCATTTTCGGTGTTAATGCTGGTTCCCAACTAGACAAAGTCCCTCACCGTTTCAACTTTGTATCTATCAACGGTGTCTTGGATGCCAAGGCGCAGATGCGCTGATTCTTTCTTTGATATCAGCAGATACTTTGTCTTGTCCTCGTTGACCGCAAGACCCACTTGTTTTACTTCCCTATCCAGTCCAGAGAAGGCACGCTCTTGTAAAAGATTGTACCATTGCGGTTTAGCTCCGCTGCTCGGATTATCTTCTCCAGCATCAGGTTGAAGAAATCGCACGAAAGGGAGTCGCCTTGTCTGAAGCCTCGTTTTGTTTCAAATGGCTCAGAGAGGTCCTTCCCGATTCTGATAGAGCTATTGGAGGTGTTTTGTTGATTCTTTTTTCATGGGTCTTCTCCAGGATTTGGCGTATCGTGAAAATCTGGTCTAACGCCACACTGATAAGGTCCCATCAGTTTGTCTACGATGGCCTTCAGCCTTTCACACAATACGCTAGAAAGAACCTTATATGCTATATTAAGAAGACTGATTCCGCGATAGTTGGTGCGGTTAAAGGGACCGCCTTTCTTGTGGATTGGGCAGAGCACACTTAAATTCCACTCCGAAGGTATGCACTCGTCTGACCATATTCTGCATAAGAGCTGATGCATGCTTTTTACCAGCTCTTCGCCTCCATGTTTGGACAGCTCGGCGGGTAGTCCGTCTTTTTGTTGTTTTTTAGCCGGGATATAGCTATCCTCACTTCATCATAGTCAGGTGGTGGGAAGACTTTTCCATCGTCAGGGATTGGGGTATCGGATTTGACATCTCCCTCGCAATTTAGCAGTGAGGAAAAGTGCTCCCTCCATAATTTAAGTAGACTCTGTACGTCGGTTCCCATGTCGCCATTACTGTCCTTACATGAACTTGCCCCGGTCTTAAAACCTTCCGTCATCCGCGGGATCTTTTCATAGAATTTTCAGGCATCATTCCTGTCTGCCAGCATCTCAAGCTCCTCACACTGACGCCTTTCGGCCTCACGTTTCTTGTTTCTGAATAGGCGTCTATCTTCCTTCTTTGCCTCGCGATAGCGTTGCCATACTCTGCGGGTTGCGCCCGTTTGAAACTTCTCCCTGTATGCAGCGTCCTTTTTGTCCGAGGCAGTGCTGCATTCCTCATCGTACCAGTTGTTCTCCCTGGAACCCTATAGTGGCCTCAGCGGCGGTACGTAATGAGTGAGAGATATGCTCCCATTGCTCGGTTACATCGTTAGGTCGAGGATTGCTCTCCGCTAGCAGGTTTTCGAGTGGGGAAATGATCAGCTGACTGTGTCGTGCGCAACTTCTCGACGTTAAACTTTCCTTCCGTAACTGTGCGTACTTTCTTCTCTGCCCAGAGGCGTGTGCGTATCTTGGCTGCAACAAGATAAGGGTCCGAGTCGATATTGAGACCAAGTAGGGTACGCACATCCAGAACGGTGGAGCTGTGTCTGCCGTCGATCATGGCCTGATCAATCTGGTTCTTTGATCAGGGGACAGCCAGGTGGCTTTGTGTATTCTTTTATGCTGGAACCTGATACTACTGATGACCATAATGCGAGAGAGAGCGGCGAAAGTCATATCGTGAAGACTACATTTTCCAACTGTAGGACCAAAGACGCCTTCCTTGCCCACCTTGGCATTAAAGTCGCGGAACACGAGGTTGATATCATGTTGGGAACAGCAATCTTAAGTGTGTTCAAGTTTATCGTAGAAGGAGTCTTTCTCTGCGTGGTCCGTCGTCCACTTTGCCGCGTGTCTGGCCACTGTAGTATACGTCACAAGGTCCGATAATTGTCTTTCCTTGTCCCGTCCATGGCATTTCCTGCAGGGCGGTAATGTCAGCCTTTGCGTTAACGAGAACATCAACCAATCGGGCAGCGGTATCTTCCCTTGAGAGACTCCGGACATTCCATGTACATGCCCTAATATCCAAATATTTATCCTTCATTCGTTTTTCCGGGTCGTCAACATGCAAGAGGGTTCTCATCCGAGGCTTTGATATATTGTTTTTCATTGGAATTGGCTTTTACGACGCAGGTCCTAAACCCAGCGCACAGCCCGTTGCAGCCGCACCACGCGGTGAACAGAAGCTGCTAAAAGAAAAAATCGGTGAGAACTTTCTTTCTTGTCAGATCATCTATTTTTGACTACAGCTTTCATGATTTCTCGCAATAATATATTGCCGGTTATGATAAGAGTCTTATAGAAGTTGACCTTTGTTCGTCCCTCAAGTACTTTCTTATCAGTAAACTAATTTCAAAGGAGTATAACTTTCTAACCTTTTACGATATAAGGACGTTACTTGATACAAGAGATATCAGGGTTGTAGGAAGTAATATTTTTGTTGTTGTAACGAGGTGTAGCCCTGCCTAAATGTCAGACAGGGTCACTCCGAGTGTATTGGTCTTGGCCGGGTCGATATAAGAAAACAGCCCGGGTCGTTTCGGCAAGATGGGTTCAGCACAAGTGCTTGTACCGTTCTAGTCCAACCGGCAATACAAGAAACTAGCCGTGTAGGCCATGTAGGTCATTCAGCGTTACCCAGGGTGCACCAACGGGGAGGTAGGTCGCCTTATGAATCGACTGGCTATACATTTTATGCCCCTGGGAACTAAATATTTACTTCTCTTCCTTGTCCATGTTTTGCAACGTATTTCGAATAATGAGTGGCATGCCAAATTGAAAGTGATCAGAAACATATTTCCGAAATCGAAAATCATTTATGCAAACGCATTTCAAGCAGAAAATTACACTTTGACATTGTCTATACACATTTGAAGTCAATCACCATGAGGCAAAAAAAAAAAACTGATAATAAACCTAAACCACCAATACAGCCAACCCACTCATATCCTTCCGCAACAAACCGACCCACTTATTGGCAATCAACGTCGTCGCGCTAACGATATGGCAAATAATGCCCACACCGCCGAAATACCAAAAAATTCAGCTTGTAGCGTAATAAAATGTGCTATGGTGTGTCGTAGCCCCCACTCCACTCAGAAAAATTACCGTAGGCAATGTACAAATACTCAATTTTTCAACGATTGTTGTATTCCAAAGTCACCCTATTCATCGGCGAGATGCTGCTACATTGACGCACACGAGTATCATGACAGTGCATTGAGTTTCCCGAGAGTGGGCGATACTACATAGACAGGAGGGGGGTATGAGATGTGCTTCTATATATAACAGTACAGGCGTGCAAATGTCTGCGGGTGACAAGCTAAACACCAAACAAATTTTATTTGGTGTTTTCCAACAATCTTTCACCTTTCAACTCCTCTTCAACATGCTCTTCATTGTCGAAGTATTTGTACAAACAAGAATCTTCATGTCCCCCCATTGGTAGCAGCATTTTCATTTATTGTGCTATAAACGAGCTCGAGCTCGCACAGACGACATTAGCAAGTGTTAAGGGTTGTTGTTGGGTCTGTATGAAATTGTAATTGTTGTGGATGCTGGCTAAAAGACACAGACAAATGCGACATGCAACGGATGTTGTTGGAGTGTGAAACTGAAGGAGTGAGTTGATTTCCTCTTGGGCTGGGTATGGGTAGAAGAAGCGTGACATAAATACCTGCCATTTCGGTTGGTGTTTGAGTGTTGACAAATTTATTTAATGAAGTTGTGGTTTTTGTGGTGCACACGCAGTTTACGAATGTCAATAATTTGACATTTAATTCGAAAATAATCAAATGTGGGAGTGATGAGTTCTAAAGTGAGAGGGATGAAAAGAAGAGAGGGTGAGAAAAAGTTTGAAATTAAAAAGTCGAAGTTGATTGGATCTTCTAAATAAAAAAAGGATATCAATATATTTTGTAAATGAAAAATAGAATGATGTTTTTACTAGTTTGGGGCAAGTTTCAGTCAAAGAAGAGGGTAGCCAACGTATGCGCTTTGTGACCTCAACGCAAATGGCAACCCGGGATATTGAATTGGGATGACCCTTTTCGAGCTATTCCAAACTACATAAGCTTTCAGAAAATTCGACTTTGTCGGTTTTTTTAACTTGTTTGGGAGAGAGAGAGAGCCCTCGTCCCTTAAAATATTCGACTGAAAATTTCTCCGGAAGATATGTGTGTTGTCTTGCTCGCGACGTTAGGCTTTTGTGAATGTAGAATGTCATTTTGGGCCTAAAAGGAAGGGAGAGACTCCAATGAGCAGCAACAAGGAAAAGTGGATGCTTGGTCTTCCTTGGTGCTTCCGATTGCTGCCAATTGAATAAAAGGTTAAACCCTTTATATAACACACATCAATGAATTATGATCATCCTATAAACCACCAAATGTATGCTCCTAGCTTCGAATTCTAAAAAAATCGCTGACTTATGACCACAATAATATTGATAAATTGCTTCAAATGCCTGCAGATTACTTACTTTTTATTCAAATTTTATTAGGAAATATGAAATGGTTAAGTGTTAGAATTGCTGCAGTAATGACAAATCGAATCAATAGAAGAATAAACATTCCCATCCCTCAACTCATACATATCTTACACCAAATTGTCTTTGGCAATAAACACTTCTTTTAAACTTTCTTGAATTTCCCTTTCACTTATTCGCTCACATCTCCAAAAAAAAAGTTTACTTATAAAACTGCACATTTGCATATTTTCCTAACATTTCAAATTCCAATGAAAAAAGCCCAGGGTTTATGTGATAAAGTACAGGGTACATGAAAATGATCACAGTATGTTTAATTTTTTTTTTTTTTTTCTTTTTTGTTTGATTTCATTTTATTAAATTTTTTATCTTATTTAAATTATTTAATTTAAGTTAATTAAATTTTTTCTATATTTCATTTTACTTTAAAATGAAATTTTTAGCGACCTTTTGATTTTAAATATTTTAAATTTTTTGCTTGCTCGCGGTCAGATTTAATTAGTATAAAAATAAAATACAAGATTTTCCACTTTTTCATCCATATATTTCGGTTACACAACGGTAACCGTCTTCAGGACAAATTGTTCAACACGTCTGGTTAGCTTGGCGCGTAGCTTTGTTATTATTTTTGTGTTTTTTATTTTATTCTGGTTATTTTATTTTATTTTATTTTATTTTATTTTATTTTATTTTGTTTTATTTTATTTTATTTTATTTTATTATTATTTTTTATGTTATCTTATTTTATTTTATTTTATTTTATTTTATTTTATTTTATTTTATTTTATTTTATTTTATTTTATTTTATTTTATTTTATTTTATTTTATTTTATTTTATTTTATTTTATTTTATTTTATTTTATTTTATTTTATTTTATTTTATTTTATTTTATTTTATTTTATTTTATTTTATTTTATTTTATTTTATTTTATTTTATTTTATTTTATTTTATTTTATTTTATTTTATTTTATTTTATTTTATTTTATTTTATTTTATTTTATTTTATTTTATTTTATTTTATTTTATTTTATTTTATTTTATTTTATTTCATTTTATTTTATTTTATTTTATTTTATTTTATTTTATTTTATTTTATTTTTTTTATTATTTTATTTTTTTTATTTTTTTAATTTATTGCTATTTTGTTTTTTTTTTTATTATGTTTATTTTATTTTATTTTATTTATTTTATTTATTTTATTTATTTTATTTATTTTATTTATTTTATTTATTTAATTTATTTTATTTATTTTATTTATTTTATTTATTTTATTTATTTTATTTATTTTATTTATTTTATTTATTTTATTTATTTTATTTATTTTATTTATTTTATTTATTTTATTTATTTTATTTATTTTATTTATTTTATTTATTTTATTTATTTTATTTATTTTATTTATTTTATTATTTTACTCTTTGTTGCTTTTGACTTGTAGTCTATTGCTGTAATTACCGACGGTATTGTGAAGCAATTTTCGGGATTGTATGTATTATTTTTTTTATTTTATTTTATTTTATTTTTTCCATTTTTTTTAGTTTTTTTTCTATTTGGTTTTTTTTTTGTAATTTTTTTCTGTTTATTTTATTTTATTTTTTTTTTGTATTTTATTTTATTTTTTTTTTTTTTATTGTATTTTATTTTATTTATTTTGTTTTATTTTATTTTATTTCTTTGTATTTTATTTTATTATTTTTTTTTTTAATTTATTTTTTTTTTTTATTTTATTATTACTTTTTTATTATATTTTTTTATTATATTTTTTTCATTTTTTTCTTAATTTTTTTTGTCTTTCCTCAAACTGCCACCTATCGCACCCTGTATTTGTCATCGTTCATTCGTAGTATGTGTGTGCTCTCGTGCCATCTTTTGGAAAGAGTTGTTTCTGTATCTGTGCATTAACTACTTCGCACATACCCACTCATATTTGCAACCATCTAACATAAATACATACTTATATTGAATAATAGCAATTTTATTTGAATATAATTTTCCTTTTATTTTTTTTTTTTGCATTTTTCTATAGACAATTTTACTTTTTATGACCCAAAAATATTTCTGGTAATATTTGGTATTTGCCACTGTGCATGTTTTTAAGAGCCTCGTTTAGAAGGATATTTTGTGTTTTTTATTTATTTTGAATGGCATTTAACATTGATGTTTAGACTCCACTCCGCCTCCGCACGAGCCATTAAAAATGGGTAAAGTACTATTTGGCATAATGATTCCAAGGGGTTACTAGTTATGTATATCTCTTAAGAAAAAATGTATGCACTTAAGTATACGTTGGCATATGTAACGACATGGACGTGAGTTTTGGCGTTATGCAAGCTTCAAGCTATGAAAAGAAAATATTCGACCAAAGCAAAAGTTTCGTAGTTTAGTGTGTGTATAGTTGCTTGGATGATATGCCGTTTTCATGTTGGAATGTTGTTTGGGGCTAACATGAATTGCCAAATATCCGAAATAAATACTAACAGTAAAGTACCTTTTTACAAGATATAGAGAGACATCTTTTGTTGTATAAGTACTCAAGTGCGTTAAGTAAAATATTGGATTAATATGCAGGTATTTGGTAACGTTGTTATGGGTCCATTATGACTTTGTCATCAAATACCTAAACGTTTAGTTAATTAATATTCATAATTGCATGGATTCGGAAAGATAATTGGAAATACGTTTAACGTAGGTTTTTGGTAAATATGAATGAATGTATTTTTATTTTCATTCAGGCAATAATACCATGTCACTTTGTCCTTTAATGAAGAGTTCTTGAAATAAATTTTGTTTAACTTAAATACGACGTGGCGTATGAGTAACAAAAAATTGGTGTCATCGAAAATTTTACGCCTTGAAGTATGCAACATTTTTTCGCTGTATATTCCGATAGAAAACCCAATTTTTTTATGCCTTTTTCTAAGAATACAAATACCTGTTATCTTGCCAGCAACCTTACAGATGTTACTAACCAAAAACAGACTATTATGCGGATGAATGGATAGGACGGCTTATATCATACCACCAAAAATATCTCAACAACGCAAGAGTCAGAAATTATGAATTACCTAATTCAACAACACTTCAAGAGCTTGCACGAATTTAGTAAGGCTTTGGTTTAACAGTACCTATGAATATTTTACTGTGTTGTTGCCACGATTTAGATAGGTCTATTAATTATCCACGCAAGTGGTTACAAAGACTGCTACCAACTTTTCGTTTCTACTAACATTTGTGATTTGAGCAAAGTTTCTAGTTGGCAAACATACTGAGTATATCTATGGAATTATCATTATGTACATACTTTAGTTTCATTGTTTATTGTTTAGAAGTTTAGAAGTTTCTTTAGATTTGCACGTTCGCGGATTAGGCTTATTACGACTATGGATACTGAAATTAAGAAATACGCGTGTCCTCACTTCACGAAAATAACTTAACAACAAAAACAGACTTGTTCACCGAAAGAGGTACACAAGTGAGCACAAGGGCGGAGCTAATGGGGCACACATGTACGCTCATCATATTTTTTCAATATTGACGACATTTAACAGTACAAACAATATTCCTTTTACCATTTTCGTTCAGCCAAGAAAGGAGTTTGAAACTCACTTCAAAAACATATTTTGACAGCAATTTCGGTTTCAAGTTTTAAGGAGCTGAGTGTCCAACAATAAAAGTATTAAGCACTCAATTGAAGTTCCAGTTTCGTTTTTGGATTTGAAAGATCCAAATCCGTCAAGCGATTCTCGAAATATACAAAAATACCGCGATAAGGTGGCAACCTTAAGTGGCAACTCTACTTGAAAATATTTCAGTTGGTATGTCCCCGAAAATATCTTTCATTTGATACCCATATTGGCATACCTTGTTTAATATTAAAAAAAAAAAATAGATAGGTGGCAACCCTGTAAACCGCCCCAAGTGGCAAGAAGCAAGTGGACAGTTTTAGAATGAAGAATACTATCTTTATGCCAAATTTCATCAAAATCGGCCAAGCGGTCCAAAAAGACCACAAAATGGCCCTAAAATGATCCCAAAATGGACCTTAAATGATCTCAAAATGATCCCAAAATGATCCCAAAATAATTCCAAAATGATCACAAAATGATCCCAAAACGACCCAAAAAAGACCCTTAAAGCGGTGCAAAACGACCACAAAATGACCCTAAAATGATCCCAAAATGGACCTTAAATGATCCCAAAATAATTCCAAAATGACCCTAAAATGATCCCAAAATGGACCTTAAATGATCCCAAAATGATCCCAAAATAATTCCAAAATGATCACAAAATGATCCCAAAACGACCCAAAAAAGACCCTTAAAGCGGTGCAAAACGACCACAAAATGACCCTAAAATGATCCCAAAATGGACCTTAAATGGTCCCAAAATAATTCCAAAATGACCCTAAAATGATCCCAAAATGGACCTTAAATGATCCCAAAATAATTCCAAAATGACCACAAAATGATCCTAAAACGACCCAAAACAGACCCTTAAATTATCCGAAAACGAATCCAAAATTACCCCTAAGTGGTCCCAAAATGATCCTAAAATAATCCAAATATCACCACAAAATCAACCAAAAAAACAAATACAATACGGTAAAATGGTAACCCTGAACCGCAATGCTACCTGAAAATATTTTAGTTGGTGTGTCGCCGAAAAACCCCTTTCATTTGATACCCATAGTGGCATATCTTTCTCCATAATTGAAAAAATTGGATAGGTGGCAACCCTGTTCACAGCCCAAGTGGCAACCCCTAAGTGGATAGCCTAAGAATCAATCATACTATCTATATGCCAAATTTCATCCAAATCAAGCGGTTCCTGAGATAGTACCGGATATACATATATTCAAGTTTAGCTCGTTTAAGGTTATAAAATAAGTCTAGAAACTGAAACAGTTTTTTTTTTTTTTGCAAAAATGAAACGGGGTAGAGCCAAAATGAGACGAACTAAAGGGTTATGGTTACAGAATGGATTAAAGAATACCACGATATGTTTGAAATAGCTCTGGATACGGTTTTAAACGGTAATAAACTTAAAGTTGAGAAACCGACTTTGAAATATGAAAACGTTTTAAACGGTTCTGGTTTTTCAAATAGAACGGGTTTACCCGATTACCGCTTTGACATATGAAACTGATACGGTTTCTTTACTTTTGAACAGCTAACTTACTGTAACACTTGATTCTAAGCACTTACCAGGTCGTTGAAACAACCTACCCCATGAACAATATCCTCTAAGTCCACGCCACTACTTTGTAGAGTAAATAAATAACAGCAATTCACATTAACGCCCTGCATATTCATACTCCATTACTTACATACGTATGGCGTATAGCTTAAATAATATTTCGCAATGAAGCATATGTTCCACCCCCCCAATCCTTAGCAATTATATCCACTCTCACTCTCTGCTCCTCACACATATTTAATCCATATTTGACTCCTTTGTTTTAACTACTTGCACACGGTCAAATGCAAACAATGCTTTACAGTTTAGCAGCCGCTCACCTTATCCAACCTTATCCTTTCACATTGTATTCAACGTTCGTGTGTAATTCTCATACTCCCCACTTGTACATGGAAACAACAAGAACTGTAGCTTATATGACTGGTTGCAATGTTCGTGGGAAATCAAGTGGAAATGTGTACAATACAATTACAATAAAGATGTTTGCGGTTTTTGGAGTGGGTGGGTGTGGGTGTGGGTAACGAGTAAGGATGTTGGTTGAACAGTGTTAACCAAATAATGTGAAAGCATGAAATTGTTAGTGAGAATAGTTGTATCAGGAACTTCTCGAGTGAGAATTTTAGAAAAGTAATCATACGCTATAGTTTCTACTTCTATTCCTAATTTTTTAAATATTCTTCTCATATTCTAAGTCGTCTTTGCATCGGTATATTTAAATTTTCGATTTTAATATATTAGCTTTTTACCTGGTTCATTTTAGTAATGCAACACTGTATGACCTCAAAAATATTCAAAGTAACATGTAAAACAGAAGAAGATGCGATAATTACAATTGAATACAAATTTGCAAACAAAAAGATCTACATATATTTATGAATACCTCTTTCAGAGAAGCCAATATTTAAAATAGTACCTGGGTGACCGACCTTTTCAAAATAGATTTCCGAAAAAATATAAAATAAGTGGCAACTTTATAAACCGCCACAAGTGGCAAATCCAAGTAAAAAATCTTAGAATGAAGTATACTATCCACAAACAACATCTCCTCCAAATCGTTCAATATACGAAGAAATAAATCAAAAGCAGTAAGGTGGCAACACCAAAATGCCAACTTATTTTTAAGACATCACGGTTGGTATGCGGCTGAAAGTACCTCTGATTTGATAACCACATAGCCGTATCTTGCTCAATATTTAAGAAAAAATTAGAAAGGTGGCAACCCTGTAAACCGCCCCAAATGGCAACACCCCAGTGGGCAGTCTTAAAATCAAGCTAGTACTATGCCAAATTTCATAGAAATTATCCAAAAATGACCCCAAAACGATTCTAAAATTGTTCCAAAATGACACCAAAATAACTCCAAAATGAAACAAAAATGATCCAAAAATAATCTCGACAATTATACCAAAATAGTGCGAATATTATCCTGAAATTACAAATATGATCCCAAAATGACCCCAAAAAATACAAATTCAATACGGTAAAATGGTAAACCTGGGCGGAAACCCTACTTGAAAATATTTTAGTTGGTATGTCGGCGAAAATACCTTTCATTTGATACCCATATTGGCAAATCTTGCTCAATATTTAAAAAAAAAATGAAATCGGTGGCAACCCTTCTGGATAGTCTTAGAATCAATGGGCCATAGTCATAGTCGAAAGTAGAAATTAGTAGATATTCCGTTGGAAATGGTGTCAAAAAGCTGACGCTAACTTTAGTGCCTACTTTTTTTCGACTATGACTACGGGCCATAGATACTATCTCTATGCCAAATTTCATCCCAATCAGTGAGGCGGTTCTCGAGATAGTACCGGATTTACAAATGTACTGCGGTGAGGTGGCAACTATACTTTTCATTTGATACCCATATTGGCATATCTTGCACCATAATAGATAGATATAGGTGGCAACCCTGTAAACTGCTCCAAGTGGCAAACCCCAAGTGGATAGTCTTAGAATCAGTCATATTATCTATATTCAAAACAGAGATAGTCCGAATTTTTCAGAACAGTTGATATGAGCCATTTTTTGGCATAGATTTTTACTTTATTTTGAAAGTCCTGTAACTCTATTCTTTTACCTTGCCTGCATATATGCATATAAATTCAGTCTTTTGTTTTCAAAATTTTAACTCTTTCTTTTGTCGCCTATTCTTACATGCATGAAAGTATTTTCCATTCTCTTCTTGGCTACAAATTTTAGTTTATGTTTCTGATTTCGACAGTTGTCATGCAATCGCCAAATACTTGCGGGCGGCCCTATTCCCACTCTTCTTCAATTGAACAGTGACGGATTTTCTAAATACATTAGACTGACTCAAACCAAAAATTTGTTTCCTTTTCTTTCTCAAACAACTTTTGAAAGCCCCCTACCGTGCCGAGTTTTTCGAAATAGCTCAATCCATGCGCCACCTATCGGAGTTTTTTCTAAAAAAAAAATATGTCGAGTTTGAATCGATACCAAGACTCGCCCTGTGTTTCATAGATTTTCGATTATATGGACCAGCGCGCCACCTATCGGAATTTTGACTTTTACAAATTTTGTTGTCACCGTGCCCTCAAGTAAGTGTTAAGTTTCAAGTCCCTAGGTTGGCTGGAGGTTAGTTAAAAGGCAATCGCAATTTCAAAGGAATTTTAGAAATATGTAGCTCGATCCGCGCGACACCTACCGGAATAAAATAAAATAAAATAAAATAAAACAAAATAAAATAAAATAAAATAAAATAAAATAAAATAAAATAAAATAAAATAAAATAAAATAAAATAAAATAAAATAAAATAAAATAAAATAAAATAAAATAAAATAAAATAAAATAAAATAAAATAAAATAAAATAAAATAAAATAAAATAAAATAAAATAAAATAAAATAAAATAAAATAAAATAAAATAAAATAAAATAAAATAAAATAAAATAAAATAAAATAAAATAAAATAAAATAAAATAAAATAAAATAAAATAAAATAAAATAAAATAAAATAAAATAAAATAAAATAAAATAAAATAAAATAAAATAAAATAAAATAAAATAAAATAAAATAAAATAAAATAAAATAAAATAAAATAAAATAAAATAAAATAAAATAAAATAAAATAAAATAAAATAAAATAAAATAAAATAAAATAAAATAAAATAAAATAAAATAAAATAAAATAAAATAAAATAAAATAAAATAAAATAAAATAAAATAAAATAAAATAAAATAAAATAAAATAAAATAAAATAAAATAAAATAAAATAAAATAAAATAAAATAAAATAAAATAAAATAAAATAAAATAAAATAAAATAAAATAAAATAAAATAAAATAAAATAAAATAAAATAAAATAAAATAAAATAAAATAAAATAAAATAAAATAAAATAAAATAAAATAAAATAAAATAAAATAAAATAAAATAAAATAAAATAAAATAAAATAAAATAAAATAAAATAAAATAAAATAAAATAAAATAAAATAAAATAAAATAAAATAAAATAAAATAAAATAAAATAAAATAAAATAAAATAAAATAAAATAAAATAAAATAAAATAAAATAAAATAAAATAAAATAAAATAAAATAAAATAAAATAAAATAAAATAAAATAAAATAAAATAAAATAAAATAAAATAAACTAAACTAAACTAAAATAAAATAAAATAAAATAAAATAAAATAAAATAAAATAAAATAAAATAAAATAAAATAAAATAAAATAAAATAAAATAAAATAAAATAAAATAAAATAAAATAAAATAAAATAAAATAAAATAAAATAAAATAAAATAAAATAAAATAAAATAAAATAAAATAAAATAAAATAAAATAAAATAAAATAAAATAAAATAAAATAAAATAAAATAAAATAAAATAAAAAGATAAAAAATAAATTAAATTAATTTAAAAAAAAAACTAAAATTAAAAAAAAATGATATAAAATAAAACAAAATAAATAAAATAATATCTGAAGTAAAAAAGAAAAAAAAAAATTTTTTGTTTTTAATCAGTCTACTATCCAACAGCATAAGTATTACTCAGCCTATGCAAATGTCCTGGCATGTGGCAACAATTCAAGCAACCATAACCACAAATCCGAACCACCACTTGAGCCGTTAAGCCTTGCATTGCTAGCCAACAAAGGATACTTAGTAATAGGATTTTGTAAAAGTCAATCGTTACCACGCACTCAATGACCGGAATACTGTGCATCCTTTTGTTCGTAGCCAATCATACCGAGTAGTCAAAGCACCAAAACCATAAACAAGCGCACTTACACCTCGAACGATCATTGGCTAAAAACGATTCAATTAAGAATAAAAAGCTGAAGTATAAAATTTACCGTTATGAATTTATCGACTTCATATTAGCAGAGTGGGTGCACCCGATGTGATGTTCGACGCGGAAAAACTGTTACGGGGTTTGGACGCGAACCCAAAATCCGACTCCTGGAACTAGACTACTGAATTTCCGGTTCAAACATTTCTACGCTTCTTGTTAAACGCGTAATGTAACCCTTTTCCTTCGAATGTTTTGGAACTCATCGCATAAGAAGCCACCCAAAGTACTCAGTCCGACTACATAGTCATATAAAGGCTACATTGCCTAAAACCGAAGTATGGGAGAACATTTATTTTAAAAAAGTAAAATAAAAAAACAGTTAATCTCAAACGATTGAAATGCTTAATACGTCAAATTAATTATAATTACCAACCAACGCTCTCCCATACTAAAGTATTACCCAACCACACAATAACAACATTTACACTTTTAATGTTCCCGTCCACACAGATACTCGCATAACACCCTGAAATTGTAATCCATACAAGTACTTGTATTATCCTTTCGCAGAGCGTCCTCTTGTGGTTTTGCAACGTCAATGCTTTGTGGCTGCCAAGCAATTTTCGAGAGTTACTGAGATACGCCAACATTGCGCATCACGTCATGGACAATGGATGAATGCAAGTAATGCGGCTCTGTTGGTCAACTGGTAGCGGCCGTCATCAGCGTTTTTTGTACTTGCAATTGGCGCCTTGCCCGTGAATGGATAAACAATATAGCCAGCACAATATCAAGGCACACAGATACATGCTGGCATACACATTTGCATAGGCATGCACTCCACTTATATTAGTATTGGCATGCTTTATTCTGCTCGCTTTGGCATCATTTATGAAACCACTTAATTGTGCACTTGCACACCGCTTTTCGAGAGATTAAGCAACCGAACGCCCACTCATTAATGTTACCACCCACACAAATACATACTCATACACATGGATTGCCATTTGTTTATATACCCTCTGGGAATGTTTGAGGGAAAGAGAAACGCTTTGTGCCTGCAAGGATGCATTTATTCATTGCACTTTATTTCATAATATTTTACTTAATTCTGTTTTATTTTTTTTGTTTTATTTTATTTTATTTTATTTTATTTTATTTTATTTTATTTTATTTTATTTTATTTTATTTTATTTTATTTTATTATATTTTTTTATTTTATTTTATTTTATTTTATTTTTTTTATTTTATTTTATTTTTTTATTTTATTTTATTTTATTTTATTTTATTTTATTTTATTTTATTTTATTTTATTTTATTTTATTTTATTTTATTTTATTTTATTTTATTTTATTTTATTTTATTTTATTTTATTTTATTTTATTTTATTTTATTTTATTTTATTTTATTTTATTTTATTTTATTTTATTTTATTTTATTTTATTTTATTTTATTTTATTTTATTTTATTTTATTTTATTTTATTTTATTTTATTTTATTTTATTTTATTTTATTTTATTTTATTTTATTTTATTTTATTTTATTTTATTTTATTTTATTTTATTTTATTTTATTTTATTTTATTTTATTTTATTTTATTTTATTTTATTTTATTTTATTTTATTTTATTTTATTTTATTTTATTTTATTTTATTTTATTTTATTTTATTTTATTTTATTTTATTTCATTTTATTTTATTTTATTTTATTTTATAATATTTTTTTATTTCATTTATTCTTTTTATTTTATTTTTTCTTTTTTTTTTTTATTTATTTTTTTTTTTTTTCTTTTTTTTTTTTCTTTTTGCCTAACTTAATTTGTTTTTTCCTCCCCGAAGTGGCATCTTCCGTCTCATGGCTATTTCCTTCAGGGGAGTTATTAACCTTTCTTCGCCACCTACAATTAACTTCTTTTCTCTGTGCATAAATTTAATATTCTTTCACATTTTACATTCCCCGCCCTTGCTTTGCCGACATGGGTCTATTTTTTTATAATTCGCTTTTATTTCTCAACCGCAAATTGCTAAGAGTGGCACTTGGCGCCGCGGGATGTTGCAGCCCATAGCATAACTTCTACAACGGGTGGGGCTGAAAAAAATAAAAAAAGTCACCGTAATACCCTACAGCTACTGCACTCTTTTAAGCACAATCCAAACGTACTAATTACTATTAATTAAATTTTCCCTTTCTCCCCTTTGCCAACTTTTTTCTTGCATACTTTCGGCCAAGAAAATGAAATGAAAATGTAAATGTAGAGCAAAATGCAATGTGAAGAAAAAAAGTGTGAATTCTGAAGAAAACTTCAACATTTTCTTCATTAACAAATGTGGCAAGCATGAGCAAAAGTCATTTGCAAGAAGATGGCAGGCAGGCAGGCAAGCAAAACTTGTCCTCGTGCAGTGCAGTGAAGAGTCATTGCAGTTGAAGTTTCTTGCATTGCTACTACTTTGCATCGTATAGAATGTGCGCTGCCAAGGATGCATTATTAGTTTCTTTTGAGAATGTTTTTTTTTTTCATTTCTACTAACTCTTATACTTTGAATGTGGAAATATGAGTTTTGCCTACAAAGAAATGGCAAAGTACGAGTAGTTTAGTAAAATTTTAGTTGAAGAATTTTTGCGTACTTTTCTTGCCAACTCGATTCAGTGCACACACGTTGTGAAAGCTTAATGAAGCTACATTACCTACACAGCCCAATAAAATAAGTTGGAATTGAGAATTTTTGAAATGCATTTTCTGAAGGTCGTTGAAGGTATGAAGTCAAAAAAAAAATATGCAGCTGGAACTTCTGGTATATTAACCCTTTTTTGATATCGTAGCTCGCTTGCCAGAGGCATGAATGCACCAACTTTCCAAGTTTGAGTTAAAAGGCTCACGTGATTTACCTCTAGTTTCTCTACGATTCACGAAAATCCTGGGTTTCCAAAGTACAAGGAACCCCCGGAAATTTGAAAAAAAAGATATTTGCTATACATTCTTCTTTCTGGCGCAACAAAAATGTTCAAGAACTGAGTTTTTAAATTTTTAAAAAATTTCGTTTTGCCAGAAACATGAATGTGTAGCAAAATTTTTACGTATACGCCAAGGTGTCTGTCGTTGAGTGCAACATATTCATGTTTCTGGCAAAACAAAAATTTTAAAATTCAGTTATTACACGGATTTTGTAAATATAACGACTCCAGTGCCATCTAGCGGAAAAAATATACACTGTGTCAAAAAGACTTATTCTAAGAGTAAACTGTCGAGTGAGCTATTTGGTCTTGAACTTAGCTCTAAAACTATTATAATTACTAACATTTTTGTTTGCCTACTAATGCTAAATGACGTTGAAAAGTTCAAAGTATTTTAATAGCTTTGCAAAACTTGCATCTTTTTGCGTAATTAATTTTTTTTTTATTTGACTTGCATATATGAAAAACAGTTTTAAGTATATTTTTGTAGATTCTTGGATCCTTAATTTAGTGGACTAATCGTTATTATGTGCAATGGGAAGTAAAAGTACTGAAAGGTATAAAATAATTATAAGATTCTCGAAACTTTAGCATTAGGTAAGTCGGTAGCTACTAGAGTTGATCGTATGACCTAGTTCTTTTTTCAAAGGTGAACTAGTTTAATTACTTCGTTCATGCGTTCGGCGCCAATGCCACTTTTTCTTCTGAACCGGTTTTTTAATGCTTGACTATAGAAAACCAAGTAGTTCGTTCGTTCAATGAACTAAGTCGATCAATTAAAGTACATCGTTCACGAAATACAAAAATCGTATAGTTTATCGAATGAAAGAATTAGTTCGCTGCTAGTTCGTTCAAACTATTGAACTATGTAGTTCTTTATCTAATAACTTTAAGCCAGCTAAACTTGTATATTTGTATATCCAGACTATCTCGGGAACCGATTGACCGATTCGGATGAAATTTTGACTATAGATAGTATGGTTGATTCCAAGACTATACACTTGGGGTTGCCACATGGAGCGGTTTACAGGGTTGCCACCTATCTCAATTTTTTTAAATTTTATACCAAAATATGCCAATATGGGTATCAAATGAAAGGTATTTTCGGCGACATGGCAACTAAGATATTTTTTAGTAGTGTTGCTACCTAGGGTTGCCACCTTACCGCAGTATATTTGTATATCCGGTACTATCACGAGAACCGCTTGACCGATTTGAATGAAATTTGGCATATAAATAGTATTATTAATTTTAAGACTATCCGATTGGGGGTTGCAACTTTGGGGGTTTACAGGGTTGCCACCTATCTCAATTTTTTTTTATTACGGAGCAAGATATGCCAATATGGGTATCAAATGAAAGGTATTTTCGCCAACATACCAACTAATATATTTTCAAGTGGGGTTGCCGCCCAGGGTTACCATTTTACCGTATTGTATATTTTGGGGTCATTTTGGGATCAAATATGGATTATTTTAAGATCATTTTGGGTACATTTAGGGGTCACTTTGGTATTATTTTTGGGGCTATTTTGAGATCATTTGGGTTCAATTTCGGATTATTTTTGGACAATTTTTGGGTCATTTTCGGATCAGTTTGGGGCCAGTTTGGGATCATTTTTGGATCATTTTTGGATCATTTGGGGATAATTTTTGGGTCATTTTGGAAACATTTAGGTGTCTTTTTAGGATTATTTTAGGATTATTTCGGGATTATTGCAGGGTCATTTTGCGATACTTTTGGGGTCATTTTCGGATCATTTTGGTTACATTTAAGGGTCTTTTTGGGGTCTTTTTGGGGCCATTTTGAGATATTTTTTGGATCATTTTGAAATCATTTTGGGATCATTTTAGGATCATATTGGGATGATTTTTGGGTCGTTTTGGGTTCAATTTCGGATCATTTTGGGAACAATAACAGGTCTTTTTGGGGTGGTTTTAGGTTCATTTAAGGATTATTTTGGCATTATTTTACGGTCATTTTGGGATCATTTTGTTTAAGTAAAGTAAGCGCTTAGTTGATAAATGGGTTTCTAAAATAACTGACATAATCCGAAAAGTTTCTACAGAAAATTTAGTTCGCTTTACTAGCGAACTAGTGCAGTTAGTTTACTAGTTTTTTGGTTCGAAAAAAATCCAGGCCTATTCACAGGGCTGGACGAATCTTAGGCGCTATTTTTTCTTAGGTAGCAAAGTCAGTCTGTAGGGCCTACATTTTTTTTTTTTTCACTCAAAATGCCACCCGCCAAGCTGATGAATTTTTGCAGAAATACACTCGGCGAGTTTGACGTTGATTTGATGTTGATTTTAGCGAGATGAGATCGCCGAATTTGATTAACTGTACTTCCACTTAAAGCATTCCAATAGATAAAATTGCAGCGCGAATTATTTTTAAGTATACGTAATATTTTGTAACTTTTAAAAAACTTAGAAATGACTTTTCGTTATTAAATTTAGATCGGGCAAATAATGGCAACATATTTTTTCAGGAATCGATAGAAAACATACGAAACATTCATTTAATTATAGTTAGAAGGTGTAGCAAGCTATAGCACACAAACTATCCGCAGCTAATAATTATGAAGTATAATTTTTGAAGGCTTTTTTTTCGTACGAAATCCCAACAAAGAACGCACCTTTAAAGATTGTATTTCACTTTCGGTTGTTTCGTTCTACTGACGAATTTGGCTGAAGCGAGTACGCAGGGTTGCAAATATAGTATGCTTTTAGAAAAACTCCCTTTTAACAAGTGACATTCCAAAACCTTGGACATTAACTAAAAAGCAAAAATACACAAATATTAAACACTTTCAAAACAACAATTTTAACAATGCTCACAAAATATTTAGAGTAAATATTTTCTAACGAATTGCATTTGTATTTATACAACATATTCTTTCAGTATTATATTAACAGTACATTCAAAGTAACTGTTTTGTGCACATTGCGTATCGTTGCATTCATTCGGCCATAGAATAACGGCAAAACGTTTTGTTTTCTCTTTTGTTCAATGAAATTGCAAAAGTTTAGCCCTTAAATACAGGCACGTTTCGAAAATAAAAGTTTCAACCATAACCAACATATTTATTGGATGCAAACAGTTAAAAATTGTGCCTTTGTCAGCACTCTAAGTAATAGTGCACATGTGTGTGTGTGTGTGTATGAAGGTGCTTGTATTTTATAGAATTTCAAAAAAAAAAAAAAAACAGAAATAAAATCCACTGCAGTCCCCAATCCAAAAAACTTTTTTTTCACTCGAACATATTTTTCTACACAATTTACAGTCCGAACACTCGAATGTCCATTGACCAAAATCTGAATATATGTACAATTACAACAAAGCCAACAATATATACAAAGGCAACAACAAATGCTTTGGAGTAGAGCACTTTTCATAGCCATAGCAAGTTTATTTTAAAATATTTAGCTTATTTTTTGTTCTGAATAAAAACAGTGGAAATATATAAAAAGGGCAATGTTTCCTTTCTTCTGATGTTGAATGTTTAAAACCGCAAGTTTCTTCTTTTATATTTATTACGCTTTCGATTGCAAGCAAATGTGAAAAAAAAAATTATTTATTCCTTTTTTAATTTTTATTTGAGTTGGAGTGCGCTACTGAAGTACAGTGGTTAAAATTAAGTACAGACTACGGCTTCGCTACGAATAGATCACATACAAGTTAATTCCTCAAAAAAACCTTTCGTCTCGCATCCACAATGGCATGTCCGAAATAATTTCCAAATAAGTGGCAACCTTGTCTAAAAATGTCATTTAAATACGTCAACTTGTGAGATTAGTGCCAATATAATATGTACATTAGGTGGCAACACTAGATGGCAACCCTATATAGAAATATGTTTTGCTGGGATGCTAGCAGGGTTGCCACTAAAAATAATGTCTGACCAAATCGGACCAAATCCGAAAAATGCACCAAATCCCAAAATGACAAAAAAATTACCCCAAAATGATCCCAAAATTACCCTAAAACGACCTCAACATGAAATGACCCCAAAATGATCCCAAAGTGATCATGAAATGATCCCCTAAAAATGATTCAAATATAACCCCAAATGATGAAAATTATCTCAAAATGACGGTAAAGTGATCCCAAAAATACCCTTAAATGATAGCCCCAAAATTATCCCCAATCACCCCCAAATGATCCCATAATTATCCTAAAATAATCCAAATTAAGTCCCAAAATATACAAACACAATGCAGTAAAATGGTAACCCTGTTCGGCAACCTTATTTGAAAATATTTTAGTTGTTATGTCGCCGAAAATACCTTTCATTTGATACCCATATTGGCATGTCTTTCTACATTATTTAAAAAAAAAATGAAATATAAACCGCCCCAAGTGGCAACTCGAAAGTAGACAGTCTTCGAAATCGCATACTATCTCTATGCCAAATTTCATAGAAATCCTTCAAGCGGTTCTCGAGATAGTGCCGGATATACTGCGATAATGAGGCAATTCTAGGTAGCAACCCTACTTGAAAATATTTTAGTTGGCATGCCGCGGAAAATACTTTACATTTGATACCCATATTGGCTTATATTACTCCATATTTAAATAAAAATGAGATAGGTGGCAACCCTGTAATACCCCCCAAGTGTCAACGCCCAAGTAAATAGTCTAAAGGGTCGAATACATAAAGCTTTGTTAACCTCGCCTGACATTTGTTACCTCAAAACTTTGCGTCCAACTTCAGAGGTATGCTACAATGAACGCCTTGACGCTTCTCTTTTATACATTTGTTTTCGTTATTTTTTTCTTTGCATTCGTAGTGTTTTAGTTAATTTGTTAATTTAATAGAGAAAAAATGAATTAATTATTATTTTCTCCAACATTTTATTCTTTAATTGAAGCAAAGTCATCAACAACTGATTGTCAAAGCAAGCAAAGCAAGCAAAATTTGAGAGTTTGCCAAATTTCAACCTCGCTTCAACTTTGAGATCTCCAATTTGCCATGCTTGGTTTAAATACGTATACTGAACTTTTCTGTCAATGTCAAAGTTTGAGGTAAGGCTAAAATAAAGTTTTATGTAACTGACCCATTAGAATCAAACATACTATCTCCATGCCAAATTTCATCCAAATCGGTTAAGCGGTTCTCGAGATAGTACCGGATATACTGCGAAACTTAGGCAACCCTAGGTGGCAACCCTACTTGAAAATATTTTAGTTGCTATGTAGGCAAAAATACTTTTCATTTGATACCCATATTGGCATATCTTGCTCCATAATTTAAAAAAAAAACTTAGATAGGTGGCAACCCTGTAAACCGCCCCAGCTTAAAGCGTAGCATATTACCTCTACAAACACATTCGAAAATTCAGCCAATGAGTCAAGTCATTTTTTAGATCAGAACGTATATGTAAGAAATAAATATAATTAGATAAAGTGGCAACCCTAGCTGGTAACCCTAAATACATATGTAAATTTTTTTTAAATGTCATTTAAAATACCATTATTTGGAATCTTATTTAATTTTAAAAAAAAGTTCCAAACAAACCCTCAATCTAAGCTTCCAAATTATAAAGTTAAAAAACCACATATCGGACATAAAAAAAAAAATTTATTTTACATCTCACATTATTGCTCCACTGTACTTAGCATTTCCATGGAAAAAATGATGCAAAACCTAAATATAAGAGAAACCCCTCGTAGTATATATGGATGTATGTATATTCAAATAAAAAATTAAATAAATAAAATAATAAACCGCTGAAAAAAAAATAATATTAAAAATTGTCTGAAACTGAAGCTCAAAAAGTGCAATGCTGCTTCCACAGACTGCGCAATTGAACGTTTCGCTGGCACCACTCATACCACCTATCAACCCACTTTTCAGCAACATTGCACACAAACGCATATATAAACAAATATATATATATATATGTAGGTACGCGCGACTGACCTCTTCAGTGTAAATAAAACACAGTATTTTTATTCAAAATTAATTGGAGTATTTTTTCGTTGCGCCAACAACAACAACAGCAAGTACAGCTATAGATGTGAAGGACATCGCTGTATTTGGCGCAGTTAACGCTCCCACCTTGCCGGCCCCTTCCAATTTCGCTATACAATAAATACAACACTGCGCTGACCAGTACTCAGTCCATTTGCCTCATTCTCAGTACAATTTTATTGCGACTATACAATGAATACAAAAACAACACACTAGCTATTAAAAAGTTAAACTGAGCAACTGGCCCGTACACTGAGTACTTGGCCTGAAGTGGACGACGTTTGGTCAGTAGCTGCAACTATATCAACGCGTGTCTGATAAGCAAGAGGAGGGGGAAAGCATGCCGTGTCGTGGGCAACATAATCTGCGTGAATTCTTGTTTTTTTTTTTTGTACGTTGGAGAGGAAAATGATTGAAAACAGCGTGGAAAATACATAATATAAATTTGTGTGAAAGGAATTGAAAGTAAATTAATTATGTTTCACAAACACAATTTAAGTACATATATACATAGCTATCTGGAAGAGCGGGGAGGCAAGGTATATTAAGTTGTTGTATGGAGAAAGAGATGTAATGTAATGAAATACATTTTCGAAGTGAAACTTCTACCCACTACTCTTAGTGGGGTATGGAGTATGTAACTGGGCGTACTTCCTTCTACAGTTGCTAGAAAAGGCAGAGGGTCATCAATTTTTTCCGTAAATAAAAAAAAAAAAAAATATTAAAAAAAAATTAAAAAAATAAATAAAATTAATTAAATTGAAATAAAATTAATAATTATTAAATGAAAAAAATAAAATAAAATAAAATAAAATAAAAAATAAAATAAAATAAAATAAAATAAAATAA
The DNA here is from genome assembly GCA_964058755.1 of Campiglossa producta. NCBI lineage: Eukaryota > Metazoa > Arthropoda > Insecta > Diptera > Tephritidae > Campiglossa > Campiglossa producta. Next base: position 12,591,574 of record CAXKVI010000001.1, on the reverse strand, counting down.
AATAAAATAAAATAAGATAAAATAAAATAAAATAAAATAAAATAAAATAAAATAAAATAAAAAAAAATAAAATAAAATAAAATAAAATAAAATAAAATAAAATAAAATAAAATAAAATAAAATAAAATAAAATAAAATAAAATAAAATAAAATAAAATAAAATAAAATAAAATAAAATAAAATAAAATAAAATAAAATAAAATAAAATAAAATAAAATAAAATAAAATAAAATAAAATAAAATAAAATAAAATAAAATAAAATAAAATAAAATAAAATAAAATAAAATAAAATAAAATAAAATAAAATAAAATAAAATAAAATAAAATAAAATAAAATAAAATAAAATAAAATAAAATAAAATAAAATAAAATAAAATAAAATAAAATAAAATAAAATAAAATAAAATAAAATAAAATAAAATAAAATAAAATAAAATAAAATAAAATAAAATAAAATAAAATAAAATAAAATAAAATAAAATAAAATAAAATAAAATAAAATAAAATAAAATAAAATAAAATAAAATAAAATAAAATAAAATAAAATAAAATAAAATAAAATAAAATAAAATAAAATAAAATAAAATAAAATAAAATAAAATAAAATAAAATAAAATAAAATAAAATAAAATAAAATAAAATAAAATAAAATAAAATAAAATAAAATAAAATAAAATAAAATAAAATAAAATAAAATAAAATAAAATAAAATAAAATAAAATAAAATAAAATAAAATAAAATAAAATAAAATAAAATAAAATAAAATAAAATAAAATAAAATAAAATAAAATAAAATAAAATAAAATAAAATAAAATAAAATAAAATAAAATAAAATAAAATAAAATAAAATAAAATAAAATAAAATAAAATAAAATAAAATAAAATAAAATAAAATAAAATAAAATAAAATAAAATAAAATAAAATAAAATAAAATAAAATAAAATAAAATAAAATAAAATAAAATAAAATAAAATAAAATAAAATAAAATAAAATAAAATAAAATAAAATAAAATAAAATAAAATAAAATAAAATAAAATAAAATAAAATAAAATAAAATAAAATAAAATAAAATAAAATAAAATAAAATAAAATAAAATAAAATAAAATAAAATAAAATAAAATAAAATAAAATAAAATAAAATAAAATAAAATAAAATAAAATAAAATAAAATAAAATAAAATAAAATAAAATAAAATAAAATAAAATAAAATAAAATAAAATAAAATAAAATAAAATAAAATAAAATAAAATGAAATATAATATAATAATATAAAATAAAATAAAATGAAATATAATATAATAATATAAAATAAAATAAAATAAAATTTAATAAAATAAAATAAAATAAAATAAAATAAAATAAAATAAAATAAAATAAAATAAAATAAAATAAAATAAAATAAAATAAAATAAAATAAAATAAAATAAAATAAAATAAAATAAAATATAATAAAATAAAATAAAATATATTAAATGAAATTAAATTAAATTAATTAAAATAAAATAAAACAAAATAAAATAAATTAAATTAAAATAAAATAATATAAATTAAAACAAAATAAAATGATATAAAATAAAACTAAAAATAAAATAAATAAAATAAAATAAACTAAAAAAAATACTTCAAAATAAAATAAGTAAGAAAATGTTATAAAATAAAACAAAATAATATAAAATAAAATAAATATAAAATAAAATTAAAAATAAAATAAAATTAAGTAAAATAAAATAAGATAACATAGAATAAAAATTGAAGTTTAGTTAAATTGACAATATACATATGTAGCTTTAATCAATCAATCAAAATTTTGGACACTCTCGGTTCTCCTTAACTTTCGACTTCATATACTTTCCTGTCTGTAACTTGACAATGTGTAACACCACCAGTAAAAAATCAAATTACTCAGTTGATTGGTTATTAATGTAAATCTCTTTTTTTTTAGTTTAACTATAGATTGAAGTTTCAATTAGTGCCAGTGTTTCTTGCTATTTCAATTTACGAACACTTCAATGACAATTTTTTGTTCTCTTTCCAATCAATCAATATTTTCATTTCCATTTGCAATTTTCTCAATTCCTTAACAACCACTATTTTCTGAGTATTCATATGCAGTGAAGTGTTCTGCTTAAAAGGATATGTGAATATGAAAAACTATATTTAAAACATGTTGTCAATAAACAGAGTAATCAACGAAGCATATATCTCGTGACAACTATGCTAGAGGAGAGAATACAAATGAACGTGCCAAAATAAAGGGTATTCAAAAGGGTATGTTGGCTAATATGACCTTCATAGTGAAGTAACGCGTAGAGTGTCTGGAGCGATACCAAACGAGACTCCCTTTATATTTAGTAGATTTGGTGAAATCGAATGGTTTGGTGTAACATATGAAATATGTAATTGAAAAAAATCTTCATAAATCCACGTTTGATTTTATTTGAAGTGTTTACTTTTTTACAAACTCACTGATGAATTTGATTTCTTAATTCTCTCTGCTTTCTTTTGCTTTGCAATTCAATCATTTTTTGAGGCGAAGAACTTAAGTTTGAAAAATAATTGAATTACAGCTTGTATTGAGTGGTAAATGCGACAAATGCTTACACATATGTATGTACATATGTTTGTTTGTCCCTTTATTAAGAACTTTTGCTGAAGGCTAAAAATCATTTCTGATTTGGCACCAAAGTGTTTTCATTTCTGTTAATGGATGGATAACTTGAAGTGGTCTCAATTGTGCTTGACTCATGTATGAATGTTTAGAAGGCTGTATGTATTGCATATGTGTAATTAAGCCGTTGCAAAACGCTAGACGATTGTTTTTCACTTTGTCCCCTTTAAAGTTTATTTTTGAGCCTGGCACTTGGCTTGAAAGCCATTATTTACCTTGCATTTACATATACTCTTCCAAGGAAACCTTAGGACTTTTAAACGTTAAAACACAAGGACTTTGTTCATTTCAGTGAGCGTGATTAGCTTTGTCAATTTCGCACCGTTAATATCGTCAGTGATTAGGTGAAGCGTTAAGAGAAAGCATTTCCCACATGACGACTTTGTAGAAACCAAAAACAATGCAGAAATTAATATACAACCAAAGAACACACAAAAAATCAAATATGCAACTGCAGTGGCAACAGAGGCGGCCATAAGAGTCAAAGTGTTGCCATCTAGGATTTTTATAGGGTACGTTTTGGTGGATATTATCTTTTTTTTTATTATAAAATAAATATTATATTAATAATTTATTTTATTTATTTTTTGCCTTTCATTCCATTGGATTTTTTTATATATTTTTAATTTTATTTTTTATTTTTTTTTTTTTATTTATTTATACTATATTTTATTTTGTTTAATTTTATTTTATTTTACTTTATCTTATTTTATTTCATTTCATTTTATTTTGTTGTTTTTTTTTAGTTATTTTATTTTACTCTCTTTTATTATATTTCTTTTTATATTATTATATATGTATTTTATTTTCTTATATTTTATTTTTTTAATTTTTTTATTTTGTTACTTTATTTTATTTTTTTTTTCAAATTATTTTTTTTTTTTTTTATCAAATTATTCTCTTTGAGTTTTGGCGAAAACAAGTAAAAAATGCTACAAACAATACCAACTTCGATGATTGCAATTTCGATCTTGTTGAAGGATCTTGTCAAACCGCTTTGTATTGTTGCTCAAATAAAGAACAACAAAAATAGGGCAACATATAGCTGCAATTTGCCTGCTGGCACACTAATCAGTTTAGAAATCCCTAATCTCCTCTGCTTCGTTCGATGACCAGCAAAGCTGATGAAAAATTTCTAAGCAACAATACAAAGCGGTTTGACAAGATCCTTCAACAAGATCGAAATTGGAATCATCGTAGTTGATATTGTTTGTAGCATTTTTCAACTTCTTTTCGCCGAAACTCAAAAAGAATAATTTGATAAAAATTATTCGACTGGTCAAAAGTCCACAATGTTTTCAAAGTTCGTAAATATCATGACCAATAATAACAATAATTTTCATACAATCCCGAAAATTGCTTGTAAATACCGTCGGTATTTACAGCAATAGACTACAAGTCAAAACAGCAACAAATAAATTATTTTATTTTATTTTATTTTATTTTATTTTATTTTATTTTATTTTATTTTATTTTATTTTATTTTATTTTATTTTATTTTATTTTATTTTATTTTATTTTATTTTATTTTATTTTATTTTATTTTATTTTATTTTATTTTATTTTATTTTATTTTATTTTATTTTATTTTATTTTATTTTATTTTATTTTATTTTATTTTATTTTATTTTATTTTATTTTATTTTATTTTATTTTATTTTATTTTATTTTATTTTATTTTATTTTATTTTATTTTATTTTATTTTATTTTATTTTATTTTATTTTATTTTATTTTATTTTATTTTATTTTATTTTATTTTATTTTATTTTATTTTATTTTATTTTATTTTATTTTATTTTATTTTATTTTATTTTATTTTATTTTATTTTATTTTATTTTATTTTATTTTGTTTTATTTTATTTTATTTTATTTTATTTTATTTTATTTTATTTTATTTTATTTTATTTTATTTTATTTTATTTTATTTTATTTTATTTTATTTTATTTTATTTTATTTTATTTTATTTTATTTTATTTTATTTTATTTTATTTTATTTTATTTTATTTTATTTTATTTTATTTTATTTTATTTTATTTTATTTTATTTTATTTTATTTTATTTTATTTTATTTTATTTTATTTTATTTTATTTTATTTTATTTTATTTTATTTTATTTTATTTTATTTTATTTTATTTTATTTTATTTTATTTTATTTTATTTTATTTTATTTTATTATACTTTATTTAATTTTTTATTTTTTATTTAATATACATAATCTGATTTTATATTTTTTTTCCTTTCATATTTTTCCCCCCAATTTTTTTTTTTTTTAATTGCATTTAAACCAATTTTTTTTTTATATTTTATTTTTTTTTCTTTGTTTTTTTTTGTGACATTCTATTTAAGGTTTTTTGATTTTTCTATTTATTTTATTATATTTTATTTTTTATTTATTTTACTCTATTTTTTTCATATTTGATTTTATATTTTTCATACATTTCTTAATTTTATTTTTTATTATTTGTTTTTTTTTTTTTTGTTTTAATTTAAGTTTATTTTGTTATACCTAATTTCATTATATTTAATACAAATTTTTTATTTCATTTTATATTTTTTTATTTTTTTTTTTTTTTTACTTCATTTTATTTTATTTTATTCGATTGCATTTTAAGTGAGACCCTCTTTTAAACGAACTCTGGCAACGCCATACATCAATAACAAGAAAACAATGCAAAGTCAACCTCAAAGTGAATAGCGAAATGGTACTCGCAATAACGCTTCACTTCCAATTTTCGCGATTTAATGATCTAACTTACACCTTGTATAATTCTCCTAAGTACATACACATATGTGCCGTTTTGTTTTTGGTATGAATCTGTTGCACCCTTTCATAACAAATCGTTACCAAGATTTTTCGATGTTAGAATTAGTAAATGAATTTCCAATCATTATTTTGTGTGTTGTGATTAATGAAGCGTTTATCACCACCTCAAAGAGCACAAGTGGGAGGGGAAGGTAGTAAGAGCCTATGAGTGTTTATACGGTGCACCAGACCAAAAACGCATTCATTGTTTTACATATATATAATTTTTGAAATACTTGGACGAATTGTTGATTCAAAATTTTTGAAATTTGCTTTTGCAAAGAGAGCATATTCAGTATTTTCTGGGAACGAGATTGACTCAACGCATTGGGGTGTTTCAAAAAAGGTTGTGTTTTTTAGATTTGCACATCGAAAAATGGACTCCTAGATTAATTCTAAAAACTCTCACCAAATAGGTGCTTTTTATTTGAATTGGACTTTTAGTTTTTTCCTTAGTATTAGAGAAAAAGTTTCATATCTCTCTAACTTTCCTCCAATTCTTGTAAGCAATTAGAAAGTCTTTCCGAAGATTGTTTAGGAATCCATTTTTCGAAGTGGAAATCCACAAAAACTTCAACTTTTTTAACCACTCTAATGAATATAATATATCAGTGGATATCCAGCTTTTCAGATTAAACGTTTCTCGAAACAGCTTTCGTTAAGTTCTAAGCTAATTAAGTTTATAAATACATGGTTAGATACAATTATCATAGATGGGCATTGAATGCATAAAACTTAAAATTTTTGCCATCTTTCGCAGCACGATAAAATTAGAATTGCGAGCCCATCTAAAATTTACTTTCACATGGTTAAATTCGGTTAGCATAGTTTTTTTGTTTTGGAAACCTTCGATAGTGCAACTCTTTTGTTTTTCGAGATATAACTTTTTTTATCGAAACACTTTTATGTCTACAAGTCGTTTTGAGGAGATGGAGTTAATGCTTAATATATATCTGTGGTCATAAGCAATAACAGCCTAAGTCGACTTAAGAAATTAGACCAGTTGAAATTTTTGCTGGTGATTTTGAATAGCAACATCGAGATATTTTTCAAGATTTTCATTGGTCTTTTTTTACATTCTTTACAAACAATTAAATCCAATACGTTTGCCTTAGTTATAAAACAGTTTTGTTACAAAAATTCGCCAGCAAAAATTTCAACTGGTCTAATTTCTTAAGTCGACTTAGGCTGTTATTGCTTATGACCACAGATATTTAACTAAGGGCTATATTAATGTTTGGATCCCAAATTTTTTTTTTTATGCTAACCAAAATTGTCTTTATATTAGTGCATTTTTATCGTTGAGTGCCCATCTATGATAGATATTTGCGAATATCATTCGTATTGCTCGTTTTGTTTTATGCGA
>CAXKVI010000001.1:12552224-12574724 GCA_964058755.1 Campiglossa producta | reverse complement strand
CCTAATCAGTCGATTTTTCAAAAATTCCTCGCTTAAAAGTAAGCGATGCCACGCCCACTTAAAAAACTTATTCAAAAATCATTAGAGAATGACCAGGGGGATTCACCTATAAAATTATATCATTTTATCCATTTCAGCTACCGAGATATGTCAATTTATGTGATTTTCGAAGTTTTCGATATCGAAAGTGGGCGTGGTCGTTGAGCGATTTCGTCGAATTTCATTAGGTATACTCCTCATAATGCTAGTATACCTTGTGCCAAATTTCATCGTTCTATCGTTATAAGTTTAAAAGTTACGACCAGTCGAATTTTCAAAAATTCCTCGCTTAAAAGTAAGCGATGCCACGCCCACTTAAAAAACTTATTCAAAAATCATTAGAGAATGACCAGGGGATTCACCTATAAACGTGTCGTGTTGCTGCCTACATACCAAATATCAAGTAAATCCAACCATCTATACGATAGTTTCGAATAGGGCGGTCCCGGGTCCACTTCCTTAAAAAAAAATTTACAGAAACACTCTCCAGGCTTCTAATCTAATCTATCCCGAAAATTTGAAGAAAACTGGCCGAGTAGTTTTGGAGACCATAACCTACATACACATACACACTAGGGTGATTCAAATAAAAAAAATTTGGTTCTTTTTTCGGTCTTACCCCTGAAACTATAGGTATTGATGAGAAAATAAGCCTTGCAAAAAATTAGCGCTCTAACTTAACCCTTAGGGGTGGGTATTTTTTTCGCCCTTTCCCATACATTTTGTATGGGGAAAAATGGCATTTTTTTCAAAGCGAATTTTCTTTCAATTTTTGAAACTTTTTTCAAAATATTTTTGCATACTCTTAAAGTTGAAGCTTTGAAGCTTCCAAAATGGTATGCCGTGTGCGATTATCTTAACTATTAATATGATTACAGCCATTTAAAATTTACTAGATTTTATATGTGTTACTGTGTATGTGTGTGCAATAGTTCAAAACTCAGTAATTTTCAAATGGCTGTAATTATATTAATAGTTAAGATAATCGCACATGGCATACCATTTTGGAAGCTTGAAAGCTTCAACTTTAAGAGTATGTTAAAAAATGTTCAAGAAAGTTTCAAAAATTAAAAGAAAATGCACTTTGAAAAAAATGCCATTTTTCCCCATACAAAATGTATGGGAAAGGGCGAAAAAAAATAGCCACACCTAAGGGTTAAGTTAGAGCGCTAATTTTTTGCAAGGCTTATTTTCTCATCAATACCTAACTTTTTAGGGGGAAAGACCAAGTCGACATTTTTTTTTAATCACCCTAATACACACATACATACATACATCCAATTTTATATATATAGATTTATGTTTAAGTTTCAGTCAGATATCTCTAAAACTGCGAAGAATCTCACTATCAGTAAAGCTTAAGTGATTAATGAAATATTTGCTGTATATAATGGAATTTTTTTTATTCAAATTTCGGGACTGATAATGCACATGCACTTTCTACATGAACTCGCGATAGCAAAACGACCGATAAACATAAGATGAGTTTGAAATGTGCTCACTTTTCACAGAAAGCAAAGCATCACAATCATTTGAAGAGCACAAAAATATCAATACGAAGCTCGACAAGATTATTTCTTTAATTAATTGCAATTACTTAGGTAATTAGTTGTGATGTATGTGTGTACTTTCGAGTGGTCTTTAAACGTAGGAAATAATGTGTACGTAAAATTCCCGAAGCCGCAATCCCTACTTCGATGCTAATAAAACTGAAGGTATCACGTATGAGTTTTGCTCCCGTTGGGAGATGGTTAAGGGGTGGCGCTAAGGAATCGAAGCTTAGAGTAGCGCATAATAAAAATATTTTTTTTTTTATATAGCTAAAATACGCTTTGAGGTATCCGCTATGAACACTGATCCACAACCAGAACATCCCTCAAAATGGTCGAAATGGAACCGATTGTAAACTAGCCCAAGTAAAAATCTTTTAATCAATTGATAGCGATAGTAATAAAAAATGTTTCTATATACTCCTGATGGCAGTAGCACTTCCCCTTCGTAATGATTTTTTTGGTTAAAGTTTTGCTTGATAACTGTTATTTGCGATCCCTGATAAATCATCACCTGCCACAGAAAAGTTTAGTTCAATTTACTCAATGAAATAATGAACTAGTTCAAATAAAGGACTTAGTTCATTAGTTCGAAAAAACCCAAATCTGATACAAGGTCAGACGTCAGGACGGCAGTACGTCAGTACGTCGAAATAGCTGACAGGGTGTTTGTATGAGTAAAGCCAGATACGACGGATACGTCAAAAAAAATTTGCTGTAAAATTGACGTACGTCACGAAACTGACGTATTGGCGGACTGATTCTGTTTGAGCTATAATTAACATTGTGACAAAATTATTGCATGCTATAAAATAAAGTGCATTCGAAGAAAACAAATCAAATGCGTCACCTGGCGACAAATAGCTACAATGCAGTACATTTTTCAAAGCTTCGTTTGGTAAATGGAATTATGTAGCATGCGACACAATTAAAATCATGACAGAAAGACAATGGCGCCACCTGCCGGTAGATAGCTGTAGCTATGTAAGCTCTTTGCAAAATGTTATATGGGGCCCCTCACCGTTTAATTGAATTCATACACAACTTAAATTACCGTCAAGCAAGGGAGTTCTAATTAAATTTGAACTAACGTTTGATGGTTTATTACTCATCAAGAATACCTTATAGTACATTTACACTGCACAAAATTCGGCGAATGAGCCACCGTTTATATTGGCAAATTTGCATTTGGCTTCACCTTCCTTGAAAGAATCTTTTACAAGGACAAAAAGGCCACCGAAAGAAAATGCACTACAGTGCTGTTTTAAACACCTGTAGAGCAATAATAATAGAAGAGCCAAGAAGTCTTCTGTCTTTTCCTGGTAGAATTGGCCCATTTCCTCAACAAAAAAAAAACTAGTTGAAATTGTTATTTACAGCTGGGCATAGTGCATAAGTTCCCTGCAGCGAAAGCAACTAGTTGAAAACCACTTTACAAGTAGTTGGTGCACTGGGCCCAACTAGTCAGTGTTTTGTCTTTTTTCCATATAAGCAACTGGTATTTTTTACGTGTTGATGTCCTACGAAATGTCAATTGTCAGATTTCGACCAGAACATACTAGTCATCTACGAATCATGATATACTATAATTATACTAAGTGTAAAATACCAGTCCCATACTAGTTCAACCTGGACTAGTATGATTTCCATAAAATGAACTAGTCCCCATACTAGCCCAAAATTTAATAGTATGAAATATACTAGTCCCATACTAGTCCAAAAAGTATTGAACCTGGACTAGTATGATTTCAACCAAAAATCTTCATGACTTACCATTTATTTTATCATTTGCCTTTATTTTCATGTTTATTCTAAAGAAAGCAGCGACTATTTGTATTTACCCTATCACGAGAAAGCATCTGTGAATTATAAGAGAAAAAAGAAGCAAACGAAACGAATGAATTTTGTACTTTTCAACTGGTATGATTTCGTCCAGCAAAATCTAGTTGTATACTAGCATGAAATGGATATTTCCTGGCTAGTATGAGTTCAGCCAGAATATTGTCGTTGCATCCCAGAATTTTTCTGACTAGTTTGAGGTTTCGCTGCAGGGTTATCACGCGTCATTAAACCATTAAGATTCTTGGTGGGCAATTCTAAATGTGGAACACAGCAGGGTTGCTATTTTGAGGAACTGTGGATTGTATTGTTCGACAAATCAGGTCAAATGCAATAGATTTGTATGGAAAAAAAACCAAATTTGGTGCGGTGTAAATGTACTATTATGGGCTTTCCTACCAAAACTGGATATTTTTTTTCCTGCTGGTAGGATGGTAGGACGATTTGAATTTTGGTAGGATTTTACCTGTGTTCAAGTAATAGTACATTTACACCGCACCAAATTTGGCGAATTCCAATGAGCCAGTTCGACACCGTTTACACTGGCAAATTTGCATTTGGCTTCACCTTCCCTGCAAGAATCTTCTACCAGGTCAAAAAGCCACCGAAAGAAAATGCATTACCATGATGATTTAAACACCTATAGAGCAATAATAATAATATCTTTTCCTGGTAGAATTATCCCATTTTCTTAAAAAAAAAAGTAGTTGAAATTGTTATTTACAGCTGTGCATAGTGCAAAAATTATCACGCGTCAATTACCCATTGAGGTTCTTGCTGGCCAATCCTTAAGGTGGAACACCAGCAGGGTTGCTATTTTGAGGAACTGTGGACTGTATTGTTCGACAAATTTGGCCAAATGAGGTCAAATGTGGTGAAGTTTCAAATTTGGAAAATGAAATTTGTATGGAAAAAAGCGCCAAATTTGCTAAATTTGGTGCAGTGCAAAGTACTATTACACTATGGAAAATCCATGTTGTCATAAATTTAAAGGGAATATAAAGAAATCATAACAATTCAAATAAGAATGAGAATAACAGCTTTAAGAACGTGATCCAATGAACGTCCATCCTCAAAATTGAATTATAGTTTTGCATGCTATGCAACTCCCACAAAAATCAAATCAACTGCACAGCTCATCATACAACAATGCACTTATGGAGAAGTGATCAGCGATCAAGTGCAATATTGTTGCAATAAATCAGCATCAAATGATAATTTTAGTATGCAATTATTGATTAATAATTGAATAATTTCTTTGATCAACTACTTGCATAAGAGGAATGTTTTCGTATTTGTTGTGGTTTTATCAGACAAAATCTAATAGCATTAACGTGAGTTACAAAAAGGGCTGGGGGCTTATTTGTATGCTGCATTTATCTAAGATTTATAGGGTTTTCGCAACAATTAACACCCACTTATTAACACATTGTGGGATTATGTGTTAATAGGACTTTGGAAAGTTTTACGTTTATAACCACTCAAACTTTCTGTAGCATCTCTGCAAGTGAAATTTAATGTAAGTTATTTCAAACGTATGGCAACTTACTTCGCTGTCATATATCGCAACAGCTGATCGAGTTTCCTGGTAATTTTGCGAAGCTTTAAAAAGTATCATTGGCCTGCAATAGGAAGTGTTATAATTATGTGTTTTAAAAACTAAACAATCCGAAATGTTTAATAAACAACGATTTCTTTTAGATGCCGAAGCGAAGTGCAATATGGATCCACTTTAAAGACAGTGGTGATGCAAAGAAAATGAAATGCAAATACTACGATATTGCCATAAATATTCACTTTATGAACTAATCCTATAAATGAACTAAAAAATCCCAGGTCTAATGACTACAAAACCAACTGGGTCTTGGGGCTTATTTTAGGTCAGAGATGTAAATTTCAGTTACGCCTGTTGCTACCGCGAAAGACCGACAATGTACATTATTTTTGTTGGTAGTTAGTGTTAACAATACTTCGCCCTGCCTAGAGTGTATGATCATTCCAATGATCTTCATCAAGCTCTTCTAACGGGAGTCCAAGGAAACGTGCAGTTTCAAAAGGGTTGCACCAGAGAGGCAGAGGGGTTAGAAGACTAGGTTCAATTGAACAGTTAAAGAGATGTAAAGTGTCATATGGGTCCCCCATACCACATGCAGGGCATGTGTTTGAAATGGTGCTATTTAGTCTGGATAAGTAAGAGTTCAACGTGTTGCAGTATCCAGACCGAATTCTCTCTCGGTAAGGTGCGTTCTTCTTCAGCAATATCGGGTGGAAGACTGTTTAAAACGAGGTTTACAGGCCACGACCCGACAAAGGTATCAACCGACTTAGTGTGGAAGTCGGTTACAGGTCTCTTATGATTCCGCAGATCAAACGGCAAGGTAATGTGATGACGGATCTCATCATAATACTTACGGAGTTGTTCCCTTGTGTTTCTTGGGGGCGGGTCTATGTCCAAAAGATGACGGTTGGGATGTACTGGCTTGTGGCAGTTCAGAAAGAATTGACTGCTCAGCATTTCCGAGTGCTCGCTTACATTGACCAGTTTTGCCTCTTGATAGAGGTGAGGCTCAGGAGACATGAGAAGACATCCCGTAGCAGTTCTGACAGCACTATTTTGGCAGACTTGTAACTTCGTCCAGTTGGTGTTATGCACGTTAGGCGACCATATGGGTGCAGCATAGTCAAAGACTGGTCGGCCAATGGCCTGAGAAAGTATTATCCAATGTCACCCCAATAACTTTGGGTGGCTGACACTTGGTGCGCCCATGTCGTAAAGAGTGTCGATGTAGATTTACTCGGTGATATTGTCAGATCTCGCTCGGTGAAAAATCTGGAAAGATCGCAGATATAACTGTTGATTATTGTACAGTCATCGGCAAACGAAGCGATGGTGTCGCCCTCTGGTAATGGGGACATCTTCGATAGATAGAAGTTAAACAGTGTCGGGGATAGGACACCACCATGTGGCACCCCCTGTCTAATACGTCTGGATTTAGGTGTAGCGTTTCTTAAGTTTACTGAAGTACATTAATCGGACATCCCTACCTTCAGACTACCCCTGATTGCGAGGGTTGTGCAATTACTGTGTATAATAGGATGCTAGCTCCGAAACATAATTTGGAATAGAGGGTTAGGAAAGTTTTGGTCGTCTTGCGTTGTTGCAGTGAGGAAAGACTCTTGAGACTTATGAGATGGTGACCGACTGATACTCTTTTATGGAGTGCTTCATACTCCAGCATTATTGCTTCGATTCTAGGCAGAGGTACCTCGTCCTTAGTCTAATTACTCCACTCAACCTAACCTCACAAGCTGGCGGGATCACCCAAATAATTTTGCGGCGGTTTGTTGGCCGCTTTTTTTAAAGAATGTGAGCCCCTTCCATTCGACCGCTTTAAAATATAAAAAGCTTTGAAATATTTTGTCATTATCTTCTGATGATCATGATTTCAAGGTCGTCTAACATGACCTACCGAACTAAAAATACTATTTAGGCCTTACACAACACTCTAACTATTTACTGTGCTCACTCCCAGATCTTATTTATAATTTCAATTAACATCCCATTTTTCGCTGATCTGACTAAGCCCACTTAGCTCCGTACAAGACGCGACATTATCTAATGAGTAATCCGGTCAAGACACCCAAAGTTGAGTCTACGCAAAAAATGATTGAACCACAGTAGTTGGAAGTATTGTGCTGTAAAGTGTTAAGGTAAACATTTGAAATGGGATAGCTACACTAAAACCAACAACAAATATGTAAATTGGAGGTGAAATTGTATAACTAACATTGAAGGTATAGCGGGAAAGATCTCTTGGGCACATCGATCAAGTTTACATATGTAGGTAGGCAGATATTTAATTTCACTTTCTAACAAAAAGTTTTTTAGTCAAGAAATTACTGAAATTAACGATTGCACATTTAGTCATAACAAACAAATTAAATACTCATCAGACTAATTAACAACGAGTTATCAAATTAAGAATATCCAATATCTGAGATGATTCAAGCTACTCAAAAATTATGTTTATATCAAGGAGGTAAACCGAAAACGCAACCGTTATTTTATTTTCAAAGAGACATTGGTCGAAATCGTTATTGCAAAAACTAGCCTCAGAATAGGGGAGTGAAAGTGTCGTCAATGAAAATTTTGTGTAAATTTTAATCTTCTTTTATACAACCCAAATCGAAACCGGATCGTTATTTTGAGTCGGTTTCATTCCTTTGCTTATAACATACAATTTATGTGTGTGTTTCAGCTCATCAATCAATCAGGGCTAAATTATGATGATTAACATAATAACCATAATATATTGTATATAATAATATGTAGGAATGAAGCTTAGGGAAATAAAAATCAAGTAGTTTGTAGGCACGTGAAGTATGTAAATAGATAGAAAGTTAAAGATGGAAAATATATTCAGGTAATTTCTGCATTTCACTTTCCAATCAGATGGTCCTAAAGGTGAATAAAAATTTTCCGAGTGAAAGTGAATTCCAGAACATGATAATTGTTTAATTAACCACGTTAAAAAAAAATTGTTCATTAGAACGAAATAACCATATAATATGCGCTAAGCTTAGCGTAGTTGTACTTTATTTAGCAAAATTTTACTGTATTCCTTTATGACATTATTTCAAATCGATCAACTGCTCTCTTTTTGCCATTGTATTGCACTTTCGCATGCTATTGTTCATCATCATCCGCATGTGTGTTTGTACACTTGAGTATTGGACTGATTCAGAAATATTTTAGATATTTTAATACCCACCCTACTTGTAATAGTACAAGGTTATTATAATTTTGTCCACATAACGGCACAAAATATTCGAAATATATATAGACGTCCATATATGAAAGTTCTTAGGTTGAAAAGAGAAGTTGATTGAGTCTGTCCATTCCTTTACACGATAAATTGAGTAAAAATTTAGATATTTGCATGAAATTTTGTATACAGGTTACATTTCGATATCGAATCGAAAAAAATTGACATAACTGGAGAAAAATTTAGATATTTGTATGAAATTTTGTATACAGGTTACATTCTGGCCAAGGTAGGTTGCTATTGAAAAAGGTCGAAATCGGATGGCGAACCAGGTCCCGTTTTTCGATATCGAAAATTTCGAAAATCACATAAATTGACATATCTCGGTAGCTGAAATGGCTAAAATGATATAATTTTATAGGTGAATGCCCCTGGTCATTCTATTAGGATTTTTTGATAAATTTTTAAAGTGAGCGGGAGGCATTTTTAAAAAATCCACTGATCGTAACTTTTAAACTGATTACGGTACAACGATGCAATTTGGCACAAAGCATACTAGGTAGTATCGTTGGGAGTATACCTGATGAAATTGAACGAAATCGCTTCACGACCACGCCCACTTTCAATTTGGAAAATTTCGAAAATCACATGAAAACTACCGCTGGGTATTTAATGTTCGGTTTATCCGAACTTAGACTTCCTTACTGGTTTAATATCTTTAGTACTTGGGTGACCGAGCTTCCTCGGTGCTAGCAATTTAGCGCTAACTTAACTTACCCAAAATGATCAGAAATTACCCCAAAATAATCCTAAATTGATCCCAAAAAGTTCCTTAAATGTTTCCAAAATGACCCAAAAATGATGCCAAAATTACCCCAAAACGATCCCAAAATTATCCAAAAATGATTCCCAAAAACACCCTCAAATGCTCCCAAATTGACCCAAAATGATCCGAAAATGACCTCAAAATTGTCCCAAATTAATCCAAACTTGAACCCAAAACGATCTCAAAATAGCCCCAAAATAAGCCCAAAGTGACCCCTAAATGATCTCAAAATGATCCTAAAATAATCCAAATATGATCCCAAAAAGATACAACACGGTAAAATGGTAACCCTGGGCGGCAACCCTACTTGCAAATATTTTAGTTGGTATGTCGGCGAAAATTCCTTTCATTTGATACTCATATTGGCATATCCCGCTCCATAGTTTAAAAAAATTGAGATATGTGGCAACCCTGTACACCCTCCCCCAGTGACAACCCCCAAGTGAATAGGCTTAGAATCAACCATACTGTCTGTATTCAGAATTTCATCCAAATCGGTCAAGCGATTCCCGAGATAGTCTAGATATACAAAAATACTGCGGTAAGGTTGCAACCCAACCCTTAAAATAACTTTCATTTGATACCCATATTGGCCTATTTTGCTAAAAAATTTAAAAAAGAAAAATTGAGATAGGTGGCAACCTTGTGAACCGCCCCAGGTGGCAACCCCCAAGTGGATAGTCTTAGAATCAACCATACTATCTATATTCAGAATTACATCCAAATCGGTCAAGCGATATCCGAGATAGTCTGGATATACAAATATACATAAGGTAAAATAAATAAAACGCGGTCAGGTGGCAACTCTAGGGGTTACCCTGCTTGAAATTGTCATATTTGGAATACGGTTGAAAATACCTTTCTAAAAATTATATAGGTGGCAACCCTGTAACCCTTGATCAAGCTAGGCGGGAAAGTTGAATCGACAAGTCACTCTATCTTAAAATGAGTTTCGAAAACATTTTTAACAGATAAAGAACATTTTAAATCAAAATTTTGAGATAGTGCATTCATCGAAAATATTTTGAAAAATGCAATTTTAAGTTTGTTTGGATGGAGAAAAAAATACTTTTTTTGGACAGTCAAATGTTTGCGAAATGAGTATGTACGGTGGTACCAACATTTACTAGATTGAATATTTGATTCTTCGATCGCTTTTGATCAGTAAACCGCTAAAATACGCTGCAGGCGACATTATTTTTATAACATTTTTATTGTTGTTGCTATGTATGATTTTGTTGCTATTAAACTCACTCCAATGATCGCTTTACAATAGGCATTAAGAAACTAAATGCTTCCGCTCGTTGACTGTATGCCCGACTTCCCGCCGTGGTAGCTTGGCAACCTAACAGCCACGGCTATTTCGGTTTGTTTGCAAACACCCACGTAGCCAAAAGTACAGTTGTGTGCAAAAAACTATTATGTTAAATGTAGATCACGTTCAAAAAATATTTCAAAAACGCTGATATTTGTCACTAACTCCCTGAAAACTCAGCTGTAAATATTTTGAGTTTGTCAAACTCAATCTGAGATATTCAGTGGTTGGACGGAATTTTGAAAATATTTAAAAATGGCGTGGTCTTTCACTCATCAACGATGTTGTTGTAATAAGTGGCTGCGGATAAAATAGGATTATACTGTTACCGTTAGCTGAAAAATGTTTTGAGTCTTCATTGGTTGACTCTTTCTGCTTTTTTTTTACCAAATTTTTGAAAAGGGGTGTTAATGGTAAAAATCTGAAATAGAGCGTTTTTGAAAAATATTTGAAAATGGCGTGAACTTTTACTAGGATATTGTAATGTTGTTGTACTAAGTAGTTGCGGATAATTTCGATCTCGGATTTCAGATTTTTAAAACTATAGCCAAACTAAGTAAGTTCTTTAGAGTTCGATCAAGAATTGATTTTCTTTATTGAATTTATGAAAAGGCATCACAAAATCACCATATGTGGCCTTCCATATACCACTTTGTTGCGTTATGCGACATTCTTCGTTGCCAGGTTCTGCATAAAAATTTTCTCCATGTGTAGATGATTTAATAAGTGCACATGTTGTAATAAAATCTATAGTGCAGTGGCTTAGTGTAGATTCTTCTTTCTCTTCAGTTTGCTCTAGATGCTCATCACTCGGTTTTTATATTTTCGGCTGGCGGTATCGCTATGAGCCACGTAAATTATTTTATTTAACTATGGCTGGCGGTATCGCCGTATAGAGCCAAGTGAATCATTTGTTTAAAAGCCTGACGGGATCGCCATATAGCCAAACTAAATGAGTTCTTTAGAGTTCGATCAAGAATTGATTTTCTTTATTGAATTTACTTTCTTTTCTACTAAATTCTTACACTAATACTTACGTGTTATTTACGAACTAAAATGTATACCTATGTATATATTACTAATACATACAAACTAAAATGTATAATTCTAAAATATGCTAAGTCAGCATATGGTTGCAATAAATATATAAGTATGACAGTCGTATTGACAAACTGACGTTGGGACTCAGTTAGGCATTGCGACTGTCTTTGGCCGTGTCTTTGACCTTCCGCAAAAGTGTAACAAGATCCTCGCTATGTGTGGCATGTGCAGTCTTTGTATAAATTCCCGCTGAGTTCAATATAACTAATTTGGGTAGAATGTTGTTAGTGTTCATTCATATTTGTTTATACATTATTTGTGAGCACATGACAATTAAAGTAAAAGGGCGATGTGTTTATGTAATGTTACAAAACTGTAGCATATGTACATTAAGGTGCCTCGCCAAAAATTAAAAATTCACTCTTTTCCAAGGACTCTCCCAAAATATTTGAAAAATATACATATCAAGGTATTTAAAATTTACTTCGGGTTAGAAATATTCAGAAAATTTCAATTAAAGTCAAGAATTTGTATATGAAAATTTACAATTTAAGTTCAAAGCACGTTACGACTTTCACCACAACAACAGCTTAAAAGTGTTAATTTTTTACTCTCTACTGCACCCACTCCCAGTGCATTTCTGATTTTGCGGCATTGCGGTTTTAATAGTAAATGCATTTTGTTTTATTTTCATATTCGCTAGATATTTGTCCCATTTTTCCAATTAGACAATTGAACGTCAACCACCATGAAGCATAAAGTACTCAGCATTGCTTACGTTTAAGAATGAAAGTTCTGGAAAAAAATAAATATAAAAAAAATTAAATCAATGGGAATTTGAATCGATTTCAACAGCATCGCTATGGTGTCCCATATAAAAATTTATTTATCTGTGTAATTTTCATTTAAACTTTCGTTTACTTTCTGGGTCATATTTTATGTACATATGTATGTACAATCTTTCAAGTTATATTTTTATTAAATCGTTATCGTGCAACTGCTTATAAATTGTGCCAATTTCATGCTTAACAATGGATTATGTGATTTATTTTGTTTTATTAAATTTTTGAAAGGGTGTTACAAAAAGTTTCCTTCTCATTTTTACTATCTTTTTTGTGTATTGTTTACTACATTTTTTGTATAATTTTTTCTAAATTTTTTGAGTAATTTTTGCTATGTATAGTTTTTGCTGTGAAAAGTATGACTTTTTGGGTTCCGAAGGGGATGGTTTGAACCTGAAAACCACCGGCGTTGCTGTTTTTAATTTTTTCTAAAAGCGTTGGCAGCGCAAAATTATTTTTATAATCTTAAATCCGCTTCATTTTTGGGAATTAACTATAAGGATTATCCTCAAGTTAATTTCGTTCAACGCAGTTAATTCCGGATTTGTGCTAGTCAATCAGCCCTAGTAAAGACAACATTAAACCAAATTGAGGAAAGTCTTTAGATTCGGTTATTTTCGTTGTTTCAAGGAAATGCTATTTTCTGAGCGTATTTTCGGTCATATTTCAAAGATGACATCCTCATTCGGCATACAGATAGCATGATTCTTTATAAGCTTATATACATAGGTGTGTTTACAGGGTTGCCACCTATCCCAATTTTTTTTTAATTTGTAGCAAGATATGCCAATATGGGTATCAAATGAAAGGTATTTTCGGCGACATACCAACTAAAATATTTTCAAGTAGGGTTGCCGCCCAGGGTTACCATTTTACCTTATTGTATTTGTACTTTATATTTTTGGGATCATATTTGCATTATTTTAGGATCATTTTGTGATCATTTAAGGGTCACTTTGGGATAATTTTGGTGCTATTTTGAGATCATTTTAGGTTCAATTTTGGATTAATTTGGGACAATTTTGGGTTAATTTTTGGATCATTTTGAAGTCATTTTGGGATCATTTTGGGTTAATTTTAGGATCATTTTGGAAACATTTAGGGTCTTTTTGGGGTCGTTTTGGGATTTTTTATGATTATTTTGGGATTATTTTAGGGTTATTTTGGGATAAGTTTGGATAATTTTGTGATCATTTTCGGATCCTTTTGGGTATATTTAAGGGTCTTTTTGGGGTCATTTTGGAATAATTTTGGGGCTATTTTCGAATCATTTTTGGATCATTTTGTGATAATTTTTGGGTCATTTTGGGAACATTAAAGGGTATTTATGGGATCTTTTTAGAATCATTTAAGGCTCATTTTGGGATTATTTTAGAGTCATTTGGGGATTATTTTGGGTAAGTACAGTTAGCGCCAAATTGATAGCACCGAGCAAGCTCGATCACCCAGGTACTAAATGAACTAAAGGACCTATAAACGAACTACAGAAACTAGTTCAATTTGATGAGCTAGTTCGAAATCGTTGATCTCTTTAATGAAATAAAATTCCCAACTCTATTACGTACCTACACCCACATATTTCTGTTTGATGAAATCTGTCAGTCGGCTTTTGATTGACAATAGTGCAGTGCAATCAACAACTGTTGGTTCATGACGGTTACAACAACAGCAGCTACAACAACAACATTTGGTTCTGATACACGCATGGACAGCAGTAATTGGGTCAACATGACGCACGTTCAAACAGGAATAAAATAGGTTAATAAAAGAAATAGCAATATTTATTTGATCAACTAAATTAAAACCAAAGTCATATTTTGATGATGATTATAATCAAAAATCATTTAACAAATTCATGATACCCCATAAAACTATTATGAGAGATACTATCAAAAAATCAAATACTAAATCATTTCAATTGATTTAGATTGTTTGCAAAAAGTCTTAAAATAATTTGTTTAGCTGACCCATTACCTTAGAATTTGCAACTTTTATAATTTATTAGCACACTAAGAAGTAGAAGGCAAAGTTGCAAGATTTTACAAAAAAAAAAAAAAATCAAAATCAAAAAAGAGAACAACAGATTTATCAAAAATTTGAATTAAGCCATGAGCAAATACGCACAAGTCCACCCATCAACAATAAAACGCCCGCTTAAAAACATCTAAACAAATATTGCCAGTGAAGCACGCCTCACCGCTTGCTTGCCATTCAAAGCTTTAACCAACAACACTTTTATGTCGGTTAACTCTTACAACTGCGCGACTTTAATTGCCACAGCAAGATCAAGACACGATTCAATGCGGCTGCGCCACTCCAACGCCAACTAAGCGGGAACAATCGCAGCTAGATCCGCAGTCGCAGTCACGATCGTTAGCAGAACTACGGCCAGAGGCGAAACCAAAGCAATGTTTTTGTTATTATTGTTTTGTAAGTGCTGCTTTTTTGCTACCGCTGGCCAATTCGTGGTGGCTGCGGCTTAAATGTCAGAAAATTGGAAAAGGTATAAAAGGTTTGTTACTCTCGCTGAGCGTTTCAA
This sequence comes from Campiglossa producta, assembly GCA_964058755.1. NCBI lineage: Eukaryota > Metazoa > Arthropoda > Insecta > Diptera > Tephritidae > Campiglossa > Campiglossa producta. Next base: position 12,559,967 of record CAXKVI010000001.1, on the reverse strand, counting down.
TCTGATGTGAAACGTTTGAGCTTTTGGATTGAGTGTAACAGCAGCTAGAAATTGGAGATTTTTAGTAGAAAAGAAAAGTGTTCCGAATACAGTGTGAAAAATAAAGTTGCATTTTTTGTGAAGGTGTTTGAAATCGTGAAAAATAAAATTTCAAAATTTTGAAATTTTGTAAATGGGCTTAAAATTTATGTGTTGCACGCTGCAGCATTAAACAAACAAAAGTGCATTCTCGATTGCGATCGCATATTCATGAACATAGCTGCTACGTGACACGTGTGAGGACAGTAGCGTGTGGCGCATGCGCAATTAACATCCTTCGCACACGAAAGACTCATTGCAATCAGCAACTGTTGAGACCCTGCAGAAAAATCATTGAACTGAAAACCACTTGCTAATTCATAAAACGTTAAGTGGGACAAGAAAAGATAAACATACAAAAAATAAAACAAACAAAGTGACAAAAGAAGTTACAAAATTGTGCGAATTAAATAAATAAATAAAATAAAATTTTTAAGTAAAAAAATCAAGCTGAAGCAATTGAAGTGCGAAAAAGTTTGCCAAATTGGATATTTGAGGACCATACAGACGTAATTACAGCAATATGGATGCCAAGGTGAGTGTTGTTGTATTTTATAAATTTTTTTTTAATTGTTTTAGTTTTTATAAATTTGGAATATTTTCGAAATCTTTTAAAATAAAAATAAATTGTAATTCTAGTATCTTAAAACTTTAAACGAGCTAAACTTGTATATTTATATATTTGGATGAAATTTTGAATATAGATAGTATGATTGATTCTAAGACTATCCACTTGAGAGTTGCCACCTGTCTCAATTTTTTTTTTTCAATTTGTAGCAAGCAATGGCAATATGGGTAACAAATGATAGGTATTTACAGCGACATGCCAACTAAAATATTTTCAAGTAGGGTTGCCACCTAGGGTTGCCACCTTACCGCAGTTGATCAATATATCCGGTACTATCTCGAGAACAGCTTGACCGATTTGGATGAAATTTGGCATAGAGATAGTATGATTGGTTATAAAGCACATGGGGGTTGCCACTTGGAGCGGTGTATAGGATTGCCACCTATTTCAATTTCGTTTAATTATCGTGCAATATATGTCAATATGGATATCAAATGAAAGGTATTTTCGCCGACATACAAACTAAAATATTTTCAAGTAGGGTTGCCGCCCAGGGTTACCATTTTGCCGTATTGTATTTGTATTCTATATTTTTGGGATCATATTTGGATTATTTTAGGATCATTTTGCGATCTTTTAGCGGTCACTTTGGGATGATTTTGGGGCTATTTCCAGATCATTTTTTATTAATTTGGGACAGTTTTGGGTTCATTTTGGGAACATTTGAGAGTGTTTTTAGGGTCATTTTGGCATTATTTTAGGGTCATTTTGAGATAATTTTTGGATAATTTTGGGGTAATTTTCGTATCATTTTGGGTACATTTAAGGGTGTTTTTGGGATCATTTGGAAATCATTTTAGAATCATTTTAGGGTCATTTTGAGATCATTTTGGGATAATTTTTGGGTCGTTTTGGGTTCAATTTCGGATCATTTTGGGAACATTTAAGGGTCTTGGGGTCGTTTTAGGATAAATTTAGGATTATTTTGGGACTAGGTTAGGGTCATTTTCGAATTATTTTGCGTAAGTAAAGTTAGCGCTAAATTGATAGCACCGAGCAAGCTCGGCCACCCAGGTACTCATAAGCAATTTTTGTTAACTCCTAGTCGGAGAGTTCGATAAGTAAAACAAAACTATAGTCCTCGGATATAGGTTTTAGGTTAATATTCCTTCAATTCCTCCTTTAAAATTTCCAAAGTAAAATTGTTACGTATACGCCACGGTGTTTCTGGTTGAGTGCAATACATTCTTGTTTCTGGCTCAGCGAAAATTTTGAAAAATTTAGAAATTCAGTTTTTAAACATTTTCGTTCCGTCAAAAAAATGACTGTGTAGCACATTCGTTTTCCTGACACAATTCTCAGAGATTGAACTACACATTCATGAAAATGGCATTGCAAATTTCCGGGGACTCCTTGTACTTTAGAAACCCAGAATTTTCGTGAATCGTAGAGAAACGAGAGATTAACTAAAATCTGGAAAATTTTCACATTCATTCCTCTGGCAAGCGAACGACGATATGGAATAACCTATTTTACGATGTCTCAGAACATTTCAGATATATATTCATCAACATGTGGACCACGGGTGACCATAGAATGTGCCTTTATAGCATTAGTATCAAACAGAAGCTATTGACCTGGGTTCTTTTAAATGACATTACTTAGTTCAGCCCTCTATTATTTGGCTGTTATCGAGATAGGAATGATATAGATAGAGATTTTAGTAGAAGTAGACGAAAGGAATATAAGCAAAAAGTGACTCTCACCTTGCATTGGTAGCCGAACTACCCCCCAGTGAATGATGCGAGTTCGCATCCGCTCCGACTATAATCTCTATGCCTCTCCGCTTTGCCTCAGCGGTAATCTTGCATAGAATTTCGGGAGGCGGCCAATAAGTGTCATCATGGGCCGAGACCAGCCACGTTTCCTTATCAAGAAGAAGAAGAGCTTTAATATTATTTCTAACCAAAACACATAATATTGGCCTACTTGCCGTACCGTGCACAAATAGATTGTATTTGTCAGTCTTCAATCCAGATACTTTGTTGCTGCTTAGCCACGGTTCCTGGAGAAGGACAGCGTCTACCTCGCCTTGCTCAAGGTAGAGTAGGAGTTTGGCGGAGAAGCTAAGAGCCTGTCCTCCTCCGCCCGGTCGAACAGCAGTCCAACACTGCAGACAGATCTCGCCACAGACGGGATGCCCACAAAGCCGATGCTATCCGAACTTGCATGCATGGGAACTGTGTTTACGACCACCGACTGCTCCGCAGGCTCCTCACCCTCCCGAATCACCTCTGAAGGCGAGGCCTTGGAATCGGCGTTGTAGATGCTAAGAACCACACCCTCGATACCATAGAAGATAACACCCCCCAACTCTGGTTGCAGTAACGCAACTGCTCCAGAACTCTCTATGACTGGGACCGTTCGGCAGGTATGGAAGGAGAAAAGGTTTGTGGACGTAGTAGTGAAGGTCGAGGTAAGGTAGCTATAGAAGTAGAGGTACAGGTACCTATATGGGGATTTATATAGGTTTTCACTTCAGCCTTCAGGAAAAAATTCCACAATGCTTTTCCACTTTTCTTTTAAAACAAAAATGCAAAACTAAAAAAAAACATAAAAGCAATAAGCAATTGTAAACCTTTTCATTGCAACTGTAATTGTTGGCGCTCCTTCTGCCCATTTCGTTACACTTTCACTTTTCAAAACATTTATGTCAGTCAAACAGTTAGTCAGTCAAATAGCAAGTCAATTACTGTTGCAGACAGCTGGGCTGCAAGCAACTCCTAAGCCATCGAGTCACTCACTTAACGCCCACTCAAAAGCAACTGAGGTCAAGTACGAATACCAAATTTGATACGCTTTTGCACAGAGCCGCCACACAAAATAATTGTGCATAGCCCGAAAAACTTTTGTTGATTCCAAGTAAAGTCAACAACATCTAAAATTCAGCAGTAATAAGTGAAGCGTTTGTGTTGTTTTTGGTACTTTGCTGTGGGAGTACTGAATTTGTATGTTTTTTTGCACTTTCTTGCTTTACGATTTTTATAACTCTTTTTTTCTGTCAATTTTGATTGCTGTTAAAAGGTTAATAGTGAAATGAAAGTGTAAGGGAAATTTTCAAAGTCTGTAAAAGTGAGTGGAGCGGAAAATGTGTGATTGCATTAAGTATGCTGCGAGTACTTATATAACACAACTATGCGAATAAATATCGATGAAAGTATATTTTTCTAAACATTTAGTTTAAAGTGCAGTCGGTAAGGGACAATGTTGAACAAAAGACTTAAGAAACGAACTTGGTTTAGGATTGTACAAAAGACTTAAGAAACGAACTCGTTTTAAGATTAAACAGAAGACTTAAGAAACGAACTCGTTTTAAGATTAAACAAAAGACTTAAGAAACGAACTCGTTTAAGGTAGACAAAAGACTTAAGAAACGAACTCGCTTTAAGGTAGAACAAAAGACTTAAGAAACGAACTCTGCTAAAAATCTCTTTATATAAAATTCACCGATTAAACTAAAATATCCTACATAATTTTCTATTAACATCAAGAATACATGCGAAGTAACATTGACTTCGCAGCAAAAACAAGTGCGTAGCCTTGAATAGCAGATCTTATGCTGCAGGATGCTTGAAGTCAAGCACACACCTTTATTTGTTCAGAAAAAAATATACATTCATTCAAATGTACATGCAAATAAATGCATGTTTGTATGTATAAAAACCAATTGGAACGTTGAACGACAGCACGCGCTTAATGAGAAGTATCTAGCAAGTATGATATATATTTTAGAATTACATACTTGCATAACATACATATTTATTATAAATAAATAGTACTTATGAAATATTTGCGACCATTGCTATTGGCAGCTAGCCGGCATTACCCTCCTACAAAGCACAAGCTCTAATTTGGTATGGTATCATATTTTCAATGCAGTATTGCTATTGAACCAATATTATTGGATAATTCAAAGACAAAAGTTACTGAGTAACAACAAAAGAACTATTGTGAATATGTTTACTCCTACAAACTTCCGCCGTCTAATGCGGAAGCTAAAAAAGTACTACAATAGGTTTTGCAACGAAGCGTAATGTAAAGGTAGCAAAAAGAGAGCTAAGTAATAGAAGCATAATTGAGACATGATAAGATATATGGTAAACGATTGGATCATAAATGGCTCAAAATGTGTAAAAGAATGTGGTATGTTGGCAACCCCAGGTGGCAACCCTTCTTCAAAATATCTTAGTTTGTATACGGTTGATAATACTTTTTATTCGATACATATTAGAGTGGGCCAAAAAAATATATAATTTCTTTTTTTTTCGAAGGGTATACAGAAATTGGAATTTCTAAACTTAACTGAAGTATAATGACCAAATATGAGTTCTTTGTGTTAATGGTTTTTGTAGAGCGTTCAATTTCCTGCAAATAATGGGGTAAAAGTTAGCTGTACGATTTTTAGGTGCGAAGATATGTTCATTTACATAGAAGCTTTTCAGGCAAAAAAAGCGGCGATATGGCACGCTCTCCCATTAACACAAAAAAAGTCATATTTGGTCATTATAATCCATTTATGATCAGGAACTCGATTTTCTGTATACCCTTCGAAAAAACGAAAATAGATTTTTTTTGGCCCACCCTAATACACATATGGGCATAACTTGCCTAATTTTGTAAAATAAAAATTTCAAAGCTGAGTATATTTTATACTGTACGCTTTAACACTCCGGATTAAGAAAAAAAGTGGCCTATATTTAGTTGACAAGTAAATTGGCGGTAGCTCTCGTGATCATTAAAAATTATTCAGGGGATTCATCAAACCTTATAAACCCCTTATAAAGCGAACTTTCAAAATTTGTATGGAACGGAGTTTACACAAATTTGATAAACTTCCGCGTCGGTTTTGATGTGTAAAAGAGTTTGTAAATTTAGCCATTTCAATGGCGCCGTTCGATATGTTATTTTTTTTTAATGCATTCAATGCGCACCGGAAAAAATAGAAGAATATGCTGAAAATGCGTCGAAAATTACTTTTTAATGAGAATTTTGATATAACAAGTTTTTGTTTGACATCAAGTACACATAAATTTATCTAGAGCGTTCATCTAACCTAGCTGATATACATATGTATAAATTTACGCATTTCGTAAACTTATAAGGTTTGATGAATACCCCCATTGAGATTTATTAGAATAACAACGCGTATAGATAAAACAATTGCGGGCACCAAGTCTGGTGGTATTGAACAAAAGAATGTTTGTTGCCAACTTTGAAATATTTGTTCTATTTCAATAATAAACTGGTTATGACAATAATAGAACAGTTCTTGGCAAGCATATTTGATGAATTGCTTAATTATGATAAATTGTCATACAACAGATGTGAATACTCAAATATGATCTATAAAAACTTATATATGTTATAGTGAACCAACACTCTATTCAGGGGGAATAAAATAATATTACCGTTTTTAAATTTATCCTAAACTTTAAGTTAATGGGGTTCGGTCATACATTTTAACACGATGGATTTTTCAAACTTTGGCGCTCAAAGTCAAAAGTACCCAGTCAGGACATCAGAATTGGTTTTAGAGGTATGCTTCCTTTGGCAAAGTATCTTATTTAGATCCCTAAAACACGATTTTTCTTGTCACTTTGTTGATTTTCAAATTTTACACATAGTACCCCTGTAGGGCGCTTGAGACCAAAAAATTTGATTTTGGATTATGCTGCATATCTTGAAAACTAGAAGTCCTTTCCAAAAAAAAAAAAAAAAAAAACTGGTATAATTAAGTAGTGAATGCCTCTCGACGACACATGGTCAATAAGGTTCATTCATATTCAATTAGTGGAAAAAATGATGTCAAAACCGGAAAACCCGAAAAAATTAAAAAAAAATTCAATTTCTTGTGTGAAAAACGTGTCATACAATTTTCAAATGAACAAAACACTATATATATTCAAAAGTGTCAGTAATTCTCTACCCAAAACCGTTGAGAATCTTGAAATCGGTTGAAAATTGGTTTTTTAATGAATTTTTGTTTACGAAGAAACTGAAAAAAACGGTTTTTGCAAAATTGGGGAGGTCTAAATCGGTTTTAGAGGTATGGTTTCTTTGGAAATTTTTCTTAGAATCATCGCTAGTTTACCTCCTGATAGGAAAAAAAATTGACCCGCTCTAATGTACCTACAAAGATTTAAAAGTTTTTTTTGGTTTCCATTTAAGATCTAGATAAAAAAGCAGTCTAAAATTCTTTTTTGGTTTTTTTTTTTTGAAGTCTTTGCATTTTGCCCACAAAAACTTCATGTGCGGCATAGCTCAGCGGTAGAATAGTCGGCTGTGACTCCTGGGCGCTACCGTTCGAATCCGCCTAAGAAGCACATTTTTTAAATTTTATTTTATTTTTAAAACTTTTCGGTTTAAAATTAAAATTTTTCGGTTTAAAGTTGAAACCTTTTGGTTTAAAATTAAATTTTTTCGGTTTAAAATTATAACTTTTAGGTTTAAAATTAAATTTTTTCGGTTTAAAGTTGAAACCTTTTGGTTTAAAATTAATTTTTTTCGGTTTAAAATTATAACTTTTCGGTTTAAAATTAAAATTTTTCGATTTAAAGTTGAAACCTTTTGGTTTAAAATTAAATTTTTTCGGTTTAAAATTAAAACCTTTCGGTTTAAAATTAAAACTTTTCGGTTTAAAATTAAAACCTTTTTGGTCTACAATTTTTGCTTTGTTTTCATTCATTTTTGAAAGCTTATTTAAAATCGAATTTTCCCCACAACATTTATGTATGCTATGTAGCTCAGTAGTAGAGCAGACGGGCATGATGCGGGGAGTCTTGGTTCGAGTACCAGCCAACCGACAAAAAAATTATTTTTTCTTTAAAAAATTGTTAAAACATTTCTGGTTTAAAATTGAAACCCCATTCATTTAGTCAATTTTCTTGGTCATATATGTAGTTCAAAAAAGTTTAAAATTTCGGCTCTAATTTTTAACCGTGTAATGCTTTTTCTTTGCCCTTAACTGTGAAAATATCCACAAAGTACAGATATAGGCCTGATACGATTTTATTAGGTGAAAGATAAAGCTGAAATCC
>CAXKVI010000001.1:12514724-12547224 GCA_964058755.1 Campiglossa producta | reverse complement strand
CACCCAAACAAATGCCTAACGAAAAATTACCAATTCCCTTGAATGAATTCGGTTATCCACCATCGTTGATACCGTTACAACAATATCCCAATCGTAGTCCTAATAGACCATTACCAATTTCGCCATACGGTCCATACGGTAATCAGTATCCTCTCATCTATGATCCAATTACCGGTTATCGTGAACAATACTTGCCACCTTATGACTACTTCCCGAGCCCAAATCAGCAACATTTTTCATTCAACCGTGGTCCAGCGGGTCCACCAAGGCCACCTTATCAACCAACAGCACCAACGGCAGCTCCTATTCCGCAAACAGCTGCAACACCACCATTGCCACCACCACAAGAACCATCCGAAGAAACGGCAGCGAGTGATCCACAGCCACAATCTGAGGAGTCAACACAGTTGCCAACCACAGTTGATTTTGAAAGCATAAAGAATGCGTCGAAAAATAAGAATAGCGAAGTGCCGGATGTGCCGCCACCGCCAATACCATCTGGTGCCAAGGCGCAAGAGGCTTAGGCCTAGTTTGGTTTTGTGGTTTAAAGTTTAAGAGGCCTAAAGTTCACTAATGGCATATAAACAATTAGGAAAATTTTGTATAAGTTATTATTGGTTAAAAATACTCGATTTAATTTTATTTATTGTTTACTAAATTTTTTTATTAAGAAAAAAATTATTTTGTACTTAATTTTTATATGGCATAATATTATTGGATTTACATATTGTAGTCATTAGAGTTCGATCAATGCGTTGTCCTTAATTAAAAGATTCAAAAGATATCTGGAACATTATTTCTTTCTAACCTCAAAATCTTAATTACTCTAACTGAATATTGGTAAGACGAGTGGGGATGACCCCGAACTCTATACTATGCAGTATCATTTTTTTCATCCCAACATATAAATCCCAAGGACAACACCTTAGAATGTCAAGAAATTGCTCTCCGGTTAGGATATGTCGACCTTCCATATTATTTACAGTACCTAGGTGACCGAGCTTGCTCGGTATTCCTCGAAGTTGTCACCAAATCGTACCTACGGCAACCCTGTAAACCGACCCAAGTGGCAACACCCATGTATATAGTTTAAAAATTATTCAAATTGTCTATATGCCAAATTGTATCCAAATCGGTCAAGCAGTTCCCGAGACTTACGAAAAAAGAAATAAATTGCAGTGAGGGGGCATCCCTGCGTGAAATTGTCATATTTGAAATACGGCCGAAAATACCTTTCATTTGATACCATACCCTAATTGGCAACACTACATACTATCTATATTCCAAATGTCATCCAAATTGGTCAAGTGGTTCCCGAGATAGTTCCGGATATGTAAACATACATACATACAAGATTAGCTCGTTTAAAGTAATAAGATTCCGTGTGATAGTTTCGGGAATTTTTCGGAACTGTTTTGGAATAATTTTAGACTTTTGACTTTTTGACTTTTTTGAGATTACTAGCTGACCCAGCAGACGTTTTCCTGCCACAAATTTATTTCCCTGCATGTTTCTCTAACCCGATCATTATATCTATTTTAATCCCTATCGCTATCTTCTTCGTATATGAGGAACCACGCCCCGTAGGCGGTGGTAGGGATTGATCTAATATAACTCCTCACAAAATTTCAGTGATCTAACCTTAATACTTCCATAGATATGGACTATGAAGTATTTCATTCGTAAGGGGGGTGCCACGCCCCCTTTTACGTTATTCCCTGCTTTTATGAAGGTGGTAGGATTCGATCTCATACAGGCTCTCACCAAATTTCAGTGGTCTAACATAAATAATTCCAGAGATACGGACAACGAAAAATTCCAATTGCTTTTATGAAGGTGGTGGGGCTCGATATCATACAGCCTCTCACCAAATTTCAGTGGTCTAACATAAATACTTCCAGAGATATGAAGTATTTCATTCGTATGGTAGGTGCCACGCCCCTTCTTCCGTTATCCCCAGTTTTTTTGGAGGTGGTAGGGATCGATCTGATCTAACCTCTTACCACGTTTGAGTAGTTGTCTAACATAAGTACTTCCAGAGATATGGACTATGAAGTATTTCATTCGTATGGGAGGTGCCACGCCCCCTTTTCCGTTATACCCAGTTTTTTTGGAGGTGGTAGGGGTCGATCTCATATAACCCCTTACCAAATTTCAATGGTCTAACATAAATACTTCCAGAGATATGAAGTATTTCATTCGTATGGGAGGTGCCACGCCCCTTTTTCGTTATCCCCAGTTTTTTTGGAGGTGGTAGGGATCGATCTGATCTAACCTCTTACCACGTTTGAGTAGTTGTCTAACATAAGTACTTCCAGAGATACGGACAACGAAAAATTCCATTTGTATGGGAGGTGCCACGCCCCCTTTTTCGTTATCCCCAATTTTTATGAAGATGGTGGGGCTCGATACATGAATACTTCCAGAGATATCGACAATGAAAAATTCCATTTGTATGGGAGGTGCAACGCCCCCTATATATATCAAAATATTTTTTAGCCTATGACCATCCCTGGAAGATATCCAGTGCGTGTGTAAAATTTGGTAACGATTCTGGGAGAAACAATGCCCGAAAACATAATAAAAGTCCAGAATTCGCGAAATTATACCGAAAACGATTCAGACAAAAATCAAAAGATGATGAAGAAATTAATAATTTTATAGGTGAATCCCCCTGGCCGTTATATAAAGATTTTTTTGATAAATTTTTAAAGTGGGAGTGGCACCGCCCACTTTTCAGGGAGGCATATTTATTATAACTTTTAAACTGATCACGGTAGAAAGTAGAAATTTGGTACAAGGTATACGCATAATGGACGAAATCGCTTCTCAACCACGCCCACTCCCGAAATGGAAAACTTCGAAAATCATATGAAAACTACCGCTGGGTATTTAATGTTCGGTTTACCCGAACTTGGACTTACTTACTTGTTTAAACAAGCACTTGTTGCATATTCAGAAACAGAACGCATTATTAAGAAGAGGTTAATAACCTCCTGCAGTAACTCTTTAAATCCCAATGGATACGCTATCAAACCAAAACAAAGATAGAACCAGACTAGAAATGCAAACAAAAGCATTGAAACTTTCACTTTTTCTTTTTTAACTTAATAGAAGATAATAAATTTGAAATTTCAAGTGCGACTAAAATGAAGCCAGATGGCCCTTGCAAAAGCAGATAAATGCAGAAAAAGTGAAATTGATGCATATGAAGCGACAGCCTTCTATAAAAGCCACTGCATCCAATCTCTCAGCGCCATTCAGAACAAAAATATTCTACAGAATGAAGACCTTTATTGTAATTGGAGTGTTTGTGACGCTAACCGCAATGACTATTGGTAGGTAACTCCAGATGTCCTATATTCCGTTCATAGATTAATACGCTGCTTTCAGCCTCTTCGAGTACCTCAGCAACTAAAAAACCGTTTGTACGCAGCCGTTATAGTAAACGTTGGCGCCTAGCGGAGACCACAGAAACCAATGTTGCAAACAACACGCTGACCACGGAGCCCCAAAAAATTATGGTAGTAAATGCATTAATTCCAGAATCAACTACAGTTAGTAATGTGGCAGATGTTGTCGATACAACGACTCCTGGTGAAGCAACGATTAGGTCTAGCACGATGTCCTTGATTTCTAAATCCACACAGAAACCTAAAAAGGGTGGCTACAGCACCACAACAGAACATCCAAGACATCCCGGCGCAAATGGCTTACCTTTGGACTATGATTATTATGGAAATGGTGGTGAAAATGAGGATGAAGCAGGAGGACATAAATGAGCCATTGCGCAAGAGTAAATTTGGTTACTTATTTAGGACTTCAATTATTATGGATACATAAAAATATATGTTTAACATTACTCATACAATACGTATTAAAATTTGTTAATTTTGTTACTTTTATAAGCTTATGAACTTAAATAATAAAAAACAAAATATTTTACTTACACTATGCTAAACTTTATTTTAAGTCACGGTGGACCATTTCATGAATTAAAAAACACTTTGTTTTGTTTTTTCCAATATATTGCGATCTCCAACGGAAATCGTCATCAGGGCATTGCATCAGCATCATCAGCGTCTCGCAAATTCGAATGCCAAGCAGAGCGATTTGGATTTTCTTGAAGAAATTTAGCGCTTTCAAGCCCTTTCTGGCAACAATGATGGCGAATCTCATTGATTGTACATTGGAAAGATTATTTTCTACCATGAAACGAATCAAAACTTTACCTCGAAGTGTAATGGGCCATGATTTCTGTTGTCACGTTGTCTCCTTCTAATTTATAGTATTTTGTTAAGTTAGAAGGGGACAACGCGATGAAAAAATGCTCAACGCTCGAATTTAGGTTTGGATCTTAGTTTTAGGTAGAGTTGTTAGTTCATTCCATATCATGTTGATTCTGAATATTGACTCGTGTAAACGGGTCTTGCAAAATTGCATGCAACAAAGTTCGTAGCCAGTCGACTTCTGTACATATTTTTTACAAAATTTTTCATCTATCAAATTGTAGCAATTTGTCTTGATCATTACCAACATCCAGAGCACAACCTGTGAATTCCATCCCATCCAACTAGCAAAGTTTACAAGGTGCTCCGTTAGGACTCCCTGCGCGGTGCGCTTTTAAGGTATACCTACCTATTTAGGACTCTTCAAAGGTGCGTTTATCAGATAATGAAAAAAGTATTCCTTCAAAACACACTCCCTGGAAGGACTCCGTGCTGACTCCTCTTTTAAAAAACCGTAGACGCTTACTTTGGAATTCCTTCAAGAGAGTTTTGACGCAGTCCTTTTTCGCTCCTTTTGAGCGCTCCGTACTTTGTTGGCTTTGATTCGTAAAGTATTTTCTAGCTAGAATGTCCAATAATTTAATATCCGCTTGACTAGATCTCTATTTCCGTTGTTGTTGTAACGAAATGTTTCCCTACCTAGTAACGCTTATTGCCCTAAATTGTCACCTTTTAATAGGATTCCAAGGAAATAAGCAGTTTGAATATGGTTTGGCCAGAGTGAGAATGGTTGTTGTTGTTGTTGTAGCGAGGTGTAGCCCTACCTAAATGTCAGACAGGGTCACCCCGAGTGTATTGCTCTTGGCCGGGTCGATATAAGAAAACGGCCCGGGTCGTTTCGGCACGTTGGGTACAGCACAAGTACTGGTACCGTTCTCGTAGAACCGGCAATACAAGAAACTAGTGTTGAAGGAGTATGCTCCGAGGAACAAATGAATAAGTGGTTATTGTCGTGAGGAGAAGAACCACATACAGCGCAAACATTGTGGCCCTTCGAGTTGAACGAGAGTTCCTTCGGTCGCTCTAGGGCGATCGTGTTCCTATGCAGCAACCGGTGGTACTTGTTGTAGCAGGACGACATTCGCCGGACGGGAGCTGGCAAAGGTGTTCCCCGTCTCCGTATGGAGGAGGCTTTATAATGCCGTTGTTGTGAAAAAATCATTAAATAAAAACAGAATTTTTTGTATTTCTATTTAGATTTTTTCAACAACATAAACAACCTTCATATATTATTCAAAAAAAATTGATTAATGTAAATGGATGGTCAACTCAATTCGGAATCAACGAAAATTGATTGCAAAATTGAACAATGTAAACGGCCCTTAACAGTGATATAGCTACAATCTACCCGATAGCGTTCCTGCAGGGTGTGTTTTGTAAATATTCGCATGTATGGTAACTCCATTATTCAATGGCAAACAGCTGATGAGACAACTGACAGTTTGTTTTTGTTTATAATTCGTTTACAACAAAAACAGAGCTTAATTCATAAACAATGCAGTCTTTAAACAATTTTATAAAATATACTAAATCAATTAATTTTTCGCCAATAATTTCGCAATATGTTCACGGCAACCATATGGCACAAAGACAACAAAAGCAAACATGCGCAAGTAAAGATGAAGTACCAACAATTGCGAAGTACGAAGCTTGGAGCCGGCATCATCGACTGCTATGTAGGTAGGTATGTGGGGTCAAAGCTTGTTGGGTGGAATAAGTATGTGCGTATACATAAAAGCTAAAGCGAGTTTTAAACAAATACACTGATTTTCGTTACAGTAGTCGACTAAGAGCAGTTCAAGCGCACACATTTCAAGGAATTAGACAATATACAACGGTGATTGCGCAGAAGTCTGTAACAGCAAAGAAAAAAATGGTATGTAGAGTGAATGGGAGCTTCTTTGGAATTGCTGGGAGGGTGGTAGTTAGTCACGGCGGATACACAAACACTTGTTGGAATTGTCGATATACCTAAGACAAAAAGAAAAGAACCTGTAAAGTGATTACTTTTTGGTTCAACTGATTTGATGTCTTTCAGAAATTTCGGGTCTTATCTGCAATGCTTCGTGAGGTCAAGTAAAAGGTTAACCAAGATTATACATATGCAGCTTCATAAACAATTTTTAAGTGAAAGTAGGCGTTTGAAATTTTCAAGGCCTTGGCAGTAACAGCTAATCTGAACAATGTTCGTTGAACATTGTATATATGTACATTAGACTGGACCTTTTTTTTTGGTTTGAAAATGTATTATGTATTAATTTTTAAAAGTGGATCAGTGCTGGTGTGCGACTTTGACTCTGAAACTTGAATAAACGGACTACAAATACATTTTTTTTTTTTCAATATCTCGCCATCTAGCGGAATAACTTTTTTCACCCCTGAAGATAAGGAGTTTAGAATACATATGCCCGAGATAGGCATACCGTATTATCTCGATGGTTAATCTACGGATATGATGCCTCTCATTCCCCATGTTGTTGTTGTTGTTGTAGCGAGGTGTAGCCCTGCCTAAATGTCAGACAGGGTCACCCCGAGTATATTGCTCTTGGCCGGGTCGATATAAGAAAACGTTGAGGATGGAGGGATGGCATGACCTAGATGGGTTCTCTGGTCATACCAAATCGCTACCACGGCTTCGGGCAGTACCCCAAGGGAGCACCAGAGCGTACCGGGTTCATATCCGGCCAAGGACTGAGGTTTTGGACATCACTCCCCATAATCTTCGGGACGTGTTTTTTTGATAAAAAAATTTTTTTTAAGAACCGCAACCGTAACCGATTAAACCCGATTCATTTTTTAAACCCGATACCGTTATTTTGATCAGAAAAAGAACGGCCATTTCAAAAAGCCGGAACCGGCTCCAAACGGTTTTGAATTTTTTGAATGGCACTTCTTTTTTTGGGCACATGTTTTCTTTTACCAAAAGGTACCCTGAATAATTGTCATGGAAGATTGTTGATGAAATTTTTTCACGCTGAGTTTAACATGGCAATTCTAAACATTTTTTTTACTAGTGAACCGGTGCAAACCGTTTCACATTTTCATACATTTTTGCTCACAAATTATATGAGTGAGAAAATACGCAGTAAGAAATCGTTTAGAATATGCCTGCAAATAATCATGCCAATTCTAAACAATTTTTCACTAGTGAACCGGTGCAAACCGTTCCACCTTTTCATACATTTTTGCTCACAAATTATATGAGAGTGAGAAAATCCTCAAAGTGAGAAATTATTTAGAATCGGCCTGAATTTCTCACTTTGCGAATTTTCACACTCTCATATAATTTGTGAGCAAAAATGTATGAAAAGATGAAACGGTTCGCAACGGTTCACAGTAAAAAATTATTTAGAATTAGCATGATTATTAGTTAAATGGCTTCGTGAAACCGGGTTTTAAACTAAATTAATTTTTTTTTCTAATTTATTTATTTTTTATTCTAATTTTTTGGTCCAGTCTAATGTTCATGTATACCTTAAATCGTTAAATAATTAGCAATTCGATTAAGTGGTTTTTTATAACAAACAAAACTGGTTTTCGAGACATCGCAGGTTCGTCAAACCCAAAACTTTGCAAAAATTTTCAATTTTTTCACGTGTTAATCCAATGAAGAGTTGGACAAGATACCGCCGTACATTTCGGTTTGATTTCAGTAATTCCTTAGAGAATTGTAACTCCTTGCGGTGCTGAAGCCGCCTTTTATTTAACTTAACTCCCTACTCTACATAGAAATAATAAGAACCATTTCTTTTAATTACAAAAATCGCTTACAATTAAAAGATGACTTCTAACAAAAATGTTTTTAAATCGGTTAAACTCATTAGACAACAGAAACTATATGCAGGGCGAAAAGATTGCTAATTTAACAAGTTTTTTGTAGCTTCAATGATTAACTTATGAGTGGTGTCGCCTTAAAAATATGAATAAAATATCTAAGCTTTCCTCAACTCACATTTTCATCTACTTCCAGTCAAAGCTCACCGAACAAGAACGCTTTGAACAGCTGCAGCCACTACTAAACGCCGGCTGGTCGCTGGTGAATGGACGTGATGCCATATACAAAGAGTATTTGTTTAGCGATTTCAATGCCGCTTTCAGCTTCATGAGTGGTGTGGCTCTGCTAGCCGAAAAATTGAATCATCACCCCGAGTGGTTTAATGTATACAATAAGGTACAAGTAACAATGTCTACACACGATGTTGGCGGTCTCAGTGCAAAGGATATACGCGTAGCTAAATACATGGAGGAGCAAGCCAAACGCTTAGTTTAATTTTAAGTATACAAATAATATTGAATTTTTAATTAATTATTTTAAACATGTAAAATAGAAGACTAAACATTAAAAAAGTGCGTCAATAACAAATTGTTATATATTTTTACTTAATATCTCATATTCTGCCTTCTCTAATATGTCGGGCGTTGTCTCATCCAAACTGTAACCAATTGCTTTGAAAAATGCCTTTGCATTTGTATTATTCTTTAATACTGTCAACACAACCTTGTCCATATGCCAATGTTTAGCGCATTGCTCTAATGCTTGCATCATAAACTTACCAAGGCCTTGACGCTGGAAGTCATTTTCTATTTGCATTTCATAGCTGAAAATAAATAAATAGGGAGTTTAAGAATTGCACTTTGATCCTTCTAAGCGCATACACCTACCAGTAGAGCACACTGTGTCCATAATCCATATCAAAGCGAAACATGGTATATGCCACCGGTTGTCCACTTTTGTCCGTCGCCACCAAATACCTCGCCCACTTTTTGTTCAAATCATTTTGTTTCACCTTTGGCTGCCAACCCATTTCTAGCGCTTTATAAAATGGGCTCACATTACGTTCGGCTAACTTGAAAGCCCATTTTAGTGTTTTTGCATCCACGTCTGGTTTAGCGCGACAATAAAGTTTGTATTCCGCACCAGTCTTTGCGGTGAATTGCGAAACGTCCGGCACTGCTTCCATTGGATTCTTGGCTTTGCTGGCATTTTCGACGCTTTTTTGTTGTGTTGTTGTGGAATTTGTGTTGGTCATTTTGTATTCACTTATTTTTTTATTTTATTAATAGAAAACTTGAATTTTTAAATAAAATTAGCGTTAATTTTGTATATTTCTAGCATTTATTTGGGCAGATGGAGTTTTTATAAATTTTTACAGCCAAATGAGCGGGAAGAAAACAAACAAAGCGTAGCGCTGCCAGTTTGGAAGTAGTATTGCCATATTTCTGGTTGAGAGGTTTGGGAGTGAGGGATTTTTATTTTATCCCAGATCCAAGTGAGAAAATTCTAGTATTAATTTTTTTTTTTTTATTATCCGATTTTTCAAATTTTTTTTAAAATAACGATATCAAAAAAAAAAATTTTAAAATTCGAAAAAAAGAAATTTCGAATGAAAATTTTTTGTATGGAAAATATACTCTAAATCGCAAAATCAAAAGAAACAAAATGTTCGAGACTTAAATTTTGATTTTATTTAAACCAAATATTTTTTCCTTTGTCGGAAACGTTTATACCTTCAAATTTGAATAACAAATGAAAAACAAAACATTTTAATTTTTTTTTAAATGGCGCGTTATTGGGCATACCTGGTTTTTTATGAATGGTAAAACCAATTTATACAAAATCGATTATAGGAATTACACACAGTTAAAAAATTAATAGAATTTTTAATCAGAAAACTTTTTTCTCCAATAAAAATAAAAATGTTAATAAACTTCTCTTTCATTTTGAAAACTTCCAAAAAAAAAATTATTTTCCAATCAAAGTTTAAATTTAATCAAAATTAAAATTAAAGTAAGAAAAATTTGGGTTTTTAATCAAAAAAATTTTATTTCCCAAGAGAAAAAATAAAGCTAGAAAATTATATTTCAATCAAAATAACTTATATTTTTTTTATCGAAAAACTTCAAATAAAATATCAAAAAAATTTTATTATTCCAAATTTAAAAACTCAAATTTTTTTTTTCAAATAAAATTTAGAAATAAAAAATAACACTTAAATTTTTTAATCAAATGACTTTTATTTAATCGAGATAAAAAAGATAAATCATTTTTTTTTTTTTTCAATCGAAAACCCATTCAATCCAAATTAAAAAACTCAAAGAAAACTTTTTTCGAAATTTAAAAATAATTTATGTATTTTCCAAAAAAAAAAAATATTAAAAAAAGTTGAAAAAAATTTTTTTTTAATATTAATATAACAAAAACGTTGATTTTCCAATCTTAATTTAAAAGATAAAAAATCAAAATTCAAAAATCAAAAAGCTTATTTTTCAATCGGAATTTAAAAATCAAAAAAGTTTGAATTTTTCTAATTCCAAAAAAATATTAAATATATATCTATTCAAAATTTTAATTTAGTCAAATATAAAATTTCAAGTTAAAAAGCTTGAATTTTTAATCGAAAAACTTTTATTTTCCAAAAGAAATTAAAATAAAAAAAAAAATAAAATATTCAATCTAAATTAAAAATTCATAACTTTTTTCCAAACAAAATTTTAAAGTTAAAAAAAGCTTGATTTTTAACCGAAAATTGTTTCCTTCCCAAAAAAAAAAGTTAAAAGAAACCTATTCAATCGAAATTAAAAAACTCAAAGAAAACTTTTTCAAAAAAAAAATCAAAAAGTTGAAATTTATTTTCCATTCTAAATTTAAAAGATAAAAAAACAAACTTGATTTTTTTTATTAGAATAACTTTTATTTTCTAATTTAGCAGTTTTTTTTTTCAAAGAATTTCGCTGATCCGCAAGTTAAAAAACCCGAATTTGGATCGATCCATTTTGCTACTCGAGCTCAAATAACTATCTCATATTCTTGAAAATTAATCACGAAAAGGCCGTATTTTTGTGCCATATTATTTAACAAAAACCAGTATTTTTTAAAAAATTAATAACGAAAATCCAGCATTTGTCCAATATTAATCTAAACCAATATTTCCTGAATAACATACAGTGAAGGAAAACCTAGTACTTTTTTTTTTATTATTTTTAAAGAATACTCAGAAAGTTCTTCATTATTGATTTGGAAAATCTAGTATTTATAACGAGAAACACTATTTTTGTAAAGGTAAATCCAGCATTTTTTCCAAATTAATAACAAAATTGATATTAGTGATAAGGAAACCCAGTAAGCGACTTCTTCTAAGTTGATAGATACATTTGGTTTTATTTGGAACCTGATAAGTATACATATTTACATGCATATATCAACTTGTACATTGTAATTTTAATATCATAGATATATGTACCACTAATTATATTAATTAATTTTACTAAAACAAAAACTACTTGATTAAATAGCTGGAAAGAAAGAACGAATCGCAACATAATATATATAGAAAATGCAGTCAGCAAGTGTTTCGCCGAAACACAAGCTATTTAAACTCCTAAGCTTATATCAGAGTTGAGTTGCATCATTTCAAATGCTTACGAAATCTCAAAATTTTCTTCAAACACCGTATGAATTTCATTGATCATATCACTTGCCAGCATACTGCGCCCCAATTTCTGATAGCTAGCCATATTACATTTCTTCACCAACATGCAGGCTGCAAATGTGGCCACAAACGCAGCATTCGCTTGATTCGATTCTATGGCCCAATGGAGGAATGTTGCAATCGAACCGCACAGCAGATCACCTTGCCCACCACAACGACGCCCTGAACCACCTGCGGGTAGCTCATAGATTTCACAAGTACTTGGTATATAAATCTTATCTTGCGCACCCTTCTCCAGCACCAGTACACCTTCGCCTAATTGTAACATGCGTTCTCGCATAACTTCAGCATCGTCGGTGAATATACGACGAAATTCAATCATATTTGGTGTTAAGATAACATTGCATAAGCCATTCAATAATTCGCTATCTTCATTTAGGATAAATAGGCCATCGGCATCAATGACGAGTGGTTTGTTCAGCTTTTGGCAAAAATTAATTAATTCTACAACTGTTTTTTGTATTTTCGGATCACGCCCAAGTCCCGGACCAATTATAATCACATGCAGCCGCTCTAACCATGGTGAAATTTCCTCTACAGCATTTTCGGCATCCAACAGCGGATGCACAATCAATTCGGGACTATACGATTTGATAACGACAGCAGCATCGCGTTGACAAAATACATGTGCCAAATCGGCGCCGACACGCAATGCGCTCATTGCAGAAAAGTATGGTGCACCTGTGTACTCTAGCGAACCGCCGATCACTCCGATACGTCCAGCTTGCCCTTTGTGTCGCTGCCTTCCATGTATATCGAGCACATTGTAATTTGGTACCACCGTGGAACGTATTAGTTTCATTAATTTGTCTGCCTGCACTGGTATTTCTATGAACTTTGACATTTTACTACTGTAGGCACTTTTCTGCAGTTGATTGGCACTTTGCCAAAGAAAGTTAATATTTTGCGTTGAGCGTGAAAATAAATTGTAATTTAATTTGTTCAGGATGACAAAAGATTTTGCCAATAGCATTTCTTTGTTTGCTTTGTTTGGCTGTTTATTTGCATTTTCCTCATTTTACTGTTTTCGCAACAAAATAAAAACAGCTGCGCCGGTTACGAGTGATGCCACACGTGCATAGTTTTGCGCAACCCAACTTGCGCAAACCATTGCTTTTTTCCAACTAATAGTACATTTACACCGCACCAAAATTGTCGAAAAATTGCAAATTTGGCGCTTTTTTCCATACAAATGTCATTTTCCAATTTCGGAATTCCATCAAGTTTGATCTCATTTTCCGAACAATACAATCCACAGTTCCTCAAAATAGCAACCCTGCGGTCGTTCCACATTAAGGATTGCCCAGCAAGAACCTTAATGGGTAATTGACGTGTGATAACATTTACACTATGCTCAGCGGTAAATAACAATTTCAACTTTTTTCTAAGAAAAAGGGCCAATTCTACCAGGAAAATACAAAGCCTTATTGACTGTTAGGTGTTTAAACATCACGGCGGTGCATTTTCTTTCGGTGGCTTTTTGTCCTGGTAGCAGATTCTTGCAGCGACGGTGGAGTGAAATGCAAATTTGCAAATGTAAACGGTGTCGAACTGGCTCATTTGAATGCGCCAAATTTGGTGCAGTGTAAATGTACTAAAACGTTCTTCTTAATGTGGAACACAGGCAGGGTTGCTAATTCAAGGAACTGTGTATTGTATTAATCAAATGAGGTCAAATGTGATGGAATTCCATATTTTAAAAATGAGATTTGTATGGAAAAAAGCGCCAAATTTGCAATTTTTCGCCAAATTTACCAAATTTGGTGCGGTGTAATGGCGCTTTTACCCAATATGTAATTTTAAGCCGTTTGGCACCGTACATAAAATTATAAAAGTATGGCATCTTGTATGAAGTATGAAAGAGAAACGTCAAACTTTTTTGGTCCGTTCCTTCCACCTTCCCAGATACAACGTTCCTACCCCAGATCACCAGAAGTTGTTCCTTTTAAAGTCGTTTGAGGAAATTATTAATCTTAAATAACTGACTTTTGACATTTTTTTACTTGTTAATGCGAAATATCGACAGAAGTGGTAACTGGCATATGACATGGCCAAAAAATCGTGTTTAAGGTCGTTCACACACATTTGACAGCATGTCGCGCTGATTCCTTTCCTGTCGGGCAACTTAGAGTTACAAAAGAACGCACCTTTTAATTTTACTCATTTTTGTTTATCTGCTGATAAAATACAAATAATTTTATATTTTGCCAAAATGTTAAAACAACACGTTTTGGTAGAATTAAAACAGTTTGTGCAAGCGGTAACAAATCATCGCGGCAATCCCAAAAAACTAGCAAACAACACTTTGTTGCGCAGCAGTCTGCATCTACTCGAAGATTTGCCGGCGGCACGGGAAATCATCTTTGAATATTTTTCCATAGTGGCGGAAGTAGCTGTACAGAATTATGTAGCAAATGCTAATGTAGATTTTAATACCGGCTTGCCGCTGAGGCCAGCCAAGCAAGGAGGCAATGGGCCAGGTACGTCAAGCAGCAATGTGCCTACACAATCGACCGTCATCGAGGATAGCAGCTGGTCAGCAGTGCAAGAAGCTTTGGAAAATTTGATTGTAAAAGGACCTGCGGCATGGGGACCGGTAATCGCGGCATGGAGTCTAGATTTAGTTGGCAAGTTATCAGATAAATATACCAAGCGGAAAATGTCCATTGTATCGGCGTGCAATTATTGGTTGAATTGTGGTGCAATGCGTGGCCTCTTGACATTGATTAGCTTAAGTTTTCGCAAACTTACAAATCCGGAGAAGGAAGCATGCGTGGAGACGCTGTTGGGTGGGTATTGCGATTTCTCCTTTGTCGTATTACTGGATAACATATTCCTTTGCTCTTCTATTCTCAGCTGCTTTTCAACGTTACTCCCTCAGCTTTGATTGGGTTGTGGCGCGTCTGGGTGGCTGTTTTCCACTCAGTATTATCACACAAATATTGTTATGCAGTCTTAAACGTTTCGCTGAGGATTATCGTTGCCGTTTTGATTCTGAAATTAGCATATTGGATTATTTATCATTCGCGCATGAGCAAGAACTTAAGCAAGCTCTAACTGGTTTGCTAAAGGACGGTTTTAATCCAAAGAAAAGTTTGGATGCATGCATCATACCGTTTTTGTTGGTAATGGCGACATTTGCCGATGCTTTGTTGCAGAATTTGGTTGTTGTATTTCTCGAAATGTGTACGTGTTATAGCATATCTTATAAACTAATCAATTTGTAATTAATTGCATTTTCCCACCTTCTTTCAGACAACGATGATTTACGCCAGACTATCATACAAAAAGCACCTCTATGGATGAGCAATAAAATATTTGCCGAAATGCAGCCATCGCTCAATAGCTTGGCGTTGCGTTTGAAGTCAAATGGCGCCAAGTTGATTATAGGCGTATCACAAATGGCTGATCAATATATATGGTGCCAGGATTTTCTAGAATATACACTACAAGATTTGGAGCAAGTTGTTCTCAATGCGACGGTGTGTCCGCTTATGAATGATTTGGCGACTGAAGATTCGAAATATTTACTATGGAAGAGCTGTTTGAGCGCAAACATATTCCAGCAACAAACTGCAGTGCGTTTGTTATTGATTGTTTGTAAGTCAATATGTTTCTTTTATTTTAAGTTTTTGTTAGGTCGTTTTGGTGGTATATGTGGGGTGGATTTTGCATTCGATATTGAACAACTTCCCGTTGAGCTGAGGGCTTGAAATTTTCACGATCGTTTCGATTTCAGCGACAATGCATAGGAAAAAATCCGAAAGGTTGCGGGCCAGTCGCTTAATGAAAGACATTGTTTCTCGAAATAATTTACTCGCTAGGTGGCGCTACTATCTCGATACAGAGATAGATCACTTATGCTTTGTTTAAAGTAATTATTTTGCTTGCTTTCAGCTACGCAACATTCACACATCTACTATCAAACCATATCAGAGTTATTACGCAAATCTTATCTAGCTAATCCCAATGGTTTGGGCGCGGTTATACGCATTATTTCCGGACAAAGTGGTGTTGTGGAATTTCCAGGCATCAAACCAGGCTTACAAATGGTATTAGAAGATGTTCTGCTGCAGGAACAATTCAAACATACACGCTTGGGAAATGATGAACAATCAGGAGCTTTGAATACGTTTAAGAATCTCAACATGCTAACCAAGTAACTTGCTATACTCTATCTAACTAAAACTCCGAACTAGAAATAAATAATGCTCTTTACAGAATGCAAAAGAAGCACTCATTCCAATGTATGAAACAAAGTCTGCTCCCAAATGTGCTCAACGATTGTCTGCCAAAAATTTTACAAATACTTGAAGTCACCGTCACTAAAGTAGTGTTACGCATGAATAAAAAAGCGGCAGAATCAAGCACTGAGAAATTTAAACAAAACAGCTACAACAACAATACCACTGAAATTAGTGCGGAAAAGAAAAAGTTGAAATTTGGCGAAGCTGGCGGCGGCTCCGGAGCAATGGAAGCGGACGATAACACAGATGAGGATAGAAAAATTATAATCGGCTTGCCGCTTGGTGATACAGACGAAAAAGAAGAAGAGGAAAATGATGCCAAACGACGTATACTAGCACACACCATCATCGATTTGTTGAATACAATCGAAGCGGGTTTGAAAGGAACCGTAATGCGGACGACAGAGGTATGACTGTGAGGCAGTAGTTGAGTTGGAGTAATTTAATCTTGTATTCTTACAGGTGCTGAAACTAGCCATATTGAGTGTAAAGTACTTCTTTTTGGCGCTGACTGAAAAAAGTAAGTGGGGTATTCCATGTCAAATCGATTTGAATGAAATTTGTTCGGGTCTTCTTTCTTTTTATCATACAAAATTTTTTAATCCAAATTTTCTTTCTAGTCTAAGATATGGTAGCGAAATTAAATTTTTAGTATTTTCTAAAAATAAAAGAATTTAATAAGTTTTTTTTAAGTGGCCAACTTAATTTTTTACTATTTTATAAAATAGAAAATTTCCTAGCATTAAAAATAAATTTGGCAGATTTTTTGAAAATACTGTAG
Source organism: Campiglossa producta (assembly GCA_964058755.1). Taxonomy (NCBI): domain Eukaryota; kingdom Metazoa; phylum Arthropoda; class Insecta; order Diptera; family Tephritidae; genus Campiglossa; species Campiglossa producta. The sequence continues at coordinate 12,530,417 of CAXKVI010000001.1, read as the reverse complement.
TGGCAAAATTAAATGTTTAGTATTTTTTTTATTGAAAATTTCTTAGAATGTGAAACAATTTTTTTTTTTCAAAAATCATGTAATCCGATCCGAAAGAAATTTCTTTCGAATTTGAAAAAAAAAAATGTGATTTGACAGCTTTCGAATCGCCTTTCCTTTCGGATCGGATTACATGATAAGGCCCCAGAGTGGCAGATTTTTTCTAAATACAGTAGTGGCCAATTTAAATTTTTAGTATTTTTGAAAGTGGAAAATTTTGTAATTTTGTTTTCAAAATATTTTTTTGAAACCAGAGTTTCATCCTTAATTTTTGGATATTTTCAAAAATTGAAAATGTTTTAAATACAGAACAAAAAATTTTAGTATTTTAACAAAAAAATTTAATCTTCAAAATTTGTTCAAATATTTTTTTTTAAATCAGTGGCCGATTTTTTTTTATAGAACAGTAGTGGCAAACTTGAAGTTTTCGTTTTTTAAAAATTGTTTTTTGGCCTTTAAAATATTTTTTTTTTGGGTATTTTAAATTTTTTTTATTTTTTTTTTGGTATTTTTAAAAATTTTGTACAATTTTTTTTTTTAATATTTTTTTGAAACCAGACTGACAGATTTTTTTTAATACAGTAGTGGCGAAATTAAATTTTTGGTATTTTTCAAAATTGAAAAGATTCTAGTATTTTTTCAAATTACAGTACTGTTCGAAATATTGAAAAAATACCTTACAAAAATTAAATTGAAAAAAATTTTAAAATTTTTTTTTAAATTTATTTTCCTTTGACATAACTTTGTTTAATGATGAAAAGGAAATTTTCAGCAAAACTAATTCAAATCAGAAGCGCCCGATTTGACGATTCCATGAAATGACATATGTATATCCAAACGAAACAAAGAACAAAAATCAATTTTGTATTTTAATATCTTACTCCTCAGGTTCCATATCACGCTCAACTGCAGTTAATCGTGCCTGCTCACTGCTGGCACGTCAGTGCTCTGCACGTAAAGCTGCACGCACCGCTTGCATACGCGAATTAGTCGAGGGTGCACTCTTCTATTATGGCTATCTATTTGGACAGTTCGAAGAGCCAAAGGTGGATCAACTAGAAATTCCCGATCATGAAATGGTTTTGCAACAAAATCAACGACACAGTTTGGGTCCAAATGCCAATCGTACAATACTACATGCAGGCGTAATTGGACGTGGTTTACGGCCAGATTTTACAGCGAAAGCGCAAAAAGGCTGCCCAACTGATATGCAAACTTTGTTGCTCAAAGCATTAGATGCCTGTTGTACTTCAGCGGATAGTCGAAATTCGGTTGAGGGTTATTCTATGATATCGTTGTTGCTTGTTGAAATGGTATCCACCGATGTTATGTATAATGGTCTGCCATTTCCGGATGAAGAATTTACCAAAGTAACAATGGAGCGCGATTTAATGATACGACGTGCATTTAGTACATCACCTGTGTTGTGGGCTTTGCTGGGTTTCATAGCAGCGCATCGTCCAGCGCTTTGCTTTTCATCCGTACTGTTGCGTGCGATGTGTGCAACTTGTTTGCATCAATGGCGTGCTAAAAATGGTATGATAGTTTTTTATTTGTTGTCATGGCATGATTACAATTTAGTGTAAAAGGCTTGTTAGTTCTTTTGGCTAACAAATCTTTGAATCTAAATTGGAATTACTACAAATGTTTTATATTATATATATTTTAATATTTTACTTATCCATGTTTCGTTTTAAATTTTTAGTAAACAAATATCAATCGTTCGACCCTAACGATGAGCTAATGCTTTGCACTCAAAAGCTTTTACAATTGTTGTCAATGGGACAATTGTTGCCGCCACCTCTATCCAATTTGCATGTGATCATTCAGCACTTTGAGCCGCCTGAGGTGAGAGGAAATAAAACTATTCTTAGTAAATTTATAAATCAAATTTTTCTGTTTTGTTCCAACTTTAGATTGCTTTGCTACTCAAAGAGTGCATTTGGAGTTACCTCAAAGATCATGTACCATCGCCAGCGCTATTTCATGTAGACAACAACGATTTGCATTGGCGTAATCCGCACTTGTCTAAAATACCACCACAATATGTGGATACCTTGCGTAATATAATGCAGAAAAAATTAACGAAATTGGGACAGCATTATTATCAAATGTTTATAATGCCTGAATTGAATGATACAAACGCTGCTATAGAGGATGCAGCTATTAGTAAGGCAGAGGTAGAGAATATTGTTAAGGCGTAAAAGTTGTAATAATAATTTAAGTTATATTATATTTAGTTGATGACCTTGTTTTGGAAATAAAAATGCATTAACTTTCATTTACAATAAACTATATTTCTCAAGTGTTAAAAATATGGAAATATTTTCATTCATTTTTTTGTAATTTTTTTATAGGAATATGGATTTGCATAGACCGCATGTAATCTATACTAAATCAAATTTTTACATTTTCGTTTATATAAAAAAGGAAAACAGAGGTTAATTTGTGTATTTAAACGGACTTAATGTGATAAACGAAATGAGGGTCGATCGTGATTTAGATCTTTCGATTGTCTCTCATTTCAAAAAACACAAAGAGCCTCATACGCAAAAGGCGAGCATTTGCTCAGGCGTGTAAGAGGAAAGGTGTGCACCTAGCTTTTACGCAATAAATCGAGTCTGAACAATAGCTCGCCTTTAATGCATGATGCCCAATAAGTTCGAAATTTTTTTGTTTTGTATTGTCGGTAGGAAATGTATGCATTTATTTCATTTGTTTATAACTATTATTGAAATGTATATTTGTGTTCAGTTGGTATGTGTTATTCAAAAAAGAATTGCATTTTGGCTTGTACAATTGTTAAGTAGTTTTCAAGATATTTTACAGAGTATATGTGGGTGTATGTATGTATGTAACTATTTATATATTTGATTGAATTTGCAATTGCACACTAATTGGCATAGTTAAAGAAACTAATACATTTTTTAATTGGAAATTAACTGTAGCTAATAGATAAAAGGCCGCTCTCTGCAATTGTTAGAAAATTTTCCAGCTTAATACATATTCATAGGACAATTTGCAATGCATAGAAATAACAAATAATTCAAACGTTAAACAAAAATGTTGATTAAGTTTGCACTTCTTTGTTCCTTCATTATTGCTACACATAGGCGAGTGCTAGGGATAAAATACAATTTTAAAAGAGAATAGCGTAGCAGTATAATTCACAAAAAAAAAATACATATTTAAATAAAATAATAATAAAAAGTATGCGCTAACTAAAAATTATGCAACAACTTCGAACGCGTATAATACAGTTAAACCGAAAAAAACTAATAATTATTATTTTAATTGTTTTTTTTTTTTTCAATAAATACTAAAAAACAACGCAAAAGAAAGCAAAATAGTTAATAAAAATACTCCATTATAATATTGTATGTAGATACGTAAGTAGTACTTTTTTAAATTTTTTTAACGTGCAAAAAACTGTTGGCAGCGAGAGAATCAGCGCCGCAAAATATTTGCCACTTTCTTGTAAGCCTAAACTTTGACTTGACATTCAACAACTAATGAAATGTTGCAAGATTTTTAAATTTCTTAATATTTACTATAATAACTAAACTGCACTTTTGCTCTCCAATGACTGACTATGCATGTGTACTGCGTTTGTAACTTTACTGTGTTTTTTTTTTTTTGTGACACAAATAACTACTTATTACGATGGCCGACAATGTGATAGCTTCTTTACAGATATACATGATGTTAGTTTTTTAGCGCGTCTTTTTAGCGATGAAGATTTTTTCTCCTTGCTGAGGCTGTTCGATGTTGAAGCAGCAGCGCTTGTTGAAGGACCCATGGCAGCGGCTAGTTGTTTTTGCTGTTGTTGTGCTTTGATTTCAGCGGCTGCAGCGGCAGCTTGTCGTGCTAATTCACCTGAAAAGTGAGGAGAAGGTAATAATATTTTTTAGATGCACATACTTTCAACACTTACGATTCAAATCATGTTCTGTAAAGTAGACTTCTTCTAAATCGCGTTCAGTTTCATAATGATAAGCATCTAAATAAGGCAGTACCGTTGAACGGCGATAGACATCATGTTTTAGTGGCGGAATGGATATCGATGGGCCCGTCACTTCTGGTGCCGATATGAACCAACTGTAGGAATTTTTAAAGGAAACTTCGTCAAATATATTTGGGCAATGAATCTTTAATTTTAAAAACTTACGAATCACAGCGTATTTGTTGTATGGTATATCGTTTAGTAGCATCAGATTGCAACATTCCCAAAATGAGGCCAGCCAATTGCGCGTCTAGTTCGTATAACCAAGCTGGCGCCTGCCACTGACCACGTCCAATATTTTCAAATAGTCTATAAATGTTATCGCCTTCGAATGGATACTGGCCTGTGCATATGTTATAGCTATGAAAAAATTAAAAGAATATACATTAGACTGGACTAAATAAACATTTTTCAAATATAAAATTAAATATACATATAAATCTCAATTCTAATTTAACAACTAGTCTTTATCATCATCAGCTTCCTTAACTCCTATTGGGCCATATGGCCTAACAGGTCTAGCTTTAACACATTTCCAAAACTCACAGCGTTACACCACAGCTCCATATGTCCACCTTTGTGCCCGAAAATGTGTCATGCCCATTGGCAATCTCTGGCGGCTGAAATGCAGGCGATCCCTGACCAGTAGTGCATGTATCATCAACAGCAAACAAATCCAATTGTTCAGCAACACCAAAATCGGAAATCTTCAATGTTTGCTCGAGAGTAAGTAACAAATTTCCTGGTTTAATATCCTTGTGTATAATGCGACAACCGTGCAAATATTCCAGACCGCTTATTAATTGGCAAAAGTAGCGATGCGCCTGGAATAGAGGTAGTTTCTTTTCGGGTGCACTATCAACCAGTTCCTAAACACAGAAATGCCAATTAGATTGGTACTAAACAACTGCTTGCTCTTATAACATACCTGCAAACCACCAGCACAATATTCCATAATCATATACATCTTCTGTTTCTCCTCATTGTAGAGCACATCCAGCAGTGCCACCACATTTTTATGTTGCAAGTTGCGCAACAATTGTATTTCACGTTGCACGTTCTGTTCCCCATTAGGAATGCGTCTCAGTTTTCGTTTTGTTAATATTTTAACAGCACGCCGGCATAGATTCTCTGAGTCGAGTACTTCCTTCACCTTGCCATAGGAACCTTCGCCCAATACATCACCCATTACATACTTCCCAACCATTTTGATTTCTTTCTTTTTCTTTTGATAGATTATCTCTGCACTATCAACACGATTAAAGAACATATTACCTATATCTAAGGTGGTCAAGTCGAGTGCATCAATTTGTTCGCTATCCAACCATGTGACTTGTGCATTCGATTGCTCATGCAATAGCTGCTTGGCTTCTTCGCCAACTACGAAATTCGCGCCACCTTCACATCTACCATCTGCATCTGCGTCGTCAACATCAATGGCTTCGTATGGCTCTTCCGCATTGGAGAGACCATCATCATCATAGTGGAAATTTTTATTAGCCAGCAATATTGACATTTGGCTATCTTTTGTGGTATCTACAATATCCATTGCAATCTTATTAGCCTCGTTTTTAGTATGTTGTTGTTGAAATTCCTGTTTGTTGACCAACAGTTTAGTGTCTAAAGGTGGCATTAATACGCTATTATTGGCAGTTACTGTGGTGTGTGCTGTTCTTGATTCGGTTCCCTGAAAGTACTGTTCTAGTTTACTTTTGTTTATATTATTATTGTTGTTGCTGTTATTTATAATGCTGCTATCGATGATTGACTGCTGTGTGACTTGAACTTCCATTGCTTGTGTGCTGGACACAGTCATCGGATGGTGGTGCTGGAACGTTTTCCTTGCACTTATCTGGTTTCCAATTGCATGTGCGCCAGCAGCAGGACTAGAATGGGATTTACAGTCGTTTGAAGGTCGGTCGCTAATTTAGTACTGTTGTTGTTATTGTTTTCAGTATAATACGCCCCACGTACGCATGTAGAGCGCCACCGCCTGCTTACATTTTTAATTTTATTCACGCTCAACGCTTCCAATTTCTTTAGGGCACTCTGTATTTTACTCTACCAAGACCTGGGTTTTCCGCACGTTTAATATTGCACCCAAAATATATATATGTATCTTACACTTCCACTGCGTGATGATATCAGTTTAGGTAATTTTCTCAAGCATTTAGCCCTCACACAAAAATCTTATCACAACCAAACGGGGGGTGCTGTCATTTCAGCACTTGAACTTTTGCCTCGAAATCACCGTTTTTTAATGTTGTGCAGGCTATCCGTTAGATTGTACGTATTCGCCGTTACTTTTGCTCTTTTATAATTATTTAATTGCAAGATTTTCTTGCCCAATTTTTAACTGAATTAATTTTTTTATTCGCTAAAAATTTTCCCGCATTCCCTGCTGATCGTAACACTTTTTTTCATCAACACATTGCAGCAGCGTTGCCAGCTATGGTTTAGAAGTGTGTAGCAAAGCAGAAAAGGCGTTAGCGGCCTGTGAGCAGTGTGGCCATACTGCATTGGCTTTGGGCAGAGAACTTAAAACTTAAGAACCGTTTCGCAATGTCCGGTTATCACTAAACTCAGTTTAACTGATAGAAATCGGTCGAATAACTGTCAAATAAGTTGAAAGACTGTTTTTTTGTAAGGAATTGGTTTAAAGACTACCCTGCTAACCAGGAATGGAGAAAATCTTGGGAAATTACCGGGTTGCGTTTCCCAAAAAGGAAGATAAAAAAGTGGGTAATTTTCATAGCGAGGTGCCTTTTTCTCCATGTTGAAGTGCTAATTAGTGTTGAAAATTTTCGAGTTATCGACTTATATCGAATTATGCGCTGGGTTTTCGATGCATACTTTCCCACAGTTAATTTGGTATTTCACAGTACTAATTTCTGATTTTGGTTTCACCATGGCTAGCGCTGGTTGGCGGGGTACATTTTTTTTCTAAATTTTATCAGTTTATTCCTTGGATACGTCGACTCGGCATAAGATATATTCTTGCCCGACAGATGGCGCTAACGTCGTTATATTTGCAAAACCCCTATTTAGGGTACGATTCTATTAATTTTTGCTACGTAAGTTTGATATGTAATCTAAAAGTCTGCAACAAAAAATTAGTCCGCCAGGTCGCACTATAGTCGAGCTATTCGGAAAATCCGTATTATTAGTCCGTTCTTGCTACTTTTGACCACGTAGGTTTTTTATGCGAGCAAGAGCAGAGCACAAACACAGCTGCTTCAAAATAAATATTCCCAGCAGGGAAGTCTGGTAGAGGACGGATCGTTGTCCGACTACTAATGGCGACTCTTCGTGTACAACAACAACAACTCTTCCATATACACCGACAGCTCGAAGTTACACGGCAGAGTTGGAGGAGGGGTTTATTCAAAGAATCTGAACCTTGAGCTCTCCTTCAGTCTACCTAATCACTGCAGTGTCTTTTAGGCTGAAGTCTCAGCAGTCATGGACGCCGCGGCCTGCATAGGCAAACGCAATGTGGGACAGGATATCGTTATTTTCTGCGACAGCCAAGTGGCCATCCCTTGGATTTTACTCGTTCAACTCTGAACTGACGCTCAGCTGTCGTCGATCTCTTCCAGAGATTGCCCAATAGAACCGCGTGAACCTCACATGGGTTCCGGGACCCAAGGAAATTGAAGGAAACTGTAGGGCGGACAAACTTGATAGGCAGGTATAGGCGTAGGTATGACATTTGCCACATTGAAACTAAAGCTGAAGAAGCACACAAAGCCAACGAAAGATGGCTACAATCCTCAGGGTGCCGGATATTCAAACAAACCTCGCCAAAATGGAGGCATACAGCAAGGATAGGTGTGCCCTACCGACGCTGCTGTAGAAGTTGCAAATATGATGAGGAGGAGGAGGAAACGGAGCAGCACCCCATATGCAACTGTTGGCTTTAAGGGCTGTTTACATTATTCAATTTTGGAATCAATTTTTGTGTGTATTTGGACTCTGCAATCTCCCTAGCTGGGTGTGCGCGCCGCGCATGGAGTCGAAACTGAGCACCTTGCAGACTCTTCTGGTTAGATGGGATGGAACGCACTGCTTTTGCTGTGGGTGTTGCCGTGGAATAAAGCAAAAAATTCCTAGGCGGATTCATGACAAATAAAAGAGATAGGTACAAAATTTTACATCAAAATCTCACATTTATAAACAAACCCAGGGCTGTACAAAAGTTGAGTGCAAAGTTGAACCAAAGTTGGTGCATGCAATTCTGCAAGACGCGTTTACACGTGTCAATTTTCAGAAACGCCCTTTAAAAGGGATAAGCTACGTTTACACTGCATCAAATTCGTCACTTTTGGCCAAGTTTTTTCGAGACCGTTCATCCGCAGATTGAATTTGATCACCAAATTAGGTCAAATTGAATTAAATTCATCTAATTTGGCAAACAAATTCATTCTGCGGACAAACATTCTCGAAATAACTTCGCCAAATGCGACGCATCAATCAACCGTGTTAACAGCAATTCGATCGATCTTCACCTTGTATTTAAGAATTGAACACAAGTGGTTCGATAAAAATCGACCAGAAAATCGACCCGTGTAAATGAGCCTTAAGGGATTATGGTGTAGACGATTCGATTGATGTTGTCCTCTGCTTTCCACCTTAAAATACAAGGTGTACGTGGATCGAATTACCATTTACACGGTGCAACGACAAAAAAATCGACCAGGAAATCGACCTGTGTAAATGAGCCTTTAGCCAAATAAAGACGACTTACATTTCGCTTTTTTTAACAACGTTAAAATTTATTAATACGAGTAGTTAGATGACATTTTATATCTCTTATCAAGTAAAAAGTAGCGTGTATACCTAATTTCGTTTAAGACTAGTTTTATAAAGTAAAAATCTAATCAAATGAATAAACATAAAAATTGCATATATAAGAAATTAAAATATTTACTATAAATATATAAATTTATATATGTATGCTTAAATAATATTTTTTATAATCAATTAAAATCTTCTGCTTCCTTATAGCAATCGCCTTATATTTACAAAACAATATTTATTAATCGTGAGATAATAAATTAAATATAATTATTGCATATTTTATGTTACTATATAGACAACGGCAAAGACGCAGGCAGATCGCAAAAATAAAACCTTTTTGAGGCAGAATTAATCTTCCTCCTTATCGCTAGCGCCATACCCATAACGCTAATCAGCTGTTCCAAACAAACTTATGGAAATCAATGTAATCGATTAATGGTGATTTATCATAACGGCATATCGAGTACATTGATTTCATTAAGGCGGTTAGATCAGTTGATTTATGTTAAGATTAACGTTAAGGATGATTTACACGGGTCGATTTTTCTAAAATTTTTTTCAATCGACCGTGTAAACAGCAATTCGATCGATATTCACCTTGTATTTAAGGGTTGAACACAAGTGGTTCGATAAAAATCGACCAAAAAATCGACCCGCGTAAATGAGCCTTTATGGAAGATTAATTTAAGATAAAGGCGAAAATATTTAAATAAAAATATTTGTACGCAAATTCTGATTAAATGGTTGCTGATTACGATGCGCCTACATGTAGGCAACAGCTACGTGTCATGACGTTTTGTATGCTCATAATATATGCCTACTAGGGATGTGACGGAGCTTCGACTTCAATTTCGAAACGTCAAAATCATTGATCTAGATTTTTGATTGCGATCCAACTTTTTGGTGTTGGAGTTGCATCGCAAGTCGGTCTGCATAAAGTTTCGGTTAAAAATTGTTGACAGTTACGAGGGAAATATATTTTTACGTTTTTAAAAAAAATGTTGACTTTAGGAGAAATCTTTTCACAGTTATGAGGTGAGTATAATTTCACGTTTTAGAAAAATATATCTCACCATCTACAGTTGTTATAAAAATTTTGACAGTTTAAAATAAAATTTTTTGATTTTAAATTTTTTCGCGCTGGAAAGTTTTGACTTTTTGACTGTCATCCATTGTCGTTGCAATTGTATTTACCATAATTTGCCATAGCTTCGCTTAGTTGGCTTTACACTGGTTGACATCTGTTGATTGGAAAATCGAGTTATGTGGAAGTCGAACCGATTCGAATACCGGAAATTTCGTATGCACACTACTACATAAACAATCAGTTTGGTCAGTGACAACTCATTGACTGGTCTGGTTTCGAGCTGCACACTCACACATTAACATGCAACCGTACACGTACACAAATGTTTGCATAAGATTCTTCACCATCGCCTTCTAAATCTTAGCACATTTCTGATGCTTCATTACCTCAGACCGTAGTATCAGCTGAGTTGTCACTGACCATACAGCTGTCTGGTAGGGAATCAATTTCGATTCGGCCAAACTTTTTTCGTTGCATGCCTGATACATACATATATGTTCATATGTATATTAGACTGCCTAATAATAGACTGTTTAAATTTTTTAACTGAAATTAATTCAATTGAAAACTTTGAACTTTCGAAAGTTGGCTCGATTCGAAAATCCATACTATTTAGAATTAATATCGCAAAGCAACTTTTCTCAGTGCTTTGCAACATTTTTCTCATGCAACTGAATTATCTTATAAATAATGAGCGCTTAAGCTAAAATTTCAGTAAGAATAAGTCTTAAAAACGAGTAAGTAAGAAATTTAAATTAAATCATATCTTATAATTTTATTTATGTCTTTGTTATTATTCCCCTGTGGCCTGTGTGGGTACTCGTTATGTATTTGAACCATATTTAAATTAATATTCTTGCTACATTTCGCTACCTATGGCCAATATATATCGTCGCATCTTGTAACAATAGGTTTATGTACAATTTGTATATACTGTAAATGCTTATTTATGCATGTCATAACCATATTATATACCTATACATACACACATACTCTCACTATTATTATACAATTATGCAACCTAAGATTTCTTCTAGGTATCCATTTGGCTTATTTCGTTCATTTTTGTTTACTTAGTTTAATTTATCTTTTAATGCCAGCAAACCAATAGCAGCCATTGTATCCATAGTGTTATTATTCAATTCCAATATCTTTTTTGTTGCTAATGTACAAGTATTTTGAGCTGGCGCCACACTATTCATACCATTCATCTTGGCGGTGACATTATTGCTTTGTTGACTTCTTTGCGTCTTCTTATAGCTAGCCATGTAGAAATTCATGAAGAGACAGAAGAAAATTGAAGCGTTGAGAAGGAGCAGCAGTGAAATGAATTTGGAAAATTGGCATTGAGTACTGACGAGTGCACGGGTTGTGTGCACGATGCAGAGCACAAATTGGGCCTGAAAAGAGAGGAGATGAAATGAAGTTGTTAAAAAAAATGTTGAAAACAAATAAAAAATTAATAAATAAAAAAATATAAGGCTTTCAGGTTCGTTTCTTAAGTCTATTGTTAATAAGCAAATAACCGAAAGATCAATTAAGTAATCAAGTTCGTTGCCTAAGTCTTTTAATTTATAATTAAAAATGCCTCATAAACTTTCTTAAATTGATTAAGTTGAATAAAAAAGATGAAGTAAAATAGAATAATATAAAATAAAATAAATTAAATAAAACAAACTGATAAAGGATAAAATAAAATCAAATAAAAAAAATAAAATAAACTAAAATAAAATAAAATAAAATAAAAAAAAATAAAATAAACTAAAATAAAATAAAACAAAATAAAATAAAATAAAATTAAATAAAATAAAATAAAATAAAATAAAATAAAATAAAATAAAATAAAATAAAATAAAATAAAATAAAATAAAATAAAATAAAATAAAATAAAATAAAATAAAATAAAATAAAATAAAATAAAATAAAATAAAATAAAATAAATAAATAAAATAAAATAAAATAAAAATAAAATAAAATAAAATAAAATAAAATAAAATAAAATAAAATAAAATAAAATAAAATAAAATAAAATAAAATAAAATAAAATAAAATAAAATAAAATAAAATAAAATAAAATAAAATAAAATAAAATAAAATAAAATAAAATAAAATAAAATAAAATAAAATAAAATAAAATAAAATAAAATAAAATAAAATAAAATAAAATAAAATAAAATAAAATGAAAACTAAAATAGAATTAAAAAAATAAAATAAAACAAAATAAAATAAAATAAAGAATACAAAAAAATAAAATAAAATACAATAAAATAAAATTAAAAAAAATAGAAAAAAGAATACAAAAAAATAAAATAAAAAAATAAAAAATAAAATATAAAATACAAAAAAAAAAAATAAAATAAACTAAAACAAAATAAAGAACACAAAAAATTAGATAAATTAAACAAAAAAATCAAACAAAAAATAATTTAAAATAAAAAAATGTAGCTTTCAGGTTCGTTGAGAATATAAAATAAAATAAAATAAAATAAAATAAAATAAAATAAAATAAAATAAAATAAAAAATAAAATAGAATTAAAAAAATAAAATGAAATAAAATAAAGAATACAAAAAAAAAATAAAATAAAATAAAAAAATAATAAAATAAAAAAAAATAAAATAAAATAAAGTAAAACAAAACGAAATAAAATAAAAAGGATAAATTAGAACAAATTAAAATAAAAAGCAATAAAACAAAAAAAAAAAATAAAAAGAAAAAAAAAAAAAAATAAAATAAAATAAACTTAAAATAAAAATAATGTAAAGCGAAGTAAAATAAAAAAGTAAAATTATTTCTGACACTTTTTTGGGTTTATTTCAGCTTCAACTATTCGAAAATTTCTAGTATAAATAATATATGCGCGATATATACATTGCCATTATTCTACTTTCGTGCTTAAGTTGAGTTGTAAAAACCCTAAGCATATTTACAAGTTTCCCCTGGGAATCAGATTAAGTTATTATTTAATTTTCTATTAGCTCAAAGTTATTTAATATCAGTTTGAAAAACAAATATTTGCATGCCAATGGCTAAAAGCAATTAAGTGCTTATTCCCAGTTTAGTCAGCAGCACGCGTTTGCGTGTTGAACAAAATGATATTTTAATTGTGTGAAACTCAGTAGCTAAATAAAAGTTTAAGCAGCTAAAATATAGTCTAGCGATTATCAACACGAGAAGAAAAAATTAATTATGAGGAATTTCTCGCTCTGTTAGTGAGCTACGATGTATTGAAAATAATTTGACAAGTTTTTCGGGACTAAGACTTGGAGAAAACAATTTCATGAGAATTGTTTAGCCTATAAGTTCGTTGCTTGAGTCTATTGTTAATAAGAAATTAACTTGCAGGTCAAGTTCGTTTCCTAAGTCTTTTAATTTGGATATATGTATATTAAATTAATGGGGTCTAGATAATCCCTAAATATATAAAAAAAAGTAGGTGCTAATTAATAATGAAAAAAGTTAATTAAACCAACGTCACAGACCTTTAGAAGTTATAAAATGATGCAAATTATATTGTTTTCAGGAAGGCTCATGACATATCACTTTACAACCTTTATGACGCCACTTTTAATCGCCTCAAACGTATGAAAAATAAAAACATTATCAGAAAACACACCTTATAATAGGAATAGCATTAAATGATTGACGTAAGCCGATTGGTGACGATAGTTATTTTAATATAAAACCTCAACAAAAAAATTTCCACTTAGCCCTTCACCCTAGTGCGCAAATTTCCTTGAAGGTTACACCGATAAGCAGTTTAAGTATTTTCCATTTAACGCATAAGATTAAGGCCTTGATTTTAGTAGCCCATTACTGACCTTAAACTGAGATAACCTGCTACACACACACACGCGCACGCGCAAACCAATATTATTGGATATTTCAACAAAATTCTAAGTAAAGACAGCGAAAACACGTTTAGTAACAGTTTCTGGGTTATTAGGTTGTCTTAAATCAAGCTTCGAACTTCGAAAGATGTTTACTTATATTTTAATAAATAAATCAAATAATTATTTATTTTATTTTGTAACTATGACGTTACTCAATATGTTTATTATGAAAATTAATATTCAAATATGTAACCAGTTTTTAATAAATTTCAACAAAAACTAGAAAATTTAATTATTAAAAAAGCTAAATTTGAAAAAAACATAAATATTTTGTTGTAAACTATTATTACTTAGGCATCCAATATAGGTTTTGCACTTCCGAGTTTAAGGTCAAGGTTGTGCTAAACAAATTAGGCAATTAAAAGGCCCAAAAACTAAGTAGCGAAATTAGTTGCTTATGCTTCCTGCATAGTCATTTATAAATATGTAAAAACATATCAAGATAAATAATGTCCACTGATTAAACTAGTTTGTGTTTATATAGGGAATGTTTATCTATAAGTTTGTTAGCTTGTGAAAGCTATTTAAAGGCACACTTTAAACACAAAAAAAAACTAACTACAAAACAAAAGAAAAAACAAAAGCAAACCAAATAAATCCACAAGAGCATTTTTTGCACGATGTGTTGACAGCAAATGTAAATACTGTTTGGTTTATTTGGAACTTTAAATAGCAGTTTTTACGCTGCGAAATATGAAAACATAAAACTGAAAATATAACTCTATTAGCATGTCATGCACTGAGCCTTATCTTGAGGTAAGGAGTTCGTTCTAGCACTGTTGTTGTTTGAATTGCGGTTGGCTATACAAAAAAATTTTTGGTGGCAAGAATGCTAATTTTATTTTTTTCAATTTTTTCAATTTTATTTTATTTTATCTTATCTTATCTTATCTTATCTTATTTTATTTTATTTTATTTTATTTTATTTTATTTTATTTTATTTTATTTTATTTTATTTTATTTTATTTTATTTTATTTTATTTTATTTTATTTTATTTTATTATTATTTTATTTTATTTTATTTTATTTTATTTTATTTTATTTTATTTTATTTTATTTTATTTTATTTTATTTTATTTTATTTTATTTTATTTTATTTTATTTTATTTTATTTTATTTTATTTTATTTTATTTTATTTTATTTTATATTATTTTATTTTATTTTATTTTATTTTATTTTATTTTATTTTATTTTATTTTATTTTATTTTATTTTATTTTATTTTATTTTATTTTATTTTATTTTATTTTATTTTATTTTATTTTATTTTATTTTATTTTATTTTATTTTATTTTATTTTATTTTATTTTATTTTATTTTATTTTATTTTATTTTATTTTATTTTATTTTATTTTATTTTATTTAATTTTATTTTATTTTATTTTATTTTATTTTATTTTATATTATTTTATTTTATTTTATTTTATTTTATTTTATTTTATTTTATTTTATTTTATTTTATTTATTTTATTTTATTTTATTTTATATTATATTATTTTATTTTATTTTATTTTATTTATTTTATTTTATTTTATTTTATTTTATTTTATTTTATTTTATTTTATTTTATTTTATTTTAATTTATCTTATTTTATTTTATTTTATTTTATTTTATTTTATTTTATTTTATTTTATTTTATTTTATTTTATTTTATTTTATTTTATTTTATTTTATTTTATTTTATTTTATTTTATTTTACTTTATTTTATTTTATTTATTTTATTTTATTTTATTTTATTTTATTTTATTTTATTTTATTTTATTTTATTTTATTTATTTTATTTTATTTTATTTTATTTATTTTATTTTATTTTATTTTATTTTATTTTATTTTATTTTATTTTATTTTTTTATTTTATTTTATTTTACT
>CAXKVI010000001.1:12503696-12506196 GCA_964058755.1 Campiglossa producta | reverse complement strand
CCATAATTATTGATATCACATTAAATAAAAATTGATAATTCTGTCCCATCAATGAATATGGATTTTTCATCAATGCTTTTTTGATAAATCACTATTGAAATGGTATCCATATAAACTATTGATAAGTTCTAAATAGTTTAAAAAAACAAAATTTTTTATAAGTTAACATCTGGTTTCAGTAAGATTCGAACCCTGCTCCTCTGGCACGTTAGCCCAGTATTCTACCATTCGGCTACGGCATTTTATAAAATTTTTAGAAAAATGTTCAATCATAAGAAATTCAAAAAATTTTGAAATTAAAAAAAACGCTCGAACAAGTTGTAATATTGTTAGAAAGTCCATAGTAAAAATTGTTGAACTATTATGATTATGCGTCCCAGAAAAATTTACATTTCGTCCATATATATTAATACGCTGTCTCTACCATTATTACTATGCAGTAAATATGGATATGGATATACCGACAATAGAAATTCATATCACGACCATAGATATGGACATGCCGTTCAAATATATTAGTATTCTATCCATAAATATAAAAAATAGTATATCATATCGAAAAGGTTGACATGTCATTTTACTTTTTATTGGGAGCAAGTAATATTTGATAACTCGCTCATTCTAAATGAATATTGCATCAAACTCGTCGCTATCAATAGCGATATTGTCACAACATTCAATGCATTTCTCTCAGTGTATGTAGATAGCAGACAAATAGTTGCTGTATTGTAATAAACATCTACACTAATACCGTACTTTGAAGGTGGAGCAATGCCATGTCGTACATCATTTCTGTGATAATGTCATGCAAACAGCATAGCCCTTTATGACCATTGAGCAACTTTTTCAAATATTGACTGAACAAAGCGCATCGTTCTTTCGCTAAAAGTCAACTGAGGCGCAGTTCCTCAAATATACTCGAAGTTTGAGTACATACAAACACACATACCTACCCGAAAATAGTTGCGTATGTACTTGAGTGTGTATATTAGAGTGCTCCAACAAAAAATCACTTTTTTTTTTTCAAGATATTAATTTTTATAGGCTCATTGAAAAATTAAATCAGATTTTTAGATGGAATAAAGAAAAACAAAGTTCTCCTGCAAAAGGAAAACCCTAATGTACGTTCATATGTACATATGTATGTCTCTGAGTGCTTGTTGCACTTTGTCTTTATTTGGTTAGTTAAATTTTGGCAAATAATTTACTAAGTTTAAATATACGTAGCTAATATAGCGCTTAACAAGTCACCACAAGAATGTCATTGACAGCAAAACCAAAAACAAAAAGTTAAAAACAAACAACAAAATAAATTGTTCGTGGTGTTCACTTGAAAAAAAAAAGCGAGTAAAGCGAGGTCAAGTCGATGTACATAGAACTTGTTGGGGCACGTGCACTGAACCTTAGATGCAATCAAACATATACACCAAACTACATACATATTTACTACATATACATATGTACATGCATTTATTAGATGATGTTGGTATTGTTTTTGCATTATAAATTGCATAGTCAAAAAGTTAAATGGCATTGCTAAAATTTGATTAATTATCTTCTTTTTTTTTTAGTTACAAGTGTCAGCAAGTATTGCTTTTCCATGTAATATCCACTTTTTATAAATAATTTTTCTTTTTTGTGAAAAAGAACACAATTTTTAATTTTTTTGAATAATCAAACCTTTAAAAATATTTTAACTTGAAGTGAAAGATTTTTAAACTTTAAAATTGTGATCAAAGACTTTTAATATCAATAACTTAAAAAAAAAAAACAAAAAATTAACCTGTCTAATACAAACACATTTTTAGCAGCCTTTATTAAAATGTGTGAAAAATTGTAGTTGAACAACATTTGCGATTACTTAACACATAATTTATTATTTTGAGGCCAATTAGCGTACAAGTAACAACAAAAATAGCCAATACTATATTCATACTATAGATAAGCCGACATAGTTCTATTAAGGAAACGAAGAGCGATCAAACATTTCACTGAATCAAAGCAAATTTTTGTATCAGTGCAAATGACAAAGTGTCATCGTTTTTGCAGTAGTAAACTTATATAACCATAAATAATTTGAAGCGCAGTAAATTAAAATAAAGTAAAATCAAATAAAATAAATAATAAATTTAATTTGTAAAAAAAATAAAAAAAAATCACACCTCCCTCTTTTATGAAGTCTAATAAACAATAGAATTATGCCGACAAATTCTACATACTTAAATAGCTATAATTCAACGTTTATACCAACTTGGTAATAGGCTTAGAAGACAGACAAAACATTTTCAACTACAAATCTGACACTGATAATTGCGCTCACTTATATCGACAGTTGTTGACAAACAAGAAGACAGTGACCAACTTCACGTCAAGTAGGAAACACGTATGTTTAAGTGTTTTAATGTTTATTAAAAACAAGGAGTGAAACCGAAACCGTAACCGTAAAAAGAACGAAACCGAAACCACTTCAAAAGCCGGAAAAAGTGGCTACCCTGAATAA
>CAXKVI010000001.1:12471196-12498696 GCA_964058755.1 Campiglossa producta | reverse complement strand
AGACAATTGACGTATAGAACATTATAAGAATTCTATGTATCTTTGTATATGGACATCGGCTGCGAAAGATATCTTGTGAAACTTAGTTGAGCAATACAGCATTTACCTTTTTCAATATGTTCTATAGTTACGTGCGCAAAACATAGATGAAATGAAGATTTGCTTGAAGATGATGTTTTGTTATCGTACAGGTGATGATGTGATATCGCGCAAGTGACTATTTTGTGATTGCTTGTTGTGAAACCACTTTTTGTTGGTGAAAAAGGTGCTACTGATTAACAGTTAATGTTTTTTAATTTTTAAATTGAGCTCTACTTATGTATGTAAGTATGTTTACAAATATGTTAGTAGGATTTTTTTTCAGTCACACCCCCTTAAGAAGTAAGATCATATTCAAAAATATCGTGTGCACATTTTAACCCCGATTGGAGACGGATAACCCTCGCTATACAGAAAAATCCCTCCCCCTTCCGTTTTCCTTTTTCCAGTTTCCATTTTCAGTTATCGCTATTGCCGCGACACCTAGCGGAATTTTAACTATCAAGTATTAGCGAAACAAAAAGAGTGAAGAACGATTGAATGGGAGCATTGTTAAACGTCGGCCTACAACACAAATATTCGGGGATCACAACCTGATAAAATCAACCAAAAAATATTTAATAGAAACAATTTTTTCTAAACTTGGCCGCCCCTCGGCAATGATTTGACAAACACTCCGAGCGTATTTCTGCAATGAAGGGTTCCCAGCAAAAATTCATCTAATTTCGGGCCAAAAAACTGTAGCTCTATAGCAATATAATAAACATACATTTTCAGAACGTCCCCCCAGATTTTTCCTGGATCCGCCCTGTCTCTAACTAAAGCTCTTCTACGGCTATATAATAATATTTATTTTGAAACGTGTGCTCTTTTCAGGCGATAAATTATGGATTAGCAATTGTCTCTGATGTATGAATTTATGCCAAAAATGTATGTAATGTTCTTCACTTACCCGCTAAGAACTTGACCAACACCCATGTCTCCAAAGGCGTCACTGAATGATGATACACATGAAGCCATGTGATTTGTGACGACTTTTTCCGCAGCACGAAGAAAATTGTGTCAGCAAATTCGGTTAATTTTGAAAGGTAGTAAATATAGCATAAATTCAGCATCTAAAAAAAGAAACAAAATATACATAAGTAACTATACGTTTGAAAAACTATAAGATATCTTATAGATAGATAAATGCGCAATGTTCAAACGTTTTCTCCCTTTTTTGCAATAACCACAATTCTAAGGTATATAAAATGTGATATGTATCGATAGGTCTCGCTGAGCAGGGTGTGCGACAACAAACCACAAATTGAAAAAAAAAAATTAATTATAATATGATTTGAAAGTCACACCACTACAAGTGCTAAACACGCATGCACTTTATAGAGCCGCTGTTATGTGTGTATGTAGGTACACTTGCATTGTTGTGTTTGCATTCATTGCAGTTGGGGAGAGTCCGAGTGTGAGTTGTGTTGTTGGCAGCAATAATAAACATGAGCCCGTAAACTTGATTGACCGTAGGTACAAACAGTGTTTACAAAAACAAAATCTGTGCGTGGGTATTCAGAGAAGCAAATGCTTGCTCAGACATGATGTTTTGAAAAAAAGCACAAAGCCCTTCGTGGCTAGACTTAGTGAAATAAAATAAAGAGGAAAATTGATAAAACTAAAAAAAGTAAAATAAGAAATAGAAAAGTGATTGAAAGCAAATAAAGAAATTTGTTGGAAATGAAAGGAAAGGAAAGAATATAAAATAAATAAAAATTAAACAAAATGAAATAAATAAAAGTAAAAAATAAAGGAAAGAATGAGAAAGGAAAGGAATAGATAAAACGAAAATAAAGGTAAGATAGGGTAAGGAACGGAAAATATGAATGAAAAATCAAAGGCAAATAAAGGTAGGGAAAGGAAAGGAATGGAAAAGAAAAAAAGAAGGGAAGAAAGGAAATGTGATTTAGGTAAAGGAGTGGAAAAGAGAAGCAAATAGAGAAATACAAAGAAAGGAAAGAAGAGAAAAAGAAAGGAAATAAAGGGTAGCGAGGAGGAAGGTACGGAAAATAAATGAAAATAAAAAGAATGAAAAATAAAGGAAAGAAAGGTAATGAAAAGCTAAAAAAATAAGTAAAGGAAATGAATGGAAAAGAAAGAAAACTAAAGGAGTTACGGAAAGGAAAAAAAGAAAGAAAGGAAACGGTAGGAAAGGAAAGGTAGGAAAAGGAAAGGTAAGGGAAGGAAAGGTAAGGAAAAAAAGTGAAAGAAAATATAGGTAAGAAAAAAAATAAAAGAAAAGAAATGAAATGAAATGAAAAAAAATGTAATGGAAATGGAAAGAAAGGTCAAATAAGAGAATCAAAGACACGAAAAGAAAGGAAAATAAAAGAAAAGAACAGAAAAGAGAGACAGAAAGAAGGGAAATAAAATGAAATGAAAGAAGAGAAAAGAAAAGGAAAAGAAAAGAGAGGGAAGAAAAATATGCCAATATGGGAAGCAAATGAAAGGTATTTTCAGCGACATGCCAACTAAAATATTTTCAAGTAGAGTTGCCACCTAGGGTTGCCACCTTTCCACAGTATATTTGTATATCCGGTACCGATTGGGATGAAATTTGGCACGGACATAGTATTATTGATTCTAAGATTATCCACATGGGGGGTGTACAGGGTTGCCACATATCAAATTTTTTTTTAATTATGGAGCAAGATATGGCAGTATAGTTATCAAATGAAAAGTATTTTCGCCGATATACCAACTACAATATTTTCAAGTAGGGTTGCCGCCCAGGGTTATCATTTTACCATATTGTATTTGTATTGTATATTTTTGGGATCATATATGGATTATTTCACGATCATTTTGAGATCATTTAGGGGTCACTTTGGGATAATTATGGGGATATTTTGAGATCATTTTGAGTTCAATTTTGGATTAATTTGGGACAATTTTGGGGGCCATTTTCGGATCATTTTGGAGTCATTTTGGGATCATTTTGGGATCATTTTTGTATCTTTTTTTGATAATTTTTGAGTCATTTTGGGAACATTTTAGGGTTATTTTGGGGTCATTTTGGGATCATTTTTGGAATCATTTTTGGGTCGTTTTGGGTTCTATGTCAGATCATTTTGGAAACATTTAAGGGTCTTTTTGGGATCATTTTCGGATTATTTTGGGATTTTTTTAGGGTCATTTTATGATCATTTTGGGTAAGTAAAGTTAGAAGAAAATTGATATGACCGAACAAGCTCGGTCTCCCAGGTACTACATAATTTAAGAGAAAAATTTAAATGTTTACATAATAACACACAAATACTAACAAAAAAATGTTTGGAGACTTCTTGCGAACCTTCTTCTTAAATATTTTAAATTTTCTGAAATTTCAAGCTTTTTTGAAATGGTAAGTGTGAGTGATTTTTTTTTATTAGTATAGTTACTCGAATCTGGCAAAATAGCAATGCTTGTTGTTGTTTTCTTTGAGTCAATAACTTCGCATACAGGTGATATGTGAATAGTACTCACCATAAACTTTGGTGCACCATAAAAAGTTTTACTACGAGCTGGCATACAGACATATCTTTGGTTTTTATACAAAATAACGTAACGGACAAATGCAAAACCACATAAGCGAAGGTTTGTTCAAAAAAGAGATTTGCTTACCAAGGCTTCTGGGTACCCGTATCCATTCATTAGTAACAAAAAAGTTGTGGTTTGTGCAATAGAATGTCAAAAGAACGACCTACCACATAGTGGCTCGTACAAAAGTCACTGCATTTACGAGGTTTTGCATTTGTTCGTTAAGTTGTTTTGCATACCTAAACACCGACGATATATGGTCACTCTACTAACAATTGCTTGCTATGTAGGTCTTTTGATAATTCATTTGCCTC
Source organism: Campiglossa producta (assembly GCA_964058755.1). Taxonomy (NCBI): domain Eukaryota; kingdom Metazoa; phylum Arthropoda; class Insecta; order Diptera; family Tephritidae; genus Campiglossa; species Campiglossa producta. The sequence continues at coordinate 12,494,779 of CAXKVI010000001.1, read as the reverse complement.
CGTACTCAAACTAGAACGTCTGACTAGTGACCACCCATGTTTGCTCTTGCTATTAGTACCGTAGTCTTTCTTTGCGGTGAAACTGTTTAGCACTTAGTACATTGTCAATGTTATTTCTAACAACTCTCAAATTGGTTGTGTCGAAATACCAAGACCGGAAATTCCATTTATGCTCAATTATATATTTTGAAGTGTGAATTTACGTAGTTGCTTGTAAGTGGAGCTTAGTGTCCTTGGAAGAGGAAGAACGTGTGTATAAAAGGTAGCGCTAGAAAAAAATTGTTTTCTTTTTTTTTTGGCTGGTATACGGAAAGTCGAATGTCTGGTTGAAAATGAAGTATACTGACCAAAAATGAGTTTTTCTTGTTAATGTGAAGAATAGAATGGGAAAAAGACTTCTTCAATTTCGAATTTCTTCAAGTTATTGAAAGGTGACCAATTTTATTCCAAGTTGTATAGCTTAATAAGATAAATAAATAAAAAAATGAAAAATATGTATATTAGGGTGGTCCTTATAATCATTTTTTTCCAGTCTCAGCACCTAGATAGGTTGCACCACAGCCAACTATATCGTTCATAAATTTGTATCCCGATTGGAGATGGTTTAGGCGTGTCGCATGGGTGCCGAAGTTCAGATTGCCCTATGGAGAATTAAAAAATTAAATTCTTAAAACCTTTATTTCTTTTCATTTAATACTCGAAATCGATAGCACTATGGTCGGAGATATCACATACAAAATTTGTGTTAAAGTTCAGGCCACCGTCTGCATGTGATATCTCCACTATGGTCGGAGGTCTATTTTGAGTATTAGATAAAAAGAAAAATTGTTTTAGATTTTTCAGTCTCCATAGGGCAATCTGAACTTTGACGACCGTGCGATGCACCTTAATCGATTCCAATCGCGACCCAAATTTGTGTGTGAAATCTACTATCGATTTAGGGGTGGAGCCTTGGAAATCTGATGGAAAAAAGGACCACCCTAATGTATATATTTATATAGAGGCGTGAACGAGGGTTTTGACAGGATGGGGTTCTTAGTTCCATATGACAACGCTATTCCGACATATTGAACCAAATGTGGACCAGGTGCGACTTAGAGGATGTTTGTACGATATATGAATAAAAAGACGTTTGCGGGACTCTTAACTGGGAGGGGTTCTAAGTCCAGTGTAAAACCCGTTTCCCAAATATCGACCAAAATGTGGACCAAGTGTGGATCGAGGAAGTGTTTGTACGACGTTGATATCAAAATAAAGCTGCTGGTGAAGATTTTAAACGGGAGTAGTTCCCAACCCATGTACGAACCCGAAATATCGATCAAAATATGGATAAAGTGTGACACTAGAAAGTATTTTGACAACATGGATACCAAGTGAAAGATGTTGATGTGGGTTTTAACAGGGTGTGGTTCTTAATGCGATGCGAATCGGCTTCCGATATATTGTCCTAATGTTGAACAAGTGATACCCTGGACGTTATCTGACCCCACAGGCTTCGTTCTGCACAAAATAGAGGTCAACAAAAACCTATTTTGTGCATAACGAAGTCTGCGGGCTCAGCAGAAACACCTTCCATATTCACATGTGCTCCACATTTCGGCCAATATCTCGGAACCGGGTTCGCATATGGAACTAAGAACCACATCTTGTTAAAGCCCTTATCAAAACCTTTCATTTGGTACCCATATTGTCCAAACACTTCCTAGGGTCACACCTAGTCCACTTGTTAGTCGATATCACGGGTTCTCATATCGGACTAAAAACCATCCTCTGCTAAAACTCTTATCAACACCTTTCATTTGATACGCATATCGTACAAACAATTCCTAGGGTCACACCTGGTCCACATTTTGGTCGATGTATCCAAAACGGGTTCGGACGTGGGACTTAGAACCATTCCCTCTTAAAACCTCCATCAAGACCTTTCATTTGGTACCCATATTGTCCAAACACTTTTTAGGGTCACAATTGGTCCAAGTTTTAATCGATATCTCGGAAACGCGTTCCGAAATGGGACTTGAAATGAATTTTCCTTAAAACTCTTATTAACATCTTTCATTTGATACCCATATCGCAGAAATTCTTTCTAGGGTAAGAGCTGGTCCACATTGAGTTTCAAGACCCTAATCACCTAGGGATATGAAATGTAGTTTAAAACCTATTCTCATATCCCAAGCCGCTTAGAAGATTTAAGCTTAAGAACACCGTGACATGAGATTTTTGTATTATAGGATATAGAAAATTTCACGCTCTACAAAAAAGTCGAACGTTCTTTTTTCATTTATCTAACCATTAAAAAGATATTCACGGTTAAAGTTGGACAAATCTTAATGGTTAGATAAATGAAAAAAAAAGTACAAAACCTTTTTGTAGAGCTTTCTATCTCCATAAATATCTTAAATTCTTTTTATAAAATTTTTTGTTTTCTCTGGAAGCTCCATCTTTTTTTGGCTCACCCTAATTTATATATATAAAAATGTAGGGTGTTTTTTGCTATCCAGTTGGTTGAAAAACTACTCAACGATTTTTTTTCCCAAATTTTGACAGTTTATTTCTTGGCTACGTCCTCTCAACAAGTTATAAAATTTTGTCCGCTAGATGGCACTGGAGTCGCTATATTTACAAAATACGTATTTATAATCCGATTTTATTCGTATGTGGCACATCGGTTTTATATATCTATAATCAACAGCTGTGTTACAAAAAATTTACCCGCTAGGTGGCGCTGTTTTTTGGTTTGTTTTTTCAAGCTTCGCAGACGAAGTGGCTAGCATTTGTTAGTGTGAGTGATTGACGCTAAATTGCGTTAATTTACTTTTACTGCGCATGGCGTTAATTGCTAATAAATTTAATTGTTTTTTGTTTTTTTACGCCTGACCAAGCAGGACTTAGATGTTTTGGGCGTGTTCTTTTTCTATAATTTTAGTGCTAATTATATTTTATATTTCATGGCTTATAAAAAAATATGCAATAAAAATCTTGAAACTGGTTTAACTTTTATTTGATATGGTTCTACTATTCCTACTATGTTGGCCTAATGCTATGGATACATACACGGACTTAATCCCGCATAAATGCTCTTTTATTCGATACAAATTTTATCCTGACACACACAACATTGAGGATTAAGTGAACAGCTGATTTTCATTTTGTTTATCAATTTTATTTGTTTGGTTGTTATTTTACCATATCGGCACACTAGCGCGACATCTACCGGTCGCTAGCCTATTTGTTTTCATTTTGCTTGTTTTTGCTGCTGTTGTTTTATGAGTGTTGCCAGCGAAAAATTTTTTTATAACTTTTAAATCCGATCTTCACTTTTGGGAATTAACTATGAAGATTATCCTCAAGTTAACTCCGTTTAACACAGTTAATGCCGGATTTGCGCTAGTCTATCAGCCCTAAAACACACCGAGTATATTTCGGCCAAGAACAGCTTTCCAGCTTGATCGTTTTTTCAATATCAGTAAACATTAGATGCCCTTCGCCATCACGCTAAAAAATCAATAAAGTTCAAATAAACTGCATGCTGGCTAAACTGCAGTTAGATGAAGACGAATGTCAGCTTATCGACATTCAATGAATTGCTTTATTTTTATTGAATAAATAAACATATATACATATATACACTGAAAAAAAAATTAAAACTATTTAGGTAAATAATCAATGAAAATTGTCCAGTAACGCAGATGAGAAGCATGCAAATATTTAGTAGTAACCGCCAAGAAATAACGCACCTTATAAGAAACCTCTACATAAACCTTCCTAATGGTGCGAAGCGGTCTACCGAATAAAGATAGGCATAGAGAGCTCAATTAATTTTTTCATGGTTGGCTACCGTTTTATAAATATTATAATTAATTTCTAGTTTTCAAGCCTTACGAAAAAGGATTTTTTTCAAAACAGGTGGCAACCCTTTGATTGAAAAGATTTTACTTTACTGCACATCTATACGCTGATCCTTTTCATTCAACACCTCAACTTAAAATATCAAACAGATTTTACAGGAAAAATTAATTTTTAAAGAGATGGCAGCCCACTTCAAACTAAAAATTCTACCTTACCGCACATCTAAAGGGCGACACTTAATTTTATTATATACTAGCTGATCCGGCAGACGTTGTCCTGCCACATGTTTCTCTAATCCGATCCTTATATCTATTTTAAATCCTATCCCTCTCTGTATCCCCATCCCTTTCCCTACCATCAGGTTCTGAAAGGCAATATGAAAAATCTGACGGGTGCTGTAATGCATGTCTAGCAGGGTTTGTTTTAAAAAGAAGTGCCTTGTGTCCTATCGTGGTCGGATTATAATATTTTAAAATTTGAATGAAAAAATCGGGCCAGTTGATCGGCGGTATAGCTTTTAGAAATTTTGAGTTAGAATTTTATAAGTGTATGTATATAGTATAGAAGTATAGATATAGATATAAAAAAGAAGAAGATAGATGAAATTTGTTATTCTTATGGGAGGTGCCACGCCCCCTTTTTCGTTATCTCCAGTTTTTTTTGGAGGTGATAGGGATTGATCTTATATAACTCCTCATCAAATTTTAGTGGTCTAACCTTAATACTTCCAGAGATATGGACTATGAAGTATTTCATTCGTATGGGAGGTGCCACGCCCCTTTTTTCGTTATCTCCAGTTTGTTTTGGAGGTGACAGGGATTAATCTCATTGAACTCCTCACCAAATTTCAGTGGTCTAACATAAATACTTTCAGTTTTTTTGGAGGTTATAGCGATTAATCTCATAGTACCTGGGTGACCGGTCTTGCTCGGTGCTAACAATTTAGCGTCAACTTTACTTACCCAATATGATCCCAAAATGACCCACAAATAATCCCAAAATGATCCCAAAAAGATCCTTAAATGTTCCTAAAATGATACGGAATTTAACCCAAAACGAACCAAAAATGATCCCGAAAATGATCCCAAAATTACCCTAAAATGATCCCAAATTGATCCAAAAATAATTCCCAAATGATCCCAAAAACCCCCTTAAATGTACCCTAAAATGATCCCAAAATGATCCAAAAACGTTCCCAAAATAATCCTAAAATAATCCCAAAACGACCCCAAAAAGACCCTCAAATGTTCCCAAAACAATTCAAAAGTGACCCCTAAATGATCTCAAGATGATCCTAAAATAATCCAAATATGCTCCCAAAAATATACAACACAAATACAATACGGTAAAATGGTAACCCTGGGCGGCTACCCTACTTGAAAATATTTTAGTTGGTATGTCGGCGAAAATACCTTTCATTTAATACCCATATTGGCTTATCTAACTCCATAATTAAAAAAAAAAAAATTGAGATAGGTGGCAATCCTGTACAACCTCCAAGTGGAAACCCCCAAGTGGATAGTCTAAGAATCAATCTTACTATTTCTATGCCAAATTTCATCCAAAATCGTTCAAGCGGTTCCGGAAATAGTCCGGATATACAAAAATACTTAGGTAAGGTGGAAACCCTAGATGGTAACCCTACTTGGAAATATTTTAGTTGGCATGTCGCTGAAAATACCTTTTATTTGATACCCATATTGACATATTTTGCTACAAAATTTCAAAAAATTGAGATAGGTGGCAACCCTATAAACCGCCCCAGGTGACAACCCCCAAGTGGATAGTCTTAGAATCAACCATACTATCCATATTCATGATAATCACTCACAATATTTTTTGTTGGTTACTTAAGTACTGCCTTGCCCAAACCGAACTGCAAGTTGAAGTTAGCATACAAATGAGAATGCGTTTTGGCCTACAGGGCGTATGAGCAATATCAACAAGCAAACGAAATGTGAGTGTATTTGTATAAGGGAGCGAATAGAAGCAGAAGTAATAATGGAAGGTAATAATGGAAACGACCTTGATTTGCTGCATGTATTTGTTAATTTGTATTGCATTACATTTTTTGCAGCTAATAATTTTTTTTGTTGTGATATCAAAACACAAACTTGGAAAACGTGAAGTAAGCACAACATATTTGTATAGTATAAACAGAAAAGGTGTATATTGATTATAATAAGGCAGCACAAAAATATATATGAGTAGGTAGCATGAGCGGTCGTCAGCGCTTATTACCGCATTTGACAGCGTGAAGCATGAAGGAAACGTGCTTGTACAGTGAGTGCTTGAAATGATTGTAAATACATCATAAATTGGAAGGTAATGAAGAAATAGCGCAGTTTAGGTATGTAAATGTGTGAGTTTGTGATGGTGAGAAAAAAATGTGTAAATGGCAAACTAGAACTACAAAGAAATAGTACGCAAAGGAAAACAGCAGTTACACAGAGAGCGAGAGAGAGAGAGAGAGCGTTGAATTTAAAGTCAAAAAGTGAGGTGATTGCCAAGAAGTGGTACCTAATTTTATTAGCTCGTTGATTTAGTTGCAGCAACCACTGACCTGTTGCAGCCTACAACAAACAATCTGCAACAAAACGACAAATCACAATTTTGGTAACAAAAATCGCGAACTGGTATTGCTGCATTCTCAAAAAAGTGGAAAACACATGCCGGTGCCAATACATACAGCCAAAAACACACGCACGAGCTTAATCAAAATACAGCATGGAAAGAGGCAAAAAAAATGGCTGTAATCGCAAACAGAAGTGATCGTTAACAGTTTTTTTTTCGATCGTACATGAGCTTATGTGAGCTTGTGCGTCTCAGACACTTAAATATTAAATGAAATTTTGGCGCGCAGTCAGCGATGCGTTTCAAAACCATAACAAAAATAATTTTAGCTTCGTAGCTTATAAAATTACAGAACAAATAAAACTTGAAGAGAATCATAATTCACTTGAAGCTTTAAAGGTACTTGTTCCAAAGTCTGTGTTCAGAAGTTAGGCGTTTATTTGCCATTATTTTTTTTTTTTTTGGATTGTGTCATTGCCCAAAATTTTTAATAATTGCGGGTTACTTAAATATAAATAGCGCTTATTATTTATAATAACATAAATTACGAGTACTTCATTAACTTGGAAAATTTTATTGTGATTTGTTTGTTGTACTTGTACATATGTATGTATGTAGTTCTAAGTTAAACTGTAGTCGATTTCAGAAACAAAGAACAGTTTGGGTAATAAACTAACACCAACACTGAGAAACCCAAAATAATAATAATAAAATAGTAAAATTAAAAAAAAAATTAATAAAATATTAAAAAGAAAAAAAAAAATTAAATAAAAATAAAGTCAAAAAAGAAATAAAACAAAAATTAAATAATATAAAATAAAATAAAATAAAATAAAATAAAATAAAATAAAATAAAATAAAATAAAATAAAATAAAATAAAATAAAATAAAATAAAATAAAATAAAATAAAATAAAATAAAATAAAATAAAATAAAATAAAATAAAATAAAATAAAATAAAATAAAATAAAAAAAAAAAAAAAAAAAAAAAAAAAAAAAAAAAAAAATAAAATAAAATAAAATAAAATAAAATAAAATAAAATAAAATAAAATAAAATAAAATAAAATAAAATAAAATAAAATAAAATAAAATAAAATAAAATAAAATAAAATAAAATAAAATAAAATAAAATAAAATAAAATAAAATAAAATAAAATAAAATAAAATAAAATAAAATAAAATAAAATAAAATAAAATAAAATAAAATAAAAGAAAAGAAAATAAAATAAAATAAAATAAAATAAAATAAAATAAAATAAAATAAAATAAAATAAAAATAAAATAAAATAAAATAAAATAAAATAAAATAAAATAAAATAAAATAAAATAAAATAAAATAAAATAAAATAAAATAAAATAAAATAAAATAAAATAAAATAAAATAAAATAAAATAAAATAAAATAAAATAAAATAAAATAAAATAAAATAAAATAAAATAAAATAAAATAAAAACAGTAAAATAAAATAAAATAACACAAAATAAAATAAAATGAAATAAAATAAAACAAAATAAAATAAAATATATTAAAATAAAACAAAATAAAACAAAATAAAATAAAATAAAATAATAAAATAAAATAAAATAAAAAAAAAATAAAATAAAATAAAATAAAATAAAAAAGGAAAAAAGGATAAGATAAAGAAAATCAATAAAAAAAATAAATAAACAAAAAAAATAATTCAAAATAATAACAAGAAAGGAAAGAAATGCTTGGCTCTTCATCAATTCTTCGGGCCATACTTAACTCTTTCCAAAGTATTCCCTGAAACAAATTGAGAAAGACCAAGCAAGTCTCTGTTAAATTCTTCTAAAAGACAAGACACATTATTTTTGTCTTCTTATGAGCTCGCCTCACAGCGTGCACTCAGAGTCAAAGTCAGTACTTCACACATTCACAGATCATCGTATTGATGACTTAAAAAGACATAGCGACAAAATCTTCCAACAATAAAAAGATTGGTCATAAAAAATGCTTGAATAAACTTTAGATGCTTGCGCAATGAAGTAATAAATAAACATACATACATATGTACATATGAAGGTACTTACACTACAATAAATAAAAGAGTAAGAAAACCAGAGAAGCCGGTATATACCCGTTTGTTGGCGGCAACAAAAAAACGCTAGGCCAGCATACAAAAACAATTATGAGATCGACTTAACACAATCAGCTATGAGTCTTTCCGGTCATCGACTGATTTCTTTTTGCATTGCAAGAATACTGCTATCAGGGATGGGCATTATTAGAAAATTTTAGTGACGATAAAATAAAAAATGCATTTTGCTTCAATATTCAAAAAAAAAAATCAAATTATCATTTTCGTAATTATTGCCGGGTATAGCTTATATAAATATATTTAAGCAAAAAACCAGAGATGTGAATTATGATGAGTAAAAATCATAAAGAGCAAACAAGAAAATGCAAATGATAAAAAAGAAAATAAATCGTGCTTTGGCCTGGTAACTAAGAGGAATGCAGATTCGTTTAGTAAATGACTTAAGCTCACACTATAGTTTGTTTACCTCGAAACCGACAAATCGTTTGAAAAATTATTAACCATGGAAGCAGGCGTCGTAAACAAAACTTAAGATAATCAGCGAAAAGAAATGGAAAGTCAATTTCAAGGGCAACCTTTTCTGTGCGAGTAATATTGGGCTTATGTACATATACCCTGCAGCGAAAGCAACTATTTGAAAACTTCTTTACAACTAGGTGGTACACCAGGCCCAACTAGTCAGTGTTTTGTCTTTTTTTCATATAAGCAACTGTTATTTTTTTATGTGTTGATGTGCTACGAAATGTCATTTGTTAGATTTCGACCAGAACATACCAGTCATCTACTAGTCTTGATATATGTACCTACTAGAGTTATACTAGTTGTAAAATACCAGTTCCATACTAGTTCTACCTGGACTAGTATGATTTTCATAAAATGAACCAGTCCCTATAATAGTCCAAAAAGGACTAGTATGAAATATGATAGTCCCATACTAGTCCAAACAGGATTGGACCTGGACCAGTATGATTTCAACCAGAAAAATCTAGTTGTATACTAGTATGAGATGGAAATTTCCTGACTAGTATGAATTCAGCCAGAAAATTCTAGTTGTATACCTACTAGTATTTTTCTGACTAGTTTGAGGTTTCGCTGCAGGGTATGCATAAAGCCAAAACGTTTAAGTTAAACTACAGTTAACTCGCACTACTCCTCAGAGAGGGCTACAGTTTGGATTTTGATTGTTTGAATTGATTGAAAATTCGATTTTGGTATGTAGTCTAATAGTACATTTACACCGCACCAAATTTGAAAAACTGTAAATTTGGCGCTTTTTTCCATACTAATTTTCCAAATTTGGAACTCCATTGTATTTGGCTATTATAATACATTTACACCGCACCAAATTTGGAGAATTCAAATGAGCCATTTCGACTTCGTTTACACTGGCAAGAAAGAAAAAGCCACCGAAAGAAAATGCATTACCGTGATGATTTAAACACCTGTAGAGTAATAATAAAAAAAGAGTCAAGAAGACTTCTGTCTTTTCTTGGTAGAATTAGTACCATTTTCTTAAAGAAAAAACTAGTTGAAAGTTATCACACGTTAATTACCCATTACGGCTCTTGCTGGGCGATTCTAAATGTGGAACAGTCACAGGGTTGCTATTTTGAGGAACTGTGGATTGTATTGTTCAGCAAATGGGGTCAATGGAATTCCAAATTTGGAAAATGAGATTTGTATAGATAAAACCCCAAAATTTGCAATTTTTCGCCAAATTTGCTAAATTTGGTGCGGTGTAAATGTACTATAAGGAATTTACGAAAAAGGAAATGCCGATTAGGATAAATATTTGGGAAAATATCGATAAGAGTAGATAAAAAGTAAGAAGAAACAAAAAATCGTTAAAGACTTACCCTTTTTGACATTGGCCCATCTGAATAATCCACAGGTTCACATTTCAAATTGTAGTTCGTCAGCCAACCAGCCATCAGATGCTGTAAATGTTAAAAAACAAGACGTATTAAATCACACAAATAAAAATTGAGGAAAAATGCTTGTATAATTTTCAGTTTTTAGTACGAGTATACCATTGGCGGATCCAGTATTTTGGGAAGGGGCGTTAAATTTTTTCTTTTTTTTAATTTCGATTACATTTTTCATTTAGTTTCTCAAAAGTGATCTTTTATGCTTGGTTTTTAAAAAAAAATATACACCTACATTTGTTGGTATGGGCAATATCAAATTCAACGTATCACTTATGTAAATCGTTTAAAAGTTCAGTGGGCAGTTTTGCGATATCTTTTCCATAACTTTTACTATATTTTTTGCTGTGAATTACTGTGAAAAATATGACTTTTTGGATAAAAAAAAATGGAACCCGAAAACCACTCCGTGAATCCGCCCCTGGAGCATACAAGTTATTATTTTCTATTAACTTCCTTACCTCGTAGAACATATACGCGCTCAACGTCACTTGAAAGGCATTATATAAAACCAATGTTCGTCGCAGCTGGAATGGTTTTCTGTCACGCATAAACAATGGTCCAATTACGAAGACCCAGGCGAGGTAGATGGCAACTAAACCGAATGTGTAGAGGGGGTGTTCCATGAGCGGGAAACGTGTGGCGCGGGGATCTAAAAATAAAGAATAAATTAAATAAATCTTTGAAATAAAATTTTTCTATGAAAAATAATAGAAGAAAAAAAAAACACGATAAAACAAAGACAAAACGTAGTGTCATATGGGCATTAGTGACTTTATCATATTTTTGGCACTAATTGGAAAATAATGATATTTTTTGGTTACATGTCATCGAGAAGCATGCCAAATTTATTTTTTTGGAAAGGACTTAAAGTTTTCAAAATATGCAGCATAAGCCAAAATCTAGTATTTTGGTCTCAAGCGCCCTACAGTAGTACTCTGTGTAATTAGGTGGATCGATTTCATCCAAGTGACAAGGAAACTCATATTTTAAGGATAAAAATATGATACTTTGCCTAAGGAAGGAAACCTCTTAAACGAATTCTGATGTTCCGACTTTGTACTTTTGACTTTGAGCACCAAAGTTTGAAAAATCTCAAGTTGCCCCATTTAGGGTCCCCCTAATCAAGTCCACATGTATGACCGACCCCCACTAACTTTGAAGGGTTGACCCACCCAAGCCAGTGGCACGCCTCCTAAAACCCCGCCCATACAAACATTTCAAAAAATCACCATTTTTGACACTTTGCATTAAAAAAAGCGGCCGCCGTGTTGTAGCGGTTAAATGCTCGGCCTACTACACCAAGTCGTGTCTTATCAATGCTCGGCAAGAACCAACATCAAAACTTATTTAGAAAAACTCTGCGGGTGTATTTCTGCCATGAGAAGCTTCTCAGCAAAAACTCATTTGCTTTGCAAGTGCCGTTCGGGGTCGGCAAAGAACTGTTGGTCTCGCCAACTTGTAGGAAAAAAAATCACTACAATCACACTACAACTTGGAAGAGAAGCTCGGCAAAATCTCGTTAGAGGTTATGATAACCTGTTGGTATATGACCGCCATTAGTTTTTTTTATTATATGATGAAACCAAATTTGGTTTTAAATTTAAACTAGACCAGTTTTCAAAAAAATTGCTTAAATGAAACGGGTTTAAATTTTAAACCAGAAATGTTTTAACAGTTTTTTAAAGAAAAAATAATATTTTGTCCGTTGGCTGGGACTCCCCGCATTATGCCCCTCTGCTCTACCACTGAGCTACATCGCGCACATAAATGTTGTTGGCAAAATTCAATCTTGAATAAGCTTTCAAAAATAAATGAAAACGCACAAAAATTGTAGACCAAAATGGTTTTAATTTTAGACCGAAAAGTTTAAATTTTCAAACCAAAAAGTTTTAATTTTAAACTAAAAAGTTTTAAATTTAAACCGTAAAGTTTTTGGAATAAAATTAAATTAAAAAAATGTGGCACTTGACAGGATTCGAACGAAAGCGCTCAGGAGTCGCAGCCGACTGCTCTACCGCTGAGCTATGCCGCACATAAAGTTTTTGTGGATAAAATTCAATTATATTTAAATAAACCAAAAAAAAAATGTGCACTGCTTTTTCATTTAGATCTTTGGAAAGTTTAAAATATTCCAAAAAAAAGTTTAAAAAATCGCTTGAACTTTAGACGGGTTTGAAATTTAGGCTCATTTTCTAACCGGTGAGATTTAAAAATTCGGCTCGACTACGAATAAGTCAACACATATCCAAAATTCTTCTTCTTCTAATCAAACAAAACAATTTATCTAAAGAAAACTATAAAACTGTAGATAAGTATGTAAGTTAGCTAATTTTTTTCTTATTATTACGTTATTACTCTTATTGGCAAGCATTATTATTATAGCTGTCGTGTTTTTAATGCGACAAACGTTTAAAAGTTTAAAATATGCTAATAAATTATCACACTTGTGCAACGATTCTAAGATAAAAATCTCAAAAGTACCGCATGCTGTATACGTACGAGCATGTATGTAGATTAGACTGGGATAAAAATAAAAAATTTCGCTTAAAAAAAAAATAAAAAAAAAAAATAAAAAAAAAGTTAAGAAAAATTAAAAAAAATTAAAAAAAAAAAATTAAAAAAAAAAAATTAAAAAAAAGGGCATGTAGCACTCGGGGACTGCCGCGGTAAAGCTATTGCATATCACTTTTTATCAATTTATGCAATTTTATGAAAACTCAATGAGCATGTTTATGACTTTAGAGCAGTACAGCCTTAACCTGTTAACAGTATAGTATAAAAATAGTCAACAACCTATTTTATGTAGCGTTCCGCTCCAATTTTATGTAATCGGCCTGCTGCTAACATCAGTTATACGCCTAAATGTAGGCAACGCTTATATATAGTTTTGTCAAGTTATGTTGCTAACGCCGAACCTTTTAACATTGACAAAAGTCCGTTACGAACTTTTTAACATTAACATTTTTTTTTCATTTCAAGGCCTGCGATAAAATCTATGCAATAGCTTTCAAATTTCGCTTTTTACAAAAGTTTTATTGATTTTCTTTTTAAGAATGAAAAAAAAAATTATTGTAATTTTTTCAGATTTTTAAATCAAAGTCTAGAGGTCTATCATCGCTAGTTTAGACTTTACAGACTTTACTTCATATTTGGTTTAAAAACGACAAACCATTGCTGTAAAACACCATTCACCTAAACATACTTTTGAAGGAAGTCGAATTCTCTACAAAATGTGCATTGACCACATGATCTGAGACTATCCATTTTTCTTTCAAAAATTGTCAAAAATGCAAATATCCATGTACAACAAAGATAGATACAGATTCTTAAAGGAAATTGAGTGGGCTACAAAAAAGGTTTAATAACATTTTTTTGTAAAGTTACTCTTTCAAAACTTATTTAGTATTAAATTAAAAAAAATCATATTTCCGTCTTTTTTTGGTGTTTTTTCATCGAACTTTTTTAATAAATTTTGTTTATTGATACTCTACATGATTAATTATATTTAAGTATATGATCCATATTATAACCAAAAAATGTACATTTCTCCTATACGTTCAAACTTATTTTTGCTTAATATATGCTTTCTCTGCAAAGGTGTAGTTTTACAGTCTTCAAATGGCGCAGCCACCAAAAAACAAAAAAGTTGACGGGGCTGTGAACTCAAAATATTAGTTTCCATGTATTTTGGCGAGCTAAATCCAAATCCGCGATCAGAATTAGCCTAGCCGGTCGCAGTTCGTCTCTAACCTCACAAAACCATCCCAAAATAGTATTAGTCTTTTTTGTGAGGTTAGGGCTGAACATCGTGACCGTTGTTGAATTCTGATCTCGAATTCAAATTCAGCAGTGAATTTCCTTCAAGAGCATGGATTTAGCTTTATTCGATGTTGATTTTTCATGTTTCGCAAATTTTCAAACCAAAATCGGAAATTAAAAAAAAAACATGCCAATGTTTGAGGCTAGAATACTGGAAAACGGTTAGTCTGAGAAAATTTCAGTCTAGGCAGCTTTTGTAGGGAGTGCAATTTCCTACAAAATTATGTTCGGGTAAATGGTGTTTTAGAACAATGGTTTGCCGTTTTCATACCAAATATGAGGTTAAGTCTTTAAAATTACATTAATTTTTTTCACCTTTCTGAAAAAGAAATTCAATATAATTTTTGAAAAAAAAAAAACGATTTTTTTTCTGGCCCTGTCTAATGTACATACATACATATATACTTGTAAAATACATCCACACCTCTTTAATAACAACAAATGTTGGTTTTTCTTCTCTAATTGTTCTACCATAAATTAGTTGCGGTTTATATATTTTATTTATTCACATTGCACTTTAATTCAATTAAAAGTAAAGATTTATAATAAAGCAAGTACAGAAAGTGAAGAACAGAGGCGTAGTGCAAATTTTTAAGTTAAAGGGGTATGGAATTTGAGCCAAATTTTGATACCATTAGCTTAACCTATTTTGGAAGTTTTTAAAAGTCAAATCCTAATATTACAAAGTACAACTTTTAGCTGCTTTAAAAATCGAGTTAAATTTTTAGAAGGGGGGAGGGAGAGGATTGGGGCTGGATGGCTTGTAGCAAGTCACATACCTACATATCTAACCCTACATACCTCAATGTATATTTTTCAATTAAACGTCAAATACTTAAACTAGTTGCTAAAGAGATTGAATGATATAACATTTGTAATGTGGATGCTATTTGTTTTTTTCCTCAGTTCAACTGGGTACATATCTAGATGTATGTATGTATGTATGTAATTATACATTGCTTATGCAAGTATGCATTGTTGTGAATACCTTACTTCGTAAACAACGTTTGTAATAGATTAATCAAATATCTTTTAACGTGTGGCGGGACGTGAGACAATGCGGCGAGTGCTTCATATTTTCATACGACTGGCAATTTCCAGCAAAAAAAAAAAAAAAATACAGCATGGAAGTGTATGCTGCGTAGCTACTGGTTAATACTCGCATTGCTACTACCTAGATAGGTTTTATAATTATAGGATAGGTAATGTGTACAATTATAATTGTCCAACAAAGCTAATATTGTTAAGCATAAAAAATATGAGTAGATTACTCAAAAAGATAAGGAATGCGTCGTCGTTGAATATCAAAAATGTATGTAGATCAGACTTAGAACTAAAGACGTCTTTATATTGACTATGTATTTTTACAAAAAATCAATGATCAATTAGTTCAAGCTATAATTATCACCATGAGGGCACAAGGCATAGTAGAGGGTGCTAGTGCTTTGTTTATGCATAGTTACAATAATTACAATTGCAACTAATACTCAATTAAAGATGATGATTATAAGGAATTTTTACAATTAGCGCTCTTTAAATAAAGATTTTTATTTCATAAATTCTTAATGAAGTGCAAGGTTCACATTTGGTGAACCTTTTGCTATTTTATTCTCTAAAATAGTTTAAGATTTAAAAAAAATTATTTTTATTTATTATCAGTGGGGTGGATTTGGAGTCTAGGTCGATAAAATTAATATTTCTTCATTTTATTTTGTTTTATTTTATTTTATTTTATTTTATTTTATTTTGTTTTATGTTATTTTTTTTATATATTTTATTGTATTTTTTTAATTTTATTTTTTATTTTTTTATTTTATTTTATTTTATTTTATTTTGTTTTATTTTATTTTATTTTATTTTATTTTATTTTATTTTATTTTATTTTATTTTATTTTATTTTATTTTATTTTATTTTATTTTATTTTATTTTATTTTATTTTATTTTATTTTATTTTATTTTATTTTATTTTATTTTATTTTATTTTATTTTATTTTATTTTATTTTATTTTATTTTATTTTATTTTATTTTATTTTATTTTATTTTATTTTATTTTATTTTATTTTATTTTATTTTATTTTATTTTATTTTATTTTATTTTATTTTATTTTATTTTATTTTATTTTATTTTATTTTATTTTATTTTATTTTATTTTATTTTATTTTATTTTATTTTATTTTATTTTATTTTATTTTATTTTATTTTATTTTATTTTATTTTATTTTATTTTATTTTATTTTATTTTATTTTATTTTATTTTATTTTATTTTATTTTATTTTATTTTATTTTATTTTATTTTATTTTATTTTATTTTATTTTATTTTATTTTATTTTATTTTATTTTATTTTATTTTATTTTATTTTATTTTATTTTATTTTATTTTATTTTATTTTATTTTATTTTATTTTATTTTATTTTATTTTATTTTATTTTATTTTATTTTATTTTATTTTATTTTATTTTATTTTATTTTATTTTATTTTATTTTATTTTATTTTATTTTATTTTATTTTATTTTATTTTATTTTATTTTATTTTATTTTATTGTATTTTATTTTATTTTTTTATTTTATTTTATTTTATTTTATTTTATTTTATTTTATTTTATTTTATTTTATTTTATTTTATTTTATTTTATTTTATTTTATTTTATTTTATTTTATTTTATTTTATTTTATTGTATTTTATTTTATTTTTTTATTTTATTTTATTTTATTTTATTTTATTTTATTTTATTTTATTTTATTGTATTTTATTTTATTTTTTTATTTTATTTTATTTTATTTTATTTTATTTTATTTTATTTTATTTTATTTTATTTTATTTTATTTTATTTTATTTTATTTTATTTTATTTTATTTTATTTTATTTTATTTTATTTTATTTTATTTTATTTTATTTTATTGTATTTTATTTTATTTTTTTATTTTATTTTATTTTAATTTATTTTATTTTATTTTATTTTATTTTATTTTATTTTATTTTATTTTATTTTATTTTATTTTATTTTATTTTATTTTATTTTATTTTATTTTATTTTATTGTATTTTATTTTATTTTTTTATTTTATTTTATTTTATTTTATTTTATTTTATTTTATTTTATTGTATTTTATTTTATTTTTTTATTTTATTTTATTTTATTTTATTTTATTTTATTTTATTTTATTTTATTGTATTTTATTTTATTTTTTTATTTTATTTTATTTTATTTTATTTTATTTTATTTTATTTTATTTTATTTTATTTTATTTTATTTTATTTTATTTTATTTTATTTTATTTTATTTTATTTTATTTTATTTTATTTTATTTTATTTTATTGTATTTTATTTTATTTTTTTATTTTATTTTATTTTATTTTATTTTATTTTATTTTATTTTATTGTATTTTATTTTATTTTTTTATTTTATTTTATTTTATTTTATTTTATTTTATTTTATTTTATTTTATTTTATTTTATTTTATTTTATTTTATTTTATTTTATTTTATTTTATTGTATTTTATTTTATTTTTTTATTTTATTTTATTTTATTTTATTTTATTTTATTTTATTTTATTTTATTTTATTTTATTTTATTTTATTTTATTTTATTTTATTTTATTTTATTTTATTTTATTTTATTTTATTTTATTTTATTTTATTTTATTTTATTTTATTTTATTTTATTTTATTTTATTTTATTTTATTTTATTTTATTTTATTTTATTTTATTTTATTTTATTTTATTTTATTTTATTTTATTTTATTTTATTTTATTTTATTTTATTTTATTTTATTTTATTTTATTTTATTTTATTTTATTTTATTTTATTTTATTTTATTTTATTTTATCAAAAGTTAAGTTTAGGTTAATTGTTTCAATGCAGTTGAATAACTGCATTGAATAATGGATAAGAGTTGATCGTGATTTTGGTTGAATCAACCCATATTTGGTTGTTATGACAAGCTCATTTTTCTCTGTGTACTGGATAAATAATAAAAAAGCTATGAAAAATTGTTAGAAGGAAATCCACAATTAACCGGCATTTTAAATTACCTTAAAATGTTTTATTACAAAATAAAAGGAAATAAAAGCATTCGGCCGCGTACGTTTGGCATTGTCAAGGTCACTTAAGATATAATTAATTTACATATATTTGTTTTGCATTTTATTTTTGAGTTTTCAACTAGTAAGAAGTGTAAGCAAGTGTGTTGTACGAATTTTCTTAATTCAACATAAAGCACTAGTTTCAAGTTAAACTAAATGTCAATGATAAATTTTATGTCATTTATTTGTATGATGGTATTTATGAATGTGTGTTTGTTTGTATGTATAACTAAAGAGTAAACAAAATTTTTAATATAGCCGGTTGTATGCGAATTTTTGTAAAGGGAGAATTGCTAGACGCTAGTAGTCCAACCTCATGTTTGGGCTGAGTTCTTTCGCATTTAGTTGCGTGGCGAAACCTTGCACGACCGTGGTCACCTACTTTTTTTTCAATAAAAATTATATATATTTTGAAAAAAAAGTAGAGAAAGTAGAATTTTTCTGGAGCGATTCTGTCATCAATTTTAAATTTAATAAAGAGACGACCCGGTTTCGTCCTTGTGACATCCATCTTCAGTGTAACTTTTCGCGCGACGAGAGAGAGAGAACGAAAAAAAGCATTCAAACACAATTCTGTTTACAAATTCATCTCACTTATGATATTTTATTACTATGTACATAAAAACAAATTTTGTACGCTGCTGCCCCTCTCTTAACCCTTGCTGGCTTCAATGACCTCTGCAAGCACTTAATTACCAAATAATGCATTTTAGGTCATCAAAATTCATTAAACAAATTTTTGTGTTATGATTTACAATATAATTTTTATTCAAGTCTCTGTTAGATATTTTTAAAGCATTTTAGCTGAAGTCGGACTGGCGAATAGTTGCACCACAAAAAAATTAAATAATAATAAATAAACAAATCTGGATACTCCACACGTGAATTAACTGTGTTATGTTTTGTTGATCTGTAAACGTATTTGGGGGTCGTCCAAGAAAGTTATGCATAGTATGTAGGCTGTTGGGTGAAGGCTTCAGTGAGTAGGATGTAGGGTATACGGTGTAGGCTGTAGGGTGTAGGTTGTAGTGGGTAGGCTGCAGGGTGTAGGGTGTATTCGGTAGTGTGTAGGTTGTAGGCTGTAGGGTGTATGCTGTAGGCTGTAGTGTGTAGGCTGTAGGGTGTAGGGTGTATCCTGTAGTGTGTAGGTTGTAGGCTGTAGGTTGTGAGGTGTAAGATTTAACATGTAAGATGTATTATGTAAGGTGTAGGGTGTAGGTTGCAAAGTGTAAGATGAAAGTGTAAGTGTAAGATGTAAGTGTAAGTGTAAGATGTAAGTGTAAATGTAAGATGTAATATTTAAGTATAACATGTAAGATTAAGATGTAAGAGAAGAGGAAAGGATAGGAGAGGAAAGGAAAGGAAAGGAAAGGAAAGGAAAGGAAAGGAAAGGAAAGGAAAGGAAAGGAAAGGAAAGGAAAGGAAAGGAAAGGAAAGGAAAGGAAAGGAAAGGAAAGGAAAGGAAAGGAAAGGAAAGGAAAGGAAAGGAAAGGAAAGGAAAGGAAAGGAAAGGAAAGGAAAGGAAAGGAAAGGAAAGGAAAGGAAAGGAAAGGAAAGGAAAGGAAAGGAAAGAAAAGAAAAGGACTCGCCTACGCGTTACTTATGGCTCACGCATGAGTCATTTATGATTCATTCATTAAACATCTATGAGTCATGCATGAGTCATTTATGACTCGCCAATGAGTCAATTATGACTCGTCTATGACTCATTTATGACTCGTGTTTGTGTCATTTATGACTCGTCTATGGGTAATTTATGACTCGCCTTTGAGTCACTTATTTTATGACTCGTCTTTGGACTACGGTTCTATGAGGTACATTTGGCTTATAGGAGTATTTTTTTGCGGCTTTAGGCATCTAAAACTATGAAGCAATCCATTGGTTGCGCTTGTCAACAACACGACTCAAAGTTCTGAAAAGATTAGTTAATAATATTTTTTTTGCAAGCAGTAGCACAGCATTAAAGCTTTGGAAGACAATTATTTGCATTTGTAATGCGCTACTTTATGCCACTGCGGTAAATTCTTCGAACCGATTTAAAATGGGGAAGTTTATTGAATGCAAATTCTAGTTACCTATAAATGAGTGATAAATATTTGATTTTAACGACGTAAAGAAAATTGTTTGTGATTAAAAATTTGTATTAATTTTAATTGACCAAATTAACCAATGCTTAGGGGAATTCTTTTTACTATTATACACGGCCAAAAATTTAAGCTTAAAACTGTATCCTTGTTATGAAGGAGAAGTTTTTTAATGAACTGATATTAATCTAGTTATGGACTACCATATAGATATTCTCTTACTTTTTCATAAGAACACGTTATAACTATAAATTTATTTATATTCAAGCAAAATATATGTATATACAATGTACATTGTACATCTCTGATGTAATATTTTCGCTCACACACGTGTTCCTTTATGGGGTCAATTGTGAACTACTTAGCCACATCCGTACTAAGTCAACCTATAATTAACTAACTAACAGTTATAAAGTAGTACCTATTGAGTAACACGTAATTGTTGATTAATAGTTATTAAACTCATAAGTGGCTGGAAAATATTGTTTACTATAAATTTATAGTTGCACATTGCAGGAAGCATACCAAGAATCTCGAACTGCAGATATAATGAAGCATTTAATAACTTGAAGCCAGTTGTGAGGTGAGTTAGGTCGTAAAAAAAACACTTTTATGATGAGATAAGATGAGATATTTAAGGGAAGTGCATCGTCGCTCGCTTGCAAAAAGCATGAATGTGGCAAAATCAAAATGTTGGAAATCAAGTTTAAAAGTTTGATATTTTTGAAAAATCAATACATTTTTTCTACATTATAGTTATTTGGTTTTTATTCAAGATTTTTTTTTATAACATAGATCATTCAATGGTCAGTCTATTAGACTGGTTAATTCAAAATTGAAAAAATGCAACATAGGTACATACATGCTTCTGGCATAAAGTATGTTGCATGGAATTGTTTCTCACTAGGTCTTAATGTGCCGAGTGTAAAAGTATAGTCCGTTAGTTGGACGTACAACTCTCAAGAAAGTTACATTTTTGGAGGCTTTTTTCAAGGTTTTCAATAATCAAGTTCGTTTCTTAAGTCTTTCTAATTTGAAATATTGATGTCTACTAGAACTCAGCGATTTTAGTTTAGTTTAATGATGGAAAAAAAGGGCTTATTTTTCCAAAACAGAAGTAACTCACTTCATCGATATGAAAAAAAATATCCAAAAAATAAAAATTTGAAAAAAAAACAAAGTGGAGTGGTTTATGCTGCATATCTTGAAAACTAGAAGTACTTTCCAAAAAAACTAATTGGTATAGTTAGGTAGTGAATGCATCTCGATGACACATGCCCAAAAAATATCATTCATTGCCAATTAGTGCAAAAAAAATGACGTCAAAACCGGACAACCAAAAAAACGTTTTTTTTTAATGCTGTAACTTTTTCAAAAATCGACCGTTTGGGATCATTTTTTTTAATTTTGGTTTTTAAATTTTTAAAAGCCCAGATATATAATTTTTGTTTCCAAAAAAAAGCCCGACCCTTTTTTTATTTTTTATTTTTATTTTTTTTTTAAACTCCAACTAATTCTAAAAATAAGCCCCGCTACTTGTTATTAGTGCCGACTATGTGCCGACAATCGCTTCTATTTTTTTTTTGATTGCAAAAATTTTTTTTAAACTTGGCTCATTTATATCACAAGATGTGCCGACAATCTCTTCAATTTTATTTTCATTAAAAAAAATTTTTTTTCAACTTTGGCTCATTTTAAATTTTTAATGAAATTTTTATTCAATCAAAAAAAAAAAAAAAAAAATAGAAGCGATTGTCGGCACATCTTGTTATTAGCGGGGCTTATTGCAGAATTAGTTGAGTTTTGAAAAAAAAAAAAAAAATAAAAATTAAAAAAAAAATTATATATCTGGGCTTTTAAAAATATTTTTATTTTTTTTTTTCGAAAACTACTTTCAAAAACCAAAATTTAAAAAAATATGATCTCGATTTTTTAAAAAGTTACAGCATTAAAAAAAGAACATTCTTTTTTAAAAGTTCATAACCTTTTTTTGATTTGCGAAAAAAAATTCGAAAAAATTCTGAAAAATGTCTTTCGGCGGGTAGAAAAAGATAGCAAATTTTTAGCGAAATCGAAGGGGGTCAGGTAAAAAATTTGTCGTTTTGGCTTGGAATGACCCATTCATATATATTCACTTCTGTCACAGATACATACCACCAAAATCTCGTATGACCAAATGATAGTAGCGTTGTATCAGTCCCGTATAATTTCGTTCCACATGATGCATTTTGAATTCGTCAAAAGCTAACAGAGCGATCTCTGTCGCCATATCAAAGCGTGATGTGATATTTTCATACATTTTGTTTCTTGGGAATATTTTTAAATATTTTTTAAGCACAACTTTGTTTTATGCTTAATTTTAATGCTTTGGTTTTGGATATTTTATTATGGAAAACACTTGAACACAATTTTTTGTTTATTTTTGGATTACTTAGATATGATTATTATAAATTTAAGTAAACTTTTTTAGAAATATATTTTTGAATATATTTTTTGTAATATTTTTTTATAAATTTACTTCACACTAAAACACTTAGCACTTTTTTTGGCAGATTTACTAGCGTAAAAGCTTGTTGCAAATTTTTAATAAATTTTTTTTGGAATTGTTTTTTTTTTTTTAAATATTTTTCGTTTTCAATTTTTGGTTTATTTAATAAAAAATTTTTTTTTTTTAAACTGTTACTTTTGTGTGACTTTTTTAACTTAAATTATTTAAGCTCAAGGCTTCCTTTATTTAGCACTAACTGTATGGCTACTAGCCACATTTTACTATTTAGCATATTCTAAATATGAAAAGTTGCGTATACGCCACCGCCTTATTCACAATGTTCTAACTGTACACTTGTAGAAAAGTACAATTCTTGCAATTCTAGTACTCTATATTTCCTTTCTTAATATTGTTTCACTGCCAAACCGCACCGAATGAATGTTTATGCTCAACTGACTATAAAACTTCTCGACAATCATAAGATAAAATAAAGTTTTTTTGTTTTCCTCATCGAACGCGTAAATTTGTACTTAGTCAAAGCGTTTGCAAATACAAAATCAAAAACATTCACATACACAGCACAAAAAAATGGAAGCAGCAGCAGCAGCGCAGAGAACGAAACACCCAAGAGCAAAAATATTTCATACAGCAAACCGATCGAGCAACCATCAAAAAATAGTCTGTTACT
>CAXKVI010000001.1:12451041-12470996 GCA_964058755.1 Campiglossa producta | reverse complement strand
CCACATCTTGTGATATAAATGAGCCAAGTAGAAAAAAAAATTATTTCAATAAAAAAAAGATAGAAGCGATTGTCGGCAGTTGGAGTTTAAAAAAAAAAAAGAAACAAAAATAAAAAAAAAACGGTCGGACTTTTGTTTGCGAAAAAAAAAAAAATTATATATCTGGGGCTTTAAAATTTTTTTATTTTTTTTCCGAAAACTTAATTTAAAAAAAAAAAATAAAAAAAAATCCCAAACGGCCGATATTTTTTTGCAATTTTTTAAAAAAATTTTTCCCCAAATCAAAAAAAGTTATGAACTTTAAAAAAAACGTTTGCTTTAAGTTACAGCATTTAAAGAAAACGTTTTTTTAAAAGTTCATAACTTTTTTTGATTTGGGGAAAAAAATTTGAAAAAAAAGTCCGAAAAATATCTTTCGGAGGGTAGAAAAAGATAGCAAATGTTTAGCGAAATCGAAGGGGGCCAGTTAAAAAATTTGCGATTAGGCATGGAATGACCCCTATATATTCATTTAAAACCGGGATTCACAAAATATATATGTATGTATATCTAAATATTTACTTATGTCAGTATTACAGACTATTTTATGTAGAATATTTTAAGAGAAAATGAAATTTTTATCAAATGATATTTTAATCACGCGATTCCCAAACAAGAATTTAAAGCAATCCGCATGAACTGTCCAAACCTGTTGGAATTGTTGCATTCAAGCGTAAAGTCTATCCTGCAATAGTTGCGATTAGTCTAGAATGTGTTCGGGATCTGTCGCTCTGATCTCTTGTACCCATTTATGTCCGAACGCGTACGAAAGGACTACTCCAGTTTGTGTATCCAAACAGGTACTTTTGACTCCTAAGTGCCTATATATATTCAACAATGTACTACAACAAGGTAATAATCGCAGACAACTCTCTTTTGAGCAGGCGGGTATCTTTAAGCGGACTCAGCAAAACTAGAAATTAGAGTGTGTGTTATAAAACCGGCAATGCATGACATTTTTTTTTCGGCTCTGCGCTGTACTTTGTTCTTATAAACTGTCAATAAAATTTTTGAATCTGTTAGACCTTCTATGCTAATGAATAATCTAAATGTGTAGACACTTTAGTGTGAAAAGCACAAGCAATATGTAACTTAAAATTTTTTAAAGTTGTTGATAGGCATTTTCAGAAGAGGAGTGAAAGATTATTGGTAATATCACCTGAAGATCTCGCAAAGTTATACTCGTATGATTTGAGATGATTTGGCCACAATTTATTACCGAGCTGGGGATCATTGCTGGGAAAATAAGGACAACTTGGTTTTATTCGGGACTTTTGTTGGATCCTTTTCGAGATGGTTTTTGAGAAATTTGCGGTTTTTTTTTTTCGTTACCATTTTGGGATCATTTAGGTACTTATTTTTAGCATTTGCGATTATTTTCTTCGGGATAATTTTGACATTTGTTTTGGAAATCTTTGCAGACTTTTTTAGATTCATTGCGAGTCTAGTTTCGGGATCATTTTTTATTCGTGATCATTTCGTGCTTTTCACGGTAATATTACGGGATTGGTCTTATCAGCTTCCGGGATCATTTTGCTATTGATTTCCGGATTACCTCGGGACTTTTTTAGAACCACTTCAGCTATTTTCAGTATCATTTCGGAACTTTTTTTTAAGATAAGTTCAGGTTTGTTTTCAAGATCATTCAGGTTTGTTTTCGGGATAATTTTGGAATTTTTTTAACGCTTGTTTTCGGGATCATTCCCTTAATTGTTTTGGTTCTCACTTTGCGATTGGTTTCGAGATTATTTCGGAGCCGTTTCAGGATCATGCGGTCATCTTTTCGAGACCTTCCCTTGATTATTTTGGTATAGGTTTCGAGATTTTTATACGTCTTTTTCAGCACCTTTTCGGGGTTATTACCTTAATAATTTCGAAACTTTTTCAGGACCACTTCGAGCTGTTTTCGCAAAAATTTCAGGATTTTTTTTGGAACAACTGCGTGTTTGATTTTGGAAACATTGCCGTTTTTTTCCAAGCCATTTCGGGATCATTCAAGAAATTTTACATTTTTTTTTTTTTGGTCCATTGAGGTAGATTTTCGGTACTATTTTTCCATAGTAATTTTGGCATTGGTCTCGGAGTTATTTTTCGACAGTTTGGGATCTCTTTTGGGTTTGTTTTGGAGAGTGTTAAGGCCGGCAATGATTCAACCCGGTTATATCATACCTTACCCAGCGTTCTCTTGGAAGTGGCTTACAAAAGAAACGAGGGTAGGAATAAAAAAAATTAAGACATCTATCGACGGTCTGTTATCAGAATAAATTTAAACAAGAATTTAAAATTCTGTTAGATAGCTTTAAAGTTGATTAACAAATTTAGATACTAAATATGAATATTAATATCAAAAAACGCACAGAGTAGAAAGAAGCCTTGACTTTCGATAAATTCTTTAATTAAATGCATATTATTTAATAACATATCATTGTGCGAAATAGCAGACATGTGTCGCAGCGTAAGCGGAAGTAAAGCCAGCTGGAGTTAATACAATATTTGCAAATTTTTAATTTATCGCTAATCATATATATCGACTTTTAGTACAATTTAATTAGTATTGGCACAATGAAAGTGGCCCAAACTAAAGCAGTGAAAAAAAAAACAATATTGTAATAATACAACATTTGTAATAATATGTTGAGAACTAAATCTATATCCTGTCAGCTTACAGCTATAAAATCACTAACGTAAAATCGATATCAAATATCAAATAAAAATTTCCGTTCTGTGCTGCCATTTGTATTGCTAATCGCTCGTAGTAGTACTTCTAATGCGAATTCAAATAGCTCACGCAGTAAATAAGCCATAAAATGTAAACAACTAAAAAGCACTATTACAAAGCAATTAAAACAACAATAATAATATTCTATGCGCTAAAATAAAAACAATGCTTAAAAAAAAAAAAATAAATAAAAACAATAAATTCCAGTGACGTCTGTTTGGGTTGACAAGCAATAGTTTATTGATTGTTTACGAATAAATCAATATTCAATTAAATAATGAATGAAATGAATGGAATATTTTCAAGCAGAACTATTGTAAGATAATCGTATAACTTAAAACGAGCTAAACTTTGTATAATTGTATATCCAGACTATCTCGGTAAGCGCTTTTGATAAAAATTGGAATATAGATAATACTAGCTGACTCGGCAGACGTTGTCCTGCCACAAATTTATTTCCCTGCATGTTTCTCTAACCCGATCACTATATCTATTTTAATCCATATCCCTATATCCTTCGTATAGGCGGAACCACGCCCCCTTTTTCGTTATCCACAGCTTTTTTGGATGTGGCAGTGATTGATCTTGTATAACACCTCCCGAAATTTTAGTGGTCTAACCTAAATACTTCCAGGGATATGGACTATAAAATGTTTCCATTGTTTGGGAGGTGCCACGCCCCCTTTTTCCTTATCTCCAGGTTTTTTGGAGATGATAGCGATTAATCTTATTTAACTCCTTATGAAATTTCAGTGGTCTAACCTAAATACTTCCAGAGATATGGACTATGAAGTATTTTATTCGTATGGGACGTACCACGCCCGATTTTGGCTAGCCCCCAGTTTTATGGGTGAGAATGGTCATGTTATGCTATAGCTCTGTACCAATTTCCAGGTCCCTACCTTAAACCCTTTTAGAGATATTCACCTTGAAGAAAAAAGTTTGTATGGGAGAACAAAAATTCGCATTGTTTACCCTGAAAAGCTTTGAAATAAAGCATTTTTCATTTACAGCACTCTATGTCAACGATATGGACTATGAAGTATTTTATTCGTATGGGACGTACCACGCCCCATTTTGGCTAGCCTCCAGTTTTATGGGTGAGAATGGTCTTGTTATCCTATAGCTCTGTACCAATTTCCAGGTCTCTAGCTTAAACCCTTTTAGAGATATTCACCTTGAAGAAAAAAGTTTGTATGGGAGAACAAAAATTCGCATTGTTTACCCTGAAAAGCTTTGAAATAAAGCATTTTTCATTTGCAGCACTCTCTGTCAACGATAAACAAAAAAATAGCAAGGATCACAACCAAAACTACGATATGACGCTACAGTCACCGAAACCACAATGAAAATGTGTAGCAAGGACCACAACCAAAATACGATATGACGCTACATCACCGAAAAATAAACATACACAGCAACAAACAGTCAAAATTACGATATGACCGAATGAAAATATCGGGCTAGGTGGAAAAATAAACAAAAAATGAGATATAAATATATGGTGGAATAACAGTCAAATTAATAAGATTGTATGGGTACCCCCTGGGGCGGTTTACAGGTTTGGCACAATTTTGTAGCAAGATATGCCAATATGGGTATCAAATGAAAGGTATTTTCAGCGACATGCCACCTTAAATATTTTCAAGTAGGGTTGCCACCTTACCGCAGTGTATTTGTATATTCGGTATTATCTCGAGAACCGCTTGACCGATTGGAATGAAATTTGGTGAAGAGATAGTATTATTGATTCTAAGACTATCCACTTGGGCGTTGCCACTTGGGGGGTTTACCACCTATCTCGATTTTTTAAAATTATGGAGAAAGATATGCCAATATGAGTATCAAATGAAAGGTATTTTCGGTGACATACCAATAAAAATATTTTCAAAAAGGGTTGTTACCTAGGGTTGCCACTTTACCGAAGTATATTTGTATATTCGGTACTATCTCGGGAACAGCTTGACCGATTTGGATGAAATGTGGCATATAGATATTATGATTGATTCTAAGACAATCCACTTGGGGGTTGCCTCTTGGGGGTGTACAGGGCTGCCACCTTTCTCAAATTATGAAGCTAGATATGCCAATATGGGTATCAAATGAAAGGTATTTTCGCCGACATACCAAATAAAATATTTTCAAATAGGGTTGCCGCTTTACCGTATTGTATTATTTTGGGATCATTTTCGGATCATTTAGAGGTGACTTTGGGATAATTTTGGTGCTATTTTGAGATAATTTTGAATTCAATTTTGGATTAATTTGGGACGATTTTGAGGTCATTATGGGATAAATTTTGGGAAATTTTGGGCTGAATTTTGGATCATTTTGCGAATATTTGAGGGAACTTTTGGGATTATTTTTGGATTATTTAAGGGCCATTTTTGGTACATTTTTGGATAATTTTGGGGTTATTTTCGGATCGTTTAAAGGTCTTTTTGGGGTCATTGTGGAATCATTTTGGGGTTATTATGGAATAATTTTTGGATCATTTTAGGGTAATTTTAGGGTAATTTTCTTATCATTTTGGGATAATTTTTTTCTCATTTTGTGTTCAATTTCGGATCATTTTGGGAACATTTAAGGGTCCTTTTGGCGTCGTTTTGGGATCATTTTAGTATTTTTTTGGGATTATTTTAGGGTCATTTTAGGATCATAAGTAAGTAAGTAAGTAAAGTTAGCGCAAATTTGATATCACCGAGCAAGCTCGGTCACCCAGGTACTTAAATATTATGGGACAGATAAATTGAATCTGGTTTTACATATACTTGGAAAAAAAATTTAAAATGAGGACTTAGAAGTATTTCTACCCTTTTTTGGTATGGTAATGGTATAGTATGACAAAACTATTGTAAAATAAACATATTATCATTTATTCAACTTTAGGACTTTATATCTGATAGTAAGGAAACTGATTCGGCACTAAGTCAAAATGTAACTTGTTCAGTGTAGGTAAGTAAATAAATTTTGTAAAAATTTTTAAGCGTATAATTAATTTTCCACGCTGTCATTAGTATAGTTCAAAATAAGATATCTGATAAAGCTGACGAAATGTTCCAAGATTGTTGATATGACGAACATGTAGCACCCTTTAAGCACCATCAGCGATCTCGTTTTGAAATTTAGTTTCAAAAAAAGAACAAGATTAAATAAATAAAGGAAACAAAAAAACCGAAAAAAAATTTACTTTTTAATATGACTTTATTAAATAAAAAAAACTCGACTTCGATAAGTTTTTGGAACCAGAAAAACTCCGCCAATTCATACATACATACATATGAAGCCTGTCGTTCTTGTTTCTAGTTTATTATTATTTTTTATTTCGTACTCAAGCGCTTACAGAATGGGGCAACCAACAACTGGTTGCTGCCGCAAAGCATTCATTAGCTTACTTATTAGGTCGATAAACCGGTAGTGGAAGCAAACCGACGCACACACACATATGACAAAGACGAGAACTAGTGTTGAATGGGAAGCGTTGTCTAGAGCTAGCGCCGAAGTTTAATATTAGTGACCAGCACAGCTCAGAGCGGGGAAATGTAAAAAATGAGGTAAAAAAGTTTGCTTAAACCATGTGCGCTTATATGTAGTTAGTTGTTTAACGTTTGACTGTGTGTTCATATGTAATCACATATGAGATTTGCAATAGCTCAAGCACCAAGTATTGGCAGTGGCAACCAAACTCGTTTACGGCCGCCTTTACAAACGAACAACTCATCGGTGGAGCTGTTGATCGAGGCGCACGCTTTTGCGCAAATATCATCACATGCAACCAACCGCCTATTACAAACATACATAGGTACAAACACTTTTACTCTCGATTGCAATGAGGCACAAGTCAGAAAAGAACTAAAATTTTCTGACTATAATCAAACTGGTCCAAAAAAGATTAAATGTTGTAAGAAAAGAAGAGGACCAAACGAGTTAGAACAATTCGAGTAAAGTAATTTTATTTAAATTTTGCTTTTATTTTATTTTATTTTATTTTATTTTATTTTATTTTATTTTATTTTATTTTATTTTATTTTATTTTATTTTATTTTATTTTATTTTATTTTATTTTATTTTATTTTATTTTATTTTATTTTATTTTATTTTATTTTATTTTATTTTATTTTATTTTATTTTATTTTATTTTATTTTCTTTTCTTTTATGTTATTTTATTTTATTTTATTTTATTTTATTTTATTTTATTTTATTTTATTTTATTTTATTTTATTTTATTTTATTTTATTTTATTTTATTTTATTTTATTTTATTTTATTTTATTTTATTTTATTTTATTTTATTTTATTTTATTTTATTTTATTTTATTTTATTTTATTTTATTTTATTTTATTTTATTTTATTTTATTTTATTTTATTTTATTTTATTTTATTTTATTTTATTTTATTTTATTTTATTTTATTTTATTTTATTTTATTTTATTTTATTTTATTTTATTTTATTTTATTTTATTTTATTTTATTTTATTTTATTTTATTTTATTTTATTTTATTTTATTTTATTTTATTTTATTTTATTTTATTTTATTTTATTTTATTTTATTTTATTTTATTTTATTTTATTTTATTTTATTTTATTTTATTTTATTTTATTTTATTTTATTTTATTTTATTTTATTTTATTTTATTTTATTTTATATTATTTTATTTTATTTTATTTTATTTTATTTTATTTTATTTTATTTTATTTTATTTTATTTTATTTTATTTTATTTTATTTTATTTTATTTTATTTTATTTTATTTTATTTTATTTTATTTTATTTTATTTTATTTTATTTTATTTTATTTTATTTTATTTTATTTTATTTTATTTTATTTTATTTTGTTTTATTTTATTTTATTTTATTTTATTTTATTTTATTTTATTTTATTTTATTTTATTTTATTTTATTTTATTTTATTTTATTTTATTTTATTTTATTTTATTTTATTTTATTTTATTTTATTTTATTTTATTTTATTTTATTTTATTTTATTTTATTTTATTTTATTTTATTTTATTTTATTTTATTTTATTTTATTTTATTTTATTTTATTTTATTTTATTTTATTTTATTTTATTTTATTTTATTTTATTTTATTTTATTTTACTTTATTTTATTTTATTTTGTTTTATTTTTTAATTATTTTTTATTTATTAATTTTTTAGACCGTGTCTTCACCCGTTTGAAGTTACTTTGTTACCAGTTGGTTTGACAGTTGGTTATGAATGGTTTCGTGTATATGTTGCTATAAAATATATATAAATTAAAATGATGCAACTGCAAAATATCGACTATCGGCGAAACGCCAATTGGAGCGCAACTTGTTTGAGAATTGGGGCACTCTTGTCTATTATTCGCGAATAAATCGGTCATAGAAGAATTTTGAGCGCATGTTGTAACCATTCTGCGTAAGTTTGTTTTATATTTTTAATTTTTGCCATAAAGTGGCATATTTGATTGGCACACAAACGCACACACCTTCTAAATACCTGTTATTGCGCATTGCCGCAAGATTTGTGTTGTTGTCCAGCTGAATGTTGCACTTAACCGTTGGCTGTTTAAGCTTTTATTGTACATCGTTTGTTGAGCATTTTATTTTTTTTTTTGTGCCTTTCAGACTCCTGCACAGAAGTTGCGGTTTTTTGTGGCCAATTTCTGGATTTTTTGGCGTTTCGCTTTTGTTGTTCACTTTTGTTGGTCGCTTTGTAAAAACTCATTTTGGGAGCGTGCAGTGTATGGTATGACAACATCGCTCATTTGTGTTGTAGATGACGCTGGGACCTTGCATGACCTTGTACACACAATGACTTTCGTACTTTTACTTTTTATGTGAAGAACAAGTTTACGTTTGGCTGAAATTTTGCGGACAGCGTGGGCAAGGACAATGGCTGTTTTTTTTTTTATGTTGACCTCAAATACATGTTTAAATAAAAATTGGAGATGATGCATGTGAAATTTGCAAAAAAATTGTATATTGAGGTAGGGAAGTTTCCTTGGATTTTAATGAGATATTCATAAATGCTGTCTTGCGTTTCAATCAGAGCTGTTACAGTTAAGTGGCGCATATCGTCGACAAGCTAAATAGGCCTTATCAGTGCAGGATGGCAGCACTGTCAAAAAATTCAGCCTAGAAAGCTCCAAAATTTTTAATATATTTTTATTTTTTGTATGATTAAATAAAAAATTCTAAAAAAATAAAATTAAAAAAAAAAACAAAAAAAAAAAAAATAAAATAAAATAAAATAAAATAAAATAAAATAAAATAAAA
Source organism: Campiglossa producta (assembly GCA_964058755.1). NCBI lineage: Eukaryota > Metazoa > Arthropoda > Insecta > Diptera > Tephritidae > Campiglossa > Campiglossa producta. The sequence goes on along the minus strand of CAXKVI010000001.1, from coordinate 12,461,974 downwards.
TAAAATAAAATTAAATTAAATTAAAAATAAAATAAAATAAAATAAAATAAAATAAAACAAAATAAAACAAAATAAAATAAAATAAAACAAAATAAAACAAAATAAAATAAAATAAAATAAAATAAAATAAAATAAAATAAAATAAAATAAAATAAAATAAAATAAAATAAAATAAAATAAAATAAAATAAAATAAAATAAAATAAAATAAAATAAAATAAAATAAAATAAAATAAAATAAAATAAAATAAAATAAAATAAAATAAAATAAAATAAAATAAAATAAAATAAAATAAAATAAAATAAAATAAAATAAAATAAAATAAAATAAAATAAAATAAAATAAAATAAAATAAAATAAAATAAAATAAAATAAAATAAAATAAAATAAAATAAAATAAAATAAAATAAAATAAAATAAAATAAAATAAAATTAAATTAAAAATAAAATAAAATAAAATAAAACAAAATAAAATAAAATAAAATAAAATAAAATAAAATAAAATAAAATAAAATAAAATAAAATAAAATAAAATAAAATAAAATAAAATAAAATAAAATAAAATAAAATAAAATAAAATAAAATAAAATAAAATAAAATAAAATAAAATAAAATAAAATAAAATAAAATAAAATAAAATAAAATAAAATAAAATAAAATAAAATAAAATAAAATAAAATAAAATAAAATAAAATAAAATAAAATAAAATAAAATAAAATAAAATAAAATAAAATAAAATAAAATAAAATAAAATAAAATAAAATAAAATAAAATAAAATAAAATAAAATAAAATAAAATAAAATAAAATAAAATAAAATAAAATTAAATTAAATTAAAAATAAAATAAAACAAAATAAAATAAAATAAAATAAAATAAAATAAAATAAAATAAAATAAAATAAAATAAAATAAAATAAAATAAAATAAAATAAAATAAAATAAAATAAAATAAAATAAAATAAAATAAAATAAAATAAAATAAAATAAAATAAAATAAAATAAAATAAAATAAAATAAAATAAAATAAAATAAAATAAAATAAAATAAAATAAAATAAAATAAAATAAAATAAAATAAAATAAAATAAAATAAAATAAAATTAAATTAAATTAAATTAAAAATAAAATAAAATAAAATAAAACAAAATAAAATAAAATAAAATAAAATAAAATAAAATAAAATAAAATAAAATAAAATAAAATAAAATAAAATAAAATAAAATAAAATAAAATAAAATAAAATAAAATAAAATAAAATAAAATAAAATAAAATAAAATAAAATAAAATAAAATAAAATAAAATAAAATAAAATAAAATAAAATAAAATTAAATTAAATAAAATAAAATAAAATAAAATAAAATAAAATAAAATAAAATAAAATAAAATAAAATAAAATAAAATAAAATAAAATAAAATAAAAAATAAAATAAAATAAAATAAAATAAAATAAAATAAAATAAAATAAAATAAAATAAAATAAAATAAAATAAAATAAAATAAAATAAAATAAAAAAATAAAACAAAATGCATAACTTAAATTCTACCATTGCCATATATTTTCAAGAAGACATTTCTCACTCCGCCCCTAACGTTGATATCATATTAAATGATGATCTTGGAAACGATTCGAATTGTTTAATTTTTGCAAAAGTTTAGGAAGCCATTAATAATTAACTAATTAATATTCGCTAATATTTCAGAACGTGTGTAATAAGATTAAATCATCTACTTATTTTTAGCATAACTGTTTAACGTACGACAGCATCTTCTTAATATGCGAACAGGAACCGGAAGCAAGTTGTGATGAAGATCAAGTTCATGGTGCGTACTAAGCTAATCTATAACCTGCCGCGAACTTGTCTACTTTAACTAAACTAAAACTTGAAACTTTTTTTTATTTTCATCAGCATAAACACTCTTTAAATATCGCTATTTGATAACAAAAAGTCTGTATTTTGCAGATATCGCTATACTATGATTCAACACAACTAAATAAAAACACGTTTGAAAGATACCGATCGAAGCTTCTGTTGAAGGTAATACAATTTCAAAGTTTGGCAAAGAAATTATTTTAATTAGTTATTTATTTGCTGACCGGTGAACTTTGTGCTGCCAGTCATTGAATGTGCAGATCTAAAAAAATGTTAAATTTTTATATGAAAACAATTTTGAGATAGCGTGTTTTTGAAAAACATTTTTGAAATAGGGTGATCTTCTACTCAGCAGTCGATATCGCCGCTTGCTTGCCAGAGGCATGAATGTGCCAATTTTCCACATTTGAGTTAATACGCTCATGTGACTAATCTCTCGTTTCGTTACGATTCACGAAAATTCTGGGTTTCCAAAGTACAAGGAACCCCCGGATATTAGCAATGCCATTTTCATGAATGTGTAGTTCAATCTCTGAAAATTGTGCCAGAAAAACGAATGTGTTATAGATTTATGTTTCTGGCGCAAAAAAAAAATGTTTAAAAACGAGAAATTTAAAGTTTTTTAAAATTTTCGTTTTGCCAGAAACATGAATGTGTAGTAAAATTGTTACGTATACGCCTTGGCGTCTGTCGTTGAAGGAAACACATTCGTGTTTCTGGCAAAACAAAAACTTTCAAAAATTTAAAAATTCAGTTTTTAAATATTTTCGTTGCGCTACACATTCGTGTTTCTGGCACAATGAAAATTTTAAAATATTTTCTTTGCCAATTTTTTACGTAAAAACTATATCAGTGGAAAGAGTATAATGAGAATATAACCTGCAAAAACATATTTATATGAAAAACTAAAATTTAAAATTTTGCGAGAGGAATAAACTTTCAAAAACGATTTTCCAAAATTTAAATTTTTTTTCATTGGATTCGAGACCTTCCGATTTGAATGAATTTGGCTGGGGAATTTCTCTTTAAAAAGTAATGTCTAACTACAAAAACAAAAACAAGCACCCAAATTTCCAGAAAAATGCAGAATTGAAACGTCAGTTTTTTGAATCGGATTTGAATTTTTTGGTTTTTAACATATTTTTCATAGTATAAAGTATATGGCAGCTTTACGCTTATTTAAATATGAAAAAATGTAAGAACTAAATCGAAGTTTGATTTGTAATTTTAAAATCCACAAAAAGCTATTCATTGCTACTAAAGACGCCTAAATGTAGGCAATGTTTAATACAAATTGTTTAAAACTAAGCCAGGTTTAGTATGTAAGCTTTAAAGCTTTATTTAGTCAAGCACTTAACCGTGCCACAAAGTCACGCATAAGCTTTATCGTAAAACATGTTCGGCTATACCGTTTTGTTTGTACCCTACAATGCAAGGTTTACCCATATATTTGTGTACATATTTGGGTATACGGAGCTTTGCATTGTTACTTGTGGCCATGTGAACTTTTATACATACATACATACATATATGTATCTTATAACTTTAAACGAGCTAATCTCGTATATTTGTATATCCGGTACTATCTCGGGAACAAATAGATAGATTTGGATGAAATTTGGCATACAGATAGTATGATAGATTTTAAGACTATCCCTTTGGAGGATGCCACTAGGGGCGGCTTACAGGGTTGCCACCTATCGCAGTTTTTTTTTAATATTGAGCAGGCTATGCCAATATGGCATATAGATAGTATGATTCATTCTAAGACTATCCACCTCGGGGTTGCCAGTTAGGGCGGTTTACAGGGTTGCCACCTATCTCAATTTTTTTAAATTATGGAGCAAGATATGTCAATACGGGTATCAAATGAAAGGTATTTTCGGCGACATACCTACTAAAATATTTTTAAGTAGAGTTGCCACCTAGGGTTGCCACCTTATCGCAGTATATTAGTATATTTGTATATCCGGTACTATCTAGGGAACCGTTTGACAGATTTAGATGAAATTTGGCATATAAATAGTATGATTGATTCTAAGACTATCCATCTCGGGGTTGCCACTTGGGGCGGTTTACAGGGTTGCCACCTATCTCAATTTTTTAAAATTATGAAGCAAGATATGTCAATACGGGTATCAAATGAAAGGTATTTTCGGCGACACGCCAACTAAAATATTTTCAAGTAGGGTTGCCATCTATGGTTGCCACCTTATCGCAGTGTAAGTATTTGTATATTTTTATATCCGGTACTATCTCGAGAACCGCTTGACTGATTTGGATGAAATTTGGCATAGAGATAGTACTATGGCTTCTAACACTATTCACTTGGGGATTGCATTTGGGGATGTACAGGGTTGCCACCTATCTCAATTTTTGTAAATTATGGCCCGAGATATGTCAGTATGGGTATCAAATGAAAGGTATTTTCGCCGACATGGCAGCTAAAATATTTGCAAGTAGGCTTGTCGCCCAGGGTTACCATTTTACCGTATTGTATTTGTATATTTTGGGAACATTTAAAGGACATTTTAAGGTTGTTTTGGGATTATATTAAGATTATTTTGGATTATTTTAGGATCATTTTGGACACATTTAAGGGTCTTTCTGGGATCATTTAGGGATTATTTATGGCCATTTGGGGATCATTTTGCGTAAGTAAAGTTAGCACTTAATGATAGCACCGAGCAAGCTCGGTCACCGAGGTACTATTGTATTAAATTACCATATAATATTTAATATAAAAGCTGCCAAAGTGCAAAAACGTCAAGAAAATATTGATGTACCTTCGAAAACAAATTACTGCATTGTTTATATGCGATGAAAACACTTTGAGAGTAAAGATAAGAGAAAAAGATAAGACTCACTAACCTTAACAACTTATAATTATATATATTTTGAGCTTTATGACTCCTTTAATCATAGAATTAAAATTCCTAAAGCGGACCACCTAAGAATTCGACTTGAATGAAATTTGATTAAAGTGATCTGCTTGGTAAGAAAAAAAATACCACCAAAGGTCGTGTATAAATATTGGATGGTTATCGAGATATACGTGTTTGAATTTGCAGTTTTTTTGTGCAAGCCTTTTTCTTTAAATTAGAAGTCCTGTAATTGACGTGCTAAGAGGGAACAACCGTTTTCTAAACTATTTTGTTCGTTATTTTCGAATATAAATTTAAAAAATTTTATTGAAAAATTTTAGAAAAATTTGTTAAAAAAAATTCTATAAATTTTTTTAAATTTGGAAATTTTTTTAATGATACCTTTTTTGTAATGTACCACGAAAATTGCTTTAATGAATTGTTATCTTAAACAAAAAAAGCAAATAAAATTCACAATAAAATGCAATGAATTTCGGCAATTTTTTTTTTTTAATTTCCGATTTTATATGCTGTCCGATTTCTTTGTTAAAAATGGTTTCATGATGAAAAAAAAAATAATTTCATGTTAATTTTTTTTTTTTTTTTTTTGAAGATAGCAATTTATTAAAGAAATTTTCGAGATGCATTACAAAAAAGGTATCATTTGAAAGGAAAAATATCAAGCTTTAAATTCAAATTAAAAAAATATCCAAATTTGAAAAAAATGTATAAAAATTATTTTTTTAAATTTTTTTACTAAAATTTTTAAAAAAAACTTTTTTTAAATTTTTTTTACGAAAAGAATGAAAAAAATACTTTAGAAAGATGTTTCCATGTTCCTTTTTAGCACGTCAAATACATGACATTTAATTTAAATAAAAAAACTTACACAAAATATATTGTGAATTCAAACCCGAATATCTCGGTAACCATGAAATATTTGTACGCGACCTTTAGCGATATTTTTTTCTTTTACATAGCAAATCACTTTCACCAAATTTCATTCAAATCGAAGAGATGAAATTTTTTGGTGGTCCGGTTGACGAATTTAGCCCCATATTGCTTTTCTGAATATTAGTTAGCTAAGCTTTGTTAGGATGTTATAATACCATGGATGAGAGGTAGTCCAGTTGAATAAAAAACAGACAAAGTAATTTCAAAATATAAAATCTCTAACAAATAGACAAGCGTTTAATTGATTTATCAACACAAATTTTTTAAAAGTACTTCATCATTTTAATGGTTTTTTCACTACCGGCAAATAACCAAAATTAATTAAGCAAACTCGTTAGACATCTGTAGCAGCAATTTGCCGGCAAAAAGAGACCATCACCCCCGCAATCGATACAAAAACGTTTCCAGCTGCGCAGACATCAACTTCATCGAACCACATCCGGACTTCTTAAGCGTGTGCCTGCCTATGAATTTTCATTGATAGCTACTTTTGTTATTGTAAACACTTAAATAAAAAAAAAAAAAAAAAACAACATCATGACTAAGCTGAATTATTTTTTGCATGCCCATTTGTGTTATTGTAGTCTGCCAATATTCCTTGCGTACGCACGATTAAAAACCGGTAAGGAAGTATTTTCAGCACATACCTTGGATGCTTTCATATACAAATTATGTTTACATCTGTTTTTGTTTTTATTATCGCAGACGTACATTGTTTAAAATTATTTGTTCTATGTTGATCTCAACTGCATGTAATTTTTTGCTCTTGCTTATCATAAAATACATACATAGGTACTTTTAATAGTTTTTGAAAATACACACATATGGGACGAAATTCGTCAACCGGACCACCTAAAAATTTCATCGCTTCGATTTGAATGAAATTTGGTAGTGAAAGTGATATGCTGTGTAAGAAAATAAGTATCACCAAAGGTCGCGTATAAATCTTGGATGGTTACAGCGATATGTAGATTTGAATTCGCAATTTACTTGTCCAAGCCTTTTTCCTTTAAATAAGAAGTCATATAATTGACGTGCTTTGAAGGAGCATGGAAACTGTTTCCTAAAGCATTTCTTCCGTTCTTTTCGAATACAAATTAAAAAAAAAAAAACTTTTATTGAAAAATTTATTAAAAATTTTATAAACATTTTCTTTTTCAATTTTTTTCAAATTTGAACATTTTCAATTTTTTTTAATTTAATTTAAAGCTTGACCTTTTTCCTTTAAAATGATACCTTTTTTGCGAGGGCCTTCTTAAACTTTCATTAATGAATTTTTATCTAAAACAAAACAATTAAGTAAAGCTGTCTGCGGCCACAATTTTGCAAATTTGGCGCTTTTTGCCATACAAATGTAATAGTACATTTACACCGCACCAAATTTGGCAAATTTGGCGAAAAATTGCGAATTTGGCGCTTTTTTCCATACAAATCTCATTTTCCAAATTTGGAATTCCATCACATTAGGCCTCATTCGCCGAACAATACAGTCCACAGTTCCTCAAAATAGCAACCCTGCCTGTGTTTCACATTTAGAATTGCCCAGCAAGCACTATGCACAGCTGTAGATAACAATTTCAAATATTTTTTTAAGAAAATGGGCCAACTCTACCAGGAAAAGACAGAAGCTTTCTTGACTCTTCTTTTATTATTACTCTACAGGTGTTTAAATCGTCACGGTAATGAATTTTCTTTCGGTGGCTTTTAGTCCTGGTGGAAAATTCTTACAGGGAAGATGAAGCCAATTGCAAGTTTGCCAGTGTAAACGGTGTCAAACTGGCTCAGTTGAATTCTCCAAATTTGGTGCAGTGTAAATGTACTATTACTCTACAGGTGTTTAAATAAACACGGTAATGCATTTTCTTTCGGTGGCTTTTAGTCCTGGTGGAAAATTCTTACAGGGAAGACGAAACCAAATGCAAATTTGCCAGTGTAAACAGGTTCTAAATGACTCATTCAAATTCGCCAAACTTGGTGCAGTGTAAATGTATTATAAAAGAACAATAGTTATGAAATTTCACGTTCCCACCTGTTTAATTACAAGAGTTATAGCCCAAAATTCGTTTATCGGAGCAATCGATTGTTTGGGAGCTATATGTAATATCGGTCCGATCTTGCTGGTTCCGACAAATGATTCCTATATTGGAAAATGGTGGCCGCATACCAAATTTCAGCCAAATATCTCAAAAACTGAGGGACTAGTTTGCGTTCAAACAGACAGGTGGACAGACGTACATGGGTTAATCAACTCATCTCGTCATCCTGATCATTTCGGTATGCTTATTGATGAGTCCATCTCTTCTTCTTCTCATACTTACAAACATCGGACCAAAGTTATACGCGACCTTTAGAGATATTTTTTTTTTTTTTTACGTAGCAGATCACTTTCACCAAATTTCACTCAAATCGAAGCGATGAAATTTTTAAGTGGTCCGCTTGATGACTTTTACCCCATATGCCGTTCCTTGTATGGGTATTCTGCTATCAGCTAGATCAGAAAATTTTCCATATCCCGCCTTTCCCTTAATTACGACTTTACCGTTAATTGAGTTTAGTAAATCCATACTCTATTTTCTCAATAGAAATATTGGACTACCTATTTACTTAAATAGAAACAAAGAAATACAAATATTAATATTTTTGACTACTAAATGCTTATTTGAGAATAACTTTCTTGTTTTTCTGTTTACTGATAAGATAGTGGTTATAATCAGAATTCCACAATAACTCTTATAAGAGATCACTTTCAGTTCTGTGTGGAGTGAAAATGTGGAACCAACTTGTTTTCAATCCTAAGTTCGTTTTTGCAAATTTTGAAAGAGAGCTTTTAAAAAAAATTCTGAGATAAGCAATTTTTCAAAAATATTTCATAAATGGAATAATACACCTAAGAAACCATTTGATCTTACAATTATCACTTGATCTTGAAAAGCATAACGAGTGCAAACTAAATCACGTATAGCACTCTATTTCGATTAGACGGCTGATATAATCAGGTAGTTTTCTGATAACTCTATCATTAAACCACAACTGCTTTTTTGAACCTTGCGGATGATATTGAATAAATATCAAATAATTTCTTCCGGTCAGAAAAATCAAAACTGCATAACCTTTAATCAAGAATATACCCAACGAACACTGACGTTAGATATCGATTAGATAACGATTAGAGATATATTAGATAACCAGCAGCAATCGCTTATCAATAACGTTAGTGGACGGGTCTAGGAAAACTTGCCAAACATAGTATCCTCAAAGAAAATGGAACATAATTCTCAAAACGAGGGAATCATACCCTGCCAAAACAGTGACCTTCATTTGTGGCTCAAGCTTGACGTAAACGCTCCTTACGATCCTCCGTCACGTTTTTAAAGGCCTATCACTCGATTTTTGCGCGGTAGTTGTTCAATCGCATACTAATAGGATTCAAATATGTGTTAGAGACTATGTTTGCTGGGTAATCACATATAACCCACATTACCTTCATGCAAAAAACCCATTCACCACTTAAAAATTCTTCACATAAAAAACATTGATTCTAGTTTGAAAAGTCAATGAAACTTTTTTTTTAAGAATTAAATACTTATCTTCGGACCAGAAGAAGATTAGCAATTTAGTCAAGGTGTTTATGTTTTAGCAAAATGACCATGTCAATGTGTTTTAAAACAAACTAACAATTAATATCTAAACGTAAGCTTAGATACATACACAAATATTCATAAATCGATGTGAGGTGACTTTTAGCAAAGGGGGCTGTTGGTAGTAGCACCCTACTGTAGTGAAATGATGGCTTGCAGCGTATTCAGCTTCCGAGGTCTTCAGCATATGTTGCACATCTGTTTGGATGTCTGTTTGTTTGGTCTCACCTTCAGTGCTTTAAATTTGCATCTTTTAGCTAGAGTCGTAGTCGCAGATAGTAATTGTATTCGAATTTTTTAATAGTTTGCTATTTTTATGTGACTTAAGTCTTTGTCATTTTAACTTCCGCTTCTAAATATATGGATTCTGATAGCATTCTTAAAATGTTTTTTCTGACCAAAATTACGTCGAATATGAGTAATTTAAAAAAAACTCGTGAGGTTTGATGTGTAAACATGTGTATTCTGTATGAAATTTCATTTCATAAATGACTCGCCTATGAGTCATTATTGAGTAATTTTTGAGTCATCCATGAGTCTTCTTTGACTTATCAATCAGTAATTTTTGACGCATCAATGAGTCATTTATGCCTCTTCAATGAGTAATTTTTGACTCATAAATGAGTCATTTTTGATTGATTAATGAATCATTTTTTACTCATCAATGAGTAATTTTTTACTCATCAATGAGTAATTTTTGACTCATCAATGAGTCATTTTTGACTCTTCCACGAGTCATTTATGACTACAACTACAGATGACTTAGTAGTCTGCGTAACAGGAATGCATGAAGAAACAATATCCAATCGCATGCAACAAGCCCTGCGCATCATTGAAAGATGGTGTGCTAACAAAGGGTTATCTATCAAACCAAATAAAACAAACTGTCTATGTTAGAGCCGTCCCTAGGAGCCAGCCGCATAGGTTTTTCGACAGAAGCAAAATACCTAGGAGGAACAATGGGCAAAACCCTCACATGGAATGCTCATTTGGAGGCTACCATAAATAAACGAGGGCCTTTTTCGCCTGACTTTATGGCAAAACATGACTCCCAAAATGACGTATTGGTCTTTAATACAGTTGTGTAGCCAATACCAAAGCCTACGCTTCTCTGGTCTGGAGGCCTAAGACTGCTCAAAGAACAGCCGCAACTAAGTTAAGTAAGCTGCATCGGCTAGTCTGTGTCGGTATAACAGGTGTAATGAGAACGTACCCTGCTGATGCTTTAAGTGCCCTTGTGGGAATACCTCCTTTCCCTATTCTGATAGAGAAGGAGGCCACACTTGCTGCATCAAGAGTTCGATCTAAAAGCAGATCACCTGGCAAAACATGGTGATCTAACAGCATTTTATGGTCCGGAACCCTTATGTGGACTCACCAAGGCCCTCGTAAAGGTCACCATAAGCAACTGGGAAAACAAACAGTTTAGGCAGTATTGGCTTATCAGCCTATAGAACCCTCACAAAGAGCATCGGCCAGGTTCATTAATCTAAGAAGGGTAGATATAAGAAACCTCACTGGGTATTTTACAGAACATTGCGGTCTGCGTTATCACCTGGATAAGCTGAATCTATCAGATACAGCAATACTACGTTAGCAAGAT
>CAXKVI010000001.1:12431041-12446041 GCA_964058755.1 Campiglossa producta | reverse complement strand
AGTTGCTTGAAAAGTCGAGCGGAAAACTTTTTTTCGCTAGAGAAATCTGCTTTAGCTTTGTTTTGAAGTGTTTTTGAAGAAATATAATCGTTGTAAAATAGTGGGTGTAAATAAATATATATATATATCGTTTTATGGAAAGTTAACAAAAGATCGCTACTGCAAATCAGCAAATTTAAGTGGAAACGCACAGGTGAGCGTTCAGAAATTATATAGACTATTTGAGAAAAGAGTTAATGAAATACATACATATATAGTGATCTATGATTAAAAATATAAATATATGTTGTACCAACGTTGTGTATTATTTAAAATTTAAATGTATGAAATTAAAAACAATTTGCACCAAAAAGCATCGGAGACAAACGACCCAAAAGAAAAACATAAAAAAAAATTTCGAAAAAAGGTTTAAAATGTTCCCCCCTGGTTCGCATGTTTACTTGTTTGTGATTTCAAAAATGGGAAAAAAATTTTCGGCACCCTGTAAAAACAGCGAATTTCGTTTTTTGCTTATAACTTTTCTATTTGGTCCTTGCTTTCAACGAGCAATATATTGTTGTAAAGGTTTTAACCCGTGTCATATTTCGTACATATAAGCCATTAACCTGCGACACCAACTTTAGCTTTTATTCGAATTTATTTAAAGCCAACACCCTGTATTAAAAAAAAAAAATTTGAATAAAGTAAATATAGCCTTAGATTTTCTATGCCATTCTCAAAATATTGAGCAATTTGTTCACGTAGTAAGTGATACTTGTACAGAAGTTGCCGACGAGGAACGCCTAGGTTATATATTCGCTAAACCAAGTAGCCGAGAACGTTACAGCAAATTAGAGCCAAGGAAAGATTTAGCATAAATGCATTACATTCATTTCCTTATTAAATAAAATAGAACCCAGGTAAATATACTTCTTTTTTCTTAGTTTTCAGGAAACAATTTTTTTTTTCAAATACAGGGTGTTGGTTTTGGAAAAAATAGAGAATAAAAGCTGAACTTGGCATGATGGGCTAAAAGTTTCTATGGATAAAATATTGCCTTGGTGAATACCTTTCTAAAACTGTATCACTTTTGAAAATCGAACGCAAAATATAGAAATTATAGAAAAAAAAAATTTCGCTGTTTTTACAGGGTGACAAAAAAATTTAAATTTTTTTTTGAAAACCTCATTTATTTCCTCTTTATATGCAGGTAAATATTATTTTTTTTCTTAGTTTTCAGGAAACAATTTTTTTTTTCAAATACAGGGTGTTGGTTTTGGAAAAAATAGAGAATAAAAGCTGAACTTGGCATGATGGGCTAAAAGTTTCTATGGATAAAATATTGCCTTGGTGAATACCTTGCTAAAACTGTATCACTTTTGAAAATCATACGTAAAATATAGAAATTATAGAAGAAAACAAATTTCGCTGTTTTTACAGAGTGACAAAAAAATTAAAAATTTTCTTTTTTTGAAAACCTCATTTATTTCCTCATTATATGCAGGTAAATATTCTTTTTACTTAGTTTTCAGGAAACAATTTTTTTTTCAAATACAGGGTGTTTGTTTTGGTAAAAAATAGAATAAAAGCTGAACTGGGCATGATGGGCTAAAAGTTTCTATCGATGAAATATTGCCTTGGTGAATACCTTTCTAAAACTATATCACTTTTGAAAATCGAACGTAAAATATAGAAACTATAGAAAAAAAAACAAATTTCGTTGTTTTTACAGGGTGACAAAAAAATTAAAATTTTTTTTTTAAACCCTCATTTATTTCCTCATTATATGCAATTAAATATTCTGGGTTTTCTTAGTTTTCAGGAAACATTTTTTTTTCAAATACAGGGTGTTGGTTTTAGTAAAAAATAGAATAAAAGCTGAACTTGGCATGATGGGCTAAAAGTTTCTATGGCTGAAATATTGCCTTGGTGAATACCTTTCTAAAACTGTATCACTTTTGAAAATCGAACGTAAAATAAAGAATTATAGAAAAAAATTTTTTTTTGAAAACCTCATAAGGTAAGTGTTCAAACTGGGGGGAACATTTTCAACTTTTTTTTCCTCCTTACACCGTGATACGCTTTAATGTCCAAGTTTTACAACCCAATATTGCAGCTGACTCCCAGATTATAACAATAGTTTGGTTTCCGTCCATAAATCATATAATAAATTTCACACATTTACTAACTTACTTAAAACATCCGTTAATCGTATAGGCGACTTTGGCCGTCCAATATATTTCGCCAGTCGGTTCATTGTTGAGCCAACTGGCGCCAATTGGAGACACCGCGTGAACGCCGATCTGCCTCCACCTGGAACTTCCATCGGAGTGTCGGTCTCCCTCTTCCTCTACTTCTACCAGCGGGTGCCAATAAGAAAATCTTAAAATTAAAATAAAAAATAGAAAGAACTACCCCTAAACTATCCGAAATGAAGTCGGTTGGAAACTAGCCAAAGCTGTGCAACCTTAGAACGGTCTGAACGGCAGCCGGTAAGAGACAATGCCAGATAAAGACAATTCGTCTCAGAAGACAATCCTATCGACCTCCACATCTAAACCCTGGCGCGTCATGGGATTGGAATATACTCGGGGTGAGTCATGCCTTTCGTAAGAAGTGACGGGCAACTTAATAGTTTTATCCACGGATATGATGCTCTCGCCTCTCATTACCACACTTCTTCTTCCTTCCGCAGTTGAACTCGCAAGTTATATTCTCATTATACCCTTTCCACTGATATAGGTTTCAGGTTAATATTCCTTAAATTCCTCTTTTAAAATTTCCTAAGTAAATTTTCTAAAATTCTCATTGTGCCCGAAACACGAATGTGTAGCAAAATTGTTACGTATACGCCATGGTGTCTGTGGTTCAGTGCAATACATTCTTGTTTCTGGCTCAAGGAAAATTTTTGAAAATTTAGAAATTTAATTTTCAAACATTTTCGTTCCGCCAGAAACATGAATGTGTAGCACATTCGTTTTGCGGGCAAAATTTTCAGGAATTGAACTACACATTCATAAAAATGGCATTGCAAATTTTTGGGTTTTCGTGAATCGTAGAGAAACGAGACATTAGTCACATGAGCTTATTAACTCAAATCTGGAAAATTTTCACATTCATGCATCTGGGAAGCGAGCGACGACATCTAAGTAAAAAAAAAGTACCAAATTCGAAAAAGTGAAAAAAAAATCTACCAAGTTTGGTATAAAACTACCACTGTGGCAACCATGTACTTGAGTTTGTTCTGTACCAAATCAAGTTTTACTAATTTCGATCCAAACTACGATTAGTTTTGGAAAAACACAGTACTTAAAAAAATTCCTTATTTTCGTATGGGTAAAAGTTTGTGTGACTCAACAAGTTAAGGTTGCTTAGCTTTATTTTTTGTTTAGGCCAAAAAATGATTAGCATTTATTTATTTAATTTAATATTAATCAGTTTTATGTATATAAAACATAAAAATATTATTTTGTTTTTATGTTTTTATAATTTTTGTTGAATAATATTATACATTTATTTTAATAATTTGCATATTATCGAGGTTTCTGTATCATCAATAAAAGGTAGAACGATTTGCGAAATTCATCTAGATCATTTCTTATAAATTAAATATACCCTGCAGCGAAAGCAACTAGTTAAAAACTACTTTACAACTAGTTGGTGCACCGCACCCAACTAGTTAGTGTTTTGTCTTTTTTTCTATATAAACAATTGGTATTTTTTACGTGCTGATGTCCTACAAAATGTCAATTGTCAGATTTCGACAAGAACATACCAGTCATCTATTAGTCATGATATACTAGAATTACACTAGCGTTAAAATACCAGTTCCATACTAGTTCAATCTGGACTAGTATGATTTCCATAAAATTAACCGATCCCCATACTATTCCCAAAGGGACTAGTATGAAATATACTAGTCCCATACTAGTACAAAAAGCATTGAACCTGTACTAGTATGATTTCAACCAGAATTTCAATGACTTACCCTTTATTTTATCATTTGCCTTTATTTTCATGTTTATTCTTTGGAAAACAGCGACTATTTGTATTTACCCTATCACGAAAAAGCATCTGTGAATTATAAGAGAAAAAAGAAACAAACGAAACGAATGTATTTTGTATTTTTTAACTGGTATGATTTCATCTAGTATTTTTCTGAATAGGTGAGGTTTCGCTGCAGGATAGTTGTGTAGTTGTGGTTGAGTGTCGAGTCATTTAATGGCTTAATTTGAATAAAAATAATGTGGTCAATAATTTTTAGGGTTGCATATCCGTAACTGTCAAATAGTTAATTTTCAATTAACAAAAACTAAAACATCACAAGAGACATTTTTGAGGTGTGTATTCTTGAATGGCTGGTTTTTGGATAATTTATACGTTATCAAACTAATAACGTTCTTTAAAAAAAAAAAACTTTAAATAAATAGCTAATTATATGCAAATAGATAAAAATACAAATATGTAGACAAAATATATAGCAGCCAAATTTTAAAACCACTTCCTCTTGTTTTTTTACATAAATTTATAACAAAAGAAATTATTTGTGTTTTATGCACTTGTTTGACTGCATTTGATAATAGTTATTGAATCAATTCAATAGATTTTCGGTTGCGTTTGCAAAGTTAAGCAGACAATAGATGACGTTTAACAGCAAACTCGAATAATATTTATTTGGATAATTTGTTTGTATAAAAAAGGCGGGCGGATCTCACTTTTGTGCAGGGAACGTTTATTTTTACAATAAAAATTATAAATAAATTTTAAAATTTTTTTTTATAAAATATAGAAAAAACAACAAAATGTTTTCTATTTAGGAATGTGCGATTAATAAATTAATCTTACATATCAATTAACTTAAACCTGCTTCAAAAGTAATCATAGTCCTCGATTAATCAAACCACTAATTTCACGATTAATCATATTTTGATTAGTAAATAATAATCTAACTAATTTTTTTTTTATGTAGAAAACTAAGTCATCACCACCTGATTGGCCAGATAATTTGAATATTTAGCCATTTTTGCGTTTGACCAAAACCAGTATAATTAAATAATCACATTCATCGATTAATCAAACGACTAATTTCATGATTAATAATGCTTTGATTGGTAATTAATTTTTTTTATTTCGAAAGCTAAGTCATCTCAACCTGATTAATCACAAAAGATAAATATTTAACTATTTCACCTTAACCAGTGTAATTAAATAATCATAGTCATCGATTAATCAAATGATTAATTTCCGAAAACTAAGTCATCAACATTAATAAGAAAATTCAGAAATTTAGCAATTTAATTAAATAATCATAATCATCTATGAATCAAAACGACTAATTTTATCATTAATCATACTTCGATTGATAACTAATTTTTTATTTCGTAAGCTAAATCATCACATCTTGATTACTCACAAAAGTTAAATACTTAACTATTTCACCTTAACCAGTATAATTAAATAATCGTAGTCATCGATTAATCAAATGATTAATTTCCGAAAACTAAGTCATCAACATTAATAAGAAAATTCAGAAATTTAGCAATTTAATTAAATAATCATAATCATCTATGAATCAAAACGACTAATTTTATCATTAATCATACTTCGATTGATAACTAATTTTTTATTTCGTAAGCTAAATCATCACATCTTGATTACTCACAAAAGTTAAATACTTAACTATTTTAGCATTTCATCTTAACCAGTATAATTAAATAATCATAGTCATCGATTAATCAAACGATTATTTTCACGATTAATCACGCTTTGATTTATTCCGAAAACAAAGTCATCATCATTTATAAGAAAAGTCAGAAATGTAGCAATTTAATTAATTAATCATAGTCATCTATGAATCAAGACGAATAATTTTATGATTTATCATACTTCGATTGGTCATTTATTTTTCTTATTTCGAAAGCCAAGTCATCACAACCTGATTAATCACAAAAGTTAAATATTTAACTATTTTAGCATTTCACATTAACCAGTATAATTAAATAATCGTAGTCATCGATTAATCAAACTTTGATTTATTCCGAGAAATAAGTCATCACAAGATTATTAATAAGAAAATTCAGAAATTTAACAATTTAATTAAATAATCATAGTCATCGATTAATCGAAACGACTAATTTCAGCATTATTCATATTTTGGGGAATTAAAATCTAATAATTTTATTTTTATTTTCTCTTAACCTAAACCAGAATAATTGTCATCGAATAATCAAAACGATTTTTTTTTCAAAAAAAAATAAGAAATTAACATACTAGTTCGAAAATTAAAAAAAAAAATTTCAAAATATTTTTTCAAAATTTTTTTTCAAAATTTTTTTCCCAAATTTTTTTAAAAACTTTTTTTTTTTTATTTTTTTTTTCAAAATTTTTTTTCAAATTTTTTTTTCAAATTTTTCTTCAAACATTTTTTTTCACGAGTTAATTTCTTGTGTTTTTTATGAAAAAAAATTAGAGAGAAAACCCCTAATGAAATGCTGTTGAAAAATCAAATGCTTGCAAATTAAAGCACTCGTTTGAAAAATCATTACACAATTATTATGTTAAAAAAATTTTCTTCACCTTGATTTCAAACTAAAATTTTCGCACTCACGCCCATCAAGGCCAACTTACATCACACGTTCAGCTGTTGCTTTTAAGAAATAGTTTGACTGCTCTTAATTTGATTACTGAGCAACCAAGTGGAAATGTGTTTACGCCCTATGTTGACAACTATGGTTGACAAATTGCTCAACTAACACAACACCCTGTAGGAAAAAGTAATGAAGTGCAAGAAAAATTGCTAGCTTTCAAATGATTTTACATATCTGAGGTGTGGTCTTCTTCTTGTGGGAATTAACTATGAGCATTAATCTCAAGTTAATTCGCGTTCAGCGCCGAATTTGCGCTAATGTATCTCAGCCCTATTAGATCACTAATATGTATTCAAGTAGCCAAATCAAGTACCTTAATCTTATAGTACATTTACACCGCACCAAATTTGGCGAAAAATTGCAAATTTGGCGCATTTTTCCATACAAATGTCATTTTCCAAATTTGGAATTCCATCACATTTGACCTCATTTGCTGAACAATAAAATCCACAGTTCCTCAAAATAGCAACCATGCGGGTGCTCCACATTAAGGATTGCCCAGCAAGAACCTTAATGGGTAATTGACGTGTGATAACTTTTGCGCTATGCACAGCTAACAATTTCAACTAGGTTTTTTAAGAAAATGGGCTGATTTTATCAGGAAAATAAAGAAGCCTTCTTGACTCTTGTTTTATTATTACTCTACAGGTATTTAAATCACCGCGGTAATGCATTTTCTTTCGGTGGCTTTCTATCCTTGTAGAAGATTCTTGCAGGGAAGGTGAAGTCAAATGCAAATTTGACCGTGTAAACAGTGTCGAACTGGCTCATTTGAATTTGCCATATTTGTTGCGGTGTAAATGTACTATTACACTTTCGGCACTTAACTTTCCGGTCACTTATGTAGGTATATCGTAAATACATATATGTAAATCTGTAAACAAAAACAAGATATTACAACTCACAATTGGTAATTTAAGTTGATGTTTATGCTCATACTCGCGCTTCCCATTCGATTCACCTTTTCGCGGTGTAAACGTGTGAGTATGCAAGTTTGTTTGCTTGCTTAGGGCTAGGTGGTCATTACAAAAAAATTTCGGGGTCATGCGTATCTTCGAGTATAAGAAAATTCATAAATAGTTTTTTATTTTTTGTGACGTTAGCTTAGGTTTTTTATACTGGTACATTTGCGTGCATATTAGGGTGCACCTTTTATTTCTAGAGACAAAATTTTGTTGAGTTAAAAAACTAAAATAAAGCTTGCATAAAAAACTGGAATGGCCAAAGTTATATATCTATGTATCAACTACATATAAAACATATTTTTGTTTACATAAAAGCCGACGTAATTTTTTTTTTAACAAATTCACTACGTTGCTAATGGCATTGATGAAAAAAATAGCTCAAAACGAAATATAAAGTCTCGGACAAACAAAAAAAAGTCGAAATAATTCAATAATGACACCCATGCGACATCCAAAGGTGAATTTCGCTCAAGCACCTTTTGAGACTGACATAATTAGATGCATAAACAAACGGGGCATAGGCGCGAAAAATGTTGAAAATTCAAGTTTTTTCTTAAAAAATTTAATTTTTTTTTGCTAAGAACGTGGAAAAAAGTGATTAAAATTTTTTTAAATTTTTTATATTAAAATTTAGTTTTTCTTATTATTGGTCATTATATTTACGAACTTTGAAAATTTTATCAAAGCATTCTTTTGAGTTTTTGGCGAAAACAAGTTGAAAAATGCTACAAGCAATACCAACTACGATGATTACAATTTCGATCTTGTTGAAGGATCTTGTCAAACCGCTTTTTATTGTTGCTTAGCAATTTTTTCATCACCTTTACTTGTCAGCGAACCAAGGAGAGGAGATTAGGGATTTCTAAGCCGCAGTGTGTAACCATTACACCAAAGACTGCTTAGTGTGCACGTACCCAAAGGGACATTTTGCTGCTATTTACGTATGGCTAGAATTCCTTGTTGTACACATTAGCTAAGCCTCAGTAATGGTTACATACTGCGGTTTAGATATTCCTAATCTTCTCTCCTTGGTTCGATGACCAGTAAAGGTGATGAACAAATTTCTAAGCAACAATACAAAACGGTTTCACAAGATCCTTCAACAAGATCGAAACTGCAATCATCGTAGTTGGTATTGTTTGTAGCATTTTTCAACTTGTTTTCGCCAAAAACTCAAAAGAATAATTTGATAAAAATGTCTTATATTAATAAAAATAATAGAAAAAATTTTTATTGAAACCTACACTTCAATTATTTAATAAAAAAAAAATCAAACCAGCCTAATGTGCAATTTACACTTATCACGAATGTAAGTGGAAAAAGTCACTTTCATAAAAAAATATGATTTTATAACACACAACATTTTTCTCGGCTATGCCTACAAATGCATCGGTGCCCACAAACACTCATAATCATAGAAAAGCCAAAATAAAATAACTAAAATTTTCACTGATTTTTTTTTTTTTTGTTTTAGTTTTTTTGTTTATAATATAGACCTGTTTAGACCTTTTGTTTTCAATTGCTTTTATAGTTTGTATTTTTACTTTGTAATTCCAAGTAATTTGAAATATTTTGTCACTACTTTTTCTATGCCATGATGCATATCGGCGCTGCCTTTGCAAAACTACCTATCTGAAAGTAAACAAATTATACAGGACAGCACAAAAACTGATTTTTTTTTTCTACTTTAAAACGATGGCATTTACTTAAATAAAAATCCCGACATTTCGGGAATTTAAATTTTAGTTTTTGACATAAATATGTTTATGCAGGTTACATTCTCATTATACTCTTTCCACTGATATAGTTTTTACGTTAATATTTCTTCAATTCCTCGAGATTAGACACATTCATCTTTTAAAAATTTTCAAAGAAATTTTTTTAACATTTTCGTTGTGCCAGAAACTTGAAAAACGTTTAAAAACTGAATTTTTAAAATACTTGTTTTGCCAGAAACATGAATGTTTTGCCCTCAACGACAGACAGCATGGCGTATACGTAACAATTTTGCTACACATTCATGTTTCCGGCAAAACAAAAATTTAAAAAAAATTCAGTTTTTAAACATTTTTCATATTTCTGTATAGCACATTCGTTTTTCTGACACAATTTTCAGAGATTGAACTACACATTCATGAAAATGGCATTGCAAATTTCCGGGGATTCCTTGTACTTTAGAAACCCAGGATTTTCGTGAATCGTAGTGAAACTAGAGGTTAATCACGTGAGCCTATTAACTCAAATCTGGAAAATTGGCACATTCATGTCTCTGGCAAGCGAGCGACGATATGTACGCTAGATAAGCTGTGTCTGTTGGACAAGCTGGCTAAAATGTATGATCTAAAGGTTAGACGAAAATCGATAAAGCGGCAATCGAACAAGAATGCAATCTTTTGAATGCAGTCAACCTTTTGAATGCAATCAACTTTTTGAGTGCAGTCAACATTTTGAATGCAGTCTGTTCGTGGGAATTAGCTTTTTAATGCAGTCACTCTTTGAATGCAATCAAATTTTTGAATGCAGTCTGTTCGTGGGAATTAGCTTTTTAATGCAGTCACTCTTTGAATGCAATCAAATTTTTGAATGCAGATTCTTTTTGAATGCAGTCAACTTTTTGAATGCAGATTCTTTTTGAAATCAAGTAAACTTTTTCATTGCAGTCACTCTTTCAATGCAATCAACTTTTTAATGCAGTCACTTTTTAAACTTTTTAATGCAGTTTCTTTCTGAATGCAAATCAAATTTTTTAATGCAAATAAACTTTTTTAGCAATTAACTTTTTAAATGCAAATCAACTTTTTGAATGCAAATCAACTTTTTTAAGGCAAATCAACTGTTTTAAGGCAAATCAACTTTTTGATTGCAGTCACTTTTTTAATGCAATCAACTTTGTTTAATGCAGTCACTTTTTCAACTTTTTTAATGCAAATAAACTTTTTTAATGCAAATAAACTTTTTAAATGCAAATCAACTTTTTAAATCCAAATCAACTCTTTTAAGGCAAATCAACTTTTTTAAGGCAAATGAACTTTTTGAATGTTATCAACTTTTTTAATGCAATCAACTTTGTTTAATGCAGTCACTTTTTGAATGAAATCAACTTTTTTGTTGCAGTCAACTTTTTTAATGAAATCAACTTTTTCATTGTAATCAACTTTTTGAATGCAGCCATTTATTTTCAAGAAACTTACATATGTGTTATCGGAGTGATTGAAATTTATACTTTGAGGTTTGATTAGTTTCATGACCCAAATAAACAAACGCAAGTATAATGTACTAATTAGGTTATTTAGACCAAAGACTAAAGTTCGATACCATTTTACAAATAATTTAAATGCAAAAAACTACTCAAGCCGTTGTTCTGGAGTGCTACAATTTAAATTTACTTTATTAGTGAGCAACAAAAAATAATAGATTCACAGAAAAAATTCGAAATTTTATGCACAACTATTTCATAAACACCCCGCAGTTAATCGCAAAACTAGAAAGGGGGATCAAAAAATAACAAAGTTTTACGAAAGAAAAAAATTGCAATATTCCCGGAGTCATATAAAAAATTCAGTTACCAAGATTAAAATTTATTTATGTTTTTTTTTAACTAGTTAAAAACTTAAAATTTTGAAAACATACACACAGAAAAATTTTCATGTAAAATCAACACTTTTTTAGGTTTTTTTTTTTTCAACACTATAGCTCATGTTATTTAACACGAAGCTCATGTTGAATAACTTCGCTTCGTGTTAAATTGACATGACTTCCTGTAAAATTAGCATAAAGCTTTTTTGAGTAAAAACTAAAACTTCCAAAGAATTTGAACTAGAATTACCTAAATATGGAACTTCTAAAGGTGATCGACCGAAGATTTAAACGAATATTCGAACAACCAAATAACACATTTTTTTAGGTAAATTTAAAAACGCGCATAAACCATATTTGTGCGACATTCTGATGCTGCCAAATACAAAAAATAATAATAAATAAATAGAGCTTTAAATTTTTGTCTTTATTTGCATTGACATGCCTTGTTAAACGAATTTAAACAAAAGGCAGTGCGGTCAGATCAAACACAACACAAGCACACAATTTTGGATGAGCCTAAACTTTCCTTATTGAGAATTTCAAGTATGTTTAAGTATTTCACGTTATGTGTGCGTAGTAAAAATGTGGATGATCGCATAATATGTGTAAATATTGGTATAAGAACACGTGCGTTCATGGCAGACAAAGTATTGACCTCAAATATCCTAGACTATAGAGTTGGAGTGGAGTTAGATTACTTAGTAGCACAACAACATATCTGGTTATAGCATTTTTGTATCACCTTTCTTTAAATAAGATATATAAATTGCACTCAACTCCATTTAGCAATTTTTGAGTGATCCATCCACAAACTTAAAGACACGCAAACAATTCTGTGGCGGAAGGAAAATGTTTAAAAATTTTCGTAGCGCCAGAAACAAGAATGCATTGCACTAAACTACACACGGCGTATACGTAACAATTTTGCTACACATTCGTGTTTGTGGCTCAACGAAAAATAAAAAATAAAATTTCTTTGGAAATTTTAAAAGAGGAATGGAAGGAATATTAACCTAAAACCTATATCAGTGGAAAGAGTATAATGAGAATAGTACCTGGGTGACCGAGCTTGCTCGGTGCTATCAATTTAGCGCTCTACTTACCCAAAATGATCCCAAAATGACCCAAAAATAATCTCAAAATAATCCTAAAATGATCCAAAAAGACCCTTAAATGTTCCAAAAATGATACGAAATTGAACACAAAACTAACCAAAAATGATCCGAAAATGATCCCAAAATGACTCCAAAATTACCATAAAATGATCCCAAAACTTTACTTACCGAAAATGATCCCGAAATGACCCAAAAATAATCCGTAAATGATCCCAAACTGACCCCAAAATAATCCTAAAACGATCCCAAAAAATTCCCAAAATGACCACAAACGACCACAAAGAGACCCTCAAATATTCCCAAAATGACCCAAAAATTATCCCAAAATGATCCAAAAATTATCGAAAAATGATCCAAAAATAATCCCAAAATTATCCGAAAGTTACCCAAAAATTGTCCTAAATTAATCCAAAATTGAACCCAAAATGATCTTAAAATAGCCCCAAAATTATTCCAAAGTGACCCCTAAATGATCCCAAAATGATCCTAAAATAATCCAAAAATATACAACATAAATACAATACGGTAAAATGGTAACCCTGGGCCGCTACCCTACTTGAAAATATTTTAGTTGGTATGTTGGCGAAAATACCTTTCATTTGATACCCATATTGGCATATTTTTCTACAAAATTCAAAAAAATTTAGATAGGTGGCAACCCTGTACACCCCCCAAGTGGCAACCCCCAAATGGATAGTCTTAGAATCAATCATACTATCTATATGCGCAATTTCATCCAAATCAGTCAAGCGGTTCCCGAAATAGTCCGGATATGCAAATATACTGCGGTAAGGTGGCAACCCTAAGTGGCAACCCTACTTGAAAATATTTTTGTCGGCATGTTGCTGAAAATACCTTTCATTTAATACTTATATTGGCATATTTTGATACAAAATAGGTGGCAACCCAGTAACCCGCCCCAAGTGGCAACCCCCAAGTGGATAGTCTTAGAATCAACCATATATATATTTAAAATTTCATCCAAATCGGTCAAGTGGGTCCCGAGATAGTGTGGATATACAAATATACAAGTTTAGCTCGTTTAATTAAAAAAAATAAGTTTTTATGTATTTTTTACTTGCAGCAAATAACAACAACAACTATTTTTCGAAGCTCTGCAGCAGTTTCGTTTAATTCAATATTCAATATTCCGAAATTCAGTGAAGAATAAGCAGAAGAATCGCAGGTGGTTGTAAACATATGCACAGCAAACTAATAAACGATTAATAACTAACGAATAATTATCAATAAGGAAATAAAAAATAAATTATATCAAAAACAATGGCGGAGATGAATGCGACACAAAATGATGTTTGGAATTTCCTTTTCGTTGAATTGGCCGGTAAGTTTGAGATTAAGCAATCATTTAGTTTAAACAAACAATTTCAATAAAATTCTTTTGCTGAATATTTCTTGATGCCCCTCTCAACAGATCCACGCACAAATGACTGGTTCCTTGTTAAATCACCCGTACCAATAATGACAATTGTTGCGTTATATCTTTATTTCGTACTATCTTGGGGTCCACGCTATATGCGCGATCGGAAGCCTTTCAAGCTGGAAAATACACTAATTGTGTATAATTTCTTTCAAGTAGCTATTAGTACATGGATGGTATATGAGGTGAGTATCACAGCTGATATTTGCTTTAACTGCATATTTTAATTTGGTTTGGGCGAAAGCAATCAACGTTTTTAAACGAGCTTTCGAAAACAAAAAATTTTGAGTTGCATCTGTTTGCAATAAGATGTGTGATATAAAGAATAATTATAAATTATTATTTCAAAGATATTAATTTAAAATATGCATACACGTGTTGCCAAAAAAAAAAAGTATCTTTATGTCTTTAATATACTGTTTAACGTGTTCTATATTGAACAATCAGCATGACAAGTAACATTTTATTATTCCACATGCCGCTTGAATTTAAAATAAAGAAGCAAAACTTCTAAGATAAAGTAAAACAAAAAAAGAAAGTTGATAGCCCAAATATGTATATTGACAGATTTTATTTGTTGCTAGTCTTAGAACGAAACTAGCTCTTTTTTGCTACGTGTCAAAACCAAAAGAAGATTTAGAATAAAATAACTAAATAGTTACATAATTAATTCTATGCAAATATTAAACCATAAGGGGGCATTCATATATCAAAAATGAAATCACCTTAATAGTGCTACAATTTGCTAATTACACGTCAATATATAGCAAAGACACTAAAAGTCATTGATTTCTGATTAAATTTATGGTAAGATATAATAAGTTCTCCTACTCAACTGGGTGTTCTGGCCTGACTGTTTAAATTAGTCAAAAGACTTAAGACACAAACTCGAACTAACGCGAAAGTATTATGGACGCTGCTCTCTAGCACCGATCCGTTTCTTTCCAGTTCACTTTCTAGCCTCAAAATAAACAAAACAAAATAAAATAAAATAAAATAAAATAAAATAAAATAAAATAAAATAAAATAAAATAAAATAAAATAAAATAAAATAAAATAAAATAAAATAAAATAAAATAAAATAAAATAAAATAAAATAAAATAAAATAAAATAAAATAAAATAAAATAAAATAAAATAAAATAAAATAAAATAAAATAAAATAAAATAAAATAAAATAAAATAAAATAAAATAAAATAAAATAAAATAAAATAAAATAAAATAAAATAAAATAAAATAAAATAAAATAAAATAAAATAAAATAAAATAAAATAAAA
>CAXKVI010000001.1:12383541-12428541 GCA_964058755.1 Campiglossa producta | reverse complement strand
CAAAAGTATTTATGGTGGAAATCACATATAACCAATTTGCAAATGGTGAGTAATTGACATAGATACATTAGCATATCCTTGGAAACAGGTTCCAATTCCAGAGACTTTTGGTTGGTCAGAACTTGCCAAAGGTCTTATAATAGCATCTGTATTGGTAGAAGTTCTATCACTTTTCCTAAAAACTAACTAAAACCTGTACTTTATGTTTGCTTTGTCTAGACATTGGTTAACAAAAAAAATGTTTCGCATACGCCATGCCAGTTTTATGAAACTTTTAAGTGACTTTTCGTCATTAAATCAAGTAGGGCAAATATGGGCAACATTTTTTTTTCTGTAATCTATAGAAATTAATCAAATTTACATAGATATATTAGCATATCCTTCGCAACAGGTTCCAATTCCATAGACTTTTGGTTGGTCAGAACTTGGCAGAAATCTATTAATAGCTTCTGTATTGGTAGAAGTTCTATGATTTTTCCTAAAACCTAACTAAAATCTGTACTTCCTGTTTGCTATGTCTAGACATTGGTTAACAAAAAAATGTTACGTATACGCCATGTCACTTTTATGAAAATTTTTTTAAGTGACTTTTCGTCTTTAAATCAAGTAGGGCAAATATGGGCAACATTTTCTTGCTGGAATCAATAGAAAGTATTCCAAACTTTCATTTAATCATAGCTAGAAAGTGTAGCAAGCTGTAGAACAGACAAACTTTTCTGACTTCTGATACCATTAAGTATTTTGTAAAAAAAAAATCAACTTCGTGCAAAGTGGTTCATATTTTAACCATTTTTTACACAACTGCTTCAATTTTTCCGCGGTTAAACCACTGTGACCCTCTGCCAGGTCTCCTCTACTCCATCCACTTATTAACTTCAATATTTTTGCTCCTACTTTATTCCAGATACAATTCTGCATGGTATTCATTCATCAAACTCAGCTGCTCTACACTGATTGTGGCTACCCTCGGTGGACTGTTGGATTTACACTACCCAATGCAATTTTCTTCTATTATCTCTTCAATGACTTTTATCAAAAATCATATAAACAAAAGCAAACGAAAGCAATAGCGGACGACAAGTGCAAAATTGTTGCCAACAACAACAACAACAACAATGACATCACAGCCAAAAATATGAATGGTTTATCAGAGGCCATTCAAGCAGCGACACTCAACACACAAACGAAAAAAGTGCTATAAGGCTACAGTCAAGTTGAAAGAGTGGTAAAAAAACAAAAAAAAATCGCACGCTTCAGCCTAAAGAACTGCAAATATGTATGGACTCCGAAGCGCGCACTCGTGCATCTTGATAGATATGTTTAATGAATGAATGTATGAATTGTTGTTGCATTTTCTGTTTCTACTACGATACTGACCAGGTGTTATTAGTCACACCTCAAAACTCAGTTTTGTTTACCATTTAAGTTTTAGTTTTAAGCGAAAAATCCTATTACGTTGTTTCCTGTTTCTCTTGCCTAAGTTTACAGTAGCCCTACAGAAAATTCGACTATATTAGAAGTGGCCCTGAAATGAACCATTTGGCGACAGTACTAGTGCGAGATCAGTACCCAAGCATTGCTTTTGTACTAGTTCTCAACCGGTTCACTCTCTCTTTTGTCTACACACAGAGAACATTGAGCTAGTGATGGATAAGAATTGACAGTGATTTGGTCGTATCAACCAAAATATCTGTTGATTCAACCAAAATCACTGTCAATTCTTATCCATTCCCAGCTCATTTTTTCTCTGTGTATTACTCAATGCTTCGATATCGCATTGTTAAAGGGTTGTTTGGATTTGGGATGAGTGAATTTCGAAATCCGATACTTTAAAGTGTCTTTAGATTGGTTCGCAGTTTTACTCAAGGGTATATATTTACATTTCATTTTAAAGGAACTATAATTTTTTTTTTTTCAATTCTTAGCTTAAAAAACGATATGTATATATTTACATAGTCTCTTTGTATATAATCTTACCTTAGTGAGCTACATATATTTTAAGAATGTTAGAATAAACAGACCATGCTATTAAATAGGTCTTAAACTAAACGATATGAACTCATAATGAGCCAGCATGCATTTGCAACTTAAGCTAAGTCAACAATTAACAAAACGACTATTGTAAATATGTATTTTAAATATATGTTAGTTTTATATATCGATAAATAAAAATTAAGAAATATACGATAATAAATATTTTTACAAAAAATTCTTAGTACTAGTTTTTTAGTGCAAGTGTAAACTTATAATACATTTACACCGCACAAAATTTGGCAAATTTGGCCAATAATTTGGTGCGGTGTAAATATACTATTACTCTACAGGTGTTTAAATAAACACGGTAATGTATTTTCTTTCCGTGGCTTTTCGTCTTGGTAGAAGATTCTTGCAGGGAAGGTGAAGTCAAATGCAAATTTGCTGGTGTAAACGGTGTCGAACTGACTCATTTGAATTCGCCAAATTTGGTGCGGTGTAAATGTACTATTACTCTACAGGTGTTTAAATCATCACGGTAATGTATTTTCTTTCCGTGGCTTTTTGTCCTGGTAGAAGATTCTTGCAGGGAAGGTGAAGTCAAATGCAAATTTGGCGATGTAAATGATCGAACTGGCTCATTTGAATTCGCCAAATTTGGTGCAGTGTAAATGTACTATTAGTTTAAGCAGCGAAACTGGTAGAAATATAACTCTACTCAACTTTGAATGTGCTTTAAAATTGCACTGAAAAAACGGGCCTTATAGTTGCGTGAAGCATAACTATTTTCTCTCATCAATACAGCCTGCTATCTATTATTGAGAGAGGCCTAAGGCGAATTCATAGAAGGTAGCATCTTCTCGCCATATGATTTCTTCTTCTTCCTTGCCTATCGCGCTGGGGCTGTCAAATTGCTTATGCTGCTTGCTCCTCTGATATTTCCAGCGCGTAAAAAAAAGAAACAAAATATATGGAGTCTGTGGGTGTATGTAGAACTGGATTCGCACGATTCATCTATGTATTTGCCTTGGAGAGGCCATAATTCAGGCGCCGTGGCCAGTATATACACACACGAATTTTGTTTTTGGATATCGGTAGCCTTATTCAGGGCGAATCTATACATATCGAAGCGAATTCAACTACATATAATCACCCAAGGCGAAATCATACAGGTGGGTTCGAGCGAATTCAGATCTACACGCACGCACACACTCCTTGCAACTGGAAATGTCAGACAAAGCAACAATATAAACAATTTGACAGCGCCGTTTCGATTTTTAAGGAAGAAGAGGAAACCATATGATGGGACGAACCCACCTTTAGAATGAATTCGCCTTGTATTCACCCTTACAAGGCGAAAAAAGTGTATATGGCAATAGAAAAGCGAGTTTTACTCAATTCACTTTGATTCGCTTCGAAGTTTTATACCCAGCTTACTAGTATTAGTACAAAGGTATTATAATTTTGTCCACATAACGGTACTACATAGCGGCACAAAATGATCGAGATAGATATAGAGTTCCATATATGAAAGTTCCTATGTCCGTCCGTCTGTCCGTCCGTGTACACGATAACTTGAGTAAAAATTGGGATATTTGCATAAAATTTGGTATACAGGTTACTTTATAAAAACGCCCCCATTTTCGATATCGAAAATTTCGAAAATCACATAAATTGACATAACTTGAGTAAAAAATTAGATATTTGCATAAAATTTGGTATACAGGTTACTTTCTGGTCAAGGTAGGTTGCTATTGAAAAGGATGAATTGAGGGTGAAATCGGATGATAAAAACGCCCCCTTTTTCGGTATCGAAAATTTCGAAAATCACATAAAATGACACATCTCGGTAGCTGAAATGGCTAAAATGATAAAATTTTATAGATGAATCTCCCTGGTGATTGTATTATGATTTTTTGACCATTTTTTTCAAGTGGGAGTGGCTCCACCCACTTTGAAGGGAGGTATTTTTGAAAATTCGACTAGTCGTAACTTTTCAACTGATTACGGTAGAACGGTGAATACGGAGTATACCTCATGGAATTGAATAATGTCGCCCTTCAACCACGCCAACTTTCGATATCGAAAATTTCGAAAATCACCTAAATTGACATAATTCGGTAACGGTAATGGCTAAAATGATATAGTTTGGTAGAATGAACCCCCTAGTCATTCAATTATGAGTTTTTGATAAATTTTTAAAAGTAGGCGTGGGAGCCATATTTGAAAATTGCTCCTTTTAACTGATTACGGTAGAACGATGAAATTTGGTACAAGGTATACGAAATCGCTTCCGACCACGCCCACTTTCGAAAAGGAAAATTTCGAAAATCACATGAAAACTACCACTGGGTATTTATTGCTCGGCCCGAACTTAGACTTCCTTACTTGTTTTATGTATGTCTTAATCTCTTCAAAAAAGTTGTTAGGTCCAATAGCCAGAAAAAACGTTGATTTTGCTGTTTAGTGTAATGATAGCGAGCCGCCTAAAGAATCATGTGGTATAAAATGGCTCGAAGAGATCTTTTCAAATTCTAACGCAGCTGTTGAAGCTTAACGGGTAGTTCATAAGCTTTATTAATTTAGAGCCAGATTATTGCCATTCTAACTTCTTCATGGTCCTCTATAACTTGATACGGTCTGCTCATCGGTTCCCAGGTCGGCATTATGCTCTGGTATTGGAACTTACTTGAGGTGAAGAAAAGAGTTGAAGGGAAACTTAAACCCCAAAAAAAAACCAACTTTTAAAAAATAAACTTTATAAAACAAGAAAAAATTTAAAACTTCTGAAAAAATATATTTTCTATTTTTTTTTTTCTTTTCAAAAACTTTTTGCTCTCTCCACTCCCCATCGAAAGTAATTCAAATCAGGAGGTATGGATACGAGCTATTTGACGATTTGACATAGATTTGGATCAAATTTTGAATATAGATAGTATGATTGATTTGAATATTATCCACTTGGGCGGTTTACAGGGTTCCCACCTATCTCAATTTTTTTTTTATTTTGTAGCAAAATATGCCCATATGGGTACCAAATGAAAGGTATTTTCAGCGACATAGCAACTAAAAATTTTTTAAGTAGGGTTGCCACCTTACCGCAGTATATTTGTATATCCGGACTATTTCGGGGACCGCTTGACCGATTTTGATGAAATTTGGCAAATAGATAGATAGATTGATTCTAACACTATCCACTTGGGGGCTGCCACTAGGGGGGTGTACAGGGTTGCCACTTATCTCAATTTTTTTTTAATTATGGAGCTAGATATGCCAATATGGGCATGAAATGAAAGTTATTTTCACCAACATGCCAACTAAAATATTTTCAAGTAGGGTTGCCACCTTACCGCAGTATATTTGTATATCCGGTACTATCTCGGGAACAGCTTGACCGATTTGGATGAAATTTGGCATGAATGAATGATGAATGAATCAATAAATAATGGTGATAGATAGTATGATTGATTCCAAGACTATCTACTTGGGGATTGCACTTGGGGGTGTACAGGGTTGCCACCTATCTCAATTTCTGTAAATTATGGAGCTAGATATGCCAATATGGGTATCAAATGAAAGGTATTTTCGCCGACATACCAACTAAAATATTTTCATGTAGGGTTGCCGCCCAAGGTTACCATTTTACCGTATTTGTATTGTACATTTTTGGGATCATATTTGGACTATTTTAGCATCATTTAGAGATGATTTAGGGTTCACTTTGGGATAATTTTGAAAATATTTTGAGACCATTCTGGGTTCAATTTTGGATTAATTTGGAACAATTTTGGGGTCATTTTGGGATCATTCGTAGAATCATTTTGGGATCATTTTTGGGTCATTTTTGGAACAATTTTGGAACATTTTGGGGTCATTTTTGGATGATTTTGGGTACATTTAAGAGTGTTTTTGGGGTCATTTGGAAATCATTTTTGGATCATTTTGGGATCATTTTAGGGTAATTTTGGGATCATTTTTGGGTCATTTTTGGATCATTTCGGGTAAGTAAAGTTAGCACTAAATTGTTACCACCAAGAAAGCTCGCTCACCCAAGTACTGTACATAAAGTACTAAATCCAGAAACAACCAATTCAAGATTTACATTTAAATTTATGTATTATGCATTTGGCCAAATCAAACAGTATGCAATATTTATTGTACTATTAGCTAAGAACAAAAGAACTTGGCCGACAACTAGACATATACTCACTCTTATTTAAAAAAAAAAGAAGAGGAGTGCTATACATAAAAGTAAATTAATAAAGTGACAGTTCTTGTTCACAATTATGTCATGCTTTCCATAAGTCCCCGAGATATTAAAAAAAAAAAAAAAAAAAAAAATTGGGAGTGGCTGTGTTGATAAACGCGTTTAAGCACAATGGAAATCAGTTTAAAAATAAATGCGGACATTAAATATCTCATCCGAGCGCGCGATAGATTAAAGACACAACAGGTACTATTTAAATATTTGATGCAAAGAACTTTTTTCGTAGATTAATTTTAATTGATTATGATTTCTGCACGATCAATTTTGGCAATCTTTTCAACTGCTGCAATTTTTAATAAAAAAAAAAAACAGACGATAAAAGTATAAATATGTTTTGCTTCTAGGATGATGGGTGAGCGTTTCCCTATAATATCGATTAATTAAAAAAAAACCAAATTACCATGCACCAACAAAGTGATTGTCTTACACTTACACGAGAACAATTAAATAAAATGGAAGTAAAAGTAACATTCTACGTTTAGAAGATAACATTTCCGCATATGAATGTGTGCGCATGCGCAGCATGTTAGCCAGTAAATCGCTACCCAATTCACTTGTTAATGGAGCAGCAGAGCACGAACAGTGGCGTGGAGTTGACCACAAACAAACAAATACAAAAAAAAAAGATACGCTAATTAATCAAACGGTACCACACGCTCAGCAATGGTTAACAACTAAGCAACCAAAGTAGTCAAGCCCCTTTCAATTGTGTGAATTTAATGAATGAATGATGGTTAAACGCATAGAGATAGGCACAAGCCATATGATGTATGTTTGTTTCTATAATACAAGATAAACATTTTTATACATTTAATGCGAATAAAACAATTTAGCCATGATCTTGACCAAATATAAACGGAAATCGGAAGCAATCGAACGATAAGCGATAAAGATAGAGATAAAAACAAGTAAGGAAATCTAAGCTCGGATCAACCGAACATTAAATAACCAGCGGTAGTTTTCATATGATTTTCGAAATTTTCCACTTCGGAAGTGACTGGGGTTGGGAAGCGATTTCGTCCAATTACATCAGGTATACTCTCTACTATGCTAAATAGTATACCTCGTACCAGTTTCATCATTCTACTGTAATCAGTTTAAAAATTATGACCCGTGAAATTTTCAAATATGCCTCCCTGAAAAGTGGGCGGTGCCACGCCTACTTTTAAAAATTTATCAAAAAATCATAATAGAATGACTAGGGGATTCATCCTACAAAAGTATATCATGTTAGCGGTTTCCGTTACCGAATTATGTCAATTTAGGTGATTTTCGATATCGAAAGTGGGTGTGGTTGGAGGGCGATTTTATCCAATTTCATCAGGTATACTCCCAACGACACTACAAATTTCATCGTTCTATCGTAACCACTTTAAAAGTTTCGACCAGTCGAATTTTTAATTTCCCTAAAAGTGGGCGGTGCCACGCCCACTTTAAAAATTAATGGAAAACTCATAAGAGAATTATCAGGGGGATTCACCTATAAATTTATATCATTTTAGCCGTTTCCATTACCGAATTATGTCCATTTAGGTGATTTTCGAAATTTTCGATATCGAAAGTGGGCATGGTTGTAGGGCGTTTTTGTACAATTTCATCAGGTATACTCCCAACGATACTAGTATACCAAATTTCATCGTTCTATCGTAATAACTTTAAAAGTTTCGACCAGTCAAATTTTCAATTTCCCTAAAAGTGGGCGGTGCCACGCCCACATTAAAAAATTTATGGAAAACTCATAAGAGAATGCCCAGGGGGATCTACCTATAAATTTATATCATTTTAGCCATTTCAGCTACCGAGATGTGTCAACTTATGTGATTATCGAAATTTTCCATATCGAAAAAGTGGGCGTGGTTATCATCCGATTTCGCCCATTTTCAATAGTAGTCTACCTTGGCCAGAAAGTAACCTGTATACAAAATTTCAAGCAAATATCTCAATTTTTAGTTAAGTTATGTCAGTTTATGGGATTTTCGAAGTTGTCGATATCGACAAACGAGGCGTGGTTATTATCCGATTTCGCCCATTTTCTCTAGCAAGCTACTTTGACCAGAAAGTAGTCTGTGTACTAAATTTCATGCAAATACCTAAATTTTTACTCAAGTTATGTCAATTTGTATGATTTTCGAAATTTTCGATATCGAAAAGAGGGGCGTGGTTATCACCCGTTTTCGCCCATTTTCAATAGCACCTACCTTGGCCAAAATGTAACCTGTATATAAAATTTCATGCAAATATCTCAATTTTTACTCAAGTTATCGTGTACACAGACGGACGGACGGACGGACAGACGGACGGGCTCTTGTCGAAGATGCTTTTGCAGTCAATATTTATCACTCTTGTGGGTGATTTTTTTTTTTTAATATTCGAGCCAACATAAAAACTCCTTGAAGTCTATCAAAAATCGTTAGACATGTTAACTTTGACCTTCATATAGTCACCATTTTTCAAAACCGCTCTTAATATAAATATTAATTCTAAATTAATTATTTTTGCAAATTCTTTTTCTTGGCTAAGAAGACTTTCTGGTCTCTTAAGAAAGATACTTCCGTCTCAAAATGAATAACAATTAAAAAGAAGATATTATGCAATATATTGCCAAGCCACAGCATTACCTTCAAAACAAGAGAAAGACCATGGGGAATTTTTTGCTAATATATTCTTTGATTTAATAATTACCCTCAAACCGCCTTACCAATGTCTTGTCAATGAAAGTGAAACAAAATTGATTTTGATTTTATTTTTAGAATAGTTATAATAAATTATGCGTATTAAAATGGTATTAACATATATTTAATAGATTTAAATAATGTTTAATTTATTTTATTTTTATTATGATATAATTCTTATAGAGAACCAAAAATGTTCCAGAAATGTTAGTTTTCAGCCAACTTTATAGCTCAAAAAATTCCATCATAATAACACATAATAAACAAGTTGTTGTTGTTGTTGTTTTTGTTGTTGTTGTTAACAGCAAAACACTCACCGAAGGTTTTGGGGAGTGATGCCGAAGTTGACAGTTCTTGGCCGAATATGAACCCGGTACGCTGCGTTACCTACCTCGGGCATATTCTAAACTCCTAACCCGCAAGGCTCGGGTGAACCGAACATTAAATGCCTAGCGGTAGTTTTCAGAGCGGGATAATAATGATATAGGCTCTAGGAGCATATACATACCAATTTATACTATTTTAGTTATTTACTTTACCGAGGTATGTCAACTTATGTGATTTTCGAAATTTTCGATATCGGAAAAGGGGGCGTGGTTATCATCCGATTTCGCTCATTTTTAATAGCTATTTATCTTGGCCATAAAGTAACCTGTATACCAAATTTCATGCAAATACATATCTCAATTTATTACTCAAGCTATGTCAATTTATGTGATTTTCGAAATTTTCGATATCGAAAAAGGGGGCGTTATTGTCATCCCATTTCACAAATTTTTATTAGCACCCTACCTTGGCCAGAAAGAAGCCTGTATAGCAAAATTTAAAGTTCGTAGAAAGCCATCTTCAGTGGCATTTTTACTTTACTAAAAATTTACGATTTTCTATTGATTCTGCCAATTTTTTTGCGGTGCTGTGCCATCTTCAGAGTCATTTTCTTTGAAAATGAAAAAAAAAATGGCGCTGAAGATGGCACAGCAACAGACTCATTTTGTCTTTCAAGGAAATTTTGCAAGGTTTGAAGAAATATTGTTACTACATACTTCAGGGGCGCAGGCAGGGGGTGGTTTTAGGGGTTTAAACCACTGCTGAGATATAAAATTTTTAGTTAATTTTTATGTCAATTTATGTGATTTTCGAAATTTTCGATACCGAAAAAGGACTCGTGGTTATCACCGAGTTAGGGTGGTTCAAAAAACTAAAGTTTTTCTTAGAGACCTAGGAACCCTCCGTTTTTTTACATCTAGCAAAAGAATAATCTATGCAAAACTTCAGCACTGTGGAACATATGGAAGGCGGCGCTCAACGAGGTTTAATTTTCATAAATTTCTATGAAGGAGTAAATTTGAGACATTTTTTAATTGTATTTTTTTAATGGTTCAGATTTAAAAAAAAATGTATTTTCTTCAATACATTTTATATTAAACATGTTAAGCATGTTCAGATTACTGAATTTTAAAATAATTATAAAATCTCAAATATTAGCTATTTTCTGGTATTAAAGACTTTTTTATTTCAAGAAACAGGAAAAGAACAAGGAAGAGGAAGAATATCAACATTAAGATTGAAGTTTCGACTTTTCTCATAGAAAAGAGAAGTTTAAATTTTTCTCATATTCCAAACATATCTACTACAGTGGCAGATAAAGAAATAGAGTAATTACATTGTTTGCAAATTATGATTACTAGAGTTCCGAAAATATGTCAAAATCAAACGCCTAAAATTATGCTAACATAATTGCCATACTTTATCCAATTTGTTTTTGTTTTTTTTTCAAATAAATTTACAAAATAAGTTTCAGGCGCTTGATTTGACATCTTTTTGCCATCTCTAATGATTACTTGTTTGTTTTTTAACAACTTTAATGTTTTCCAGTAGCATGCTTTTAGGCGCAAGTTCACTTACTAGCTCTAGTAAATGCCTTAAAATACGTTCTGGCGGCTTATGCTATGGATACACACAAGGAGATTATCTCCAATAAATCTTCTTTGATCAGATCCAAATTTTACCCTGACACACACAAAATAGAAGATTAACAGCATTGAGGATTACTTGTTTGATTGTTATTCCACCATCTTTTTACCTACCTCGGCGACATCTAGCGGTCGATAGTCGGATTTTACAAACCAGCGCGACGCCTATCTGTCAGCTACCCTTAATTTCCTAGTGTTTCTTGCTGTTGTTGTCTATTTATGTACAGAGTGTTGCTAGTGAAAATTTTTTAAAACTGCTCAAATCTTCTTAATTTTTGGGAGTTTATAATGAAGGCGGCCGCCGTGGTGTAGCGGTTAAGTGTTCGGCCTTCTACACCAAGTCGTGGCGGTTCGATGCCCGGCAAAAGTAACATCAAAAATTATTTAGAAAAACAATTTTTCTAAACGGGGTCGCCCCTCGGCAGTAGTTTGGCAAACTCTCCGGGTGGATTTCTGCCATGAGAAGCTTCTCAGCAAAAAATTCATTTGCTTTGCAAGTGCCGTTCGGAGTCGGCAAAAAACTGTAGGTCCCGCCAACTTTAGGAAAAACTCAAAAAGCAACACACCACAAGTTGGAAAGAGAAGCTCGGCTAAAAATCTCGTTAGAGGTTATGATAACCTCTTGGTATATCGCCGGCATTAGTAGTAGTATTGGAGATAATCTCCGTGTGCGTATCCATAGCATTACAGCTTTAGCATCGCATCGCATAGTAACACCCTGTTCTGTCATAGTAAGCAAAGTCACAAACCACAAATGTTCGCTGTTCGGCACTTTGTCATCGGCATTGAAAAACTTTTTTTATTCAAACAATGTTTATTTGTTTCCTGCTGTAAACATTCTAACATTACCAAATGAATTACCTATACATACATGGAGCATTAGGGAGGCCATTCTTATCAAACATTTTTTCCAGTGTCACCTTCTAAATCGAACCACGGTCGAACATTGCAGATGTTCAAAAAAAAAATAATGATAGTGCCAATCATTATTTAGCCCATGGAATCCAAATCAACCGTTTTCAGAATTTTTGTTTGTCTGTCTATCTTTATGTTTGTGCCCCTATCACTCTAAAACTGCTGTATGGAATTGAATAAACTTTCACCACTGTGTTAGTAGACGTTCAACTTAAAATTTAAGATATACCTCATTGCGATAACTCGACAGGTTTTGGGGTTATCGACAAATATGTGGACCAGGGGCTATCAAAAATGTGTTTGTACAATATGGGTATCAAACGAAAGGTACTGACGAGTGCTGCTATAAGGAATGTGATTAATTTAAATATCTCAGCAGATTTCGGAGATATCTCTTAAACTTTCAGGCCGAAAAACAGAAGGATTGTAGGGTCGCACAGGTCTATCTTTGGCCGGAGTAACATCTGCTGGGTCTGCTAGTCGCATATCAATTTATATCCCGATTGGAGTTTTAATTAAAACAAAAAACTAATAAATTTTTAAAAACATAACTTTCTGATAATATAATTTTTATTTATTTCAATAATAAAAAATTTGCAATAAGCATACATTCAAAATTCGTTTAAGGAAAATCTTATTAAAACATAACTTAATATTTATGTATATTTCTTCTGTTATTCGAATAAAATGTAATTTGTAAAAATGATTTCTCAACTAAAACTTAAAATTGTTGAAAAACTGCAAAAATTTTGGTTTCTTTTTTTAATATTTTTACCAGGTAATATTTACATATCCATACATACATCGAACGCACATTCACACACACATACATACAATCACAAGGGCATATTCTCTGCTACATATTTTTTTTTATTTTTATTTTTTTTTTCACTAACTCTAATTAAAATTTAGATGATAATTTGTAATAACTAGCACTAGCAAACCCCCGAAAAAACTCTCACAAGATGCTTTCAAGTATGTAAAAAAAAATATTACTACCTAATGCTATTATAAACTGTCATAACATACCTACTCGTATTCTATTATGAGTATGTAGTATATGTGGTGTATGTTTTCGCTTATTGTTTTTGCGGTTTTGTTTTAAAACGCATAATTTTTATTGCACTGGGGCAATATTTTCTGATTTTTATAATTTTTTGCATATTTAGTTCAGTTTGACTTGGAAAGAAAAAATTTAACCCAATTTTAAACAGCTTCTAAAATAAGAAAGATGTGAACCGTGTTTGAACCCAAACGGGTTTGAAGCTAAGTAAACTTTTTGAAAATTATTACTTTAAAAAAAATTATCTGTTCTGAAATTTTTATAGATGTTTCAGTCAACCGAACCACCCTTATAAAGGTTTCACTTCAAATAACGTTTCGATAGTGAGGCATTTTCGTAGAAAGCCATCTTCAGTGGCATTTTTACCATATTCAAAATTTACGATTTTCTATTGTTCCTGGCATTTTTTTCGGGGTGCTGTGCCATCTTCAGAGTCACTTTGTTTGAAAATGAAAAATGGAGCTGAAGATGACACAGCAACAGACTCGTTTTGCCTTTCAAGCAAATTTTTCAAGGTTTCAAGAAAAATTGTTACTACATACTTAAACTTTTATTCGAGTAAAAATGACCCTGAAGATGGCACAATGCCGAAACCGGTTTTTATTAAGGTTCCCCAGGTTATCCCTTAAGAGATATTACTCACAATTTCTAGAATGCACGTGCCTTTTAGACAGCAAGAAGTGCTGCTACAACAAGTTCTGTTTTTTTTTTTTCTTATGGGTATATAGCCGGGTAGTTGCAAGGTACATCTACCGTGGTCGACATATGAGCACCTTACTTTGGCTATGGATTTTTACAATTCGAAGCACGAGTTCATATCTTTGTTGTAAATCAATAATAGCTTAAATGATTTTCCTGATGATGATTTTACCGAATAAAAATATTTTTTTGTATTTCTAACCTAAAAATTAGCAACTTTTTGTAAAATCCGATATGTTCAAATTCTAAAATTTTTTTTAATCATTTCTGTTTATACACCTGAAAGTAGGCATAATAAAGTTTTATAAAGTGTGGGATTATAGTCCTTTCAAAAACACGTTTCTTTTGTATGTACAGTGGCGTTTAAAATAATAGCACATCATATTCTAAATATTTCGAAAATTATTTGCAAAGGAAAACAATCAACATTTTTTTAAGATAGTAACATCTGTGAAGTGCTTACATTTTGTACGACACTGAACATTAGGGCGGGTTGAACTTTTATCTTAGAATAAAGGGAAAACTTGTAATTAAAAAGTTTGTTTTTTCCGCTGAAGACTTTACCGAATAAGCATTATTTTCGGCATTTCCAACCAAAAAATTTACCGATTTTTGTAAAATGGGATAAATTCGAATTGACAAATTTTGGATAGCAACTATTTTAGTACCTATAATTAGCCCTAATAAACTTTTATAAAATGTTGGATTAGGGCACTTTCAAAAACGAGCTTAATTTATATGTACAGTGTCGGTTAAAATAATAGCACATCACATGCTAAATATCTCTAAAAGTATTTGGAAAGAAAAACGAACAAGATTTCATTAAGATAATAACATCTGTAAAGTGCTAACATTTTGTACGGCACTGTACATTAGGGCGGGTTGAATTTTTTCTTAGAATAAAGGGAAAACTTGTAATTTAAAAAATTTAAAAAGTTTGTTTTTCGGTGTTTTGTGTTTGAAGCTTAGCTCGAAAATTGTTTATACCTGCGTACTTTTTACTAGTACTAGGGTATTATAATTTTTGTTACGAATTTTATTTTTTTCCGCCTAAGACTTTAGCAAATAAGCATAATTTTTTGGTATTTCTAACCTTAAAATATAACGATTTTTGTAAAATAGGATATGTCCGAGTTGACAAATTTTGGATTGTAACAATTTTAGTATATATGTATGGTTCATTTGTATGTACAGTGTGGGGCAAAATAATAACACATCATCTTAAAAATATCTCCAAAATTATTTAGAAATTAAAACAACCAAGATCGCATTAGCATTTTAACATCTGTGAAGTGCCAATATTTTGAGTGGCACTGTAAATTAGGGTGGGGTTAAATTTTTTTGCGTTGCATAGGGAGGATATGTAATTAAAAGAAAAGGTTTTTCTGCTTAAGCCTTTAGCAAATGAGCATAATTTTCGGTATTTCTAACCTAAAAATGTAACACTTTTTGTAAAATGGATTATGTCCGAATTGACAAATTTCAGATACGTATATAGGTACACCTAAATACCTAATTTAGTTAAATAAAATGTGATAATATGCACCTTTCAAAATACCCGGCTGGTTTGTATGTACAATTTCGGTAAAAATTATAGCACATGACCTATCAGAAAATATAGAAAATTATTTTAACAGCAAAACTTTAGAATTGCGACATCTATGAGGTGCCAATATTTTAAGTGCCACTGTACATTAGGGTGGTTTGATAAAATTTTTTTTTTTAATAGAAGAGGTTTTGTACTTTATAAAAAAGATTTTTACTAAAAAAATTTTAAGAGGAAAATTATATTCTTTATCAATTTTTTATGGGTTCAAAATCGTAAGAAACATCAAAAATTTGTCTATCTTTCCGTTGAATTTTTTTTTCTTTTTTTCTTAAAATCGACCTTGCCTCCTGAAACTTTTGCATAAAAACTTTTTCATTTAAAATAAAATGTTATGTTTTTATAAAGTACAAAATCGGCAACCATATTAAAAAAAATTTTCGTTTCGCCCACCCTAATATATAAAATATTATTTTCTTTTTTAATTTGCAAAAATGTGTTTTATGTGCTCTTAATTTTAAGTAATTATTTTTCAAACATAATAAATACGTACACACATACATACATACATACATGCATGCATATATGTATGTATGTACTTCCCTTCCCATATGTTTTGGTAAACCCTAGAACCTTGTACTTCGCCTCTAAATTAACTTCAACATTTCTTATTAATCTCTCTCACACACACACCCCCCTACCTCGCTCATTCGCTCTTTGTCAATTTGATATGATTATTATTTACATCAATCAAATGTTTCAACTGATCACCTTGCGCCAACAATTGATTTGGCTGACAGCCCATACCTCCCGCAGCCGCCAGCAATGCCCGACCAGCAATCGAACCATTCGCATGACCATTTGCATAACCCTTCGAATGACCATTAGCATAGCCATTTTCATAACCATTTGCATGTCCATTTG
The DNA here is from genome assembly GCA_964058755.1 of Campiglossa producta. NCBI lineage: Eukaryota > Metazoa > Arthropoda > Insecta > Diptera > Tephritidae > Campiglossa > Campiglossa producta. The sequence goes on along the minus strand of CAXKVI010000001.1, from coordinate 12,412,508 downwards.
TGTAACCTTTGGCTGCTGCCGCCGCTTCCGCTTTGCGCGTATTGTAAGTCTTTCTATAGAAATTACCAAACAAATACAAAAAGATAGTCGTATTGCCGACAAAGAAGAATGTAAGCGCCGGTGGCATATTGCAACCCTTAGCAGCCACCATAATCATATAGCCCAAAATCAAGACGAATTGCACGAGCTGGATGGTGGTCATGTACTTCTTCCACCACAAGTATTTCTGGTATTGTGGACCCATTGCGGCAACCATATAATAGAAGTACATAATGATGTGTACGCCCGAGTTAAGTATGCCAATTATGACGCCTTGTTCACCTGCAGATAAGATAGATTTTTTTGGAAATTATCAAAATTTTTAAATTTTTGTTATCTTCATTCGCTTACCTGGCGCATACTTGAGATAGCCCCAAGAGAAGAGCGCTGTTATTGTGTGATGATAGACGTGCAAAAATGATACTTGATTTTGTTTTTTACGCAACACAAAGAATGTTGTATCCAACAAATCGATGATTTTCGAGAAAAAGTAATACCAAGCGCCTGAGTAGAGCATCAAATTTTGTTCACGATTACGCACGATTTCGCATTTTTTGGATAGAATCGATGAGACGACATTACTTTCGTTTATTGACTGCAAGAGAAAAAGAAAGAAATTCGTTACCAATAAAAACAATGGAATAAATATTCTAAAAAATAAAAATTATTTTTGAATATCGTCGCTCGCTTGCCAGAAGCATGAATGTAAAAATTTTCCAGTTTTGAGTTAATAGGCTCACGTGATTAACCTCCCAGTGCTATCAAGTTAGCGCTAACTTTACTTACCCAAAATGATCCCAAAAAGACCCTAAAATAGACCCAAAATAATCCTAAAATGACCCCAAAAAACAATTAAATTTTTCCAAAGTGTTCCAAAATTGAACCCAAAACGATCCAAAAATGATCCAAAAATGTACCCCAAAATGACCCTAAAATGATCCCAACAATTATCCAAAAATGATTCCCAAATTACCCAAAAGTTATGCAAAAATGAACCCCAAAATGAACCTAAAATAATCCCAAAACGACCCTAAAAACACCCTAAAATGTTCCCAAAATGACCCAACAATTATCCGAAAATGATCCACAAATGACTCCAAAGTGATCCGAAAATTATCCCAAAATTTTCCCAAAAAAATCCAAAAATGAACCCAAAATTATCCCAAAGTGATCCCTAGATCTCAAAATGATACTAAAATAATCCAAATATGATCCCAAAATATACAATAAAAATACAATAGGGCACAATGCTAACCCTGGGCGGCAATCCTACTTGAAAATATTTTAGTTGGTATGTCGGCGAAAATATCTTTCATTTGATACCCGTTTTGGCATATCAAGCTCCATAATTTAGAAAAAAATTGATATAGGTGGCAACGCTGTACACCCCCCAAATGGGAACCCCCAAGTGAATAGTCTTAGAATCAGTCATACTATCTATATGCCAAATTTCCTCCAAATCGGTCAAGCTGTTCCCGAGATAGTTCCGGATATACAAATATAATTCGGTAAGGTGGCAACCCTAGGTAGCAAATGCTGTAACTTTTTCAAAAACCGATTTTTAAATGTAGTTTTCAGAAAAAAACATAAAAAAAAATTTAAAAGCGCAGATATATAAAATATTTTTTTTTTTTTTAAAAAGTCCGACCCTTTTTTTATTTTTATTTTTCTTTTAAACTCCAACTAATTCTATAAGCCCCACTAATCACCAGATGTGCCGACAATCGCTTCAATTTTTTTTTTTTTTTGATTGATACAAATTTTTTTTCAACTTTGGCTCATGTTATATAACTTTTTAATAATTTTTTTTTTTTTTATTTCCCCGAGAAACCTCAAAAGATGAAAATTCAAATTTTATTTGAGAATTTTAAGGTAGCGGAAATGGGTTAAATGATAGGGCAAGACTTAGCGAATCCCCCAGATATGATTTCATAGGGGTCATTCTCTTGTGATTTTCTGTTAAATTTTAAAAGTGGGCGTGACACCGCGAATTTTTAAAGCAGGCATTTTTGAAAATTCGACTGACCATAACTTTAAAACTGATTATGATATGATGCTAAAATTTGGCACCGCTGGGTATTTGATGGTCGGTTTACCCGAACCTATACTTCCTTACTTGTTTTTTTTTTGTTTCATTTTGCTTATTTATTTTTTCACTTTTTTTTATTTTTTTTTTTTATTTTTTTGTTCTTTTTTTTCTTTTTTTTTCTTTTCTTTTCTTTCATATTATTTCTTTTTTTATTTTTTTTTAACGTTGTTATTTTTGCTTTACTTTATTTCCTTTTATTAAATTTTTAAATTTTTTTTTTCATCTTGGTTTATTTTATTTTGTTTTTTTTTTTGTTTCACTTTATTTAATTTTAGTTATTTTTTACACTTTTTTATATTATTTTAGTTTTTCTATTTTTTATTTTTTTTTTGGTTTATATTTTTTTTGGTTTGTTTTTTTTTTTATTTTATTTTATTTAAATTTTTTTATTTTAGTTTAGTTGCTTTTATTTTATTTGCTTATTTTTCATTTCGCTTTGTTTTTTTTTATTTTATTTTTTTTTTATTATTTTTTTCTTTATATTTTTTTTATTTGACTTTGTTTTTGTTTTATTTTTTTTTCTCTTTTTTCAAATTTTATTATTTTGTATATTTTATATATTTTTATTTGCTGCTATTTTTTTTTATTTTACTTTATATAATTCCAATTATCATAATAAGAAAAAAATTTTAATATTTCCGAACCTACATATATATACTTACCGTACGACACATCCAAATTGAGAAACAAACTTGGAATGCATTGTAGATCACCATAATCTTTTTCAAATCGTATGGCTTGCGATCTCTCATGTAAGCGGGTCCTATTTTCAGAACAAAAAGCAGGTAAAGTGCTACAATCGAGACAACAGGACCGGGTGAGCTCATCAGAAACCAGCTGTCCACGGTTTCATCTGTAAGCAAAAGGAAAGCAACAGATAGAAGGTATAAATTTGTTGACTAAAAAAAATGACTTAATATCTTCTTCCACAAATAATTTTTTGTTTTGAATCACAACTACTCACCAACACCCTTTGACAGACCGGAAATGCGTTCATTGAAAATTTTTATATATGTCGCCATTTTTGTTGTAGTACAGATATTTTGCGATCTAGAAATAAGTACAGAAAAAATAATTACTTTGTATGTTTAAACAATATTTAATAGCTAATTAAACTTAATTTTTACACTTTTTTTTAATTTAAAAAAACATTTCGACACTTCTTAGAAATGTTTGGTAAAATTTAAATATTTTGTCATGTTTTTTAATGCAATTAAATCGTCATTGAATTTCGCATTTAGTTTATTTGATTGTATAAATTTCGTTTTTTTTTTTTTTGTAACACGTTCATAGCTGATTTTTCACATTAGATGAGCACCCTCATTGCATCAAAGCAGAATTATTGAATGAAATGCAACGTTTATTAATATAAAATTTTTAATTCATATCAATTGTAGGTATGCTCCATATGTGTATGTAAATATATCAAAAAATTTCTAAGCACTTGCCAATATTTTGATATTTTTTCAAGAGCGTCTGAGCATTGAAGTACTGCACAGCACGAGCGCGTTCACAATTCTAAAAGGCAAGTGCTTCATAAAATCTGTGCTAATCGCTTTTTTCTTTTTGTTTTGTTTTTCAGCAAACAATCTTACAGACAATTTTACACATATTTGACATTGTGTGAGTGTAGTTATACGATACATAAATTATATATGTGTGTGTGTATGTGCCAGGTTATTAGTAAGTTTATATGTCAAAATAGTCAAATGCATAGCTAAAATAATAAGCGTTTTTAAAAAGTGTGCTTTGAATAATGAATTGGGCACTTTGCACACCAGCAAGTGTAGATAAATACATACAGACGCATGCTCTAACGCATAAGCTAGGCAACAAGTTTGATAGAACACATTTTCTCATAGACACCTATATTTCGCAGATTCTTATGGAATATTGTAGCAGACATTGTCTGATAACACAAAAACAAAATAGAAATAATTGTCAATGAATTTAATGTTTATGTAGAATTTTAGGCAGTGGCGTAGGAAAGGAGGGTGGGGATTTCAGGAGTTTAGAACAGCTTTATCGCCCTTTGAATATCCAGCTAGCGTGAGGTTTCAGCAATGTTATTAATATTGACTTTTATTTAATTTGTTCACCTTCTGTTATTACTTTTTTAATTTATTTTTTTTTTTATTTCTTGATTTCTTGCAAAAATTTTTTTTTATTTCCATGTTTATTTAATTTTTTTTTCAATAATGTGTTTTATTTTATTTATCTTATTTTATTTTATTTAATTTTTTTTGTTTTGTTTTGTTTTGTTTTGTTTTGTTTTGTTTTATTTTATTTTATTTTATTTTATTTTATTTTATTTTATTTTATTTTATTTTATTTTATTTTATTTTATTTTATTTTATTTTATTTTATTTTATTTTATTTTATTTTATTTTATTTTATTTTATTTTATTTTATTTTATTTTATTTTACTTTATTTTATTTCATTTTATTTTATTTTATTTTATTTTATTTTATTTTATTTTATTTTATTTTATTTTATTTTATTTTATTTTATTTTATTTTATTTTATTTTATTTTATTTTATTTTATTTTATTTTATTTTATTTTATTTTATTTTATTTTATTTTATTTTATTTTATTTTATTTTATTTTATTTTATTTTATTTTATTTTATTTTATTTTATTTTATTTTATTTTATTTTATTTTATTTTATTTTATTTTATTTTATTTTATGTTAATTTTATTTTATTTTTATTTTTTTTTATTTTTTTTTTTATTTTATTTTATGTTATTTTATTCTATTTTTTTTTATTTTTTTTTTTATTTTATTTTGTTTTAGTTTATTTTATTTTATTTTATTTTATTTTGTTTTATTTTATTTTATTTTTTTTTATTTTTTTTTTCTTTTATTTTATTCTTTGTATTTTTTTAATTTCATTTTATTTAATTATAGTTCTTTTTATGTTATTTTACTTTCTCTGATTTTTTTTATTTTTTATATATTTTTTTTTTTATTTAGCAGACATTTTTCTTGCCTCCCTTTTCTATGACCTCCCCCTCTTAAAGAATCACTGCCTACGCCACTGTTTTCACATACACAAATATTAGTTGCCAGGTAAAGAATAAGCTCACGCTTCGAAAGATAAAAGTCCTATGACGTAATTGAGAGCCCCACATGAATTTTGAATGAAATTACTTCGCGAAAAAAGACGAATATGTATATATATGAAATTTAAAGCTACCCCTAGAAGATAATAACGCTTAATAACTAAAAAAATTGTATTACATAGATAAATATGTATGTACGAGTATGTAGTTTCCTTGTAAATAAACAAGACACAAATCAACTTTATTTGCTGTAGTAAATTCATTAACCCTTTGTTTATATTAATCATCTGGACTCTGAGTAAACAACTTCAAATTAACCATTTTCTTTTAATGACTTAGACATATTGTCACATATGTATATAATATATATAATAATAATATATATTAAACAATATTAAAATAGTAACCGCTTCTGCGTCGATTCGGATTGGAAGTGTTTTATAATATTTTACTTTACTTTATTTAATTTTACTTTTTTATATGACGCTTCAGAATGCAGAGTCCTATGACGTAATTGGAAAATACCCAACTTAGCCTTTAGATGACATTCTTTCGAAGAAAAATATCCACATGAAATTGCAACTTACTCATGGTTATTAATTATGCTAATAAACAACAAAATGTGTAATATGTTAATATGTGGGTTTTCTTGTAAACAACTTTATTGCTGTTGTAAATCGAAAATCCCATTGTTTTTGTTAATCATCTAGAGTAAAGAACTCGATATGCTTCTTACATTAATTGCTCTACTGTTGTTGTACTTAAATTAAACGTTTCCTTTAATTTACTCTGGCCTATTGTCATATAAAAAATTAATTAACGTTGAAGAAATTTAATTTTATTTTATTTTATTGTATTTTTTTTTATTTTATTTTATTTTATTTTATTTTATTTTATTTTATTTTAATTTATTTTATTTTATTTTATTTTATTTTATTTTATTTTATTTTATTTTATTTTATTTTATTTTATTTTATTTTATTTTATTTTATTTTATTTTATTTTATTTTATTTTATTTTATTTTATTTTATTTTATTTTATTTTATTTTATTTTATTTTATTTTATTTTATTTTATTTTATTTTATTTTATTTTATTTGATTTTATTTTATTTTATTTTATTTTATTTTATTTTATTTTTTTTTTTTTTTTTTTATTTTATTTTATTTTATTTTATTTTATTTTACTTATTTTTTTCATTTTTTTTTCATTTTTTATTTTATTTTATTTTATTTTTTTTTTGTTATTTTATTTTTTTTTATTTTATTTTTTTTTTTTTATTTTATTTTATTTTATTTTATTTTATTTTATTTTATTTTATTTTTTTTTATTTTATTTTATTTTATTTTATTTTATTTTATTTTATTTTATTTTATTTTACTTATTTTTTTCATTTTTTTTTCATTTTTTATTTTATTTTATTTTATTTTTTTTTTTTTTATTTTTTTTTATTTTATTTTATTTTATTTTACTTATTTTTTTCATTTTTTTTTTTCATTTTTTATTTTATTTTATTTTATTTTTTTTTTGTTATTTTATTTTATTTTATTTTATTTTATTTTATTTTATTTTATTTTATTTTATTTTATTTTATTTTATTTTATTTTATTTTATTTTATTTTATTTTATTTTATTTTATTTTATTTTATTTTATTTTATTTTATTTTATTTTATTTTATTTTATTTTATTTTATTTTATTTTATTTTATTTTATTTTATTTTATTTTATTTTATTTTATTTTATTTTATTTTATTTTATTTTATTTTATTTTATTTTATTTTATTTTATTTTATTTTATTTTATTTTATTTTATTTTATTTTATTTTATTTTATTTTATTTTATTTTATTTTATTTTATTTTATTTTATTTTATTTTATTTTATTTTATTTTATTTTATTTTATTTTATTTTATTTTATTTTATTTTATTTTATTTTATTTTATTTTATTTTATTTTATTTTATTTTATTTTATTTTATTTTATTTTATTTTATTTTATTTTATTTTATTTTATTTTATTTTATTTTATTTTATTTTATTTTATTTTATTTTATTTTATTTTATTTTATTTTATTTTATTTTATTTTATTTTATTTTATGTTATTTTATTTTATTTTATTTTATTTTATTTTATTTTATTTTATTTTATTTTATTTTATTTTATTTTATTTTATTTTATTTTATTTTATTTTATTTTATTTTATTTTATTTTATTTTATTTTATTTTATTTTATTTTATTTTATTTTTTTCTGTCTTTTCATATTTCATGCCACTTTCCCTCTATTGCTTTTACATGCCCCTCCCTTCTTTTATCTCTTAGTCTATGAGATTACTTGGGCTTGCTCCCGATCTTGTTTTATTGCTCTCCCTTTCCCTTTCCTTCTCGATATCTCTCTTGTAGTTTTTACTATTCCTTCCTCCCTCATTTCTAAACTGAAGTCAAGAGCGCAAATCTATTCGGATAATACTTCAAGTACCTGGGTGACCGAGCTTGCTCGGTGCTATCAATTTAGTGCTAACTTTACTTACCAAACTTGTGAGGATGTGTTACACTGTCCTTTATATGTGGGCAAATTATTAAAATTTTGTAATTTTCGTAGCCGTAATGGACTTTTTGTGGACAACCCTACTTGAAAATATTTTAGTTGGTATGTCAGCAAACATACCTTTCATTTGATACCCATATAGGCATATCTAGCTCCATAAATAAAAAAATTAAATAGGTGGCAACCCTGTAATACAAATATGTATACTGCTATAAGGTGACAACCCTAGATGGCAACTGTACTTAGAAATATTTTAGTTGATATGTCGCCGGAAATACCTCTAATTTGATACCGATATTCGCATATTTTACTCAATATTAAAAAAAAAATGAGATAGGTTGCCACCCTTAAAAGCCCTCCAAGTGGCAACACCTAAGTGGATAGTCTTAGAATCAGGCATGATATCACTGTGCCAAATTTCATCCAAATCGGTCAAGCGGTTCTCGAGATAGTACCGGATATAGAAATATAGTGCGGGCAACCCTAGCTGACAAACCTACATGGAAGTATTTTAGTTGATATGTCGCCGAAAATACCTATCATATGATACCCATATTGTCATATCTTGCTCCATAATTAAAAAAAATGGGATAGGTGGCAACCCTGTAAACTACTCGAAATGTCAACCCTAAAGTAGATAGCCTTGGAATCCTTCATACTGTCACCATACCAAATTTCATCCAAATCGGTCAACCGGTTCTCGAGATAGTACTGCGGTAAGGTGGCAACCCTACTTGAAAATACTTAAGTTGGTATCTCGCCGAAAGTACCTTTCATATGATACCCATATTGGCATATCTTGCTCCATAATTAAAAAAAATGGGATAGATGGCAACCCTGTAAACCGCCTCAAGTGGCAACCCCAAAGTGCATAGTCTTAAAATCGATCATACTATCACCATTCCAAATTTCAGCCAATTCGGTCAAGAGATTCTCGAGATAGTAACGGATATATAAATATATTGTGGTAAGGTGGCAACCCTAGGTGGCAACCCTACTTGAAAATATCTTATTTGGTATCTCGCCGAAAATACCTTTCATATGATACCCATATTGGCATATCTTGCTCCATAATTAAAACAAAAAGGGATAGGTGGCAACCCTGTAAACCGCCCCAAGTAGCAACCCTAAAGTGGGTAGTTTTAAAATCGATCATACTATCACCATGCCAAATTTCAGCCAATTCGGTCAAGCGATTCTCGAGATAGTACCGGATATACAAATATATTGTGGTAAGGTGGCAACCCTAGGTGGCAACTCTACTTGAAAATATTTTAGTTGGTATCTCGCCGAAAATACCTTTCATATGATGCCCATATTGGCATATCTTGCTCCATAATTAAAAAAAAATGGGATAGGTGGCAACCCTGTAAACCTCCCCAAGTGGCAACCCTAAAGTGGGTAGTCTTAGAATCCATCATGCTATTTTTGTGCCAAATTTCATCCCAATCGGTCAAGCGGTTCTCGAGATAGTCCGAACATACAAATATACAAATATACAAGATTAACTCGTTTAAAGATATTAGATATAAAAATGTTTCAGAAAAACTACTCTCAGTAAATAAGATACCACTCTTCGCACCACCTTCCAATATAATAAGCACTTAACTTCGATCGCAAACGATAGCCGAGTTCAATGCCAAATTTTGGTTAATGCCACCACACAAGTGCAAAAAAACACCAAAGCTAGAAAACCACCAAACCAATGATGCTGTCAACTGTACTGACGCATCTACTTACATTTTATAGATAATTCTAACGCCAAAAGGCATACGAGTCAAATGCAAGAATCTCAGTACAGCATGCTAGTCGAAACATGACATATACCATACACAGCTTTTTACACAAACATATTTATTGGATGACACTTAACAGCTGTTGCCCATTTGACTCTGAAGTAAACCTGACCTTGTATGGCGAATAATTGGTGAATTTAGCAAAGAACCTCACCTCGTACAATGCCACACCAAACTACGTATGTATGCACTTGTGTGAGTAGTGTTCATGAAAAATTTGCTGAAAATTATATATATTGTGTATGGCAATAAATGCAGTGGCTAAAACAAACTGCAACTGCGGGCGACAAGTGTCAGCAAAATTATGAAAAAAAAAAATTGCTACTTAAGCAAAAATTCGCAAGATCGAAGTCAAGGCGATCGACTGAAGTTTTTTTTTTCAAAACCAATTTATGCATGTTTTTGCTTTTACTCGTCAAAACAAAAACGAATGCAAGAAAAATGCGCTGGCGATGTTTCGTCACATTTTTGTGTTTGCTAATAATAGAATGCAACTACGAAGCGTAAATGAATTGCCGCCCTGTAGGAAAATTATTCCTATCTCTTATAAAAAAGCATATGAGATGGTCTTTTGAAGGAAGGAGAGAACATGACTCACAATTCTGCGAAACACTTATAGCTCACTGAGTATAACAAACTCGTTAATTATTACTTCTATGAACCTTCTTTAAGAAATTGCAACTTAGCTATTCTTAATGTGAGTTGGACGAATAGTTGTTGGAGCACATTATGTAATTTGTTTTGTTATTTTATGGCAATTATTTAATTATCAGTGACTTGGCTAAAACTGAAAGTAGATCTTTGATCCCTAACCTCCAAATTTCTTTCAATAGGTAAAAATCTGGTCCTACGACTGCTCACATTTAACTAAAATCACATTTCAACAACATTTTATTATTAATTTGCCATTGAACTATATTCATTCTCATATCTTCCTTTAATTTCTCCGCTTTTCTTCGTTCCTGATACCTCTTCTCTTCGCATTTTCCCCCTTTGTTCTTACCACTCTTCGCCTTTCCACATCTCTCTCCCTCCTTCTCCTTCTCTTTCTTCATATCCCTCTCTCTATCTGCCCCGCCCATTCTCTCTTCTTCCCTTTCTCTCTCCCTCCCTCTCTATGTTCGTCTCTCTCTCTTGACTTTCACTCTTTCTCTCTCTATCTCCCTCTCTCTATGTTCTCCTCTCTCTTGTCTTTCTCTCACTCTCTCTATTTGCCCTTCTCTCTCTTTCCTTTCTTCCTCTCCTCTATACTCCTCCCTGTACTCCTATGTCTGCCTAATTTTCCTATGTTTCTCCGTATTTCGCCACAATTACATTAGTCAAAAGGCTGTAGATCTGTAGATTTGAGAGAAAAATATAACTCTACCGATCCCAGCCCGCATCTTGGTTTGCACATCTTTCTCTTTCACTTTCATGCTTCTATTTTATTTATGGTTTTCATTACATCTTGTTACATCTAGCGTATCATGTATCATTTTACTCTTCATCTCCCTTTTCCACTCTCCCTCCTTCTGTGTTTCTTCACTCCCCATTTGTATTTATTCCTTTCTCTCTCTCTCTCTCTCTCTTTCTCTCTCTCAATTTCTCAATGTATTTTGTTCTTGTAAATGTAAGATGTAAAAGAAGTAGCGTTAAATGTAGTGAGTACAAAGTAGTTGAGAGCGCAATTCTTGCTTGACTGGTTGCTGATATTACTGATATATGTGTGTGAGTATATCCAAGTGCTTTGCTGGCGCTTTGTTAGTCGTGTTTAAATAAGTACTAACAACAAAAATGCGAGCACTTGCTAAGACATGATTTAATGTAGGTGGCTTGTTTTGTTTTTATTATACAAAATACCTACATGAGGCATAAAACTCGTGATTATGTGTGTGTATGTTAATTTTGTTGGAATATAAGGAAATTAAATTAAGGAAAAGGAAATAAAAGGGATGGAAGGGAAAGAAAAAAGAAAGGAAACAAAAGAAAAGGGATGGAAGAGAAAGGAAGGTAAAAGAAGGGAAAGGAAAGGAGAGGAAAGGAAAGGAAAGGAAAGGAAAGGAAAGGGAGGGAAAGGAAAGGAAAGGCAAGGGAGGGAAAGGAAATTTAAGGAAAGTAAGGAAATGAAATCAAAGGAAAGGAAAAGAAAGGAAAGTAAAGAAAAGGAAGAAAGGAAGGAAAGGAAAGTAGGATGATAAGAAAGGAAAATAAAAGAAAGGAAAAGGAAAGGAGAGAAGAGGAAAAGAAACTAGAGGAAAGGGTCGGAAATTAAAGTAAAGGGAAAGAAATTAAAGGCAAGGAAAGGAATGGAAACAAAAGGAAAGGAATGTAGAGGAAAGAAAAGGAAAGTAAAGGCAAGGGATGGAAAGGACAATAAAGGAAGAGAACGGAAAGAAAATTAATGGAAAGGGAAGGAAGAATGGAAAAGAAAGGAAAGGGAAGTAGGAAGGGAGAGGAAAGGACAGAAAAGGAATGACAAGAAAAGAAAGAAAATTAAAGGAACGGAAACAAAAGGGAATGGAAAGGAAAGGAAAGGACACATGTTTACACATCGAACATCACGAGTACTCTCACGTCTTTTTTATTCAATCTATTTTGGGTCCCTGTCTCTCTGTGCCTCTATTCATCGCTCTTTATTTTTCTTCAACATCCCTTCCTTACTTTCCTCCATTTAGAACGAGATAATTCATTGACTGATGGCATAGCTACGATAGTAATCGTAATCCCTTTAGAAAGAAGCTTCGTTTTATTGAAGATGAGTTGACAAAAAAAAACTTGTGTCTCATTAATATTTGAATAATTTTGCAATAGAAACCTTCAGTTCCACTTGAACTTATATTTAGGTACAAGAACAGGTTGAAACGATATTAATGAGTTAAAGTTACTTCCGATTGATAGAAAATTGCGTCTATATGAACTCGTCTTCAGGTTTCCAGTATTGGTTTGTCTTACAGCAAAAAAATGAAACTAACTAGGTATTTTTTTTATTTTGAATTTTTAAGAATTTTACACGGAAATGTAATAGCCCTAAAACTTAACCACACACTTACAAGATAATTAAAAATAAATGAATAAAGGGAATGCAAATTGAAAGGCTACCAAGATATTTACATGCCTATTGTGCCTAAGGTCAGCAAGCTAGCAAAAAAAACACGTTTCACCAACACGCGCTTTAAACTAAAATTTTTTGTTAACTAGCGGCTTAGAAGAGGCATGAGACTAGCTGGCCGGCTAAGAAGAATTTCTAAATAGTTTAGGTGTGTGTTTGTGGTACAAATATTTGTATAGACGCGCATAGTAACTGATCTGTAAAGTTGCTGATTCTTAAGCAGTGCTGTGAAATATATTTTTTTTGTCAACTTTCCACTTCATTTCATTCGTCACCTAATTTTATATCAGTTTTGAGTTTATTTTTTATTCTCTATATCAATTTCTAGATCAACTTCTAGATCAACATAAACGGTCAAATCATTTGGAGTTCATTGCTCGTTTCGGTTTCATTGAATTAACCGAATTTATATTATGGCAGGCTTGTAAATTATGACGTCACTAAACATTCGGAAATCGGAAGTGACGATGAATTCATTAAATGGCAAAGCCCATACATAAATATTTGTCACACATAGCTATTTTTTCGTTGGAAATCTGAATATGTATTTTGTGTTAAAACGGAATTATTTACTTATTTTACACACATGCATTCACATACGATTTTGTGTTTATATTTATTTTTCTATTGTAAATTTGCATACTAATTAACACACATATGAGTTTGTTTACCTAATATATATGTAGAGTTGAGAAGCTTTCTAGTTAAGGGCTCTGTGATAAATAAATAGTTTAATTGCAAGGAGATGGAAAAGCACGTTCAAGTGGTACATGCATATATACTAGTACAAAGTATTTCTAGTACATTCAGTTCCGACCTGAAGTACACTTTAGAAATAATAGATCTTTTCAAGCAGGTTCCATTTAGTTGCCTCAGTTAATTTTAATTCTTTTACTTTATTTTAAAATTTTTTGTTTTTCCTTTTATTTCAATTGAGTTTATTTGATTTTATTTTACATGATTTTAAGTTTTTTTTTTTTCATTTTACTTGATTTAATTATTTTATTTTTTTTTTTATTTTTTTTGTATTTTTTTTTTTACTTTTTTTTGTATTATATTTAATTTCTTATATTTTTGTTTTTGTATTTTATTACATTTTTTGTATTATTTTTTGTATTTCATTATATATGTTATATATTTTTTGTTTTATTTTATTTTATTTTGTTTTATTTTATAATTGTTTTTTTTTTTTGTTTTATTCTTTTCAGTTTTTTTTTTTTTTTTTATTTAATTTTTTTCTTCAATTTTTTAATTATATTTTTATTTTTTAATTTTTTTATATTATTTTTCATTATATTTTTTTATATTTTTTGTTTTATTTTATTTTGTTTTATTTTATATTTTTTTTTTGTTTTATTTTTTTTAGTTTTATTTTTTTTATTATATTTTTTATTTAATTGTTTTCTTCTATTTTTTATTTTATTTTTTTATATTTTTTTATTATGTTTAATTTTTTTATTTAATTTTATTTTATTTTCATTTTGTTTTATTTAATTTAATTTTTCTTTATTTTTCTTTATTTTTCTTTATTTTTCTTTATTTTATTTTATCTTATTTTATTTTATTTTATTTTATTTTTTTATTTTATTTCTTTTTTATTTTATTTTATTTTATTTTATTTTATTTTATTTTATTTTATTTTATTTTATTTTATTTTATTTTATTTTATTTTATTTTATTTTATTTTATTTTATTTTATTTTATTTTATTTTATTTTATTTTATTTTATATTATTTTATTTTATTTTATTTTATTTTATTTTATTTTATTTTATTTTATTTTATTTTATTTTATTTTATTTTATTTTATTTTATTTTATTTTATTTTATTTTATTTTATTTTATTTTATTTTATTTTATTTTATTTTATTTTATTTTATTTTATTTTATTTTATTTTATTTCATTTTATTTTATGTTATTTTATTTTATTTTATTTTGTTTTATTTTGTTTTATTTTATTTTGTTTTATTTTATTTTATTTTATTTTATTTTATTTTATTTTATTTTATTTTATTTTATTTTATTTTATTTTATTTTATTTTATTTTATTTTATTTTATTTTATTTTATTTTATTTTATTTTATTTTATTTTATTTTATTTTATTTTATTTTATTTTATTTTATTTCATTTTATTTTATTTTATTTTATTTTATTTTATTTTATTTTATTTTATTTTATTTTATTTTATTTTATTTTATTTTATTTTATTTTATTTTATTTTATTTTATTTTATTTTATTTTATCTTATTTTATTTTATTTTATTTTATTTTATTTTATTTTATTTTATTTTATTTTATTTGATTTTTTTGTTTTATTTTATTTTATTTTTTTGTTTTATTTTATTTTATTTTTTTATGTAGTTTATTTTATTTCATTTTATTTTTTTTTTAGTTTATTTTATTTCATTTTATTTTATTTTATTTTATTTTATTCTGTTTTGTTTTGTTTTATTTTATTTGTTTTATTTATATTTTATTAATTTTTTTTATTTTTTTTTTGTTTTATTTTATTTTTTTTAATTTTTTTATTTTTTTTTATTTTTTTATATTTTTTATTTTATTTATTTATTTTTATTTTTTTATATTTTTTTATAATTAAATTTTAATTTTATTTTGTTGGATGTTATTTTATTTAATTTTTTCTTTTGTTTTATTAAATTTTCTTCATTTATTTTATTTTTATTTTGTTTATATTATATTTAATTTTTTGTCCTTTTATTTTGTTTTTTATTATACTATTTAATATTTTTTCATTTTCTTTTTTTTTTTTCTTTAATTTCATTTAATTTTTAATTTTTTTATTTATATTTTTTAGTTTTATTTTATTTTAATTTTAATTTTATTTTATATAATTTTTTTTAATTTTTTATATTACTTTTTTTATTATTTTATCTGGGCGTAACATATTTACATCACTAACCTCCCATCCACATTATTATACCAATTATTTTAAAGTTCTGTTTTTATCACTCTTTTAAATTAAATTAAGTATGTGAACGTTTTTAATATTCCTAAACATTATAATTATTTATATTACAGAAACCTGCGCACTTGTAATATTTTATACTTATATGAGTATAAAGTCTAATTTGCCCTATGCCTATATTCTTTTTAGTTTGGGATCATTGAATTTCTAATACGCCATAGGTTAATAGGAATTAATAAACAAAACAATGTGATTTACAAAAACTAATTTATAATTAGGTACCTACCTTCTCATTCCTGAGCAATTTCCCATAAAGCGAACGAAAGACTTAGGACACGAACTTTGAACGGAAGAAAACTACACGTGCACTCAAGTGTGAAAATAACAATATTTACATACATTTTCTGAAGCTAAGTAGACATGTGTCCATAATACATAAATTGCATTAGCATTCAGCATCACATTTTTTAAAATAAAAACAAGCAAAACATTTATTGCAATTTAATTTGTGCAAATATTGTCACTATAGAATTTGATAAAAATAAAACACTTATAAGCAGATTAAGGCCGAGCTTTTCTTTCAAATTGATAATCTTCAAAAGGACTACATCTTTTAAAACAGATTCCCTTAACAAATTATAAAGAAAGAATTGCATATACTTAAGTAATTGGAAAGTTTAGTAAGACATACCTTTCACAGTCTATTTTTAAAATGGATTAAGAAGCCTGAACCTCTGACAATCTCTGTATTTGTTGTACACTGCTCAGTGTAACGCGTAATGTCTCCCAGTATTTGATCCAAACGCATTAACATGCAAATATTGTTATACAGTTGTAATATTAAGTGATTGATATCATTAGAAATTGACATTCTCATGTTTTGACTAGAGTCAACATTGTACTACGTAAGTAAGGATCGAACATTCAATGCGCATTGCTAGACTAAAAAGGGCGCCTGTCTTCCATATAATAATAGTATTTCTTTGAAATTCTAGAATATCAGTAAATGAATGATAGAGAGTTTCAGGAAATTCAGGCTCGCTTTTTGCACGTTCTGCGTTTTGATATTTGCTGTCAACTTAATAAGCAATGTTGGCTACGTTCTGTGCAGATATTGCGCTTTTAAGGATTAACCATTTTCACACGCATTATTTAACTATAAGTAAATATGTATTATATAGTATAATGTGGCCGGCATGACGCATGCGGCGTGTTTTGCATTTTCAAGAAGTATGTATTTTTGTCTGAGTTTCTGTTTTATAGCAAAATAAGCGTGTCTGTCTCATTTAGTTTTACCAACGCCCTCATGCTTATGCTGCGCTTGGAATACATAAGTAATCAAGAAGCTTCATTGTGGGTATTTAGTTAAGCTCGTCACTTAAAATGTAAGTAAATATGGATGAATGTACAGTAGAGTGTTCGATTATTCTTATTAACAACCAGCCATCTTTACCATGGTAACAAAAACTGATTTTTTAATTTTATTTTTTATGTACATATATAATTTTTTAACTTTACAATTCTACTTTTTTATTTTTATTAATAAACAAGTAAGGAAAGTTGTCTTCGGCTGTGCCGAAGGCTATATACCTTTCATGAATAAGCGTCACGATTTTCACTGTTCGATCCCCAGTCTGTTTCAATTTAACTATATTTACTACACACATTACACATCTTTGTTATAATTTAAAAAAAACTTACAAAATAATAGGATCCGAGTTATCGGAACAATCGATTGTATGGAGGCTATATATTATACGTGTTCAATTGTACTGACTTACACTATACACATTACATATGTAGAAAGTACTAAAGGTGCAATATTTTACGTTCCTAACTTTTTAAATGCGGAAGTATTGACCAAAAAACCTTATATCTGAACAACCGGTTGTATGGGGCTAAATATATGTTATATTTACCCGATCTTCTTGATTTTCCTCTACACACTACATAAATTGAAAGTACTCAAGTTGCAAAATTTTATGTTCCTAACTTTTTAATTGCAGAAGTTTTGGCCAAAAAACCTTATATCTGAACAATCGGTTGTATGGGGGCTATATGTTACATTTGCCCGATCTGGTTGATTTTCACTATATTATATACACTACATAAATAGAAAGTACTCGAGTTGCAAAATTTTACGTTCCTAACTTTTTAATTGCAGAAGTTTTGGCCAAAAAACCTTATATCTGAACAATCGGTTGTATGGGGGCTATATGTTACATTTGCCCGATCTTGTTGATTTTCACTATATACACTACATAAATAGAAAGTACTCGAGTTGCAAAATTTTACGTTCGTAACTTTTTAATTGCAGAAGTTTTGGCCAAAAAACCTTATATCTGAACAATCGGTTGTATGGGGGCTATATGTTACATTTGCCCGATCTGGTTGATTTTCACTATATACACTACATAAATAGAAAGTACTCGAGTTGCAGAATTTTACGTTCCTAACTTTTTAATTGCAGAAGTTTTGGCCAAAAAACCTTATATCTGAACAATCGGTTGTATGGGGGCTATATGTTACATTTGCCCGATCTTGTTGATTTTCACTATATACACTACATAAATAGAAAGTACTCGAGTTGCAAAATTTTACGTTCCTAACTTTTTAATTGCAGAAGTTTTGGCCAAAAAACCTTATATCTGAACAATCGGTTGTATGGGGGCTATATGTTACATTTGCCCGATCTTGTTGATTTTCACTATATACACTACATAAATAGAAAGTACTCGAGTTGCAAAATTTTACGTTTCTAACTTTTTAATTGCGGAAGTTTTGGCCAAAAAACCTTATATCTGAACAATCGGTTGTATGGGGGCTATATGTTACATTTGCCCGATCTGGTTGATTTTCACTATATACACTACATAAATAGAAAGTACTCGAGTTGCAAAATTTTACGTTTCTAACTTTTTAATTGCGGAAGTTTTGGCCAAAAAACCTTATATCTGAACAATCGGTTGTATGGGGGCTATATGTTACATTTGCCCGATCTTGTTGATTTTCATTATATACACTACATAAATAGAAAGTACTCGAGTTGCAAAATTTTACGTTCCTAACTTTTAAATTGCAGAAGTTTTGGCCAAAAAACCTTATGTCTGAACAATCGGTTGTATGGGGGCTATATGTTACATTTGCCCGATCTGGTTGATTTTCGCTATATACACTACATAAATAGAAAGTACTCGAGCTGCAAAATTTTACGTTCCTAACTTTTTAATTGCAGAAGTTTTGGCCAAAAAACCTTATATCTGAACAATCGGTTGTATGGGGGCTATATGTTACATTTGCCCGATCTGGTTGATTTTCACTATATATACTACATAAATAGAAAGTACTCGAGTTGCGAAATTTTACGTTTCTAACTTTTTAATTGCGGAAGTTTTGGCCAAAAAACCTTATATCTGAACAATCGGTTGTATGGGGGCTATATGTTATACTGGTCCGATCATGTCAGTTCCGACAAATGATTCCTATATTACAAAATGGTGGCCACATACAAAATTTCAGCCAGATATCTCAAAAATTGAGGGACTAGTTTGCGTTCAAACAGACAGACGGACAGACGGACAGACGGACAGACGGACATGGCTAAATCAACTCATCTCGTCATCCTGATCATTTCGGTATACTTATTGATGGGTCTATCTCTTCTTCTTCTCATATTTACAAACATCGGACCAAAGTTATAATACCATTTCATGTTCATGAAAGGTATAAAAAGAGACCCTAAAATAATCCCAAAATAATCCAAAATTTATCAAAAATACCCTTAAATGTTCCCAAAATTATCCGAAATTGAACCAAAAAATGATTCCAAAATGACCAAAAAATAATCCCAAAATGATCCAAAAATGATTCGCAAATGACCGCAAAAACACCCATAAATGTACCCAAAATGATCCAAAAATTATACAAAAATTACCCTAAAATAATCCCAAAAGACCCCAGAAAGGCCCTGAAATGTTCCCAAAATTACCCTAAAATAATCCTAAAATAATCCCAAAACGACCCCAGAAGACCCTCAAATGTTCCCAAAATGACCCGAAAATGGTCCCAATATGATCCAAAAATTTTCACAAAATTACCTCAAAATTGTCCCAAATTAATCCAATTTTGAACCCAAAATGATCTCAAAATAGCCCAAAATTTCTCCCAAAGTGACCCCTAAATGATCGCAAAAGGATCCTAAAAAAAATCCAAATATGATCCCAAAATTATAAAATACAAATACAATACAGTAAAATGGTAACCCTGGACGGCAACCCTACTTGAAAATATTTTAGTTGGTATTTCGGCGAAAATACCTTTCATTTGATAGCCATATTGGCATATCTCGCTCCATAATTTTAAAAAAAATTGAGATAGGTGGCAACCCTGTACACCCCCCAAGTGGGTAGTCTTAGAATCAATCATACTATCTATCATCATCATGCATTAATTCATTCATTCATTCATGCCAAATTTCATCCAAATCGGTCAAGCTGTTCCCGAGATAGTACCGGATATACAAATATACTGCGGTATGGTGGCAACCCTACTTGAAAATATTTTAGTTGGCATGTCGCTGAAAATAACTTTCATTTATATTTAATATTCCATAATTTAAAAAAATTTAAATAGGTGGCAACCCTGAAAACCGCCCCAAGTGACAACCCGGAAATTTTCGATATCGTAAAAGGTGGCGTGGTTATCATCCGATTTCGCCCATTTTAAATAGCAACCTACCTTGGCCAGAAAGTAACCTGTATACAAAATTTCATGCAAATATCCCAATTTTTACTCAAATTATCGTGTACACCGACAGACGGACAGGCGGACGGACATTCCTTAATGAACTCCTCTTTTTAACCTAAGAACTTTCATATATGGAACTCTATATCTATCTCAATTATTTTGTGCCGTTACATAGTACCGTTATGTGGACAAAATTATAATACCCTTGTACTAGTACTAGTACGCTGGGTATAAAAAGGCCAAGCACAGTAATATCAATTGTCAGTCATATAATTAGTTGCTAATAAAATGCGTACACACCATTTCACACAATGACACATTCACATTGCCCCGTTAAGCTACACTTTTAACCAAAAATTTCTCCAAAGCAGGGGCAGATCCAGGATTTTGGGAAGGGTGGGAGAGGGTTCAATTTTTTTTTTTGGGATATTTTTGATTCACAGTTTCTCAAAACTCGCTATTTATGGTTGTTTTTTTTTTTTCAAAAAAATATATATGTTTGTTGGTATGGGAAATGTCTAATTCAAGGTTTCACGTAACTTTTACTGTATTTTTTGCGTAATTTACTATATTTTTGTGTAATTTTTACTATATTTTTGTGTAATTTTTACTATATTTTTTGTTTAATTTTTTACTGTATTTTTTGCGTAATTTATTATATTTTTGTGTAATTTTTACTATATTTTTTGTTTAATTTTTTACTGTATTTTTGTGTAATTTTTACTATATTTTTGTTCAATTTTACTATATTTTTGTTCAATTTTACTATATTTTTTTGGTAATTTTTTAAATACATGTTTATGGCTAATTTAGATTAGATGGGTCATTTTTTTTTTTAATTTTTGTGTATTTTTACTATATTTTTGTTCAATTTTACTATATTTTTGTTTAATTTTTTATTGTATTTCTGTGCAATTCTTACTTTATTTTTGATCAATTTTACTATATTTTTTGTGTAAATTTTTACTATAGTTTAGTTCAATTTTTACAATGTTTTTGTGTAATTTTTACTATATTTTTTGTTTAATTTTTGAATGTATTTTTGTGTAATTTTTACTGTATTTTTTCAATTTTAATATATTTTTTGTGTAACTTTGGGTTATTTAGATTAGACGAGGTTATTTTTTATTATATTTTTGTGTATTTTTACCATATTTTTGTTCAATTTTACTATATTTTTGTGTAATTTTTACTATTTTTTTTGTTTAATTTTTGACTGTATTTTTGTGTAATTTTTACTGTATTTTTGTGTAATTTTTACTATATTTTTTTCAATTTTACTATATTTTTTGTGTAATTTTCTATATATTTATGGCTAATTTAGATTAGATGGGTAATTTTTTATTATAATTTGTGTATTTTTACTATGTTTTAGTTCAATTTTACTTTATTTTTGTGTAACTTTTACTATATTTTTGTTTAATTTTTGACTGAATTTTTATGTTATTTTTACTGTATTTTTGTTCAATTTTACTATATTTTTTGTGTAATTTTTTACAATATTTTAGTTCAATTTTTACTATATTTTTGTGTAATTTTTGCTATATTTTTTGTTTAATTTTTGACTGTATTTTTGTGTAATTTTTACTGTATTTTTGTTCAATTTTAGTATATTTTTTGTGTAATTTTTTTATATTTATAGCTAATTTAAATTAGATGGGTCATTTTTATTATAATTTTGTGTATTTTTACTATATTTTTTGTTTAATCTTTGACTGTATTTTTGTGTAATTTTTACAGTATTTTTGTGTAATTTTTACTATATTTTTGTTCAATTTTACTATATTTTTTGCTGTATTACTGTGAAAAATATGCTTTTTTGAATCTCGAAGGAAAGGGTTTGAACCGGAACCCCACCCCCCATGGATCCGGCCCTGCTCCAAAGTATAAAGCCATTCAATTATGAACCTTATGAAAGGATCATTTGTTGAAAATTTTCTTGTAATAATTTTTATACAAATAAGTACAAACAAGTAACATCAATAAGATAGTTATATGTGTGATGTACTACTGTCTTTTCTAGCCAAAAATTTTTTAATTTATGCAAATTTAACTCAATTTAAAAAAAAACTTTCTATACATGCACAAAATGGTTTACATCGGCAGTCAAACAATGGCACGTTACTCATACGCCGTGGAGCATGCAGGTGGGCACAATTGAAAGTCAAGCGGTTAGTGTTTCTTATTTCACAGGTTTTACATACTTAGATTATTCAACTTATTATATTTTCATTGTTGCCACTAATTACCACTAGTTACCCATGCAGATTTTACTTATAGATAACCTACATTCAATGTGGTACAGAGGTGACAAGGCTCAGCACCTAAAGAGAGAATTGATGCTGTTGCTTGTCTGCTGGTAATTATTCGCATGCGATCAGAAGTCTGCTTCTCTATGTGCTATTGTTTTTGCAATTTTTTATATGACATAAAAATTACGCCTTTTTGCTGCTGCTATCAAATGTTCTAATGCTTCGCGTTAATTAAAAGCAAAGAACTTTTATTCTTATTATGTACAATTATGTATTGGTATAGACAAGCAATTGTTGCACTTTGGTCATTAAACTTTTGCATTTGGCAATGAATCTTGTAGACAATAAGTTATTGTTAAAGATACTTAATGGTTTATGTGAAGATTTTCTGCGATTAGATTAAATTTTGCCGATTTTTATTGCTTTGATGTACAAGAATAAATACATGCAAAAGAGTTTTCATGGAAAATCAACTCAACACTAACGCTCAATGTTAAATTAATAATACTTTTTGTTAAATTAACATTAGCATCTTTAAAACAAAATGAATTAATGTTAAATTAACATGACTGTCTATCAAAACAACATCTCTTCTTGTCAACACTTTCTGTCTAGTTAAACTACTACTTCCTCATCTTTAAGTTAACATTATTTACTTAGTAAAAAAAATAATTAACTTTTAAAACTAAAATAAATATACAGCTCTTTGTTGTTATTAGCATCTACTTAAAATTGTAGTAAATGTATTTTGAAATAATTTTATTACTGTAAACTTGCACTTTAACAATGGTAAATAGTAAATAACTGTCTACGTTAATGAAATGTCATATTTTTATTTACTCATAAGTTCCGACAACACACAAAACATCTTTATGCGTTACTTTATTTTTTGTACACGTGAAATACTTAAAGCTATAGAGGTGTGTAGGAGTTAGAGTGTTTTTCTGTGGGTTGGTTTGTGTGAAAAGTGCTTGTATGTTATTGCATTTTTCTTGAAATAAGTTTGCACTTTAATTAGTATGTAAATATTTAAGTAAGAGGCAGGTAACGAGCTATTACAATACAATCATTTTATTTTATGTTATTTTACTTCATTCCTTTTTTTATAAATTTTTTTTTATTTTATTTTTTTTTTATTTTATTTTATATTACTTTATTTTATTTTTTTATTTTATTTTATTTTTCTTTTTTATTTTATTTTATTTTATTTTTATTTTTTTATTTTTTTTTTTTTCTTTTTTTATTTATTTTTTTTTAATTTTATATAAGTTTATTTTATTTTATTTTATTTTATTTCATTTTATTTTATTTTATTTTATTTTATTTTATATTATTTTATTTTTTTTTTTTAAATTTTTTTTTTTATTTTGTTTTGTTTTATTTTAATTTATTTTATTTTATTTTAACTTATTTTTTTATTTAATTGATTTATTTCGATCTTGTTGAAGGATCTTGTCAAACCGCTTTGTATTGTTGCTTAGAAATCATCACCTTTACTGGTCATCGAACCAAGGAGAGGAGATTAGGAGTTTCTAAGCCGCAGTGTGTAATCATTTCATTTTTTCATTTTATTTTATTTTTATTTTTTTTTTTGTTTATATCTTTTTTTATTTTTTTTACTCTATTTTATTTAATTTTATTTTATTTAATTTTCTGTGTTATTTTATTTAATTTTTTTTTATTTTATTTTTTTATTTTATTTTATTTAATCTTATTTTTTTATTTTATTCCTTTTTTATTTTATTTTATTTTGATTTATTTTGTTTTATTTTATTTTACTTTATTTTGTTTTATTTTTTTTTTTAATTTTTTATTTTATTTTATTTTATTTCATTTTGTTTCAGTTTATTTTATTTCATTTTATTTCGATTTATTTTTTTTATTTTATTTTTTTATTTAGCTGAGTTTTGTTTAAATTTGTTTTTGTTTTTTTTTTTTCATTTCATTTTTTTTATTTTTTTATTATATCTTTTACTTTTTTAATTTTTTTTTTTATTTTTTATTCTTAATTTTGTATCTTAATTTTTCTTTAATGTATTTCATTGTATTTAATTTTAGTTTTTTTTTATTTTGGCTTAATTTATTTTATCTTTTTTTCTTTTTTTTTTATTTCACTTTGATTTTTTTTTTTTTTTGTACATGTTTCCATTCGCGCCACTGAAGCATCAACCCATCGCCTGTAACTACTCGACTCGGTCACGATAAACGTCAAAGTCAACACTCCTCTTGTTGTTGTTGCTATCGACATTATCTATGTGTGAACTTAACAAATTGTTGACTTTTAAAATTACACTTGACTGATTTCCCACAACACTTAGTTTGACTACGCTAATAAGGCAATGACGAAAGAAAAAAAAAATCAAAAAAGAAACTAAATCAAATAAAAGTGATGAGCAATAAAAAAAAAAATCACAGCAATTATACGCTTGTTAAATGTTAAATAAGTATGACTTTGAAGAGCTGCATGGTAATTTGGTTTCAAAAAAACGATTCGTTTGCGATGTACGCCCATAGTATCAGATTAGTCAACTTTCTTGTGAAGTCGAGTTAAACTCACTTTTTTCTCAACGCATTTATACTTTACTACCAATTTGGGTTATTTAACAATGTCTATGGGTTGAGTGTGAGCACGTGTTTTCATTGACATTTTCGTTTTCGTTAGTTGTCTGTCACCATTTATCCCACAACACGGCTTGACTTTTTTTCGCTTTTTTTATTTTTCAATTTAGATATTTCCTTCATTCACATACCAATTAAATGCCTTATTCGTCCATTGTCGTCACATTTATTCAACAGTCACATTGCTTAGACGTACATACATACATACCTGTACAACAGAATCACATTACCCTTCAAATAGCCCCTTCAGCTTGCTCTCTCAACAATCTACAACAACCCCCGCTTGTATGTACCATTTTGTCTATGTGTTCCATTTCTTTAGCACATCATCGCAGACGACAACCTCTTCTTACCCCACAGCCCCGAGCTGAGTCTGCTACGATCCTCAAATAGCTCATTAATTTACTTAAAGCATAATTTTTAAAGAAAAAAATAAACAAATACTCTTGTTATAAGGATTTAATAAATTAAGTCACGTCTAAGTACGGCGACAGCCAAACTAGGCAAGCGGGAAATAATTTACATTATATGCAAATCGGTAATCCCATTTTTTTCGTTCGATCGTAAAAATCGCACAAGAACATCAGCTCACGCGGGAATGTGCATTGATTTTTTTTTTTAGAATGAACCCGATAGTTATCTTTTTTTGTTTTGACGTTGTCGCAATTTAAAGGGTTGTGTTTTATTTTATTTTGTTTTTTTTTTTATTATTTTATTTTATTTTATTTTATTTTATTTTATTTTATTTTATTTTATTTTATTTTATTTTATTTTATTTTATTTTATTTTATTTTATTTTATTTTATTTTATTTTATTTTATTTTATTTTATTTTATTTTATTTTATTTTATTTAATTTTATTTAATTTTATTTTATTTTATTTTATCTTATTTTATTTTATTTTATTTTATTTTATTTTATTTTATTTTATTTTATTTTATTTTATTTTATTTTATCTTATTTTATTTTATTTTATTTTATTTTATTTTATTTTATTTTATTTTATTTTATTTTATTTTATTTTATTTTATTTTATTTTATTTTATTTTATTTTATTTTATTTTATTTTATTTTATTTTATTTTATTTTATTTTATTTTATTTTATTTTATTTTATTTTATTTTATTTTATTTTATTTTATTTTATTTTATTTTATTTTATTTTATTTTATTTTATTTTATTTTATTTTATTTTATTTTATTTTATTTTATTTTATTTTATTTTATTTTATTTTATTTTAGTTTATTTTATTTTATTTTATTTTATTTTATTTTATTTTATTTTATTTTATTTTATTTTATTTTATTTTATTTTATTTTATTTTATTTTAATTTATACTATTTTATTTTATTTTATTTTATTTTGTTTTATTTTATTTTATTTTATTTTATTTTATTTTAATTTATATTATTTTATTTTATTTTATTTTATTTTGTTTTATTTTATTTTATTTTATTTTATTTTATTTTATTTTATTTTATTTTATTTTTTTTATTTTATTTTATTTAATTTTATTTTATTTTATTTTATTTTAATTTATATTATTTTATTTTATTTTATTTTATTTTATTTTGTTTTATTTTATTTTATTTTATTTTATTTTATTTTATTTTATTTTATTTTATTTTATTTTATTTTATTTTATTTTATTTTATTTTATTTTATTTTATTTAATTTTATTTTATTTTATTTTATTTTAATTTATACTATTTTATTTTATTTTATTTTATTTTATTTTATTTTATTTTATTTTATTTTATTTTATTTTATTTTATTTTATTTTATTTTATTTTATTTTATTTTATTTAATTTTATTTTATTTTAATTTATATTATTTTATTTTATTTTATTTTATTTTATTTTATTTTAATTTATACTATTTTATTTTATTTTATTTTATTTTATTTTATTTTGTTTTATTTTATTTTATTTTATTTTATTTTATTTTATTTTATTTTATTTTATTTTATTTTATTTTATTTTATTTTATTTTATTTTATTTTATTTTATTTTATTTTATTTTATTTTATTTTATTTTATTTATTTTATTTTATTTTATTTTATTTTATTTTATTTTAATTTGTTTTCTTTTATTTTATTTTAATTTATACTATTTTATTTTATTTTATTTTATTTTATTTTATTTTGTTTTATTTTATTTTATTTGATATTATTTCTTTTTATTATCCCTTATTTTCTTTTCTTTTATTTAAGAAGCGACAATCAGCAACCTGCAGTTTTGTAGTTTTTTTTTGTGTGCTTTTAATAATTCTAGTAATTATCTGTAGATGCATTCATAATGCTATAATTGCTTGTATATGTCTGCAAAAAAATATTGAACAAGTTATTGGTTTAAATTGTCTATTACTTTAGGTTAAGGTCGACTAGAAAAATCGATCACTAAAAGAATTAGCAAAAAAAAAGAACCGAAGAACATTTTAAGCGGCAATTATATCTATACTTACGAACAAGTAACAAAAAGAAAAGTTCGAGTTTCTAGTTTTTAAAACGTGTGACATTGATTGCTACAAATTATAGAAAACAAATGCAAAAAACTTCTAGCAGCAGATGCAAATAATTTGCGCACGAGAAGGTTCTTGTTTCAAAGATTAAAAGTTGCTACTAAGTTTAGTTTGTTTAAACCAGCATTTTGCATAAATTCGGTTAAAGAATTTTGTATGACTACAATTTGCGTAAGCATTAAGTTCAAGGCTAAAATAGAAGAAATTTAAGCTAAGAAAAGCACAAAATGTTTCAAGTCAAAAACATGTTTTGGTCCTGGCGAAATTTGTTGCATAGAACAAAAGACTTAAGAAGCGAACTTGTTTGAAAATTTTAGGTTTACAGTATTGGCAGGTGCAAATCTGATAAAACTATTGAGTTTAGAAGAGATGGTGTTACATTTTTTTATATTTTCTAGTTTTGTTTTGAAAAAAAGGGTTGAAACTTAATTTCGTAAAGAACGGAAATGTTTTTAAAAATCCGTTAAAGATTTTTTTATAAGCGTAAAACTTGCATAACCATCAAGTTCAAGGCTCAAATAGCCGAAAATTTAATTTAAGAAAATCACAAAGTATTGACGTCAAGAACATGTTTTTTTCCTGACAAATTAGTTGCAGAGAACAAAAGACTTAAGAAGCGAACTTGTCTCAAATTTTTAGCGATGTCGTACTGCAAGTTGCAAAGCTGATTGAATTATTGGGTTTAGTGGAAATATTGATCAATTTTCATTATTTAAATGAGTTCTGTATTATTATTGGCTTAATTAATAAATTTAAACAAAAAAATTAAATAAAAACTTTCATCGAATAGGTTAGTCTTAACGCCAAAAATTTGTTGTCACTTTTATTACTCTAACGAGGATCGCTCGTATTCAAATGGATAAAAACATTAATTTAGACATATAGCAATAAGTCGATGAAAGTTCCAATAAGGTCTATGCAGCAGTTATTGTGTGATGCGCGTACAAACTTATAGACAGACAGTCTAAATTCTGCAGTTCTGGTGCACCCCCATCTTTTTTCCTTTGTTTTTAATTTTTAATGTCTAATATATATATAGAGACATATTCCAGTTGCAGTTGTAGAACTATTTTTATATAGATTTCACTCAATATTTTCTCAAAATCCTTGCTAAAGATCATTGATACTATAAATATCTACACTCTTATTTCCACGCACAAAAATTGTTATTATTTTTCATTTTTAATTAAGTTCATATGTAAATGCTTATAATAGCCACCACAACTTCCGTACCTTAATTTGCACCAACAAAACAAATTATTGCCAAAAGCTTTT